>JAKIJQ010000064.1:0-1213773 GCA_023373905.1 Rhizoglyphus robini | reverse complement strand
CTGCCATTTGCAGGAGGAACAACTCTGACCGTGACGGACAAACTATCTTGAAATTCAAGAATCAGAGGTCAAGGAAAATCTGGATCAGGAGAGGCGTAAAACAAGGTTGCCCTCTGAGCCCTATTCTTTTCAATTTAGTTATCGACCAACTGCTTCGAACCTTGGACCTATCACACATGGGCTTCCCAATCGGTGGTCGAACTCTACGATGCCTCGCATTTGCGGATGATTCTCTTCTGGCCGGAAAGAGTGCACAAGAGATTGAAGTGTTGGCAGCCATTTCGATGGAATTCTACCGCAAAGTTGGATTGAAAATCAATGCAACGAAAACTGTCCTCTTTGGGTCAGATGAGCAAATCTCAATCGATGGCGAATCGATTGCCCCTGTGATCTCCTTTCGTTATCTGGGCGCGATTATCGACCTAGACGATAGCCACCGGTTCAAGTCAACTGATATTTGTTTCAAGTTGCATCGTATCACATCAGCTTCACTTTCCACTTAGAACATACATATGCAAGACTGAATTTGAGTGTCCAATTTGCCAGCAAACGTTTCCATCGAAATGTTTAACCTCACAGCATTGGACAAATAATCACGTGACTGGCACATTTGAATACAATCACTGCAATGTGGTTCTGTGTACGTTGGATAATGCCGCCAAACATGTCAACAAAGTTCATCATAATCAGACGAATTGAAATTTGCCAACTTGGTCGTTCATAGGTCATCGAAGAATCCCGGTCCTTTTCAGGGCCACCATTAGTGATGAAAAAGGGCATCCTATAGTTGAATCAGGTATTTGGTATATAAGGCTTGATCGGTACAATACAATCGTGTATATTAATTTCGTAGAACACATCCAAACGGCATATGATTGAATCGATCAATTGGGAATTTCTCCAATCTGTCAATTGTGGGAAAGTGAGATTCTCTTGACTTGTTGGGTTACATATTACAATTGATGAATGAATTCGCATCGAAAAAGGTATATCAATGATATTATATCATAGAAAGTGTGATTCGTTCATTTTCAAAATCCACATAATTTCTTTTGGTCGCGGTTGGAGACAAGTCACCAGGTTGAGCAAATCCTTGTGATCTGCAGACATGGGCACTGCTTCGGAGGGTAAATATGATTCACAGAGATTAATTTCGTGTCCGAGGTTAACAATCCAGGATTGTCAATCCTAGAGTTTTCTTGTAAACAGAAACATGCACCAGTTTTACCAGTGTCACGCAAGAAAAGACATCAGACTTTAATAATTCAAAATGATTTAGTCTACATTGTCAAATAAAAACTTACTTAAAAGGCAGTAAAATTGTGGTTGGCATTGTTGGCAATGTTGACATGATTGTGGGTTCTAATTAAAACTCAGTAATAGCATAATTTGATAACAGATATTCAAAATGTTCAATACACAATCAGAAGGTCATATAATTTCAAATCAATTTTAAAATGTGCGATAAAGTGGAGTTTCACCACCAATGACACCAACTAACAAAGATAGTTTCATTGGGACGTAACAAAAATTGGATCTGATTTGACGAAAAGTATTAAGAAAACAATAAAGCATACAGTTGGTTTGCTTTGGCAATAACAAGAATTTGACCGCAGAAAAACGTCACGTGACGTACGTATGAACAGTCATTTATGCAAATCGGCTGTTTCAAATCCAGTGGCGCTAGCCTGCGTATTTAGAAGACATTACGGTCAATCTGAGCCCTAATCTAATCAGCAATTTATGCCAGTAATTGGGAATAAATAAATTGTAAATAGAGCATTTATTATATATAATCTAATTATACAATCTAACATACGTGACGATGAGTCGATTGAAATGTCAACCAACATGTAGGGTGCAATTGTTGTTGTTTACAATCGATGACTGAAAGTGAGAACTTCTTTTTGGTATATTTACAAGAATAATTTTTGAGTGAAATTCAAGTGAAGTCAAGTGACATTGAGCAACAATACCATTGTCTGTCTCTATAGTCCAGTCTAGTGACCCTAATCCAATGGAACGACTGTACTCGATATTTAAATTTTATTTTAGTTTTTAACAAGAAAATGCTCGGGTCGCAAGTGAATAGTTCAGTGCACTTTATTTAAACTATATGCATTTTTGTACAATCTACTGCTATCGGATAAGAATTTAGAAACTTTGATTGGACAATTTTGTTTTGTCTTTAAACGTTTACGAGAGTTTGCATTCGTGTGGTGTGCCAATATTGGTGCCAACGTCATTCAATCACTAGTGAAGCTTGAAATGGCTTAGAGCGCATGAGAAGATTGCAAAATACAATCCAGCAAACTAAATAGAATTAGATAATTCAATTATATTAAGATTCAATATTCAATACTCAAAGACAAAGCTTACTTGCGTGAACCTGCTGAATGTTATTGCACTACTCGGTCCAAGGCTAAAACCGTACATGTACTGGTCTTGGGCGTGGACTCGCTCGTAAAATGCGAGAAGCTTCAACTTCATTCGAATCTCGCTACTTGGAACTTTTAGTTGAATCGCTGGGACAGTGAGTGCACTCTTGTGCATAATTGAGCTTAGGTTGGCTAAAGGCAAAATCCCGAAACCGATAAAGCCCTGAATTAAAAGTATTAGTACTGGCTGAATCATATTTTGCCAGGATGTGCCATCAAAGTCAAACCAGACTCGAACCAAACGGAACAAAAGGTAAGCATTGATTGGCAAATTGAAACCAATCAGTGTGCCCATTTGTTCAGCACAGACTGCTTTGTCGGACCGCATTATATCAACTGTCACTTTAGTGTGTTCTTTGAGAAGCAGATTGAGTGTTACATAAACTAACGGATTATAATTTTTTCTTAACTTCGAGAACATTCGCAGTATTTTGTAATCATAGTTGACCCGTCCTGAATACGCCATTGCCATAATTCGCATCAGCCAGATGCTAGAAAGTCCATTAATGGTGACCATTACCATGAGATACGAGTAGAGGGTTACATCTAGCCATGCTAGTGGTAACCACCAGATGGACATGTTCGCATTCGCCGAAAAAAACAGATACGGTCCGGCAAATGCGATCAGGGCCCCGCCTGTTGAAAGATTGACACAAAAATTAGGGTTGAATTTAAATTCAGAAAAGTATTGGGCAATATTTAGTTTAGTTGGAATAAAAAAATATAAACAACAGTGATTCAAGTGATATACTTACTGACAGGGAGGAAGCCAAAACGGGTCAATTGATCCATACGATCAAGATGCTCAATGACTTTAAGAATGATTATTTCGGGAGTCTTTTTGAACAAGCCTGTCGGTTTAGGTGATTTAAAGTTAAAGGGCATAGTGCACTGATTTGTTGTTTGTAGTTTTTCTTTTCGGTCCAAAATGTCTTTAAATAGTCTCCAATGCCAACTGATTTTGCCATTCAGGTGAGTTCGAGTTTCGGTAATGGCCGAGTAACAGAATAACCCCCCAGAAACGCATCCAAACACGTCATCATCTTTCACCCTGAATAGGGCAAAGAAGATTGCAAAAATGTCGCCAGAATTATGCCAACCAGCGACAATAGCAAAAAATCGGATTGCGTAGAGAGTGGAAGCGACCACATTGAACAAATGGAAGTGGGCGTATCGTAAATGTCCTTTGTTGCTTTTTTTCACAAGATGAGAAATTTGATTGACCATGAAATTTTTGGTGACACATTTCGGACCAATGAAAAGTATTCTGATAATGTGGTACACGAAGAACAAGAAATAAGCAAAATTAATCAATATTTGAAGCGACATTTCTTTTCGCGATGTGGACTAGACTAAACTGAAATGTTGAGTATGGTTCAATTTGCTTTCAAATTTGTCAGCGAATTGCGAGCTGGGCTAATATGGTGCACAGCAGAGCACAAAACAAAGCTTGTCACTTGGCAACCGCACAATCCCGCGCAAACTCGCTTTCACTTTGATTAAAAATAAAATGCTTCAAATCAATTAAGAATTCATGTTAAATTGAATATTAAATGAAAGAAATACAATTCATTTTCTGAAGAAATTAATATTATATTACATTGGCATTTCAAGCAAAATCGAAATTGCTCAACTTTGACGAAAATGTGCCGAGTTGGGTGAATTTGTCGTGTTGTTTTGAAGTTTGAGTCTAAATTAGAGCAAAAGAAAATCGATTTTGGAAAAAAATTATTGCTCGATTACAAATTACGAAATTAAATGGAAAAGTTCTTACTTAGTTGACTTTGTTGGAGCATATGAGATTAGTCAACAGTTCGTTTAAAAGACATTTTTAAAAATGAATTTAATTCAATTTAATTCACTATGTATGTATTCCTAAATTCCGAAAGCATTTTCAGTCCATTGTGATAGCACTGATAAAAACCAAAGTGTTCCGACAATCAACAACAGTGAGAGGAGTGATATATCATATGTGATATCAAGAGTGATATAACTGGGCTGGAAAGGAGAAAATTTCGTACAGATGTTTTGATTTTGATTGATTTTGATTGGCCCAGTCCAAGCCAAATTGTCAGGGTAAAATCATTACATACCTGCAAAACATGTTCAAGATTAGCGTAATGTAAAATAGAATCAATAAATTTTGTTTGTTCATATTTTATTTGGCTAATGTTGTTTCTGTCATCTAAACAACTCAACTCGAAAACGGTAATTGAATTAACAACAGTGCAACAGTGTCAGACACAACAGTGCAAATGCAAAACATATTGAATTTTTAAGTATTGTCAGTCTCCATCTCATTGCTTACTTGTAACAGTCCAGTATATGCACCTAAAATGTCCTATCGATAACACATCGGAAAAACTTGTTTAGCAAATGACCGATCTTTTAATTACTTTCTCAATCAGATAGAGAGTCAAGGTGATTCATACGAAAGCAATCATAAGCATCCACCAATTGGCTCGAAACAGATGCGACATTAATCAAATTCAATTCATCTCGAGTCGAGCAGTTTGAACTTGCCCAAATGCTTGTGCGTGCAAACATCTCTTTGCAAGGACATTGAGTAGAAAAACACACAAAATATCTTACACATATTGACAACTCAACTGTGTCAAATAAACCTCGTAATCCGTAAATTTAATTATAATTGTACTTGAATTTCTGTATATACTTTTATTCAAATAAAATAACTCTCAACAGCTTCTGTCTAGTCAAATTCATTTGTTTGTTTATCACTTGGGCAAAAGTGCTAAACATATTTTGGTAATTTTACAAAACCAATCACACCATTCCAAAAATGCAGAGTAAATTCATTCTTGAGAGGACAGTTTTGTTGTTGTTGTTGTTGTTGCTGTTGTTGTTGTTGTTGTTGTACGCCAAATAGATTCGCTGGACAATGGACCGTTCAGCACAGCATACCAACTGATGCACAAACAACACCACGAATGATATTCACGTTGACACTGTTGTGCGCACTGATTGACATTTTGTGTTTGCTCTACTCTGGGTAGTATGAAAAGGGATTTGACCTATCACATCTATCACCGAACAAGAAAAACATTATTCTAGGGAAATTATTATTACACTGCGCGTCACTCATGTTGCCGATTTGCGTGCACGCGCGTTGACTTGAAATTTTTGCTTAACTTTTAACTTCTATAATTTCATAATTACTCGATCAATTTTAATCAATATTTTTTTCTTCAGATACCCTGACTAGTGATTAGTAAAACTAAGGCAAAAAATAATGAAATTACTTTGTCTATTAATTAATACAATATCATTTCTATAAAAAGTTGAAATTTTTGAAAATAATATTTTGATTTTAAATTTTCGATTACGTCCTATCAGAAAGGTCTTTTGTTTTAATTTTTTGTTTAATTATTACACAGATTGAACTGTTATGTCCGTCTTTGTGCAATATTTTGCTAAATTGTATAGGCAAGTTTTCATCATCTCAAACAAAATGTTTATAATGAGTTTCTTTGGCATCAAAGTCAAAGGTATTAGCAATGATTGTATTTCGTTCGAGATTGTTTTGGGACTAATTTTTGGGTTCAATTCAAAAAGAACCACTCATGAAAAGATTGTCAAACTTGAAAAAATTATTGTCTGAACTGTAGAACGGTTTGCAAAGAAACAAAAGTGAAGCGCCAAAATGGTGAACGCTCGCACACGCGAATCGGCAACATGAGTGACGCGCAGTGTATATAAATTGTGATTCTCATAATCAGAGTCCATACCTGTGGATATCACTCGCGATGTTGTTTATGCATAAATCGATACAATCGCCGAATTCAATTGCCATTGGCCGGTGAATATAATTGGACATTCAAATCTTATTCCACGACAACAACATAATTTGCCAACTCAAAGTTCAATTCATTGCAGATACATACAGCGATACAGCAAAACAACCCACAAATTTCATCATTATGATATTCAGAACAATATTTCAAAGTGCAATTTTCATTTTCAAACAACTTTAATACGATGCAGTTGCCCGATGTAGACTGAACTGAGCTGCATGGACGCACGCACATCATTTATATAAAAAGAACTCAACTTTAACACAGACATACACAGACTACTTTATCCTGAGGTAAGTGAACATTTGATGCGTATAGTGATAGTCAATACTTGATGAATACTTAATTAGTTCCTAGAAATCAGATAAAATACTCCAATGACATACAAACAGCCGAGTTGCGAAAGTGAAAAACGAGAATTGAAGTAAAAATGTGAATTAATGGATTATGTAGCTTTTTCAAGGTCTTTCTCTTGTCAGTGCAGACACTTTTAAACGAGTTCACTTGGCCCTGAATGTCGTTCAAAAAGTAAGGAAATGCGTCTTGTTAAATGCAAATGAAGAAATTGTGTTCTAATCTCCTCATAAAAGGGTTTTCAACTCGCAAATATATTGGTTTATCTTTGTTCATCTTCATCAGAATACAGTTCACATCACCATTTGTTGTCTCCTCTCACAAGCTTTGCCTCAGTTTTTTCCTAACTCACAGTCTCGATTGACACTTGGCAGCTTTAACAGCGTTGACACCAAGGTGTGAATTTTGACTATTTCGATCAGTGATAGTCAATAAACGTATATTGAACCGCTAATCGTTAATTGAGCCTAAATTGCGCTCAACTATCTACATGTTGGTTGCATGTTGTCAAGACAACTATCAATGGGCTCGTCTGATTAGACCAGAATATTGTTTGACCAAGCACAAAACTTGGCTCAACTTTTGTCCAAAATTATTCGTGTGTAACCAAACGCATACGAGATGAAATACAATTGGTCGTATAATTCGAGGTAGAAAGGTCGTTTAAAATTAATGATTTTTCTAATCGTTTTTGTGTGCTTGAATGTTTCAGTGTATTGCCAACAACAACTCGTGTAATACATGCAGTATTGATTGGGCTACCAAACTGAGTTTTGTTCACTTTGCAATTTCTCGAGAAAACAACGTCATAAATGACCTTGGCAATCTTCACTATTTGGAGCATAGAAAGGCGAGCAGGCAGATCAAATTGCTGTAATCAGTCAAATGATCTTGTGTTCGAATTGCAGAATTATTGGATATGTATTGATCGTACGTATACACGAAATGCATTTTCTAAAGAATTTTACTATCACTAATGACACAACAGTCTCAAGTCACAAGACGATAGACAAAAAGTTTGTGCTTGCAAACTTTTCAACTTTTTTGTTGTGTGCATGGAATAACGAATGGTTGCCAAAGACAATGAAACCATGGCGAACAAAGAAAGAGGGCCGTCTATTAGCTAAAATGATTTGAGCAAATTGGGACACTTAATTATTAGAGCATAAAGTGAGCTGATCTGAAGCTATTTGAGTGCTGGAGTGAAATGTTTGTATTGAAATTTATATGAGCAGTTTGGTGGAAATGTAAATGGAGACTTGCTAGGACAATTTTCAAAAATCAAGAATTAAAGCAAAAAACGTCAAAAAAAGTTTCATTGAGCAATGTGCATTGTCCAAGTAGACAAGTAAGTGAAGACAAACAGCGGTCTGATCATTCGAGAGACAAAATCGTTATCAAGGAAGCTGTAAGCTAGTGAAAGTGTTTATCGGAAAGGTGTCCATTCGACACAGATCGGAACTAAGCTTATAGGCGTAGTCGCAAAACAGGCTAGTGACAAAACAGCTTCCTCCATCGGAAACGGTTTCAAATATATTAGTGGATAGTCTTGTCCAAACTCGTGTCTTGACTTCATGTCAAATTCAATTAATTCTGTATGTATGTAATGTATACTGTCAATTGCTTAATCTCTTTACTATATTCTAAATGCCAAAATAAACATACAATTTTAATGTAAATTCATTTACAATTTTAATTTTAAATCAAATAAAACCTTTTCCAGCAATGAATAAGTTTTTTTTGTCTGTTATCCCTAAACTGGTTGACCCGGAATTTTCGCCAGTGAAGTCACCAATCTGATCAACGAGACAATTACCTGCATGCACAGCAAACTTCTCTAACAGAGTCGGTTTGAAAAGTCTAATCCAATCAAAAGCCTCGATTTTTAGTAATCTAATTCGACTCTCACATTTCTTTGACTCTTTTATTTCATTGCTATTTCGAATGTGTGAAATTATGTCACTCCAACCAGATGAACTACAACCCACACCAAGCAACAAAGGCCCAGATTCTTCTCAAAGTGAAATCTTGCACCAGTACTGGTCACAATGTTTGACAATCCAAAATACCTTTATCAACAATATCAAACATGAGCTTGTCAAGTTTAACCAGTTTATACATCCAACCGCGGACATTGAACAAATTCGCCTCAGTTCAAAAAGCACACAAACTCCAACTTTGACCTAAACCAACAAGTCAACAATATAGTCACACTCACAAATATACTAGCACGCAATTACGTCTCCGACTGGAGCGTGATTGGCCCAATCACAAACACTGACCATAGGTTAATTCAATTCACTGTCACATTAGTCAATACACAAGTTCCATCTAAATCTCAATTCTCTACTCGCAAATTCATTGAAAACGATCACACTCCCTGGAATGACTTTGTAGCCAACATTAAGACAGAAGACATCAGTCGAGCTACATTACTAAATTTACCACCACCAAGTCTACAACAAAGTTCAGCAAAAAATGCCAACGAGAGCCAAACATGGACAACCGTCAAACACAAATTACGGTGATTGAATTCAATTTCACCAGGATAGATCAGTAACTCAACCAATGATTTTTGGGTGCCTTGGATAAATTCTATTCTGTTAATCACTTATTTTAATTCTAACATGAGTTTAGGTTCAATATCACAATTTGTCACATGAATTAATTAGATTGTGCCTACGGGATATTTACAGATTAAACTATACAAGATTTCAAATGTTAATAGTCACACTACACTAGAGCCTAACAATCTGTAAACACCGAGAGACGTTTATAGCAAATGCAATGTATACGAGCGCTCCAAACTGAGTGACAGTGGATTGAAGCTCTCCTAGTAAACACATTTATAATTTTATATTAAATAATAATTAAATACTTTTGTCTTGCAATGTATCATAAGTTGTTAGTGTCTGTTATCTCAGTTCGCTTACCAATTAGTACATGTTGTGTGTAATGCAGAGCACTTGTCGATTGAGTGAATTCACTGTGATGGAATGACTGACTGAATGAACTTTGGGGTGAGATGAATACAAAAGTTGAAAATTGATTACAAAACAAAATGCACAAACAACGTGCACAACACATAAAGAAACAATATTGAACGCGCTGAGTGAATTGAACTGAACAAACAAAACACAGACAGACACAAACACACACAGGAAAATAATAAATTCAAATAATGAAAAGTTTTTTGGCGTATTTTTGTAGTTTTCTTACTTTTGACTAATCACACAAACCAGGAAAATAGCAATTTCAATCATTATACATTTAATTAGAATTTTTTTAGATTTTAAATGAGACTTAATCACACACAAACGTACACACACGGAGCAGCAGACAGTGTTTGCACTAAAGATAACAGGATTGCTTTTTCTGCACTTCAGTAAAATCATTAATCAGCAACATTCATGGGTTGTTCTCGCTCTCGGAATGCTTCGCCTCATATCCGAGGTGCTCTTTCGCACAGTTTTGTTGTCTCTAGTTGCACACACTCGTGCAGAGAGAGAGAGAGAGAGAGAGAGAGAGAGAGAGAGAGAGAGAGAGAGAGAGAGAGAGAGAGAGAGAGAGAGAGAGAGAACCAAAACCAGACAAGAAACAATCGATATTACTTTTTAAAATTTCGTTTTGTTCATTCATTGCGGTTTATTAATTTAGTATGGTTTTGAGAGTTTTCCATTCTGAGTTAGAAGATTCAGACAGGAAGATGTAGGCTCAGAGGGTTATTAAACTAAACTTAAACCTAACATTCTCTCTCTCTCTCTCTCTCTCTCTCTCTCTCTCTCTCTCTCTCTCTCTCTCTCTCTCTCTCTCTCTCTCTCTCTCTCTCTCTCTCTCTCTTCTAACGATCGATTCACTATTGTCCTAATTGAAAAGAGATAAAACTCAAATTCAGTGCACTACCGACTTGTGGGTAACAAAACGAATTGCGACAAGTTGTACAAAATTGTTGGGTCGATTGAAATCCTTTAGCTACAGAAAAAGTTCGACGAACCCACTTTTATTAGGCCAAAAGTTTACGGAAGTGTGCAAAACACGCAGAATTGCTATAAATGTAGAAGACTAACAAAATGCACATTTCAACTTGATTGTCAATTGAGACAGAATAAAGTGTTATTGATTGTGTTCTAATTTAATTGAACATTGCATGGCATTATAAATGTATACAGAAAAAAGATTATTTTCCCATAGAATTTGCCTGGTAATTCCCAATAATTTGCAACAACGTGTGTTGTAAAGTGGTGCATTTGATTGGTAGATGGGTCACCCAAAGTGATCATTTTACATTTTTTAAAATTATTAAATGAAAAGTTTCATTCTAAATCAATATTAATTAATTAACTGTGCACACAAAGATAATTAGTGTAATATCAAAAATTCTCTTGTTACTTCTCTGATAGCTTATCAGAAGAGTAAGAAATTAAAATCGATAATATTTTATTTAATATTTAATAAATTCAATTCAAATTTGCATGATCGTCATCAATCATCAACTTCAAGTCAAACAATTCATTATTTCACTAGCCAATTAAAATAAGTTAATTGCCTTTGCTTAAATTAGAACATTTGTAAAGTAATTTGCATTGTCACGACATTTAAATTAATTCGTGTTCATTAATTTTATTAATTTAAAAATATAAATATTTTTGGAATTCTTAGAATATTACCTTTTTGCGTAATTCAATTCAATATAATAAAATAAAATAATTTTATTTAATGATTAGAGAATAGTGAGATTATTTATTGATCGTGTGATCGGAATCAATTGAGAGAGATATATATAGACATCATCGCGAGCGGTCACGTTTTCCCCATGTTAAAGGGTCAACACACTTATTAACATGTGCATAACTAAACACATTTTACATATTTTTATTATACCACAAAACACATCCATTAACATGCCTTCTGTATTTAACTAATAATCTTTATTATTTATTCTGCATCAATATCTTTGTTACTGCTACTAATATCTAAGAAAAATCAATTGAGAGAATTGTGAGACTATCTATTGATAATGTGATTGAGACCAATTGGGAGGATGGAGAAAAGACAAACTTACTTTATTCCAATGTTGTATGGTTCGACCTCAGAATTGAGAACGAACAAGAGCGTCACTTGGTCAGAATGTTGTCGATCGAAAAGTAGACATTTTCTTTCTTATCTGTCACAGGCATACATCAAACTGACGACGACAGTCAATCTGTGCAATGTGAATGCGTGAGAATGCTTTCTCAAGTTCGTTTTGGGAAAAGAGAATTTTCTTTTAGTTATTTGCCTTGCGTGACTTGATGATATAGTTGGGGCTGAGTGTTTGTGAATGTCATGTGGTACATGGTTCAACAGATTTACTCTGCTATTTTGAATTGAGTAATTTAAACAACTAACGATGACGATGGCTGTGTACGGTTGCATGTAAAGTTCGGTTAGCGCGCGCGTTTTCTCTCTCTCTCTCTCTCTCTCTCTCTCTCTCTCTCTCTCTCTCTCTCTCTCTCTCTCTATCTAGAAAATTTACTTTAAAGTGAATGTCAAAGAAGTGGTTGCTGGTGTGTATTTTGTAACCATAATTATGTGCAATCGGTCTCATTCATTTGTAAGGCTTCAATTCTAATCAATACACACAGTGTCGTGTTACAAAATTTGTTTTCAACTAAAAAGTTTTGATCATTAATCAGTTAATCAATCATTACACAGTCTGAGTATCAGTCGAGTTGTCTGTACTTTACAAGGAAGTTGAAAGGATGATCATCTGGCCAATTTGAAGTTCAAGTGATTGCAAAGTGTTCTGGTTAGAAATGCCCATTGCGATCGATTCATCTCTATGAAGGATGTTGAATACGTGAATGGCCTGGATTCAAACCTACGTATTTTCAGTCCGACAAGCAAGCAACAATGGGATTCGTCATGTGCGGGACAGTCTCGCATTCCACATTTGTCATTCGCTTGAGACATAGCAATGAAACACTGTAGGTGGTGTAGTAGTTGAGCAAAATTTCAAGGAATTTTGATCTCTTTAATTAGAATCAATTTTTATGTGATTTTTGTATACAATATCAAATAAAGATTATTCTAGATTATTTTGTGAAGCTTTATTTGTTACTAGAGGGTTTAAATAGATGATTTAAATCAATAAATTTCAAAATGCTACTTTTAGAGTCTGTTGGCGCCCAACAGACTATTTCAGCATCAATAACTATTACAGAAATTGTAATTTGCTCTCGTTATGAATTGCTCAAAATTATAACTAATTGAGTTATAATTGAGGGATAATTGAGTTAAGAATTGAGTTAAACAATTGAGTTACGATTGAACCACATTAAAAGGTGGGTCTTGAATATTGATTGAACGATAAAAAAAAGTCGCGAATGGACCTGATAATGTTTGATCATTGAACTACGATCGCAATGGGCCAAAATAATCAAACGAATGATCAAAAAGGTCGCGATTGGACAAAAAAAAAATGTTGATTATTGAACTACATAATAAATAAATAATTGAATATTACAAAAAATTACATTATTAATTCAAAATATAATAAATCGCTGTAATCACAAATAATTATTATTCGATATCGACATTAAATATTTCAAAACACGATTTGCAGATTAGAACGGAACAGTTTGCCTTGCAAACTGGATTACAGCAATTCTGGCAAGCATTGTTTGCTTTTCTGTCAGAACTTCTTTTGCAGTACTTGCAACGAGCTTGCTTTTCAAGTTTGCATGTTGATCGAGTTTGGTTGGAATTTTCATTCGAAACCATTTCATCCTAATCAATACCATAATTTAAAATAAGATTTGCTTTAGTCTCCTTTTTTACAAAATCTTGAGTCGAACTATTATTCAAACGATTATATAAATTTGCCTTCATCAACTCGTACGTTACTTCTTTTAAGAGCAATTGTCGTTGTCCTTTTCGCTTGCCAAAATAGTCTAGGTAAATCGACATGAATAGTCGGAATGAGTTGAAGCCAGCAATATTCAAAATGTTTTCAAAAAGGCCAATGGCCATCGACGCGTTGCACGTTGACAAGAATACTTTCCAGTTATTTGATCGAGCAGACACCTATTTTGATTTGATTGTAAAATAGATTCATTAGAGGTTTCTTCTTTTCATTTGATGCAACCTCTCATTCATAATGCAAAGTGCTCAACAGTAGTGACTTTGTTTTTCTTATTTGAATGCGAAACTAAAATTGCTCTCGAGTTGAATAGAAATATACTCGAGTGCAATTCTCGTCTTTTACCATCTCTGACCAAATTTGGCACTTCGCGGCGATTATTTTGTATGATTCCAACTGCAGTCAAATTGATGTTTCGTGATGATTCAAACAATTTAAGTGAAGTAAAATATCGGTCACACACGATTGTTCGGCCACTATTTTTGAACATTTTCGACAATTTGAGTACAATTTTCGGTCCAAGATCAGTCTTTCGAGGAGCATCTTTATCAACACGGCCGATATACACGATTGCATACAAAGCGTACCCTGTTTTGGCATCACAAATCAAGGAAAAATTTAATTCCATACTTTTCATGCCTATTTGGCATATATTGTTTGAATTCAAATCGGCCATCAAATCCGTACAATTGTTCGTCCACAGAGAGTTCGATTTCTGGAATCATCATTGCGGCAAGTTTGTCCGTATTCTTTCTAGCCTCTCTAGTTTCTTTGTCGTCAAACCGAACATAATTTCAAACATTCTTCCATGAGATTTTTTAGATAAAAGCCAATTGCACATAAACTTGCTCTCACATAAGCTCGAACATTGTCAATGAGCCACTGAGTCTTTGTTCGTTGTAGTTCACTCAGTGGGTCAATTGTTAACAAACCAAACAGTTGCATTTGTAAGTTTGGGTTTGCACTCGATGTGAAGGTTTTTACCGTGGTTTTGCTCTGGCCACGGGTTTTTCCTGGACCGGTCAACCGCCCGAATTTCATCTAAATCGAAAGAGCCAGAAAACCGACCTCGTAGTTTATTTTGATTGGTCACATATGTCGTATGTAATTTGCCGCTGGAGTACGACAACACCGAACAGGTCTACAATCGAAACAAATTTCTCAGGAATTTTGATTTTTTATATTATCATGAACCAAGTTTGTCTTTGATTTGCAAGTACTGTGATGAGTCTTTTAGTATTGGAACTGTCCAGAAACCTTTCAAAGCTCACCAATTGAGTACCATTCACAAGAAGAACTTTCAGAAGATTCAAGTCAATCCCGAACAGCTTGCACTTGAGAGAAAAGTTCATCTGATGAATGAAGCAATAAAGAAAGCGATTAAAGCATATCCTGAGGAACATATCGCTATGCACATTGTCATCACCGATGAGGAAGAAGCTCGTAGAAGAGGATGCAATGTGAACGAATTGGCGTGAAAACCGTGTTTTCGACTTTTCGAACCAGAAGCGATCGAGAAGTACTCAAGTAATCTGTTGGATCACATCGCCTCGAATATCCACGACAAAATGTCAAGAAATCACATAAAAAAGTTCAACTTGAACAAGAGATTGCAGCATTAAGTCAATCCAGTGCAAAACAAAGAAGAAAATTTCTTGTCGATGGAAAACGCCAACCTCTTCCAACACCAGAGAGAAAATATGCCAATCGATTGACCACATTCGATGAGCGAAGTATTGCCCTCAAAACAATTCGATCAATTCCCAAGGCAGGAATGAGAAGTGTGCGAACATACCTTCGACGTTCGGTAATTCGTAAAGTCAATCGCCCATTATCTGATGATACACTTTAGAGACATCTTCTTAGTGCAATCGATGGTAAATTGTTTGTTTCGCTAATTCTGTTTGTTCATGTTTCAATTTGGACATTTTAGAGGATTACGAAGCTGAGAATCGCTCACTCAAGGACCGCAATCTGTGGATTGATGAGTCGAAAACGAACAATGATAGCTCAATGACGTGCATATATTTTAGCAGTTTGGATAATGATCATATTGGTCACCCGTACATCACAGAGATACGCGAAACTACTCCAAATGCTGAACAAATTGTCGAGATGGTGCAAAAGGGTCTGAAGAAGCTATTCTCAGACGGCAACATTCGAGTTGAACTATTCCAACTTTTAGTGACAGACTCTGCAAGAACAATGAAGAAGGTCGGACATAGTCGGACGAATTCAAATGCCTTCGTTGATTTGCCTTCAAGTCACTTGTTTGACACACGTACTTCATCTAGTTTGCGAAATGATTTGAAAGCAATTTTCATATTGCGATACATTCATTGGTTTGATGAAGCGAGTCATGTACAACTCGTACAAACGCAAACAGGATTTTCGCGCTTGTTCCAAAGAAAGTGATGCCTCCGCAGAGGAAGTGATTTCAATTGATATCAATGATAGTAATACTTTCCCTGAAGAGTTTCTACTGAACCCATTTGGTGAGGAGTTTGATGACTTTCTCTTGGACAACGATGCTGCACTTGAGTATGCACTTCGCGATCAATTGACACTGGATCTTGATTTGGATGAAATATTCGAAATCAACGAAGGGTAAAACACCGATGAAATCGATTATGAGTACGATGATAATAATGAACCAGCACCACTTGCTCCTCGCCCAGATTTGAGTCGATTCGGCACAAGGCTGAAAACGGCCAGCTTCTATCACCACAATTAATCCACGTTCATTTAGATTTGCTTTAGATTTGAATTCTCGTAGTACAAGCGAAAAGTCTACCATCAATGAACTTAAAAAGTTGATTAACGAAAAGGGTGCATCACGTGATTTACTTTGAACAAATTTAGCCCAAATCTACAAAAACTTCTCTCTTCTGCTCGTATACATCTGTATGCTCGTGGAAGATGATCAACCAGTTGACAAGTCAATGAAAATTATAAACAAAGCTGAACAGCTTCTTGTTTGTGTGGCTTCGATTGAAACTGACCCAAAGGGTCTTGGTCATCTTGCACTGAAGAAGCTTAGGGAAGTATTGGCCAATAATACCGGTTTGAAAGAATTGCTTCAAGTTTGTAAAAAAGATAAGGTTTACTCCTACGCATCTGTCACCTCAATGAAAATAGAGAGATTTTTTTCTCAATTGCGAAAGCGTTACTCTTACGATACTCATTTCAGTTACCTTGAACATTCGAGTCAAATTGCTCTCTACAATATTGCTCCGTCAGGATCTGCCTCCAAGGTAAGAATTTACGGCCATTTCCCGAAATGTGCATTTGATTAAAAATAATTTTAAATTAATTTCAGAGATCTAAATACAACCAACAGTTTTACCTCACCAAACCAAAAGAGAAGAAGCTAAAGCGACTGCAACCACTTCAGCGCAAGTCATACCTTCACAGAAGAGGTCCTACCAGGTCCGTGAATCGAAATATTTCGAATGATTTGAATAAGCACTGAATTGAGCACTATTATTGCTACTACTACCACTGATAATACTGATTGATTGAAATTATTTTTATATATCTATTATTTTTTAGTAACATTGATTTGAATTGATGAAATTGCCGTTTGTTCAATAAAGACCTAAAACTGGTTATTAATAATTAAGTTAATGTCAAAGTTTTGTCTCACGCAGTTGTTCCAGTTGGTGCACTTTGCACTCGTGTGCTATGCTGGATTTGATTCATTTATTTCTTTGGATATTCTTTGCTCCAACAAAATCCAAACACGAGCATCGTTTTCTATCCTAATTTTATTTGTTTGTCATCTTCTTTGAACTCGAATTTTCTTGCATATACTAATCGATTACACAGTACCGACCAAGTTTCAACTATGATTCTGATCGTTTGTGGTTTGTGACAGTTGTATTGTTGACTTGTTAGGATATGAATGAACATAGAACGAAAAATGACGAATTGTTGGCCTACTTCTAATAAGCAAAAATGAGTCAACTTGGATTGATGAACTATTTTGATGCATTCTAGAACATGAGAATACTTAGGAACATTTCAAATAGATGTAGACTCAAGGATTATGACGAGTTCACAAACAGGTGAACACTTTACCGATCACCAATAGAATGTTACGGCCAAAAGTCAAAAGTCAATCACTTTATTTGTCAATGTTCAATTCATCATCGTTGAGTTGGCAAACATAGTTTAACTGGCTCACACGAAGCAGAACAATAATTTAAGTTTTGTCACGCACATATTCACGAAATTGGTCGTGGAATTATGCATCAACAAATCGGTCAAACAGAGACTTGATCAATTCGACCGTCCTGGATGGTCATGGAAAGATAAAATTGTGTGTCGTCAGTTAGCTTGCAGGAATGTAGATAACAAGACTTGCAAACTGGCGGCTGAAACTAATGATGCAATATTGGAGGAGTATGGTAAGTAAAAGCTTGCATTCAAATTGTAAATATATTTTAATGTGATTACAATTTACAGGTGTCGAAATGGAACGACGAGGTTGCTATGTAACTGATCAAGCCTTCCACTCGGCTTACGATTACCTCTCAAAACCGAAAAACCAGAAAGAACCTCATCCGTGGACTCACCTTGAATGTGATTACCATTTATGTGATCGGCACCAAATGGCACTGGTCAATTCTAATTTGTTTACTGGAAAGCTTTCACTGAGAATTGCTAACATTTGCTCGCAATTTACTTATTGTAAGGAATTGATAAGAAATCGATGTTTTGTTTTGTTTTGGTCTATTTTAATATTTACAGGTCCGAGTGGTCAATAAGACAGGCATCCAACGTGTCTGCAAACCAACGTTGAAACAAAAAGTTGCGACAAGGTGGGAGTCGAAGTAATATATCAAATTTATTTTATAAATAAAATCATAATTTTTGATTATATTTTAGAAAACGCATGATAGACTCGATCATAGTCAACTATGATGAGCTAGAAAATAGACTATGATCAAACCTTTGTCAATGTAGATTCAACGAGTTGAATGTTACTATGTTGAAGGATTTACAAAAGTATTTGACTGTTTGGGAGAAGATGGGTCTGGTCATTTCGAGTCAGTCTAAGCCCACACTTTGCAAAGTATTGCCTGCCCGAATCAGGTTGTGAAAAGTTTCTCTCGAACACCTCAACACTCCTCGATTGAAACCACTTCGAGTGCACTTCACAAGATTGTTCGACTCAAAGTTCACAATCAAGCCAATGCACAAATTGGCAACATTCCTCTGGCCTATCTACCGCAATAACACTTCAATGTTCACTTCACTGGATTACATTGTGATACGCCAAGAAGCAAATCGAATCTATGCGAAAATTTCAGCCCGAAAAGTGTGAACACTGCATCAATCCTCTGAGCCACCATCGAAACAGGCAAAAGTGAATGAACTGTTGGAAGGAGAGTTCGGTGATGGCGATTACTGGCATGAATAAATGACCATCGAGGAGAAGTTCAAGCAGTGCCGAAGATTCATTTCGGAAGGCGACATTGCATGCACCGTGGATAGTTACGAAGCAGACCAAGATTGTGGTCCAGTGAGCAGTACTGATGATGGTGATTGGTGATTGATGGATTGTGAAGATTATCCCGTTTATTCAGGTGGATACTTTCGGTTGGGCAATCATAATTTCAATTTCCTTTTGGTTATCAAAATTATTTTTTAATTTTAATTTTATTCTTTAATGTGACATTTTATTATAATTCATGATGATGATGATTTGTTTGTTTGTTTGAATTATTGGTCAATTAGCATCGTGAAATAAATCATGTTTTAGACAAGCTTCATCTAACATATTCACAACTTTATAACCTTGTTTTAATCTTTTTTTCAATTTTGTACCAGGCCCACAGCAGATATATTTTCCTAAATTATTAAATTCTCCATTTTCAACATTTTCACTTGTATTAGATTTCAAATGCATTTCTGGCAAATAATCTATAAATCTATTAAATGGAAATTTTTGCATATTTACTTTCCCAGTAATGTCCTTATTATTGTTGGTTTTATTAATTTTATTATATTGTTCACTCGATAATGCATTCAGATATTCGTGATTTTCTTGATTTATTTCAAAATCATTATGTTTTAGTTTTTTATATTTGTATTTATATGCGCCATTAGTTTGAACTATTTTAGGATTCTTATTTTTATTAATTTATAATATAAAATATATTTAGTTTTTGGGAACAAAAATTGCATTCAATCCTTTTAGGATATTTACCTTCATATTTTGTTTTACTTTTTTTTGTTTAAAAAAACCCGTCCGGGTATCTTTATTGATTAGACTGCCAGCGAACAGGCTACAAAAAAGTGTTATGAGTTGGAGTTAGAGGTTTACAGAGGTAGTTTGGTTTTAAGAAAGATTAATGGTTTTGGTGGTGCTATTTATAGTATAATACAAAAGGGAAAAAATAAAAGGTGGAAATGAAAATAATATTACAAATTTGTACAAACATTAATGTACATATGAGATTGAACTAGGGGGTGATATTTGCAATGATGAGGTTATGGATGATTGTGGATAAGAGATCATAGGTTGAATGTACCCAGTTGGGATGGTTGGAACATTCGAAGGTGGGCTGGGACTCGGTGTGGGTTGTCACGGTATTCGTGGAGTCTGTCCACAATAAACTTCTTGACTTGACAAAGCCGTTCGAATTGAGATTCCGAAAAGATCCAGTGTCTCAGGTTGTCAATGTCGCCGATTAGTTCGCCAGAGTGGCCCAAGTAGCCATCAGACCTTATGTCCTCAAATAGTGGGCAGTGGATCATGATGTGCCGCACGGTCTGGATTGTTCGTCCATCACACCAGCAAAAAGGACTGTGTATTCGATTATTTTTGTCGCGTACCTTGAGGCGATTCAGATATTTTCCAAAAGACCCGTGTCCACTAAAGATCTGGACGAGGAAGAAATCTGGAACAATGTACTTCGGAATTTCTGTCCAGTTGAGGAAGAATTCCTTCAAGGTTGCGTTTGCGAGTACTTGGAAGCGAGTTGTCATTTTCTGGTTGGTGATTGATTGGGCCACCTTTTTGGCGCTGTGCTTCGGGTATTGCTTGTAACAAGATTCTCTGTCGTTTTCCATCGAAATTTCTCTTGCTTTTTGCTTCACAATTTTCATACAGGCGTCTGAGGAACTTGCCATAAAAATCACCACTGGAAGCTCGAGCAAGTTCAGATATTTGGCGATGGTCACTTCGATTGGGCTGAGTGCGACGGAGAACTTGGACAGGTTGGTGAGGATTGTTCTGTTTGTGGTTACGATTGTGATGAAATTGATGCAGGAGAATTCGTCACATCGGTGCGCATGAATGTACTTCAGTACCCTCATGATCGAGAATTGTTCGCTTTGATTCTTAGGTACGTAAGGATCAAAGTAAAAGGTTGCGGTCCTTTTGTCCGATCCTCTCTTGATTGTGGCCGCTCCTCCTGCCGAGGTGCTGTTGTAAAAGCCAAAAGAGTAGATTTGGACTTCGTCTGGTTTGATCGGCATATGAATCACTGATGTAGATGTTATGATGTCGTCTGTCGAAGGTTCTGGTTCTGTTCGTTCTTTTTCTCGTTCTCGTTCGCGTGCTTGTCTGTATCTCTAAGCCTTTCTTCGAGCACTTTCTTCATTTGGATCGGAACTTTCTTCTGGCGAACAGATGATTGATTCTTCAACATTTAGATTCGGCGCGTCAATATTTTTGTGTTCCTCAATGATGGTGCCATCATCCAGGATTTTTGTAATCAAAAATCCTCCTGGGTCTTGTGGAGATGGTTGAGGTCGCATTGGTCGGTTTGATTTGGTTGGTTCGCTTGTTTCTAAGCAATGGACTCTTTCCGTTGGTGGAGGAGTATAGATCTGTTCGTTAGGTATCGTGAAAAATAGTGCTCTTTCTTCCGGTCGGGCACTGCTTAAGATGTTCAGTTCTGCACTCGAGCCCAAGGCGGGTGCTTTTCTCATGAGTTCGTATGTTGTTTTCCTCTCGAGAAGGTAGAACCCAATATACGGCGTTTTGCTTAGTACTTCGCAAGCAATTCTACTGATTGTTCGGTAGCCGCAAATTGCATTTCGGAGACATTGATGTTGTGTCGATTCCAAACGCTTGAGAGTTGTTTTCTGTTTGAGCATTTTTTCATGAAACCAAACCTCGCATCCGTAAGACAGGATTGCGATGATGACAGTTACCACGATTTGGAGTCGTTTGCTGGTGTTGATTCCGGTCAGATTACGGCAGTAAAGGAAAAGTCTGTTCATGAGAGGAATGACTTTGTTGATCACTTCGTTGATATGTTCAGAGAAGGATCGCATTCTCCCCTGAAACGTCACTCCCAGAATTTTGACTTTTTTGACTGTTTGTAATTGCTCCGTTTGGTTCAGATGATTTGTTATGGTGAGCATGGATGATAACGTGCAAAGTGGTAGCACTTTGGTTTTTTCTGAACTCAAAGATAGTTTGTTATCTTGGCACCAATTCTGAACAAAGTTGATGGCTTCTTGTGCCATGTCCTTCAATCTCTCAGGATCTTTGTGTATGCAGAGTAATGAGAGGTCATCGGCGAAAGACAGTACGATCACTCGTAGAGTTTCCATTTTCATGAGGAGAGCAGATAGAAGCAAGTTTCAGAGAGTTGGTGAGAGAGCTGAGCCTTGGGGGCACTTTGTGATTGTTTTGCTTGCTCGGTATCGGCCGTATGATGTTGTTACAGTTCTTTTGGGAAAATAGCTTTTCACCAGTAGAATGAGGTATTTGGAAAAGTTGAGTTCATTCATTGTGCGGAGAATGGATGACCACCACGCATTGTTGAAAGCACCACGAATGTCCAGGCTGATGACAATTGCCTTGTTACCATTCATTCGGCTCTTGTCGATGGTCTCTTTGATCATGTAGAGTGCGTAGATTGCTGATCGATTTATGGTGAAACCGTACTGGTTTTCGCCAAGTAGTTTTTGCGGATGGGCAAACTTTTCTATCCTTGTTTTGATAATTCGCTCGAAGATTTTCCCCATGATAGGAAGGAGGGTGATCGGTCTGTACGAGCTTATCTGAGTTGGGTCTTTGCCTTTTCCCTTTGGAATGAAGATCACTTCTCCCTGTTGCCATTCTTCTGCAAAATAGGCCGTTTCAATGCTGTTGTTCAAAATTTTGAGAAACAGTTGTAAGGAGGTAGATCCGGATTTTTTGATCATGTTCGCATTGATATGGTCAAGTCCGGGTGCCTTTTGCATCCCAGCGAGTCAATGATTTGCTCGAGTTCGGGTAAAGTGATGCTTCGAGGTTGTTGCTGGTTAGATAGACGGAGGTTTTGAGCGTACAATCGCGTTTCTGCTGCAGACGGAATGTCGTCTTCAGTTGTGTCATCGGGAAAGTGGTGGTCCATCATTCGCTGGAGAGCTGGTTGCCTTTCTCGAGCTTCCCGGGCTTCCAAGTATTCGAATGAGATCATCTTGTCGAGAGCCGCTCTGATCAGTTTGTAGGTGTTCCCATATGGCGTCATGACTCCCGCTTCAGTCAGGAAGTCCATGAGGCATTGATATCGTTTAGTTGAGGCCATCTCACTGAATTTTTGCTTTTCCTCAAGAAATGATTCTAATCTAATCTGCTTGCGATGGCTGCTCTGTCTAAATCGTTTCCGAAGCCATTTCACAAGCTTGAGTTTTACTTATGATTATGCCACGCCACTTGCCATAATTGGTTCGACAGCCATCGCAGTTGATCACTCGCACATGGTCAAGTTTGATATTGCTGGATTCAAAGTTCAGAAGCATTCTCTCCACAGCAACATAAGCCTCCTATCAGACAAACAAATACAAGTACATAATTTAAAAAAATTATTGGTTTAGTTTACCTTTTCTTCGTCATTATCTTTACTTTTTCTTGGTCCACTTTTGGCGGATTCATCCAAAATTAAATTAAGACAAGACGTATTTCTTTACTTTTTGAACGACATTCAGGGCCAAGTGAACGCGTTTAAAAGTGTTTGCACTGAAAAGAGAAAGACCTGAAAAAGCTACATAATCCATTAATTCACATTATATACTTTAATTCTCGTTTTTCACTTTCGTAACTCGGCTGTTTGTATGTCATTGGAGTATTTTATCTGATATCTAGGTACTAATTAAGTATTCATCAAGTATTGACTATCACTATACGCATCAAATGTTCACTTACCTCAGGATAAAGTAGTCTGTGTATGTCTGTGTTAAAGTTGAGTTCTTTTTTATATAAATGATGTGCGTGCGTCCATGCAGCTCAGTTCAGTCTACATCGGGCAACTGCATCGTATTAAAGTTGTTTGAAAATGAAAATTGCACTTTGAAATATTGTTCTGAATATCATAATGATGAAATTTGTGGGTTGTTTTGCTGTATCGCTGTATGTATCTGCAATGAATTGAACTTTGAGTTGGCAAATTATGTTGTTGTCGTGGAATAAGATTTGAATGTCCAATTATATTCACCGGCCAATGGCAATTGAATTCGGCGATTGTATCGATTTATGCATAAACAACATCGCGAGTGATATCCACAGGTATGGACTCTGATTATGAGAATCACAATTTATATAATAATAATTTCCCTAGAATAATGTTTTTCTTGTTCGGTGATACACTGCGCGTCACTCATGTTGCCGATTTGCGTGCGCGCGCGTTGACTTGAAATTTTTGCTTAACTTTTAACTTCTATAATTTCATAATTACTCGATCAATTTTAATCAATATTTTTTTCTTCAGATACCTTGACTAGTGATTGGTAAAACTAAGGTAAAAAAATTATAAAATTACTTTGTCTATTAATTAATACAATATCATTTCTAAAAAAAGTGGAAATTTTTGAAAATAATATTTTGATTTTAAATTTTCGATTACGTCCTATCAGAAAGGTCTTTTGTTTTGATTTTTTTGTTTAATTATTACACAGATTGAACTGTTGTGTCTGCCTTTGTGCAATATTTCGCTAAATTGTATTGTTTAGGCAAGTTTTCATCATCTCAAACAAAATGTTTATAATGAGTTCCTTTGGCATCAAAGTCAAAGGTATTAGCAATGATGGTATTTCGTTCGAAGTTGTTTTGGGACTAATTTTTTGGTTCAATTCAAAAAGGATTACTCATGAAAAGATTGTCAAACTTGAAAAAAATTATTGTCTGAACTGTAGAACGGTTTGCAAAGAAACCAAAGTGAAGCGCCAAATGGTGAACGCGCGCACACGCGAATCGGCAACATGAGTGACGCGCAGTGTAGATGTGATAGGTCAAATCCCTTTTCATACTACCCACAGTAGAGCAAACCCAAAATGTCAATCAGTGCGCACAACAGTGTCAATGTGAATATCACTCATGGTGCTGTTTGTGCATCAGTTGGTATGCTGTGCTGAATGGTCCATTGTCCAGCGAATCTATTTGGCGTACAACAACAACAACAACAACAAAACTGTCCTCTCAAGAATGAATTTACTCAGCATTTTTGGAATGGTGTGATTGGTTTTGCATAATTACCAAAATATGTTTAGCACTTTTGCCAAAGTGATAAACAAACAAATGAATTTGACTAGACAGAAGCTGTTTGAGAGTTATTTTATTTGAATAAAAGTATATACAGAAATTCAAGTACAATTATAATTAAATTTACGGATTACGAGGTTTATTTGACACAGTTGAGTTGTCAATATGTGTAAGATATTTTGTGTGTTTTCCTACTCAATGTCCTTGCAAAGAGATGTTTGCACGCACAAGCATTTGGGCAAGTTCAAACTGCTCGACTCGAGATGAATTGAATTTGATTAATGTCGCATCTGTTTCGAGCCAATTGGTGGATGCTTATGATTGCTTTCGTATGAATCACCTTGACTCTCTATCTGATTGAGAAAGTAATTAAAAGATCGGTCATTTGCTAAACAAGTTTTTCCGATGTGTTATCGATAGGACATTTTAGGTGCATATACTGGACTGTTACAAGTAAGCAATGAGATGGAGACTGACAATACTTAAAAATTCAATATGTTTTAGCATTTGCACTGTTGTGTCTGACACTGTTGCACTGTTGTTAATTCAATTACCGTTTTCGAGTTGAGTTGTTTAGATGACAGAAACAACATTAGCCAAATAATATATGAACAAACAAAATTTATCGATTCTATTTTTACATTACGCTAATCTTGAACATGTTTTGCAGGTATGTAATGATTTTACCCTGACAATTTGGCTTGGACTGGGCCAATCAAAATCAATCAAAATCAAAATCAATCAAAATCAAAACATCTGTACGAAATTTTTTCCTTTCCAGTCCAGTTATATCACTCTTGATATCACATATGATATATCACTCCTCTCACTGTTGTTGATTGTCGGAACGCTTTGGTTTTCATCAGTGCGATCACAATGGACTGAAAATGCTTTCGGAATTTAGGAATACATAGTGAAATAAATTGAATTAAATTCATTTTTAAAAAATGTCCTTTAAACGAACTGTTGACTAATCTCATATGCTCCAACAAAGTCAAGTGAAACTTTCTATCAAACTACTGACTTATCTCAGGGCAGCAGAGTCAGTTTATTCATCGATCTCCACTCAATGCGTTCCAATTCCTCCGAACTTGACCAAATCAAACCAAAGATCTGTCTCAACTATGCAAATCTCATCCGTTTCAATCTGTCTGACTAACTCACGATATTTAACGTTTAAGATAGTTCTCACAACTACATCGCTATAGCGATGACAGTATACCGGAACAATTCAAATCACCACTTGGTTCCACTTGGTCTTCTCGAAAACACCTTCGCTTTCAACGTTAGTACTCAACTTTGATCGCGAGAGACTAGCCAACACTTTCAATAATCCTCGAATGTTGTCACTTTGTGTTCTACTTACACTACTTACACTACTGACAGTGTCAGTGACTACAAACTTCTCATCAGTGTGATCAACTCAAAGGTTGAGTGTCAAACGTACAATGTTCACCAAGACAACTTCAGTTCGTAAAATTTTCGCGCAATTCATCACCGAAATTCGCCATCTCAGGTAGAAGAGATGTAAAAGCTAAATCAATTCGCCTTCAGCACCACCAAATTGATCAGATGATCGAGAATCGTGTCTCACCAAATCAAATTGCTTTCAGTTCCGCATACATCTATCATTCAATTCATATTGAACTCAATAAAAAGAAAATACGTATGAAACAAAATTCAAATAAAATATGAAAACAATGTAAACAAACAGACTTGCCTTGTGCTATTGCAGTTTTCTCGCTCTCCGTGAAAATGTCCTCGTCGATAAGAATGCGAGGAAAATCTCTTGAAGACTTCAAATACTTAAGAACATTTTCTTCGTGTTTTGGTCCTTCCATGTGCTTCGAAATCAAGCTGGACTTTGCGTTGTTCTCACTTGGGCGTATGTTGGTATGACAAACATAACAATGCAGTTCATCATTGGAAACGTATTCACGGCAAGTATCAATATGACAATTCTTAACGTGCCAATCACTGTCCTTCATGTGGCACAGGCACAAACAAGAAGCGCACGCACAATTACAATGCTTTAATTGCTATAAATGCTTGATTAAACAGTGAAATGAACCAAATATTAGATGAACTCAATTATTTAATTTATTAATTTATTCTAACAGAAGAGATAAACAAAGTAACGGACGAAAATGCTCATGAAAACAAAAGAAACAACAGTAAGACAGGCAGCAGTACAGTCTCAACTGGTATATCACTTTAGTGCTTACTTTAGTGAATTGTCTTCCTTTGACTAATTTGTTTTGATTGCTTTATCGTTCGAACATTTCCCAAATTGTCACCTCCTTGAACGTTTTCTCCAATTGATTGTTTGATTGAGTCAACACGACCAGTTCGCATGTGTTTTGTCTGTTTGTTTGCAACACTATCGCAATGGACCATTTTGATGATTCCTCGAGTGATTCTTCGGATGGAAATGATTCGGAATGTGATTTGGTTATGAATGAATTGCTCAACGAGGATGCACAAGCAAACTGCAATGCACAGGCTGTCAATGAGAAAAGTGATCAAGCATGTGTTCAATGAAAATGCCTATCTTAGTGATGATGACCACGAGAATGACCAGGAAAATATTTCTTACAACATTAATTCAACTCCACACACCAAACAAATGCCACTTTCATCTCTTCACAATCAAAGAAACACTCAACACTCTACTCAATTTTCTCCTAATATTTCAAACTGGCTTACAGACCTGTCTCAAGTGAATTCAACTCAAACTGCATCATTTCCACTGAACAGTACAACCAATAACGACAACGATAAGGACAAAATCAAACGTGCACTCCAAAAGTTACTTCATTGTAGTTTGTTAATAAATTGTAATTTTGTAATTTGTTTAATTTGAAGTTGATTGATAACGAGGTGGCTATCCCAAAAGTTGAGTTCTTTTCACACACCTGTCAAAGGAAACGCGCTCCAGGGTGGAACATTTTTGTTGACATTTATGTAGACGGAATTAAGCAGGACTTTGACCTGTGCACACTTTGCAACTTGGTGGTGAGTGCAGCTAGTTCATCAACATCGAGCATCAATCGTCACTACCTCAACCGAAATGATCCGAAAAAAGTGTGCCAAACTCGAATTGAGCAGAACAAACTGGACAAACTGCAGGAACGAGAGATTGCCCATCAACAGCAATCGAACAACCCAATTCGACCAAAAGTGAAGCTGGCCACTGAAGAGAAGTAAAAAATGAAGACTCTTTCGGCAATTCTCTCTGCCAGTGCCCTAGTCCCTTTCCAGATGTTTGACAATCCTATTTTCCATCTTTATTGTCAAACAATTTCTGACATTGGCGCCAAGTACGGTCCAATCCCCTTTAAAAAGGTAGTTTTTGATAAATTGCATTTAATCAAATCATAATTACATTCACAATTCAATTCTCCAGTATACTCCATCGGGCAAAACTGTGAGCCGAACCACAACCGAATTGGACAAAACCTTGAAGGAGAAGGTAAAGGCTGAAATTAAACAAGTGGACGATATCGCCATCACGACAGACCACTGGACTGAACCAATTGGTTGTCAATCTTTCCTACAAATGAACGCAATCTTCCAGAAAAGGGTGAACTCATTTGTCGTCAATTGGCCTGTCGGGGAGTGAATTCGAAGGTGTGCAAGTTTACTGCATACAAGACCGATGAGATTCTTGCCGAGCACGGTAACAGTTTTGTGTTATATCACCGATTGTCTCATTAATACATTTTTGCAGATGTGCCACTGAACAAAGTGAGCGGCATTGTGGCCGACATGGCTTTGGTAAGCGCATTCGACCCACTTTGTCCACTGCCATTAAATGCCAAAGAGCCTCGTAAGTGGGTGCATGATGACACACGATTCCATGCATGTTCTCGACATCGATTGGCTACCATACAAAAGGACACATTCAATCATGAGAATGGTCTACGTGTGAAACAAATAAACGAACAATTGGTCACATGCAAATCTTTGGTGACCAAGGAGTTCAAACTCGTCTGGAGTGGCTGCCTCGATGAAGTTTGCTGCAGTTTTAAAGAAAAATTCAGGATTACGACTGTTGCTCAATTTTGCACAAAGAAATGAACTCTACAACTATTGTCCAACAAATTCTATGTTGATAGAGCGTTTCTTTAAACTTTACAAGCAACAAAGTAATAGACGCAAGCATCGACCATTCAACTGGCAAAACAAGGAGAAACTCGTTTTCGTAGCCGAGAATATACGAGCACTATTTGGATTAAACGAAAAGATAAAATTTACATTAAAAAATTCACTTTTTAAAATTTTATTTTATTTTTCTAGCAAGCTAAACGGAAAGAAAAATTTTTTTTAAGTACAAGCTCAAAAAAACAAAAGAAAAATTGAAAATATTTGTTAATAATTTAATACCGAAAAAGAAAACCAACCATCAATACATTTCTATCGAGCAGTCGTCTGTATTCAAGTAGACATTAATGTTAATTAATATTTTTTGGCCAATTATTATATTAAAATCGAATATTTTTTTTTGTAAATAGTAGCCATCTTATAATTTTGTTATTTATGTTTGTTATTTATGTTATTTTGCAGTTATATTAAATTATTTCTAGTATCAAATTGTTTAATTTATATTGTTTCTGTTAAATATTTTTTGCGTTAAATAAATTTTCGTTTAATTTTGGTTAATTGGATTTGATTAACTTGGTTAGATTTATTTTGATAAACATAATTTGTTTGTCGTTTTTTTTGTCAGTCTGTTTATTGTCATATATGAGTCATTTTTAACAGACCTATTGGTGGGCAACGAGGGACATGAGATAACCCCTCTTTATGAGTGCCACTTTCGGACTGAATGACGTGTTTTGTGATAAGAATGCGAAAGACTACAGATTGCTAAAAGTACGGAAAGAGCCTCTAAAGAAAAAATACAAAATGTAACGTTAGTAATGAGTCCTCGTCATAAAACAGCTCCTCAGACAGTCTACCTCTCATTGGCATTTCAATTGGCATTCTATTTTTGAAACCGTTTTAGACTTGATTGTTTTAAAATGTAAACTGTAGATAGTTCACCATAATTGACCACCATAGTTCACCACTATAGTAACATTATATTTGCTAATCACAAAAAATATTGAACAACTGATTTATATTATATCTAATTTAGATCATCATGATGAATATTTAAATTAAATTTTAATAAAAATAAAAATAATAGTGATTCGCGTCACTTGCTCAATAGACAATGTGTGTCAAAATCGAGTCTCATTTTCATGGATGCTCCTTCACATAGATTCGATAGAGCGCAGGCAGTGCATACTGCTCCTTGGTGGGCTCTGGTGGATTGGCACCGACAATCTTGTCAAATGTGGCTCGATTGGCTGGACTCAACTTGGCGAAACAGTCCGCCTGGGTCTTGATACCGCCACAGTTGGCCTTGAATGGATTCACCAGAATTTTGCGCAGCGCACTGTCCACATAGTTGGCAATCTCTGGGGTGCAGTACTTTTCGTTCACTGCTTTGCCATTCTCACGCACGTACAACACCGAACAGCAGAAGGCCAACTTTCGGTCTGGCTTCTCAAAGTTCTCAATCGCCTCAATCAAACCCACATATCGTTGGTGCACGGCTTTGAGTCCCGATTCGACATCAGGCTTAGCGTAGCACTGGGTAGCACGGTTGAGGAAGTCCTGCTTGTGGCTGTCCGCATCACAAACTTCGTTGTAGTGTTTAGTGAGACCATCATGAATTTCCTGTAGCAGCGTCAACCAGGCATTGTCCTTGATGCATCGAGTGTTGAATTGTGCCAAACACGCGGCACCGCCCTTCAAGTCACCACAGAGTTGAGTAACGCCCGCAAGGTCTGTCGGCCATTTCACGTCTCCATTCTGGGCAACGTACTTCTCGATGGTGTTGCACTTCTTGAGATCCGAATAGTCACAGTTTGGTGGCAAAGCAGCAGCCACAGCCGAAACGGCGATCACTATTTGGGGACAAAGAGAAAAAACAAACAAACATTAGTTAGTGGAACAAACGAATTATTCAATGTGTCAAATCAATCATATTCGTATTCTTACCGAAAATTAGGAATATCTTCATTTTTGGTCTTCAATTTTCTTGTTCCACCTGTAGGTTTCTTGGTTTTTTGTACCACCACACACAACCAGCTTATATACACAAATCTGGCCAATTCAACATTCGATTCAAAATGTCACAAGTTAATCACACAATTCAACCAATCAAGATAAGCTCAAATATCAAACTTAAAAAATCAATCAACCAATTATTGCACAAATTGCAACTTTACTTTTTACTTTTACAGTGAAATTGCATGCATTGGAATCCCACAATTGTTTCAGTTGAATAAATATGCGATTTAAAATTTTAAATCTAAAAAACTGTTAATTTAATGCTGTCTACATTTGTTAATCAAGATTTCAAATCATTAAATCAAATGTCAAAATGTTAAAATGTTTAGATTTCAACAAAAGCAAAAAAGTACAATTTAAAGGTTAAAAATATCAGAGGAATTGGTAAAGTTGGAATACTTTCCACTGTTGGGCAAAAATGTAAAAATAAAATTGTGGTCATGGTTTGTGCATTCGAAGTTGTCTCATTTGTAATTCAAAGTTATGCGTAATTTTGCCATTTTGCCATTTTGCCTTTTTGCCTTTTTGCCTTTTGCCTTTTTGCCTTTTTGCCTTTTTGCCTTTTGCCTTTTGCCTTTTTGCTATTTTGCCATTTCATAAACATCATGTTGCAAATAGCCACTGAAAAAAGATGAGCACTTATTGATGGATTTGGTGAATTAAATGGAAAGTAAATTGAGTCGTAATTCATCAAATCTACTTTGAAATAATTGCTCTTCACCTTTTCGATCACATAACCATTGAAATATTTTAATATTTTTGATTTTCAACTTTAAACTTAAAGAATGTTCGAATCAATATTATTTAAAAAACTTTATTTGGTACACATAAAATAGCCAAAGTAAACTAGTATGAACTTAAACAAGGACCTCTGTGAAAACTCGTCCAATCGATCCAATTTGCGAAGACAACTTTCGTCTTTGAATTGACAAATTCGTAAAAGTTTGCAATTTTCCAGTTTAAATGAATATTCCTATGCAATAATGACGTGTGCAGAATCGATTCTTTTGTACTTTTGAATTATGTCTGTAAGGCGAATCATCAACATCAATAAAATCGATAAATAAATAACAGGTCATTGACCCATTCAAAAGCAACAACAGCAAAAAACATTTCGGACATTTGAATCATTTAATTTTAAAAAAAGAAGAATCCGCCACCGGGTGGACTCGAACCACCAACCTTTCGGTTAACAGCCGAACGCGCTAACCGGTTGCGCCACGGAGGCCAATTTGATATTGGAATCACGTGGTTTGATGGTTTTTGATATGACTTGATTAAAGTTGATAATTTAAAATAGTTTAAATCAACTATTAAATCTCAAAATAATCTTTCATCAGCACAACTTTGTCCAACTGCACAAAACTCTTCTTCAACATTTCATAACTAAATTTGCACACAAACTCCTGATCATCTTGAAAGTTCAAACATTTTATCTTTAAAAGTCGAACATTTGGAAACACTTTTGGAATGTACAAATAGAATTGGTGCACAGTGAGGTTGAACATTTCCAGGTAGAGAGTTGAGATTGAGCAAAGTTTGTGAGGAAATTCGTTTTCCTGATTCCAATCAATTTGATAGTCTGCAATGTAGAGTGAGAGTGAGGAGAGGAGTGGAAGATGGGAGAGAGATGAGATGATTTGTGTCAGTGGCAACTGATCTGCAAGTAAAATGTCCAAAGATCTTATCTCATTGCATCTCACACAGATCAATTGGAACAATTTTTGATAATTCTCAACTCGATTCACATGCGAATTGATGAATTCCAATTTAATTTGTTTCAGATTTTGCGCTAAATTTTGATTCAAATTTAAGATTATCTCAAATTGATCTACAGTGAGATAAACCCACAGTAGATCTAACCGTTGAATTGCAGGACCAAGTTGGGTCAAAATAGGCACAAGATTACCGCGATAGTGATTCAGTGAGAAGTCGGTTAGTTGAGATAAAATAGGTATTCGGTCAACTGGAAGGGTACAGTTGAACAGAAAGCCAAGATGAAGTCGTTTTAGGGTTGGAAATGAGCTCGAAAGGGTTAACCAAAAATTGTGTGGTAAATTGTCAGGTAAAGAATAGAGACCGAGACTTGTTAGATGGGTAAAGGTGGGCAAAGGTGATTCCAACAGTTTGGGACAGTTGTAGATCAGTAAACGTGAAATTGAGGGAAACAACGAAAAATTGACAACTTCTGGATACTTTACAATCAACACTTCATCTTCTGTAGTCGAATTGTGGAGAATATTCTTTGACAAAATCTTATAATCGAAATCGTGTGTCAAATTACGTTCCACAATTGCGCGATTATGTCGTACAACATCGTACTGAGAGGCAAACAGCTTCAAGGACTGTTTTCTGCCCAATAGTAACACGATCATCTGATTCCATTGCTGACAAACAATTCGCAACTGGATCAATTGGGCAAGTGAAATGTTACTGAACAAGTGGACGAAACAATCCACATTCAGTGAGTTGACGTTCATCGTGATTGGATGACTTTTTGTTGTGTACAGACAAAACAGAAAAATACAATTTCCCCAAGAGGGAAGAGGGAAAAGTGAAGGAAAGGAAGAGAAAGATATACAAAACCAGTTTTGTGTACAGTCACGAGCAAATGAACGATAATGTCGACACTCGTTGATATGACGAAGATGATAAGAAAATAATAAATTGAAAATGTTAAATGAAAATCATCATCGTAAATGTACTAATTTTGACTTTAGCGTTTAAAAAAGGTCAAAGATCTTATATATAGCTTAAGGATACATTTTATTGTGGTTAGTGTTTATGATATCGAGCAAATCCATCATCATTTTATGATTGTACAAACACAATTAATGACTTTAAGTCATATGCTCAAAGTCTATTTGCACGTTTGTCTATTTGTCAAAACTGTACAACAGAGTCAAAAAGTAAGTACAGGTACATTAATTGTACAGGTGCAGTTGTATGTGTTCTAATGTATGTGTAAATTTCTAATGCATGAATTCACATGCGCATTGATAATTAAGAATCACATTCAGAATCACTTAAGGGGAGACACGATGGATTTTTGCTCAATTGAGAAAGATGGCATTTTGACAGGGTTTATTTGTTTTTCTTTAAGACACGTTTTGACCACATTTCTGGACCGATTTTGACAAACTTGGGCAAAAATTAAAGATAATTAAAAGAACTTAAAACTGAACAGAAAAGTTTTGGCTTAATTTTTGCAATTTTTAAATTGGGACGATTTAAAAGAAAAAATTACAAATTTTTGCTATATTTCCACTAATTTTGAAAATATAAAGTAAAATCCATCAAAACTAATCAGCTCACTTTTTAGTTCATTAAATTCTCTACAATTTACGCTCCTCATTTGCCAGAATCGACAAAGATTTAGATTTAATACGTATTTTCAAAAAATTCAAATTGAAGTTTTAACTAAATTGAGAAAAGTCAACTGTAATATTCGATCGGAGTGAGACATAAATGGAGGTGATTTTTTAAACTTTTAATTTTTCATTAAGTCTCTTAAAGTTGGGGTTTTTCGTATTCTATGTAAATAAGAATTTTAAAGAATATTTTTTAAAAGACTAAAACATAATGTCATACTTTGTCAAAATTTCATCGTGTCCTGCCTTAATTAATCTGACTCTTGATCAAAAATTGAACCATAATCAAGATATACGCACCATAGAGAATCGTAAACTGAAATCGAATAAATTTTTATCTTTTTCCAAATCACAAATCTCACAAACCTCAAAAATGATTCTATACGTTAGCACACTGAACGGTCCAATTGCAAAGCCAAATTTTTTCCACGAATGCATTCGTTCATAGTAGCTGTGCATTTTGATCGCCTCTCGCGTGTTGTCCTTTGAGACAAATTTGACCAGTCGTGGAATGCAGTTCGAGGACCAGTGGATTCGTTTGCTGATTTTGGCCAGGAAAAAGCCAACAAAAACGGACAGTGAACATTCGAGCAGAAAGAAGAACCAATAGAGCAACTTGTCAAACAGTGCAATGTGCTGTTTGGTCAACAGATAGGCGATCAGGTAAATGTTGAATGGCAAAATGGCCAAGAACAGACCAAACGAAAAGCGACAAAAGTACTGTCGATTTGCCTGGAGCACATATCGCAACAGTCGTGAGTGATCCTCCTTGTACCGCTGACACTGCACCCAAAGCACAATTCGGCTCAAAGCGATGTTTCGTTTGTAATTTATATTACGAATGGACGAAACTGTTCGATTCAATTGGGCAAACTGACCATCGATCACATAGGCCCACAGAATCATAATCAAGGTCATCAGTTGAATCAACTTAAAGTGCCGCAGAGAGATGTAACCAATGAGCAGACCATCGGGAATAGCTACCAAAAGGCCAACAAAACCAACATGAATCACATAAAAGATCACAAGTGGAACCATAAACAGTGAAATCACAAAGTAAATGCCAATTTGAACGCACTCAAACAGTCGAACCAAAACCAACATTCGCGCTTTGATCTTGTTCGGCAAATTTGGATACAGTCTCAACTTGTAGTCCATTTTCAAATCTGATGAAGAAACAGACCAAAGTTTGAAGAATTTCAAATAATTTTCAAATTCCGGATTCAGTTCATAGAATCGGCGAAAATTGAGCAGAATCAACTGCTCTAGATGACGCCACATGAAGGGGCGGATTCGATGATAGACCGAGTAGAACAGTACACCATTGATTGAATACATCCAGGTCAAACAGTAGAATCCAATTCCGGTGATGTACTTTGAGTGAATGTAGGCCCCAATCACGGACACAGGGAACATTAGATCAAAGTATTTGTAGTGAGCCAGAAATGAGATGGTGATCAGATGAATTGCGTTCAAGAGAAGGGCTACTTGAAAGACATAATACCAGACACGGAATTTGTGTTGAAATTGCTCAAGATTTGAAGATTCATTCGAGGAGGGCACTAAATCACGATGAAATTGAATTTCATTTATGAAGAGTGTACCACCAAAAATGAGGTGGAAAATTCTTTTGAGCAAACTGAGGATTTTCCTCATTTTTACTCCCTTGACGATTTCACTCAAGAAGAAAGACTTTGGAAAATTGAGAATTTTCGTTAAAAAGATTTCAAATAAAATGAAAATAAAGTTGTTGTTTTCGCTGACGAATTTCGTTTCGATTTTCGATTGCACAAACTTTTGCCCGGTACCGTGATCAAACTTTTTCAAATGAATTTTCTAAACTTTTCCCCCAATTTCATCACCCCTCATTGAAATTAATGACACTTGGCAAATCGATCAATCAATTTTAAATAAAATAAAGTTTTATTTTGTGAAAATAAGTTGAATAATAAATGTGTTGTTATGCAAGTTATTGAGCGTTCGGTTCTGTTTATGGCGATGGCTTTCCTTTTTGTAATATTATAAAGGTAATTTTTGAATTTCTATTTTGAATGAATTTATTATGGAAATTTTAATTTTTCGGCTAAGAAATTAATTTCTGCGAAAAAATGGATTCCAAATTTATTTTTAATTATTTTCTTTTTGTTGGTTATTGATTTTTAAATAAATATCAAAATGCAAAAAGTTGGTTTTAATTACTTTTTAAACAAATGTTTTATAACTTTGAAACTTTCATATCAACTCATTTTATATTTTAATTTCGAATAAATAAAGTTTATTGCGTTTTTTTTCTATTTCATATAATTTCCACTAAAGTACATTGTATAGGCGGCGTACACGAATTCAAACTTGTTATTAATAATAAATTTAATATTTTTAAATTCAAATACAAATACAATTGTTCAATTTTGGTCTCCAAAGAGAATGATACCAATTGCTTCAAATGATCGAGTGCCCTTGCTAGGTGGCTACGATGTAAAAGATGGTATACTTTAATTTCTAAATGGGTGAGATTGAGCAAACGAGAGCAAAAACCGGCGAAAAGGTTCATATGAATTCTATCTAATATTTTATGTAATGTCATGTGCAGACTTTGGAAGCAATCTGTCAATTCGTCAAGAAGGGCACTAAAGCCGGACTGTCTTACTTCTGAAAGTAAACAGTATTGAGTTACCTTTCTGTACAACACAACCAACAAGCGAAACTTACGAATTGTTCTCGTCTCCTCATTTGGGAGGACATATTGAAACTGGTTAATTGTAGCTACGGGCACGAATCTGCCTTTATAAGAAGTTTGACAATATTCTTTCTTGAAATAAATTTTGAATCGTTTTAGGCTGTCGATCTTGTTGATTTGTGCCAGTAGTCGCACATTTGGCGTGTCATGGTCGTTGTCATCGATTGTACATTTAGAGTTTGCAACATACAATGCAAGGGAAACCAGTTTGTGTTGCCAGTGTTTGAGCAGAGCGGTGACATGGTCGAGATGGATTGGCAGTTGCGAATTATCAATTGCAATGACTAAATTTCAGGAAGTTAGCCGAAATTAGTCACGATCATAAATGAGCGAAACAACTACACAAAACAAAGCAGTCAAACCAAATTGAGTTTATTGAAATTAATTTGAGATTGACATTTTATTGTGCAAAGATTTAATGTGCGATTAGATTAAAATGAATTGGTTTCAATTGGCCTGTGAGTAATTCAATGAGTGATACAGAGTAAAATTGCAAATCAATCTATTTTTTCTTATGCTTATTACTTCGATGATTCAATACTTCATATCGATAGGTTCGTGATACAAATTTACATCCTCGATGGGCACAAGCAAAGTGACCTTTCTCGTGATAATCACTCTTGTGTGAGACTAGTAGTGGATAAGTGTTGCCTTTGTAGTCACACTGGTCACAATGCCATACTTTGATCTTTCCATGTACTTCATTCTTGTGAATAGTGTACTGCAAACTATAAGACAAGTTGTCATTGACAATGTTATTGTTGATTATTGAAATAAAAACACTCTAAAGTACTGACCGGCTCAAGAAGGAAGCAGAACATCCGTGCGCCACACAACGGAACTTTTCGATTTGGTGACATTCCGACAGGTGAACGTTGAGTTGGTTTTTGTTGGGAAAGTGATTCGAGCAGCGATCAACGGGACAGTTCAGACGGAGAACGTTGAATGTTTTGTTTGATCTGTCTATCTGAGATACTGGCTTACTAGTAGACTCAAACTTGGTAACAAACTCTTTTGGGTGACGCTGTTCGCCATCTTTGAAATGCAATTTGCGAACGTGAACATATGCATTTGGCATTCCACTGAAGATGGATCCACATTGGGACCAATCACATCTGTACTGAATCATCTTCCCAATTTGGTGATCTCTTGCCAAATGGTTTTTCAACGATACCTCAGCAGCGTAAACTGACTCGCAATGTTCACATTTGAATGGACATACAAAAGTGGACTTGACAGAATGTTTGATTTTGTAGTGAATGTACACCGCAGACCGAGTACGGTGTGTCTCGAATTGACATCCTTCATGGGTACATTTGAAATGACCCTGCAGATGCACCTTCCACGTGTGATGTAACAACTTAGTGTGATTTGTGAAAGCTTTCGAACATTTCCAACATGGCAAACTGTCGCCACACTCACCATGCTTGGCCAGGTAATGACCAGTGAGCTTTTCGCTATTTCAAGTAATATTACAATTAGTGACAAACATTCAACACAATTTCATTGTACTTACCGACTATTGAATGAAGATAAACAGTCTCGGACCAAACAGCGGTGACGGAGAATTTGGTGACCTTTCCTCAAGTGTTTGTTCAATGCTTCATTGTCACCGAATGTCTTTGCACACTCCCAACAATTCAAATGTACAGTTAGAATTTTGAGTTCCCGATATTGATTATTCTTTTTTCTTGAGGCTTTCACAGTTTCATCATCATCGTCAGTGACGTCATCCAAACTGCTTGCACTTGAGTGTACATTTAATTTCTTTGATTTTGAGCTTTTCTTATAAGAGAGAAGCTTTTCCCTGCTCTCTGAGTCTGATTCTTCGCTCTGAGTGAACTCTTCACCATCTTCTTCATCACCATCAGATGGCTCAAAGTCACAGTCATTGTCACTTTCTGAGAATTCTTCTTGATATTTCCTTTTTGATTTATTGACAGTTCGGGATGATCGACGTGAATTGGGATGGTTGTTTTTATTTTTCTGTTCGATTTCACCTGCAGGGTAGTCTGATTGAGTTTCACCTGAAACAGATTCCAAAATTAGATTATGTTGCATCGAATGAAATGTGCAAGTTTACCTGAACACTTGTCTGAACGGAACATCTCAAGACCAGTTCTAGTGCAAGATTTTCCTTTTCTTGTCTTATGTTTGGCTTGATAATGTTTTACCATTTCGGATCGAGTTGTAAGTGAGAGAAAACCACAACCGGGGACTGCACAACGAAAATGACCTTCCTCGTGAACATAAATAGTGTGTTTGGATAATGTTGCATAAGTGGTGGCTGTGTAAACACAATGATGGCATTGCCACACTTTCACATTTCTGTGAGTTTCCTTCTTGTGAGCATCGCATCTGACCCTGCAAAATAGAAACAGATTGTTAAATGCTTTGTATAAAATCAAACAAACAAACAGACATATTCTTGAAAGAAGCAGAACATCCCTTCACCACACAACGGTACTGCTCGATTTGGTGACTTCTCAACAGGTGAATGATGAGTTGGTTTTTGTTGGCAAAGTGATCAGGACATTTGGGACAGTTCAAACGCACAATGACAGTCAACTTTCGTCTTGTTGGTTTGATCATTGACTTGTTGGTTATTGCAATTTTACGGATAAAATCAATTGAGTAAAGTTGGTCGCCTTTCTTCAAATGCTTTGCTCGAATATGGTGCAATGTAGTTCGTCGATAATTTGAGAAGTACTTGCATTTGTGCCATTTGCATTTGTATTGATAACCCTTGCCGATTTGGTGCGCAGTGGCTTGGTGATCTTTCAAATAATGTTTGGTTACGAAACTGCACACACATTGATCACACTTGAAAGGCCTCTCTTTCTCGAAGACTATTCCTGTGCCATCCTCCTCCTCATCTGAATTACTTTCACTTGATTTTTGATTATTTGTGTCTTCATTTTCCGATTCTAGTTCTGTGTTATCGTCACTATCTTCATCATCATCCTCATCTTCGTCATCACTAAAGAACGATGGCACATAATCAGGCGTGGGACAATCGATGATTGTGTCATCTAATTAAATTCAATTAAACCAAAACATCACAATTGACACGAATTTACCTGATGAATCCTGATTGTCAATTGGTTCAGCAGAAGGCGAATGTTCATTTTGTTCTTCAACAGGTGAATTCGCTTGTGGTTGTTGATGAAGTGATTGAGTTGGCGCCACCAATCCACAGCCAATGCACTCATTGCAACCACACTCTCCATCCTCAAATTCGTCTTTGACACATTTACGAGTCAATTCTGTTTCAATTTTAACTTCAAGTTTAATTTCTTGTTTAATTTCTTGTTTAATTTCTTGTTTAATTTCTTGTTTAATTTCTTGCTTTTCAGTCTTGACCTTTGTGTTTGCATTGAATCGACACTGAGGACAGCCACAATCGGGGTCATATTCACACTTGAGGACTGAGGTGCAAGGTGTGGCTGATGGGTCAAGTGGTAGAGCCCCCTTCTGATGGATCTCGTGTTTGTCATCAATTTCTAGTTTCACAACTGAAAAATTGTCACAACCTGAAGGTTGTTTGGATCGAGCAAATTCATTCATGCTGGGTCAAGAAGAATTCACTGACGATATCGAAATTACACACAACCAACAACAATACGACAATACGAATAATTTTGAAGTGAGGAAACACTAACACACAACACAAACAGGAAATAGTGCAAACAGGAAGCATGTGCTTTCTATAGCTCGTACAATAAAACGAAATGGTAAAATAAAACGACAGATGGAAAGTTTGAGCGAATTTCTCGCAAAACCCAACTGCAATGGACGAGTAGCCACTGGGAAATAAATTCGAATTAAGAAGCAACACAAGTAAGCAACACAACCACATTGATCAGCTCGAGGACAAGGTTTGTTAGTGAGTCACAACTGACACAATGCATTAGTGTCTTGGCGTCTAAGCCTATAGGCACTAAAACTGTGGTGTGGTAGTGGTTCGTATGCATGTTACAACAGAAAAGCGACCTCTCAATTACTAAGTAAACGCAGCTTCAATAAAATATCTAATAGTTCAGCAATTACAGTGTAATTATTACACTGCATGTTAGGTTTGAAGCGAGGCCAAATGACTTGATTGGCCACTGGCAAGTTCACTTTGCTAATAGCCGGCGGCCATTCCACTGATTTTATTGATCATTGTTAATTTAAGGGGAGACACGATGGAAATATGCTCAATTGTGAACAGTGGCATTTTGACAAATTGACTCGATGACCTTCTGTCTAAGTTGCCTACTGTTGAGTTTATCATGCCCAATTGGTGCGCAAACGGCAAAGAAGGGTTTTAGCTCGTTGTAGAAAGCCACAAAGGCAGAAACTGAGATGTGAGCATTTGAGAGAGGGCGAATTTGACGCATTCGATTCTTTCGAATCAATTGGAATCATCGCCAGTCTTCAAACTCGTGTTTGAACAAATTGTAGATGGTGTCGAACTTTGACTGGTAGACCAGAACAAAGTTGGCAGATGGGCAGAGTCTGAGTACGTGTAGTAAGGAGTGCTTGTATGATTCGGTGAGTGAATCGAAAAAGTACGTTAGTTTGTCTCTGTCTGTTAGGTCACTTCGAGATGTGACTTTGAAATCAAAATCAAATTTGAATGTGTAATACGACTCAGGCGAGCCGTCAAATTGTGTCTGTGTGATCCATCCATCAAAAGTGAAAATCCAAGTACCGTTTAATCAATTTTATAATGATTCACGCACAATCATCGGTCACTTTACAAAAATGCCTGAAACGAGAAGAAATAGACATCCGAGTACATTTTACACTTTTTGGAACAATCCACTACAAGATGCACCAATTTCCAATTCATTTACTGTCATGTAGAAGATATATTTACTATTATTAGTTTACGAGTTTTGACAAAAACAAAAAACAAAACGAGTCTAAGACTATTAACAAATGCCATCTTGAAGCGCCATCTATTGCTTAAGAATTAAGTTCGACTCAATGTTTATTTGCATTATGTGAGTTTCTGTCTGTTTTGAGCTCTCACTTGCTCTCAACCCCCAATCATCGTGGTACTATTGTTTTTGTTCGTTTTCACCCAATTCTGCACACCCACAATGGCACCATTCCCAATTGGTACATTTGTTGAATCTTTTTTGGACAGTGAGAAGGACGATGCAAGACGATTGATACGACACGAGATGGAATCAATGCTTGATCCACTGGTTGAGCAATTGAAAGCGAAATTTGTGGATTATGTTGATGCTCACAAGGGTTTACATCAACAGGAAAGTGACGGACAGATTAGTCATAAACAATCAACAATTTTGAATGTTCAACAATGTTATTCTCAGTCAATAGAAAATGCTCATTCAATTCGGCCAATTCTCAAATCAATTCAACCAACCATCTCGAACCTCCACTCGTATTGATCAAAGAAGAAACCAATGATCCACCGAATGTTCAATTGAAACCACAGCAGAACGATGATTCAGTCAGTTCATCAGCATCACCACACGAATCATCAATATTTCCTGAGTCAATGATTCCGATCCGAGTTCAACTGATAATTTTCCAGGCATTGAAATTCAACAACAACCTCAACATCAACTACGCGTTCATATTAAACACAATCAATTTGATGATGATGATGAAGATGAATGTGATTGTAACGAATGTGTTTATGGAAGTATTGAAGTTAAGGAAGAAGATGATGATGATGATTGGGCCCAGTGGATTGAAGATGACAAACAAGAAGAATCATAATCTCGACCAGTAAAAAGACCACGAATGATCCAAGAGGACTCAACTCAAAATCCAATCAATGCACAACCCGAGATCACCAGTCAGTGCCCGAGACAACCAACTGATGATTCATCAGTGATGAAGCACAAGCAAACCAAGTGAACAATCACCACAAACAATTCATCACTGTTTGTCTGCATTGTCCCGAGTTGGGTTGTTTGGACACATTCGGTGAAAACGAACTCAACGATCATTTGATGGATGAACATTCGATTGGCCCGAATCGATGTTTGGTCAAAGATTGTAAACAATCTTTCGACAATCAGTAAGTTTGTCTTGTTAGTGCTTCAAACTAACTCGTTTTATTTTAGTCGTATTTTAGGTCAACACATCAAACGTGCTCACAAGCAAACCACCCAATGGCACTGTTCCAAATGTTCAAAACATTTCTCCAAATATCAACTACTGTTCGAGCGCAACACTCAATTTAATCAACTCGGTCAGTTTCAGTGTGCATTTTCCGCATGCACATTCACGGGAGAATGTAGAGTGAAAGTGTACAATCATTACCAGCTGCAACACAAATCCGATTTGGTGTGTCACCAGTTTTGTTGCGAATATCGAACCAAGAAATCAAGTCGATTCAAGGCACACCAACGAGCCCATCTGGGTACGTGTACCACATCACATCTACATTTATCCTAACACAGTTCAAAGTCCTTAATTCGAGTTTTATCATCGTCACATGTTGTAACAAAACTTGACAATAACAACTCTCAGTAGTATCACACAACCTTGAGCAGGATCAAAGTCCAATCTTGATGATAATAATGCAACATGTATTACTTATTGATTAATGATAAATAAATGATAAAAATGAAATTACCCAATTCAACATTCAAACACATAAAGATGTCGTTGTTGTCGACAATTTGATAATCAAATCATTTGACTTTTGACCAAATCTCATTTGATGAAATATGGAAACTTTAGCATATTATACAAAGAAATGTAAAGATGCACGTGTCAGCGCACATTTGGGTCGATCATGATATGTCGACATTATGATGATGATGATGATGATTAGACTTTGGGAAAATAACATAAAAACAAACTCTGATTTAGCTGTACCAAGAAATTATTACATTACTTTGTACTCGTAAGAAAATTATGGATTTTGCTTTCTTCTGTCTTTTATCTGTTCAAATTGTGACAATTTGGGCCATTTTTTATTTGTATCTACAAAAGAAATTTTCTTATTGGTCTGTGCGTGGAATCCCTGGTCCAAAGCCGAGTCTATTCACAATTGGAAATGAACTCGAACGTCTCCTGCATGGTCCCGATCGTTTTGAACCCGGAAATCGAGTGTCCAAGTACGGTAAAGTGTTTGGTCACTACCGTGGACCCTACCCGGCCCTAACCGTGAATGATCCCGAACTGATTAAACAGATTCTGATCAAGGATTTCGGTCAACACATGAGCAAACCCGCACTAAACACTTATGACTTTCTGTGGAACGAAAGTCTGTTTGTAATTGGTGGGGAAAATTGGAAACGAATTCGAGACATTACAAGTCCTGCTTTCACGGGAGCGAAACTCAAAATTATGCAACAAACAATGAATCAATTTGTGCACCATTTGGTGGAGTATTTCGACAAAATTGTTCAAGAAACCGATGGGAAAGTGTATCCCAAAGTTGGAACCACAGGATTCACAATCGATGTACTCGCATCCACCATGTTCTCAACTCAAATCGAGGGTCTTTCGGGTTTGATGTTCCAATTGGAACAACAACAACAAAATCTCAAATCATCACGTGACTCGATTGTAGACTGCGCAATCCGACTTTTTCACATAAATCGATTGAAAGTTTTTCTTTCGAGTTTTATCTTTGCAAAAGGATTCAATGATCTACTTGGATTTGGATCAATTTTCCCGGAAAGGTTCTTTGGATACTTTGGGAAACTTTCCGAGTGTATTTATAATCAACGAAAATCTTTGGTGTTCAAAAAATCAAAACAAAGAATCTTCAAAATGATTTGCTTCAAATGTTGATCAATGCTCAGACCACAGATGGACCAAAGAATCTTCAAAATGATCGTGAAACTATTGCACAGTGTTTTCTCTTCCTCATTGCTGGTTACGAGACAACCGCTGCAACACTGACGTACTGTCTTTATGAATTGGCAAAGAATCCACGGGTTCAGGAACGTTTGTTCAACGAACTTAAAGTTCTGGATAAACTGGAAGTGAATACCCCGGAACACTATGACACAGTAATGACCAGAATTCCCTATCTCGAGGCTGTGATCAAGGAGACTCTGCGAAAATATCCTCCATTCATTCGACTAGAACGAAGCATCGGTTACGACGGCTACCAACTTGGTGATCTCAAGCTGGACAAGGACACCGCAATTGAGATCTCGACCTATGGTGTTCAGCACAATCCTGAATTCTATCCCGAACCAGAATCCTTCAAGCCGGATCGATTCCTGCCCGAGAATGCTCACCGCCTCACACCGTACACTTTTCTCTCGTTTGGAATTGGACCGAGAAATTGTGTTGGAATGCGATTCGCCTATCAAGAGTTGAAACTCTGTTTGGCTCAGCTGGTGAGGAGATTTACTTTTGAGCAAACAGACAAAACTCCTACGGAATTGAGTTTTCGAGGTGCAAGTTTGCTGTTGACGGCATTTCCATTTGAGATTCAAATTTGTAAGCGATGAATAATAATGAGGAGTTTAAATAACTTTCAAAATCTTTATAAAATCACTTTTTATGTTAATTTTTCATTAAATATCATTTTAAAACAAATTTCGTACAAGTCCCGCAAAACTAACGTTTTGCTCCTGGGACTTGTACGAAACCGCTGACAGCAAGCTGCCAGCGGCGCCCCCAACCGTCTCCGCCTTAATCCTATCCCACAAATAATTAACGACTTCACCAACGAACTATCACTACACCAATCAGCACCTAACCCAACTCAAAACCCATCCTAACACGGCACCTAACCTAACCCAAAACCCATCCTAACACGGCACCTAACCTAACCCAACCCAAAACCCATCCTTACACGGCACCTAACCTAACCCAAAACCCATCCTAACACGGCACCTAACCTAACCCAAAACCCATCCTAACACGGCACCTAACCTAACCCAAAACCCATCCTTACACGGCACCTAACTTAACGTCAAAACCCATTCTTACACGGCACCTAACATAACCCAACCATAAACTTAAGTAAAATCACAAAATAAAATGATTAATTGCAACAATCAATTTTAGATTTTCAACAATCACTTTCAGTCAAATTCATCTTTAGTCTTAATTTACAGGTATTTGACCCAAGCCTACCTGTCTACAACTTATATCACTCGATCCGGCTAAAATAGATCTTTCTTTTGAAGTGTGTCTCATCTTTTTACGACCAATACTTTTTGAGTTATTCAAGTTTTTCTATATCTATAACTATCCATTGTTGACGGACATACGGACTCCACAATTTTAAGATAAGTAGGATAGGATAGGATTACAAACTAAATTGTCCTTTCGAGAACAGTCTCACCTGTCCACCAATAATGACTCGGTTATTGACCAACTTGTTGGTAAGCAGACCCCTTCGTGAGGACATTTGTTTCACATGAAAGAATCCACTCTCTTGGGCGTCATTTTCTTGGACCCCATTCTGCTGTTCCCGAAACACTCGTTCCCAGTAGGGCGCCATCAGTGTGCACGCCGATCCACAAGCAAAATCTTCGTTCACACCAACCCAAGGAATAAAAACCCGTGAAGTGTAGTGAGCCCCAGTAAGCTCAAAGTTAGCCTTCTGTGTTACGATAACTATCGAAACCTTACCACCCGTGTCGATACTCAACATTTGGTCAAAGTTCGGCTTCACCTGCTCAATGTCAAGGTCATCACGCAGCCGCAGTAGTAGATACAGATTCGGATGAAGTTGTGCATCCAAAAAGCCATCAGATTCGAGATAATCCAGTCCCAGAGTAGCCTTCTGCAGACTTGTGATCCATTTGTCTTGAGTTGGATCAATCGAAACTGGTTCGTTGGATGGAAAGTCTAGGGTCACGAACTGACCATCGTAACTTGCTTCGAGATTGAGTCCATAGTAAGTTCGATATTTTATTGGCTTGGCTCGGTCAATTAGATCAATGTATTGATTTTCAGTGAACAAAATGTACGAAGCAGCCATTGTGGCATGACCGCACAGTTCAATCTCCCTGAAGGGTGTGAACCATCGAATCAGAAAGATTTGATCTTCATCTGATTTGGACACAAAAACTGTTTCACATTGATTGAATTGTGCCGCAATGTTTTGTTTGACATCATCACTAATGTCGCTCTGAATTAATAATAAACAAAAATTTTTATAGAAAAATATATAAATTTGTCATTTAAGTATTTAAATATTTAAATATTTCCAAACTTACATCTTTCGAGAGAATGACAACCGCAGCAGGATTGCCCGAAAATGGCTTCTCAGGATCGACAAAAGCGTCTGCAATGTAGAATGTGAATTGGTTTGACATTTTGTGTTGGTAAAGATTTTGGTTTTGCAAATTTACAACAAAATTGTTGAATTAATGAATTGCTTTACAACAAGTGAATACGACCAATTTTGTTATTGAATACACGACTTTAAGCTGCATTTATTATTATGATATCTACTGTGATAATTTTGCGCAGACAAATACATATTTGAACTTTGAAATATACTGCAATCAAAATTTGATAATCTTGTGCGTACAGATAAAGAGGTTCAAGCTATATCGTATGATGCGTAATGTATAGCTTTTCTCAATACGTTTTGCGTTTTGACTTCTGACAAATGTCAATGACATTTCCAAATCAGTTGAGTGCATTTGAGATTAAAAAATTAAGATTTGCACTAATAATAATGATAAAAACTCAGTAATATTAGTTTTAGATTAGTCCTTTTACATTCACTGATTCCTGTCAAGAATGTAATCCCAAAACAGGTGATCACAGTCAAAATCTTAATAAATTGGATGAAATGTTTGCAAAAGGTTTTTTTTCAAGTCGCCTGATTAAAAAAAACTATTTTCAGACCATTTTAGTCAAAAGACAAACCGGAAAACAATTCATTTATGATATATTTAATTTTAGTTTTTTGATTGTCAAATTATTAAACAATTACAAATTAAATTGTCCTTTCGAGAACAGTCTCACCTGTCCACCAATAATAACACGGTTATTGTTGACCAATTTGTTTGAAATCAGTCCTCCACGAGAAAACATTTGCTTCGTATAAAAGAATCCACTCTTTTGGGCGCCATTCTCTTGATGAATTCCATCCTGGTTCTGTTCTCGAAACACCCGCTCCCAGTAGGGCGTCATCAATGTAAATGCCGATCCACAGACAGGATCTTCATTCACGCCCAGCCAAGAAGCAAAAACCCGAGCAGTGAAATGAGCTCCCGTAAGCTTGAAATTAGACTTCTGTGTAACGATTGCCAAAATGACCTTACGTCCAGTGTCAATACTCAACAGCTGATCAAAGTTCGGCTTCACCTGTTCAATGTCAAGGTCATCGCGCAGTCGCAGTAGTAGATATCGATTCGAGTGAAGTTGTGCATCCAAAAATCCAGACTTCTCATCATCGTTGACAATTGCCTTCTGTAAACTTGTGATCCACTTGTCTTGAGTTGAATCAATCGAAACTGGTTCATTTGATGGAAAGTCGAGGCTCACGTATTGACCATCGTAACTTGCTTCGAGATTGAGTCCAAAGTGAGTTCGATACTTGAGTGGCTTCTTTGAGCCAATCAGGCCATTGTATTCATGCTTCTCAGTGAACAAGACAAATGATGTGGCCATTGTGGCATGACCACACAGTTCAATCTCATCGAGTGGAGTGAACCATCGAATCAGAAAGCGATCATCTTCATGTTTCAATTTGGACACAAAAACTGTCTCACTTAAATTGAATTGTGCAGCAATTTTTTGTTTTACATCGTCGCTAATGTCACTCTGATTTGGTAATAAACAAAATTAATAAACAAAAATTAATTTAAAAATCCATATAAATTAGTAAATTCAAACTAAACTTACATCTTTCGATAGAATGACAACCGCTGCAGGATTGCCCGAAAATGGCTTCTCAGGATCGACAAAAGCGTCCGCAATGTAAAATGTGAATTGGGTTGGCATTTTGGTTAGTGATGATTTTGGGCTTGCAAATTGACCGTTTTGTAATTGAACATTCACAAATGTGTTGCAAAGCTAATGTGCAATTCGTCAATGATAATTTGAATTTGGATGTCTGTCCATAAAATGTATAGCGACAAGTGATATTAATAGCAAAAAGTAATGTAACTTTGAGCAGATAAATGCCATAATCTTGTTATAGATGGTTCAAGATATATTTCGCTCCCCAACTTATATCTTGACATTCATACTCGAGTATGGTATGATCATATATGGCCACATGATTTGATCATTAAAGTCAGCAGCAAAGATATGAAACAAAAACTGTCATCTGTCTCATCGTTCAAATAACTTTACTATCTTTATCTGTTCAACTTGACGATTCAATGTCTGACGAGTGGCTACCCAAGTTTGAGAGTTTTCCTATTTTTGACTGTTGATTATGATTTTATAAGAAAATATCAACAATTTTCCATATAAAAGAAGGCACTGTGGGTTAAATAAAATACATTTTTACAAATACTTTTATTTTCAATTATATAAAAAACCCTTACCTTTGTAAATGTAGCCATTGTAACCAGTTCCACTGGACCATAATTGATGCCATATTTACGATTTGTATGCAACCGGAACACTGCATGACAGAGTCCTAATCGGGCTCGAAAGTTTCCAATTTTGTGCTGTTGAATGACAGCTAAATTGAGCAGAACTTTTGCCGAGAAATGAGCCTTTTTAGTGAAATGAGCAATTGCCAAATGCAAAATCAAAATGCACAACCATTCATGGGTGAGTAAAGAAAATACAAACAAGATCATTTTGCCATTAAGTTGGCTCAACATGAGCAGCATCATAAGATGAGCATTGATTGGACCACAAACGAGCATAAATGCGCCAAACAGCTTTCCAAGCGAGCGATCGCCAATGAAAATTAATTTGAAATTTTCAATATCGCACTCAATGAACCACTTCACGAATGACCATTTAAAGAATTTGTTGCACTGTAAAGAATCTGTCAATCTTTTACAATTGCTAACCATTTGGCTGTTGAGATGTGCCAGTCCAGTGATTCCAAGTGATGCGGCCAAAATACAAATGTGAGCAAAACTTACAATACAAACGATCCAAACGATGAAATTGAAAAGAATAAAAGTGTAATACAAGATTGAATTTAACGAGAAAATAAATAAAAGATTCGAATATTTTCTGGTTTCTAACGCAATTGAATATAAGAAATTTAACAAAATTATATCTGAAAAAATTATCAATTTATTAATATTAAATAATTTAATTTTAAAACCACATTTACTCATTGCCAAAATATAAATCTGTAACACATTTACAGTTTTTTTTTGATTATATTTTATTAACCTTTAACATTAAAGAATACAATAAAGGTATAGATAGATACAAGATTGAGTATTTACATTGAAATTATGAGTATATCAATGTTCTATGAAATGAGATAATGAATGAAATGAGTATTATGATAAATAAGCATAAAAATGAATATAATGATAATAAATTAACCTCTTGGTAGAGGTAATTGATTGAATATGTTAGTTACAAATTTATGAAATTCATTGTAGCACTTGTCAGTGCAGTAGAGATTCAACGAGATTTGAGTCGAGTTGGTGATCTCGTTGATTCGGCTCTCAAAGACTTGCCTTTGTCTAGCGAACGCGGGACAGTCCTTGATGAGATGAATTGGTGTTTGTTCAGCCTCACCACAGTGACACAGTGCATTGTGTTCAATGTGGTACTTAGTCAGGTACTGGTGAAACTTACCGTGACCTGACAAGAACTGAGTCATGACAAAGTCCGGTATGTTCGAGCACTTTTTCCTGTCGAGAATTGTTGGGAAGAATTGGCTTGTTTTTCTTCCGTCCCTTGTTGTCATCCACCGTTGATTCCAATTCGAATACATCCATTCTCTCAATATTCCCCAATAAGACGAGAGTGGTTTCATGTTGTAGGATACTGTAGGCAGACAGGTTGCTTCCTTCGCGAGTTTGTCTGCTTCTTCGTTGCCATCAATACCGGCGTGGGCTTTGACCCATTTCAGACAAATGTGGCCCGGGTGTTGTCGAAGCAGATTCCGGATTTCCACAGCGAATTTGTTTCGACTCGTTCGATTTGCGATTGCCTTCAATGAGGATTCTGAATCGCTGCAGATTATCGCACTTCTCCTGTTCTCGAGGCACCAACAGACCGCTCTCTTGATGGCTAGAAGTTCGGCTTGAAAGACACTACATTCATCGCCCAAGCGAGTTGGCTCACGATGATAAATAGTCGCTTCCTGATGCACCACGAAAGCGCATCCTGTCTGTTTTTTGTTTGTCAGAGGATTCTCCTTCTTTGAGCCATCCGTGTAGATTGTAAAATGGTGAGTGTTTCGGCAGTTTTGATGCACAAAGTTAGATTTCTGTGCAGGGTGACCATTTTCCAGAAAGTGGGCTGGTCTTTGGTATTCCGATGATAGATTCTGTAGAGATTCAGGCATAGTACCACGACGGATGAAATATCTCTTTGACCACATTTCTAGTCTCAAGTCAATTGGTTCAATGTTCGCCAGAACCAACGAAGCTTCAAGTGACACAGTGCAGTAGCCTTTCGTGATCAGTAGTGCGAATGTTCGTTGTGTTGATAACAGTTTAGTTCTGTATACCTGATGTTTGAGTGCTTCAGACCAAGCAGAACACGAATATGAGAGCAATGGTTCGATTGCACCGATGTAGATTATCCGAAGCAGCTTTCCCGACAGTCCCCAATTCTTTCCCGTTGTGCGAGCGATTCGATGAACAATCTTTTCCGCCTTGTCGCAGATGTAATCGATATGTTCCTTCCACGACTGTTTTGTATCAAATATAACTCCAAGATACTTCATTTTCGGAACAAGGTCGATCTCGATTCCGTTCATCCGTATAGATGGAGTCCGATACTTGTATCGTGTCGTTACACACATGGCCTGTGTTTTATTGGCGTTGAATTTGAGCTTGTTATCATCTCCCCATCTGGCAATCATATCGAGCACATGATTGGCTCTCATCTCGCATTCGTCTTCGTCAATTCCTTCTATAGCGAGAAATCCATCATCTGCAAACGCTTGGAGGTAGCAACCCGCCGGCATCTTCAGTCGAAGAAAGTTGCTATACAAGACATTCCAAAGTAACGGAGAGCACTTGGCGCCTTGAGGACAACCACGATTCAGAGTTTTGGTAACTGTGACCTTACCACCGAGGGTAAGTTCGGCCTGTCGATCTGAAAGATAGTCACAGATGACACGAAATAGATTTCCTGGTATCTGGTATCGTTTCAGAGTTGCGAGAATCTGGTCCCACCACGCAGTATCGAATGCCGCCGAAATGTCCAGGGATATGAACACACCAAATTTTCCCTGACCCAGTATTTGCTTCTGTCTAGCAGCGATTTCATTGATAGCGTCTTCTGCCGATTTCTGAGGCGTGAAACCGTATTGTCGGTCAGCAAAGCCTGTAGGTGAACGATGCAACCAATAGGTTAACCTGTCGGTCAGTAATCGTTCAAATATCTTGCCCATGACAGGCAGAAGGCTAATTGGACGATAGGATTTCGCAGTAGAATCGTTGTTTCCCGATGGTTTAGGCACGAGCTTGATTACTGGAGTTTTCCAAGTGGATGTTTCGGCGTACTGCAAACATTTGTTGTACAAGTTCCAGAACAGGTTGGGAAAGATGGCATCAACATGTTTGATCATATTGGCGGATATACCATCTTTTCCGGGACTCTTGGAGTCGTCCTCTGCTTGGATTGCGGCTCGAACTTCCTCTTTTGTGAAGAGACAGTCGTCTGGTTCATCATAAGGCAGGTTCGCAAAATCTGAAATCTTTTGTTGACTTTCGTTGTTTTCCGTGTCACCAGGAAAGAACTGGTCCAACAGTGCATGCGCCGTTTCCTCAAAAGTATGAGTCCAACCACTTTCAGTTCGGATTTCTTTCAGTTCGTTGTTCACATTTGAGGGAGTTTTGCACCACTTGTACACTTTGTCCCACACTCTTTCTCGGTTTTGCACAGAGTAGAATTTCCTCATGGCTTCTTCCTTCGTGCTTTCGAGTAGGCGTTCGTATGGGTACTTGACCCGGAGATACTCTTCCCAACAGGAAGGTTCGCGAGAATCATTTCTGTGACGATACCACTTTCTGCGCAATCTGTTCTTTTCGCGTCTCATTTCGCGAAGTTCATCTGTGAAAAATTCTATTTCTCTTTTCGGTGGCTTGGATTGAGGAAGTGATTCGGTACCAATTTCGGTTATAAGGTTTGTTAGAGCGACAGAGGACACTTTCGTTCCTTGTTTGGAGTTTACGTTTACAATGTCACGGTCGAGATGTTGAATTTTCTGTTTTACACATCTGTCGAATTTCCGCCAGTTCACATTCTGAGTACGGAATCGTCGGGTGATGGACGCGGGCAGAGTTTCTTTGGTTGACAACCACTTGAATGAAATCGGGTTGTGGTCGGCGTTTGAGTCCAAACGGGTTACAACTTCCCAGTCACTGATGAAAGGGAGAGCGAGATTGTTGACGAAAGTGATGTCGATATGGCTTTGCCGAGTGCCGAAAGCTGAATTGGAAACGAATGTGGGTGTAGAGCCTCTGTTTTGCAGGATCATTCGATTGGTGATGATAAATTTGTGAATTCGAAGTCCGCGCAGGTTTGTTGAGACACTTGACCAAGTGTGATGCCAACCGTTTAAGTCGCCCGTGATGACTATGGGTTTGTTTGAATATGTTGTGACGATGTTTTGGAGATTTTCGAGTTCAAGTTCGAGGTTTCCGGTTCTGAGAGAAAAGTAAACACTGCACAAAATGAATGGGTTGCTGGAGTTCACCAGAACACAAGTGCAGTTTGAGTTTGTGAATCGAGGGATGAGCATGATATTGGGTTGAGTGGTAGCAATTGCGCATAAAGGGGATTCCCCACAGAAAATTTTGTAATGATCTTTCAGGTGCAAGAATCCGTCTCGATTTACATAAGGTTCTTGTAGACACAAAATGGAAGCATTGAGCTCCGTTGCATTGGTTTTCAATTCTGTAGTGGCAAGTTTTTTATGTTGCAAGTTTTGATGAAGAATTGTGAGTTTATTTTGCGACATTGGTGAAGTTGATCTTTTTAAGAAGAGACTGATAAGAAGGGCAGCAGTTTGGATCATTCGCATGATGATCAGTTGGCAGTGGGCGTTGGCTCCTTTGAGCTTTTTTCACATTGATTTTTGAACAATTCGAACATTGTTTCTTGTTGTTGGTGCATTCGCTTGTAACGTGATCTTCGTTACACTTTCCACATTTTCTGTCGTTATGACATTGAGATTCAATATGACCAGCTTCGTTGCACTTGAAACAGGTCACGATCTTACGTTTGTAGTGAGCAACAGCACGATACTGATATCCAATACAGATTCCGTATGGCATCGACATGATCAAGTCACGAACTTGCTCTGTCATCTCCAACACTGCAAACTGGCTTTTTCCGGTTCGGTCTTTTTGGCATTTCAGGACAGAGAAAAACTCTTCGTGTCCAATCAATTCATCATTCTGAGCAATGATATGTTCTTTGATGTTCTCAAGGTCGCCGTCAATTCCGTTATCGATACCAAAAACGATCAACCGAGGTTTCCGTTCCTTTGGTTTGTGAACTGAGATGTTCGGATCATTCCTGAGAATGTCGCAAATTGAAGCGCAGCTATCCTCCGAACCACATTGAACAATCACCCTTCCACCCGAAGTAAACTCCTTGCCTTGAACATTGATTTTCTTTTCCTTGAGTTTTCTCAAGTTTACCTTGTCTTTGAACTTAGCGTAAGTGACTTCAGAATCAACAGTTCGATCTTTAGATTTCACAATCACAACGTGTTTTGATTTCGGCTTGGTTCTTACGGTTGAAGCATAAGATGGAGAATTTTCCTGTCCAGTTCCACCAACTGTTGAGTCGATTTGAGGTTTGTTGAGATGAAACTCGTCAAACTTTAGTGCTTTGATTGAAATAATCTCCTCGCGAAGAATTTGATTCTCATTCACAAGAGATAAGTTTTCCTTCTTCTTATGATCCAATTCCTCCATAAGATTCGCCACACGTTGATTCATTTCATCATCCTCTACGCCAGGGACGGTGTTTGAGGATTCGTTAACGAAAGATGATGTGTCACCGCTACTGGAAGCGTTCAGGCACTTTATGATTATACACTCCAGAGTTGTCGCCGCTTTCCGAATGTCATCCTTAAAAGCTGAAATGCTTTTGTTCCCGTGTATTCCGGCCAGATCCGTAAGAAACTTGATAGAACACTGGGCCTTGCCTAAATCGTCCATTGAGGCGATAGTCTTCGGAAGTGATGGTAAAGACATTTCGACAAGTTCCGAAAATTTCATTTGTTCCACTTGTTAGATAAAGTTGATCAACACTCGGCGGCAGTCTATGTGATGAACACTCTGTCACAGGTTGTTATGATTAGTCACCTAGGACATCGAGTGACGAGTTGAGCGGTCGTCGGTGATGCGGTGAACTGTGATTTGGCGCTGATTTGGCGTGGTGTTGGCGCTGGTGAGGCGTCGTTTTGGCGTTATCAGTGTCGAGATGCGCACGCTCGTGGACTTAGCACTTTTCTTACCTCTTAAGGAGGTATATAAACGACTGACGAATTTAGGGTGGTGGGTGGGAGATTTGGCGACGACGACGAAGACGAAATCACGAAGTGATTTCGTGCGAGAAAGAAAAACTATGTCAAACGTATGAGCTGATAATTTAGATGATGGTGTTCACTAGTGACGGTAGAAGATGTTGGTGAGAGATACCAACAGTGGTGTCAAGTCTCGATCCAGGAACTGAATATAAAACAGGACAAATTTTGGCACATTTACAGTTATCCGCGCAATTGTTTGAAAATAAATTAGCGATTTTAAACGTTGGCTAAAAATGCAAATAAACTTCCAATTCGCATTCAAATACATTTGATACCAAAAGTAACCTGTCATTAGTGTCAACAAATTGATGATCAAATAGAAATCTCGAGACAGTGTCAAGTGAATCAAATCGGCACGAATGAAACGCTCAAAATTGGTTAAATTTCTATTCAATAAAAGATAACAATTTTGCAGCATCATGTAAATGAGTGTCAGGAGGATCAATTTTAGGAGGATACATCCATAGAAGGTTCTAGAAAATGTCCCTTTTAGGAGGATACATCCATAGAAGGTTCTAGAAAATGTCCCTTTTAGAAGGATACATCCATAGAAGGTTCTAGAAAATGTCCCTTTTAGGAGGATACATCGATAGAAGATTCTAGAAACTATCCTTTGATTTGAATTTGAGTTCGTATTGAATTTGGTAATGGGCGAAGCCTGGGCAGCTCATCTGGTAATGAATATTTATTGATCTATTTTATAATAGACATAAATTTAATCTGGTAAAACTGATCACTCTTTTTACATTTTTACATTTAAAAAGTGTTTTCTCTCTCTGAACTCTTGAATAGAAAGCTTATAATATTTTCTTATTAAATTTTAAAAATATATCAAAAAATATTTAAATTCCTATAAATTAAGAATATTTATTTTTAAATAGATAAAAATTCCTCATAATTTAAACATACATTTAAAAATATTTAATACTAAATTAGTAAATGTTTCTATAGAAATGTGTGTGTGTGTGTTTAAAAGTTAATTTGGAAGAAACTTGAAAACAACTAAAAATTGACGGAAATCATTTTGACGTTTAAAGTTTTCAAAATATTCAAGTTTCTAATTTCAGAATTTAAAAAAACATTTTCACAAGACAAAAAATGTTGCACCACTTGATTTCAAGCCTAACTTATCTAATTCCATACAAAACTCTCAACTTTTACTTTGATTATCTCACAACTGTAGAAGAGATCCATCTTTACCGAAATTTGGACAAAAAAATCCAATTTTCAACACTCATTTCACTGTATCTCTACACTATTGTTCAGTATTGCTATCTTTTATTGGATCGCAATTTGACTCAAGTGGAGCGATTCATTCAAGCGGATATAGTCCACTTTGGCTTATCACCAGAATTTTATTTAGTTTTAATTTTTCTCGCAATTATGACCGTCTACTTTGTGTATGAAATGTATTTGAATGTGGACCGAAAATTTATTGAATTATTTAATATGAAAATTTTATATGTTGAATCCAATTTTCGAATGGTCGCTTGGAAGTTTGTGAATTTGTTTCAGATTTTTATACTTTCGGTTGATATAATTTTGTTTCATTTTATCGTTACAATGGTTTTCAAAAGTGAAATTTTATTTCAACATTTTGAATTTTCGTTGTGTTTAATTTTGAAATATATTTTTCATCTTTTTAATTTGTTCAATTTCTGCATTTGTCTCACCAACTATGCGCATGTCTGTACTCTGTCCGCTTCGTTGGGCCTGACTGCCCTAACCTACATGTACATTCGGGTGAAGGATAATTTGAGAATCATTTTAAAACAAAGAAAAAATTTCAATTGGTCAATTGTGCGAAGATTTGTCAAAATTGATGTTGAAAATTTTGAAATGATTTTCACCGTCGATCGATCGATTGGAAAGTTGTTTGCTGTCTTTCTGCTGGTGAGCTGTCCACTCAATGCCTATGTGTTCATGTTGGTCGTTTTGGGTCATGTTTGTGGGAGGGTTCTGTTCTTTACGGTGACACTCATTGCCCAACAATGGATTTGTATTCTACTGATTCATTTGTACATTGCTCATTTTAGTAAACAAGTTCATTCATCAGCTAAAGTTTTGCTCAATTTAGCTGTCACTCAACAGTATCGAATCGGTAACTTTCGAGCACGGCTAGGGCTGGCTCATACAGTCTTCCGGTTGCACACAAACCGGAAGTATGGTCTCAACTATGGCCCAGTGGGAAATTTGGTTACACTGGCTACATTCACAAAGTGTGTACTGCTGTATGGCAAGTTTTTGATGTTTTCGTATAAAATCATTATTAAGTGTAGAGAATATCTATGAGAATATTCTTCATGATATTTTTTGATATATTTTATAAAATACTATAAAATACCCGTAATAAAAATCTATAAAATTTTAATTAAAAATAAAATATTCAAAAGTTCATTTTCAAAAACAAACAAATTTATTTGGCGCCCAAAAACAAGCAGAACGTAATTTCCAAGAACATTTAAATGACGTGCAAACTTATTTTAAATATTTGAATGTACAAAGCAAAAAATAAATTTAAAAATACATTTTTATCCACACATTAGCAACAGAAAAAATTATGCAAATAATCAAACAATTTATTTCCTTTTTATTTCCTTACAAGAATAATCTCGAATTCTATCGGATTTATCTTTCGACAGTTGATCAAATCGAAATTTATCGAAATTTTGTTGTAATTTTGAAGGTTAAATTGATCATCCTATCACTCGTCTATATGATCCTGCATAATTGTTACCTTCTTTTGGGCGTCAATTTGACCCAATTGGATCGTTTCATTCATGCAGACTTGATTCACTTGGTACTGTTACGTGACTTCTATTTAATCATGAACTCACTCGGAGCAATGACTGTCTACTTTTGCTATGAAATGTATTTGAATGTGGATTTGAAGTTTATTCGAATTTTTCGTCAATTTTTGGATTCTCAAATTGAGTTTCGATTGATTGCAAGGAAAACAGTGAAATCACTTCAGACTTGTGCATTCCCAATTTGTTTAATTTTGATGCATTTCACAATTGTGATTGCGCTTGAAACTGTCCAATTGTCGGAACATTTATTTTTCCCGATATTTTCAATTTTACTCTACATTTTACACCTTCTCCATCTATCACTCGTGTACGCATGCGTACTCAACTTTAGTAACGTATGCATTCTGGCTGCATCGCTGGGCATTGCTGGACTGATCTATCTTCATGTACGATTGAATGAAAATTTTAATCAATTGAAATTTGCCTTGAAATGTAGGAAGTTTTATTGGTCAATTGTGAAACAATTTGTTAGGAGAGATGTTGAAAATTTTAAACTAATTTTCATTGGCGATCGTTCGATTGGAAAGCTGTTTGCCGCTCTAATGCTCGTGAGCGGTCCAGTCAATGCCTATCTGATGATGTTGATCATTCTGGGCAGAGTTCATGGTCAAATGGTGTTTGTGATTGTGCCTTTGGTGGGCCAGGAGTGGGTGATCATTTTGTTTGTTCATTTGTATATTGCTCATTTCACCAAGAGGGCACACGCTTCCTCAAAGATACTCCTCAATTTAGCTGTCATTCAACAGTATCGAATTGGTGATTTCCGTGCTCGACTTGGACTGTATCACACAGTGTTCCGACTGCACACTAACCGGAAGTATGGCATACACTATGGTCCAGTGGGACTGGTTACTCTTGCAACATTCACAAAGTGTGTACTGCTGTATGGCAAGTTCCTTATGTTTTCGTATAAAATCATTATGAACAGTTTAAATGTTGAATAAAGTTTGCATATTGCTAAATAATTTAAATTTAAAACAAACAACCGAAAGTTGATTTGAGCATTATGAAAATAATTTATTTAATAAAATACAAGTAAAAAATTAAAGTGTTATGATTCAGAAATGTAAATGTACAGCACAAATTTAGAGAATCGACACTTTTGACATTTAGCTGAATGTAAACTAAATTTATATGTGAGTAATATGAACCACTGAGTCAGCTCATCTTTTCTATCTTACGCACAAAATGATTCAAATCATGACTCATTAAGCAATGAATTTCTAGAAATGTAAAAAAGATTTAATCGTTGTTGAATTGTTGAATTTCATAAAAAATGACGAAAATCAAAACATGCTGTCCAAATTGTGGAATGATACAAATGAACAAAAACAAATGAACAAGGATACCATAAAATAGGGATACCAAATGGACAATAATTTTACAAATTACAGAATCAATTCTGTGCTTTCAAAGACCTACAATGAATAAGGTACTATACTCATTGCAATAGTGGGACAATCATTCCATACAGCAATGCAATTACAAGTGAACGATCTCATTCTCATCAATTCCGAACAAAAAAGTCCTTCATGCATTTTGAGACCTGCGGCTTCCATAAAAGGACAAAGGCCCATTTGCCGCGATGACAATTCGAAAAACATTTTTCCAAGTCAATCGATTTCCGATTTCTGCATATAAAAATAAAATTAGATTAAGTTTACAAATACTTTACAGGATACTACCTTGAAAAGAGTTGACGTTGCTTTATTGAACAAAAATGATTTCAAGATCTAACCAATTTGCATGATGAATATTCGTGATCGGAATTGAATGAAGAATGAAATTGTCCACTTGGATTTGTGTGTTGAGAATGTTGTGCCACTGATCCAATGAGGCAAAAGTAACCTTATTCGTTGGTCATTGAAGACGCAGAATTGATTCTATAATCTGCAAAATCCGTCTAGAAAGAAGACCAATTGATGGAATCAATTTGTTGAATTCTGACAAATTTCGGACTCATCTTGCAATTTGATTGCTAAAGTGTCTAAATGCTGTTCGACTTTTGCAGGAAATTGAGTTTGTGTCCAGTTGACACAGACTTGAATTGAATCAGTTACATCTTGTCATTCAGTAAAAATGATTCAACAAATTGGAAAATTGTGCATTCTGTTCGAGTGATACGACAGAGAGTGAGAGAGTCGTTTAAAAGTCACTTGTGTTTATATAACGAAACTGTTTACCAAGCATTAGGCCTGAGTGCATTAATTACTTTGCGTAATGTAGAAACTAAATGGTCTCAATTTTCTCCTATGCAATTCTCGTACTACTCTTCTCATATGACATGAACATTATATTATTAGCAAATAGCAATTCATGACCGATTTTCCCGGGATTAATAATAATCTAGAGTTCAAGTCAAATGTCAAACTCACTCAATTAGTGAAAACATTTCGTCTGAAAAAAACTGTTGCCCTGTGCTTTCCATGTACAAACATATTAATCAATTTGACATTAAACCAATTTGACTAACCAGGAGACCTTTAAAGTCAATTAGCATTCCATGCAGTATGCGTGGTAGTTTAATCGAATCACATGATGCTAAATGCAATTTGAATCTATCTAAACAAACCAAAGAGTGGTCTCATCTTTTCGCTTCTATACACAAAATGATTCATGAGTAATGAGTGTCATGAACTACCAAAATTTCCAGGAAAATAAATATAGATAGTAGAGAGTTGACAGTACACAAACTAATAGTTTAACTATACATAAATAAATTATTTAATAATAATTATCTTGTCCCAAAGCAAAGCAAGAAAATCTCCTAAACAAAACTTTTCCTCGAAAGTTATTTTGACAACTCGTTGACAAATGTCTTGACGTCAAACAAATATATTAAAATGGACATTTGTACACTGAACTTTGATAATTCAGACAAGTTTTTCATGGCGCGCCACACAAATGGAAAATATTTTGGCTAAAAATACATTTAAGATTCGATTGATTACACGTGCACAGGAAAAAAGTCGAGATGTCTATGCGATAGAATTTTCCATTATTACTGTACATTACATTTAGTACTCATCGTGCACTTATCAGGAGACATTCAATTTATACATTTATCTTACAATCAACAGCAAACATCTCGTCTGACATTGAAAACAACCAACATTTTTGTATAAATTGAGCATTTTATTGGACATTTCATACACACAAAGTTTGTTTCAAGTATCAACAACGCTAAAATGTTCAAACACTTTTCTGTGATTATTTTTGTTGTTGTGGCATTTGGCTTGATTCAGCTCGATGGCATCGCATTGGGTCGAAGCATTCCGCCAGTGGACGACCAGCAAGAATGTATCAATGCCGAGCTTATTGAAGTGGGCCACGATTTGCTGAAAATGACGGAAAAATTCATAAAAGTTTCGAATGACTCTACAATGTTGCTTAATGAAAAGGCAAAAATAAAGCAAATGGTCGCGCAATTGGATGAGCACGAGAACAAGTGCAATAGTACCTCCTTGTAATTGTCACCCAGACTTAATTTTAAATACAAAAAAAAATGTTTTTATTTAAATTTTTGATTTAATTTTGTTATAATAAATTTTGTTACATTTATTAAATTTAAAAATGTCCAAAATAAATTCATTTTTCTGTTTTATTTCCAAATTGTCTTTCCAGTCAATTTGAATAAATTTGGTTAATTTTCAAATTTTCAAATTTTGCTAAGTTCCACGAATTCGATCAATTTGTCTAGAAATGAATTTAAAAGTTACAGTTTCAGTACTTTCAAAAACTTCACTTATACAAAAACTTAAAACTCAAAGTCTTAAAACTTGATAAATGCGAATATTCTTTCTCAAAAGTTTTTTTACAAAATAAAATCGAAAAAATCAATACATTTTAAATATTTAAATAAATATTTTATAATAAAATTATTTCATTACAAAATGTCGAAAATCATATTTTCGAGCACAATTTCGATCTGAAAAATGTTTCGCTATTTACTTTCTCTACTAATCTACACTTTTCCCTACAAAACACTCGACTTTTACACTCACTACCTAAACACGGTTGAGCAAATTTTGATTTTTCGAAATTGGTGGAAAATTATCGAAATTCAAACTCTCATCACTTTATACCTCTATTTCATCGTTCACAATTACTATCTTTTATTATCATCAAGCCTAACCGAAATTGATCGTTTCATTCATGCGGACGTTCTTCATTTTGTATTTTCGCGTGACTTCTACTTTATCATGACTTTTCTTGGACTAATGACTGCGTACTTTTTCGATGAATTGTATCTCAATGCTGATTTAGATTTGATTGTGCTTTTTAATACAATTTTGAATCAAAAAATGAAAGATGAAATAAATTTGCAAATTCAAAAAGTCGCATTTAAAGTCGTAAATGTTTTACAAATTTTTATTCTCGCAACTGACATTATCATGATTCACTTTACTCTGATGATTTCGTTTGAGCATTTTCAAATTTCAATTTTGTTTTACGTCTTCCATTTGATCAATTTGTTTATCTTCAACATTTGTGTCATTAATTTCACGCATGCGTGCATCGTTGCAGCCTCACTCGGCATGACTGGACTCGTGTATTTGTACATTCGTGTTGCGGAAAATTTGAAAACTTTGAAAAATTCTTTAAAATCACGATTCAATTGGTCTTTTGTGAGGAGTTTTGTACGAAAAGATGTTGAAAATTTCAAAATAATTTTCATTGGCGATCGTGCACTGGGCAAACTGTTTGCCGCCTTTATGCTGTTTAGCTGTCCAATCAATGCGTACTTGATGATGCTGGTCATACTCGAACAAGTCCACGGAAGGTTAATGTTTTTCATTGTGACCTTGATCACTCAGGAATGGTTGTGCATTCTCATAATTCACTTGTACATTGCATTCTTCACTAAAAAGGCTCATTCATCAGCAAAAGTTTTGCTTAATTTAGCTGTTACTCAACAATACAAAATTGGAAATTTCAGGGCCCGGCTAGGACTGTGTCATGCAGTGTTCCGGTTGCACACAAATCGCAAATATGGCATCAACTATGGCCCCGTGGGTCTGGTTACACTCGCTACATTCACAAAGGTAATGCAACTATGGAAAAATATTCGAATTAACTTTTAAATTATTAATTACTACATTTTCCCCCTCAAAAAAGTGTCTTCTTCTGTATGGAAAGTTCCTCATGTTTTCGTATAAAATTATAATAAGCTCTAAAAGTATTTAAAAATACATTCATTAATCATTAATTTGTCAGGCGACTTTGAATTTATTTTATTTAAATATTTAAATTATATATTTTATTTATATTAAAGAATATTATTGACTTATTAATTGACTTTGAATTTTTGCCGACAAAATTTGATTTTGACAAAAGATTGTGATCCGCATTGTCTCCACTTAGAATTGCCAAATTTGGCATACATACACTTGGGCTTATATTTAATCAAATAGTCACATTAAAATTGGGCGCCATGGATCATGACGCCCATTTCTGGTAAAACCAAGTTAAAAACGTTTTTTTGTGATCATTACGTGAAAAATGATGCAAAATACTTTGAACATTTTGACCAAAAATACCTTTTTAGTGATTCAAATGGATCTAATAAAGTCGTTTTAAAAGTTTCTCAAGTTCTAGTTCAAGTTTCTATTTTCTTTTTTAAGAGATTTGCTATTTGCTTGGCTAGCCAGACAATCTTATTTAAATTGAAATTTTACAATTACTAAAAATTACAACAAAGTAAAGTCAACAAACGCTCGATACATGTTGTAATTGTCAATGTTGCCAATGGCTCGCTAGCAAAAATTACCTCAAGTGGTTTAGTGGCAATCTTCTACTTTATGAATATGATTGAAATGAAATGTTATCTCAATGCACTTGGACAGCTGCACTTTGAACCAATTTGCGATTGTTGTTTGCTTTTGATAAAAAAAATTAATGCCCAAAGCTCTATGTATGTCTATCACATGACATTCTTATGCATTTGTATTTGGCAGACAAAAAAAACAACAACAACTTGACAATGTCTTTGTCAATGTTTCCATCGTTGGTATTGCTCATTACAGTTTGCTCTGTCTCACCACTCACACTCAAAGGTGTTGTCAGTGAGGTAATTGTCATGTGTAATAATATTAATTTATCGTTTAATTTACTGCTTCATAGTATTCCATCGTTCCTGGGTTTTATGTCAAGCAAGAGTCAAACGGTGAATATGTTGGATTCTCAATTGACTTGCTCGATGCAATTGCACACAAAGTTTCATTCAACTATTCACTTGTTCGTGAGCCATTGCGAATGAGTTTGCTCAATAGGAAAACACATTTGGTGGATGGAGCAGTGGGAGAAGTGTATCAAACTGTAAGGACATTCTAGTTTTGCATAGACATTTAATATATATTTCATAATTTGGCTATAGAGAGCAGACTTTGCCATTGGCAACATTGACAATTACAACATGTATCGAGCGTTTGTTGACTTTACCGAACCAATCCTCATGTATCATCACTACGCAGCACTGATCTCACGTTCAAATGCTCACGGACTGTACACCGTGCAAGATTTGCTGTACAAAACTGAGCATAATAATCAATTCAAAATTGGCTGTTTGGGAAATTTCTATTATTACGATTACATTGTGCAAAATTCATTGGATTCGTTTACTAAACGGCTGACAAAGGTCATTGCTGAGCAATTTGATCTTGAACTGAACGTTGAAGATGCGCTGGCAGCTTTGAAGAGCAACAAGCACATCAACAAAGTTGCTTATTTAGTGAAATCAAACATGGCCCAGTACTTGGCAGAACGTGATTGTGATCTTACAGTACTTTATGATCGTGATTTGATGCACCAACGGAACATTAACGCAAGCATACGCGAGATAATTGTGGTAATTGTGATTGAGTGGATCATTAAGAAGGATAATTTTTTTATCAATATGTTAGGAATTAACAAAAAATTGCGATCAACAAGCACATCAACAAAGTTGCTTATTTAGTGAAATCAAACATGGCCCAGTACTTGGCAGAACGTGATTGTGATCTTACAGTACTTTATGATCGTGATTTGATGCACCAACGGAACATTATAATTCCTCTTACAAAAGGATCACCACATTTGAGTGCATTCAACAGAGCAATTTGAGAGTTGCATCGAGATGGCACAATCGGCAGACTCAAAAGCAAACATTGGCCAACTGGTAAATGTAGTAAAGCATCATACAACTGATTGCTTTGATTGTCAATTCAATACAAATACGAGCTCGTAACTTTGTTGATTCAATATCGAAATATCGCAGTTGTGCTTTTTAATAATTTTTTAAATCAAAAGTTTATTTAGGATTAATTACATGCACATTAAATTTCATTGCGATATCCTGATCAAATAAAAGTTGAACTTCTTTTCGTAAAAATTTCCATATTTTTTGAATTCTAATAAATTCAAGTTGAATATTCTTACTATGTATCGAACTATACCTCAACGATATGTATGTGCATTTTCTAGCTCACATTTAGCATTAATTTGCTTAAGAGGTCAATAAAATACCATTTCCAAAAAAAAAGTTGAATATTCTTGAATTTTGTATTACATTTTTAATCGAATATTGAATTTTTTTTCCTAATCCTAATCAATTTTATAATTATTAAAAATATTTTAAAATATTGTAAATAATAACAATTTATTATTTGCCTTGAACTTGTAAAAAAACAATCTCTGACAAATTACACAGTTACAGGTTTTGTTTTAATAATTCATGATTTCAAAGTGCCCTGGGACAGACTTCTCTCGAAGACAATTATTAATTTGTCAATAGCTTTTATTGTGTTGAGTCACCACTGTTGACCTTTGTAATTTAAGTTTGTTCAAATTAAAATGCTTTTTCCTAAAAAATACACCGAAAAGGTACAGTACACACAAATATCGATTAAACATTTGTTCAAGATAAAAAAAAATGCTGACAAAGTCCGAATAACCAATATTGCGACAATTGCAACTTGGTGCAACACAAGTGCATTGAGATCACTAGAGAAGAAGTCCATACCGCAATCGAAGCCGAAGATGACTCCAAAAGTCCCGGCAAAGATGGAATCTCGGCCAACATGATCAAACACGTGAACAAAGTGTTCCCAAATCTATTTTGGATCTTCTACAACAAGTGTTTTCACTTCGCAGAGACCTCCATGTGGAAAACGCCTGTGATCAAACTTGTCCCAAAACCATCGGGTAACAACGATTCTACTGCAAAGTCATACAGGCCTATTAGTCTTCTGCCTGTAATGGGGAAAATCTTCGAACGCCTCTTGACTGACAGGTTGACCTACTGGTTGCACAGCTCGCGAGCGAACTTTGGGGATCGACAGTATGGCTTCACTCCACAACGATCAGCAGAAGAAGCAGTCTGTGAGATAGCACGAATTCAGAAACAAATCCTGGAAAGAAAAAAGTTTGGAATCTTCATTTCACTGGATATCTCCGGAGCGTTTGATACAGCCTGGTGGGACCAGATTCTGGCAACTCTCAAACGGTATCGTATCCCAGGAAACCTCTTCCGTGTGCTTTGCGACTATCTTTCTGACCGGCAAGCCGAATTGACCCTATGTGGTAATGTCACTGCCAGGAAGTCTCTCAACCGTGGGTGTCCTCAAGGTGCCAAATGTTCTCCTCTACTGTGGAATGTGCTGTACAACAACTTCTTGCGACTACAACTTCCTCATGGGTGTTACCATCAAGCGTTTGCCGATGATGGTTTCGTGGCAATTGAGGGGAGAGACGAAAACGAATGTGAACAAAAAGCAAACTGTGCTCTCGAGATAATCGCCAAATGGGGGAAGTGACAACAAGTTGAAATTCAACCCTTCCAAGACACAAGCTATGCTTGTGACAAGACAGCACGACTACAGCTACCGTGAACCTGTTTTGAAAATGAACGGATTGGAGATTGAGCTTGTTTCCAAGATGAAGTACCTTGGTGTTGTCTTTGACCCAAAGCAATCATGGAACCAGCACATCGAGTACGTCTGCGCCAAAACCGAAAAAATAGTCCAACGGATCTTGAGGACGACCGGTAATGGTTGGGGACTTTCGGGCAGCTTACTCAGAGTACTGTACAACGGTGCAATCGAACCATTGCTGTGCTACGCGTGTCCTGCGTGGATTGGAGGTCTCAACGAAACCAACAAAGCCACACTGCTATCCACTCAACGATCATTTGCACTGATGATCACAAGAGGATATCGAACTATTTCACTAGAAGCCTCACTCGTCCTGGCAAACATTCCGCCTATTGACCTGCGTCTCAAACTGTGGTCGAATCGTTATCTCATCAGACACAACATAGTACCTGAAACCTTACCACAATTGACCTACCAACAACCGGCTCACTTTCTCGAGGATGGACACCCTGCTCTGAGGGCGAATTATGTTCGTCAAAACTGTTTAAAGTCGCATCATTTCAACATCTTCACGGACGGATCGAAGAAGAAGAACGAATCGACAAACAGGAAACAAACCGGTTGTGCATTCGTTGTTAAACAACAAGAAACCATTTACCACAGTGAAAAAGCCCGATTGCATGACGAATGCAGTGTATTTCAGTCGGAACTACTAGCAATCAAGAATGCAGTCACTTGGTGTCTTCAACAAGACAAAACGGCCATAATCAACTCAGACTCGCAATCTGCTCTGCAGGCCATATCCAACAAGAAAAATCGCAACAAACTTGCGGTTGAAATCAGAAAACTGTTGCGTCAGCACCCCAAGCACATTTGCCTGTGTTGGGTCAAAGCTCATGTCGGAATCGAAGGCAACGAAGAAGCCGACAGACTAGCTAAGGAAGCAACGAATTTGGAAACAAGTTCGTACAATGAGCTTCCCCCATCCTGCGCCGTGAGAATTTGGAAGCAACAAGAAACCACAGCGTGGGACGAACGGTACAGAACGTCCACTGACGGGAGAGAAACGATTCCTTTCTTTCCGACTGTCCTGCACAGGAAGAAATGCTCAAACATCCCCCGATTTCATCACGACTCAGTTCATGTCTGGACACGGCAAGTTCCACTACTACCTGACCAGATTCAACATTGAACATGACAAGAGATGCGAATTTTGTGTTGAACCTGAGCAAACCTCACTCCACCTCATCAAGGAATGTCCAAGATGGGCACTACTGAGGAACGATCTTGACAGCCACATCTGCAGGATCACTAATTCAAACCAATTAATATTGCCAAGCGTCTACTGCACCGACAGGTTCTATAGACATTTTCGTAACTTTGTATATAAAATATATAATGATTTGTAAATATCTCTATATAAGTTTTTATACCCACTTTTTAATTTCCCTATTTTGCATAATCATTCATTTTGTATTCTATTACTTGTAAACAATTCTATGTATCGAACTATACCTCAACGATACCTCAACCTCTTGTGCTTCAATTTAACACTACATGCACTTTTTTCTCTATGTCACCTCAATCCACTCGTTCATTCACTCTGATCACATAAGTCTTTAATCTCTCAAAAAATCACTCAACCGTCAAAAGTCGTCATTTCTGATCAACATTTCTTCACGAATTTTCGATGACTCGAAATCTCAATCCGTTACTTTGTCGCCTTCAGGAAGACATCATATCTAACCTAAGAATAACTTCAATCTCTTCGTCATTTATCTCAAGTCCTCTTCAAGTCATCATATTTTTTGTTAATCAAGAATCGAGTCACTTTATGTTAACAACTTTTATCACCCTTTTACACTCTATTCAAACACTCTATTTCAAACACTAAATTTAAACACTATTTCACACTCAATTCAAACGCACAATAGCAATAATAATTGTTATTAACATCACTTAATTCAAACACTTCGGTACATTAACTTGTACCTATCCAGCCCGGGCTCACACTCGAGGCTGTTTAGTTGGTCGTCTAGTGCTTACTCACTCATTTTTAAACACTTAATTCAAACACTATGTATTAAAATAAACGGCCCGCGCGATTCGATTCATCGAATCGTGCATAAATAAATAAATAAATACCTCAACGATATGTATGTGCATTTTCTAGCTCACATTTAGCATTAATTTGCTTAAGAGGTCAATAAAATACCATTTCCAAAAAAAAGTGCATTGAGATAATTTGTGTTGTCAAAGTGGAAATAAAGATTCGGTTAGAAAATCACGAGATTTATTGATGTTCAGTATGTATACGTTCAATGGTGTCTGTGTTATCCGGGTGCATTCAGATCTGAGATCTCGAGATAGTGGACAAATACCAGTGCACTCAAACTCATAACATATATATATCACATGTTCTAATTTCACAATTAACTACTTTAGCCTTCTTGACCGACAATGCACACAATTCAATTATTGATTGCAATATATTGCATATCATATGATGCAAGTTGAACAAATTTTCTAAGAGTTTGTTTCTTAAGTAGACGAATTCACGAAATTTGACTTTCCGATATAAGCTTTATATTGTTGATTTTAAAGTGTTAAGGGGCCATACTTTAATATCGATATAAAAAATTCCGGATTTTTGACACCCCTTCCATGTTTTACAAATATTTATTCTCGCAACTGATATAATCATGATTCACTTTACCCTGATGATTTCGTTTGAGCATTTTCAAATTTCAATTTTGTTTTACGCTTTCCATTTGATCAATTTAGTAATCTTCAACATTTGTGTCATCAATTTCACGCATGCGTGCATCGTTGCAGCCTCACTCGGCATGACACTCGCTACATTCACAAAGGTAAAGCAACTATGGAAAAATAACTTCAAATTAACTTTTAAATTATTAATTACTATTTTTTCTCTCTCGAAAAAAGTGTCTTCTCCTGTATGGAAAGTTCCTCATGTTTTCGTATAAAATTATAATAAGCTCTAAAAGTATTTAAAAAATACATTCATTAATCATTAATTTGTCAGGCGACTTTGAATTTATTTTATTTAAAATATATATTTTATTTATATTAAAGAATATTATTGACTTATTAATTGACTTTGAATTTTTGCCGACAAAATTTGATGCGACATTTGAAATGTTGGAAACTGGTCGAAAGTATTAAACTTGGGTGAAGTTATTGTGCTTGTTTCGAGAAAAAAAACATTTAAGTTGCAATATAAATTTTCAAGTTGTCTGAAATCAAAATGATTAAATAAATTGAATCTGCAACTTATCTTTTACCTGCAACATTAGTTACAAAGTAAATTGCAATATATTCTTATGTGCTACTTGCAATTTACTAGTTGCAAGTAAACAGGTTATAAAATTATGATTGAGTACCATTTTTGTGTATTGAAACATGAAAGAGTGCAACTTTTGGTTACAACTTTTAAGTATATTGAAATGCATAGTAGTATACATTGTATACTATACAATCAATTGCACACAAATCAGTTGTATACAGTTGATAGTACAAACATTGCTAATTGCCAATTGCAATCACAGATTCATGTTTGTGACAAAGTGTTGTTTGTTATTTAAACATTCAAACAGTCAAACAAGTAGTCATTGATAGGCCGTGATCGTATAGTGGTTAGTACCCTGCGTTGTGGCCGCAGTAACCCAGGTTCGAATCCTGGTCACGGCATTTTTGTGCATTTTGTTAATTAATTATTAAAATGAATTAAAATGAATTTTTTAAATATTTAATTACCAGAATACATATACATTATAAATGTTCTGTGCATTGTATTATTTCGTTAAATATTTCAATCATCTTTTCATGTCAATTCCTGGATTATCAAGAATATTTCTTATTTTCAATCTGTTTTTATGAGTCTCGAAACGACAACATTTTTGTGGAAACACATTTAATGAAGCGTTAAATTTTTATTGAATTGATTAAAATTCTGTTGAGATTTGCCTCAAGCATACGCGAGATAATTGTGGTAATTGTGATTGAGTGGATCATTAAGAAGGATAATTTTTTTATCAATATGTTAGGAATTAACAAAAAATTGCGATCAACAAACACACCAACAAAGTTGCTTATTTAGTGTGAAATCAGACATGGCCGAGTACTTGAGGAGTACGTGAAAGTGATCTTACGGTACGTTATGATCGTGATTTGATGCACCAACGGAACATTATAATTTTCCACTCACAAAAGGATCACCACATTTGAGTGCATTCAACAGAGCAATTCGAGATTTGCATCGAGATGGCACAATCGAGACACTCAAAAGTAAACATTGGCCAACTGGTGAATGTAGTAAAGCACCATACAACTGATTGCTTTGATTATCAATTCAATACAAATAGCTTTGTTGATTCAATATCGAAATATTGTAGTTGTGCTTTTAACAATCACTGAAATGAATTCAATCGGACCCAAAGCTAAAACTCTTTTCATCATATCACGCCAATTCTCTGTGAAGTTTCATTGTAAATGTTTTTATTTATTTTTTTAAATTCCATTTTGTCATAAAATTCTTAAAGTTTAAAATATCCAAAATAAATTCATTTTTGTTTCTGATCTCCATTAATTGTATCCATTTACTCAAATATTTTTCAAAATTCCAAAAAAATCGATCAATTTGTCTGTATGAAGTGACTTCATCTGAAGTCATTCAGTCAGTTCTCTCACAAAATTTAATATTAAATATAATATAATATAAATATTAAATAAAACATTAAATTTGATAAATGCAATAAATGTTCTCGCTCGAACAAGGTAATTAGACTTCAACTTTAAAAATATATAAATTTTACTTTTTAATTATTAATTATTATATTTTCTCTCGACAACAAAAGTGTTTTCTCTTGTATGGAAACTTCCTCGTGCTTTCGTATAAAATTTTATAATTAGCTCTAGAAAATTCAGAAAATTTCGAAAAAACGCTCATTAATCATGAATTTGTCAAGAGGCTTTTAAACTTTAAAGGGCAAATTTGAATTTATTTTAAATGTTTAAATATTTTTATTTATATTCAAGGCAGCATTCAACTCGAATATACCGACAAAATGATGCGATTTTTGAAATTGTGGAAACTTGTCGAAGGTATTGAACTTTACCTGAATGAAGTGGTTGTGCTTGTTTCAATCAGTCAGCGAACATTTCGTGAACGATGGATTGTAAGACTTTTGGTATTTGCCTTTGTTGCTCAATTTGTGCATCTCACTTTTCTCTGTCTTTTCCCTCTGAGTGACTATTGGAGATTTGTGCACTTTGACATTACCCTATTTTGGTCATGTCCTCAGACGATCAATCTATTGAATGCTTCTGCTTGTTTGGAGATGATTTATCTGTATTATCAATGTTTTTGGTTTGATTTTTGTGTTGGCTCAACATCGAGCCACCATTCATACTATTCAACAACAAGATTGCATCTTTTTGCTGGACCTCTGGCACTGGTGCGTCAAGTGTTGCTGCGTGGAGATTGTCGAATGTTTTTGAGACGTTCCATCAAAAGGAATAAAAAGAATGGGAGCAATGAAGTTCAAGTTGTTCAGTTGATCAAAAGTGTATCGAGTTATTTTGTGCAGCTGTCAAAATGTATCATTTATTTTATTGGTGAGTTTTTTTTGTCTGTTTTCAAACTGCAAATTTTCTTGCATATTGCATTCAATAAAGTTGCAACATTTTATTTTCATTTAATTTTGAATCAGTTGTCAATCAATATTTTTTCTGGTTTTTTTGTTGCATTTTTAATTTTAATTTATTAATTTCAATTTTAATCAAAATTAATGATATTTTTAATTTACAGGATTAATTCACATTCATTATCAATTCTGTGTCGTGTATTATTTCGTTAGATTTTACAATCATTTTTTCTTATCAATACCTGGATTATTGCGAATATTTATACTATTCCTGAATGAATTTGGCATAATTGTTCAACTGAACGCAGGAGTGCTCATCAATCTACTGGTGGGTCAGATCATGTTCACCTTCACCTGTATCGTCTTTATTCGTCTTGCGCAGGCGCATTCGATTCTACTCGAAAGTTCGCGACTTTCTCTCGTGAATTTGAATCGATTCTTCCGATTTCACACTGAGAATTTGATTTTAATCATTGGATCGAATCGATTGCTTGGCGGAATTGTGCTCGCCTTTATCATCACAGCAATGCCAATCAATTCGTACTTGCTACTGTCGATTATTCTGCGCCGGTATGACTCGATGGCCAGTTTGGTCATATCGATCATAATACTCATTCAGATGATTGTCTTTGTGGGCTTTCACTTGTTGGCAGCAATGTACAGTGAACGGGTGCATCGATGTACGAAGAGACTGTTCCACTGGAGTTCGTGTGCCACCTGTTTCACACTCAATTTGAGGAGCAAAGTGCGCATGGCTGATTATATCATCAAATTTCATACTCAGAAGCGATATGGCATTCAGTATGGCTGCTTTGGACTGATTTCGTTTTATTCCTTTACTAAGGTAAGTAAGAACCAATTGTGCAATGGTAATTTTCACGCCTTTTTTGCAACAGTTTTTGTTGTTATATTCTGAGCTGATCATGTATTGGTATCGATTGATTCAAGTCCAATGACATTTGGATATTTTGTTGCATGATATTTAAGCATAAATGAAATCAATAGAAATACAATTTCGACAACATTCGATTGTTAATCGCGGCACAAATGTATCAGATGCACCAGTCAACACATATAACCAATTTAAAATTTTGTACATGCTCAAACGGAATCAAATCAAGTTCAAATTGAGACAAGTTTGTGATGTGTAAGTGTAGACAGAGAGACATTGAGCTGGGACACAAAAGACCAGAGCATGAGTACGTCTCATGCTACAAAACAGGGGTTCAAAACATAATCGACGGATGTTCAATTGTTTTTGTATGAATCTAATCTTACATTGCACAATGCACATTTGACATTATCCAACAAAGTGTAAGTGCATTGAATTGCTTTAAAGTGCTTATCAAGTGATGATAAGTAAGCAACAGGATGTGCATGTGTATAAAGTGAGCACTACTGATCGCACTGCTAATGTAATGTATCATTCGGATCACTCTAAATATACACAACACAATTTTGCCTGACCATGAAAGGTCTGCCTGTGTTTGCTTGTCTTTTTGTTGTAGCCAATTGTAAGTAAAGTAATACATTCTTTTGATGTTACTCAAGTTGATTCATTTGGACATCAATGTATAGCGATTGCGGTATTTCGCAATGGTCAATGTCTCAATCGTGATCCCTGGGATGTGAACCGAGTGGGATCCAGTGATGCGACTGTACGTGCCGCTAATTATTACTTGGACAAACTCAAAGTTCAATTGGCGAACATTTCTCAACGACTCGAAACACTCGAGCTCAAAGAACACAACAAAGAAGACAAAGCTGAACTGGTGAGACAAATTGGTGAAGCTCAGCAGTTTGAAACTCAACTCAGATCAATCAAGTGTGAATTTATTGAGGAAGATTTGAAGAGTTCTAGTTTGGAGGAGAAGTACAAACTGCAATATGAGGCCATCTTGGCTCGAATGGATATGGCCAGTGAAATGTTGAGTTCGTTCATTGTACGGATGAACGCTATTGAGGTGTTCACTTAGCAGAATCACCGTTTGGATTGTGCTTTGCTATAAGTTTAATTCATTTAACCCTTTCTGTCCTAAGACGAAATTTTAAGTGGGATTTTTTCTGGTAGTTTTTTGAGCTAAATAAAAAATATAAATTCAAGGATTTTGCTTGAAAGTGTCTAGAAGTCAAGATAATCGAGATTAAACATCTGGGACATAAATGTCCCGGCAGGACAGAAAGGGCTCCGTTTTGGGTGGCTATTTACACAGTATGCCTGCAGTGCTCATGCGCCCCGCCTTTGCTGCACTGAACACAACACACACCACTAGTGTCCTAGAGTCCTGCCGGGACATTTATGTCCCAGATCATTATAGTGCCCCTAGCTCCTCGAAGAGTGAGCCGAATATAGCCTTGTTCGGGTTCATTTTGTTCCTTATGATATAAACAATCTAGATAAAAAAATCCCAATGTCGTTGGATTTAGCTGTTGTGATTGAGAGCAAGTTGTAGGAAGGCATACTTTGACAAAACCATGCATTTTTGAAAATAACGGACTTGCAAGTACAAAAATTAAGGTTTATCAATCTTAGGTCTATTTTTGTGGGTTTTCCTTTTCATCTCAAATTAATAGATTAATAATGAACATTTTAAGCTATAATGTTTATTATAAAAAGGCGAAAAGTGAAAAGTTCTAGCTTGCCAAACATCTGGGACATAAATGTCCCGGCAGGACAGAAAGGGTTAATAAAGTTGACTGAAAAACAATGTTTAATCAAATAAAATCTATTAAATAATCAAAATATACTCGTGTATTATCGTTCGTAATGAACACCACCTTGTGCGAAATATTAACCTTATTTTATTTTATTCGTCTAAAAAATTATTCAAAAATTTAATTTTAATGCCTTTTTAAAAAGAGGAAATACAGCAAATAAAATGAAAATTATATTACGGAGAATTTTCAATATTGGAAACTTTGACTTTCACAGCATCTAAATCAAAAGAAAAAGGCGTTAAAATTAAAAGATTTAAAATTTGTGATAATTTTGAGACGAATCGTAATGGAAATAAAATCAATTGAAAGATGATTTGATGGAAATTATTTTTAGAAAAATTTAAATTTACTTGATTAATTTTAAAAATAATTTTGAATAATTTTATTCGAATCACAAAATCGTATATTTTCCAGACAATTCAAATTGCATTCAAAAATATTTCAATAAATTAAAACAAATTTCAAGACTACCTTCCTTTTCGTGTAAAGGGTTTCAAGGGTAGAAGACTAAATGCATTTCGAGACTTGTTGTCTACTCGATTCAGTTTTTAATATATATTAGTTTAAATTCAAAATTCAAGATCATCATTAGCAGAAGTACTCGATCTATCTAATAGAGATTGTCTTGAATCTATTTATAGACGCGAGATTGCATGCAGTCGATGAAATTCGTGGAATATTCTTTGTACCCCGGATGCAACAAAAAAAATACAGGACCGGTAGAATCGTCTAATTAATTAGTCACTAGAGAATTGCAATATAATCATTGATTTATCGATTATTTAGATGAGTTTTGTGCAGTCTGTGAATCACTCTATGTATGAAGTGCGTTCCAATTGGACTCAGAACAATGACTGACATGGCTCATAAATGGCTCAAAAATGGTTCAAAATGGTTTAATAATGGTTCAATAATTTGAATTTAAGCAAACACGATTTTATTGTATTTAAAATATGATTAATCGAGTAGTACAGTGTTACATACTTTAATGAAACAGTTTTGAATGAAGTAATCTGTGGTTGTACAAATTAAATCGATAAAATGTTAGTGAGCATATATACCGCTCAAATTGTTTCAAAATTTGTTGAAACATTTTGCACGGCAAACCCTTGTACTTCAATAATGAAGGACGTTTCGCTCAGTATTGTAGAATTTGTGAAAGATTTCCCTTCTGTTGTCCACCAGGTAGTATCCAATCAGTGCCACTGCGAGCAGTACCATTGTGAGGCCGCCCACAAAGGTCGCATAGACAGACTGGCCCATTTGGAGTCTTCTCACTTGTTGAGGAGTCAATTCGGGTACGGTTGGCTTGGGCACGAGGACTTGAGTTGTTGAGTTGGTAGGTGGTTCGACCGATTGCTTGAACTCGCCTGCTTTACACGAACAGTTAAAGTTTGCATTCAAACAGTTAGACATTTTCGAGCACTGCTCATCATCTTCAAAACTGTTGAAGGGAAGCGAGAGTGCCAAAATGAAAAGAAAAAGTCTGAGTCGTGAATGCATCCACATTTTGGTCGAGTGTTGCATTCTGGTCGACAGTCAATCAGTGAATGATCATTCGACACCGTCGACACCGTGAGTCGCATTGACATGACAAATGAATGGATCTAATGAACAGATTCCATGCTTCTCTCATATTGTTCTATATAATTAAACGAAGGTATGTGCAGTCTCTCTCTCTCTCTCTCTCTCTCTCTCTCTCTCTCTCTCTCTCTCTCTCTCTCTCTCTCTCTCGATTCAATTTTCTCGATTCGATGTTCTCGATTCGATGCGATCTTAACTTTCGTGTTGAGTGTTTGTCGTTCTCTTCTCGTTGCTTTGCTATACATTGACTCAATGAGAGGGATCCATCATGCTAATTTCTCATTTAATTGCATCGTAGAGTTGAGTTTTGCCGCCATTTTGGTGCTGTTTGTTCAACATGCAGCGTGCTACACGAATGTAGTAGATGAGATAGTTGCTATATTGGACAGAATCAGGTCACGGTCAAGGTTAGGTCAGGTTAAGGTCAGAATAGTAAGGTCATGGTGAAGTGTGGGTCAAAGTTTCTGGGATTGTAGTTTCTGAATTTGATTTAAACTTTCTCTCGTATTATCAAATCGATCAAATATATTGGACCAACCAGACGATCCTTTAGAAGAAGACGATTACTAATTATTATATGCAATATATTTCAGGAAAAATATAATAACTAATTAAATTTTTATTAATCGATTTTTAATTTACAGATATTTATTTTCTATACATTGCATTAATTGGCCTAATTGAACAACTTCTCCCATCTTGTATAGTCTGTTCTGTTCTTCAAGTCTGTCACATCTGTCTGATTGTGAGTTGGAGAACGTGCTATTTTTTGGTGTATCGATTCAACAGCAGAATTAACAGGAAACAAAACAAAACCAAAGTTCAAATTGTAGCTCCAAATTGCAATTCTGTTCAGCCCCACAATCATGCATTCTGAAACACACACAAATTCCTTTACCAAAGTGTGCTGCACATTGCTGCACATTAGCAAAACCAAATTCGGTGCTCTAAAATAATGGACAAATAGAAACAAAAACATTAGTTTTAGAGAAGAGAATAACAATCAACAACAATTCTTACCAGAATGACGTTTTTAGGCCAAACAGGTTTAATTTCATTGATTTCGAGATACATTTGTACACATTCGAATGTTGAATTTCTGTTAATCAATCATCGATTCTCTACTTCAAAATATAGACTCAACTATTTCAACACACAATCAGCTTGAAAAGATGTTCAGAATGATCAACTTGAAGGTGGACAGACTACTGCCAAAGACAGAAGAAGCAGCATCCTCGGTCACACCATTTCTCAGTGTCCAATGTCTCAAAATCAAAAAGAACAAGATGAGATAAGTTGGTAAATTCAGCCGCTCCTTTTTATATAAACAGGAGATAGAGTGCTCTCACTTTCAAATGACATTGGAGTCGAGAGTTGATATTTGAATTGATCTATATTTCTCAATAAAAGAGCTTAATGAGCCATTCAATATATGGTCTATATTTAATACGAAATTGATATTGCAATCAAAGCAAATGGTATGTTCTAGTTAATGGTCGATTGATGACGCAGTTGGAAGTGGAGCGAGACTATCATACGTATTCAATGTTCACTTGTTTGTTAGTGACTTTTGCCTTTTTACCCAAATTTAGATCTTTAGATTTTTCATTTGTAATTTTGATTGTCAATTCTATTTGGAATAACCTTGACTGACCTTTGAGTTTTCGTTATGTCTTGTTTTAGTTTAAGGTTTTTTTGTATGATAATTTGATAAACTTTTGTTGAATTAAAAAAATAAATTTATGTTCATTTATGTTGGTCAACGATTTCTTTATTTAATCAGAATGGCAACCCAAATAATACGCCAAATTTCTCGACCATCCATTAATTAGATTAAAGATTTACACATAGAAAAGCAATCAATTTCCGATCCATTCAGTTCTAAATTCAATTCATTGAAAAATTTACAAATGACAATTAACAAGCTCCCTCGTGATTAACGACAATCTAAACTTTCCATTACTTCACAGTGCAATTATACGATTCTCGATTTTTCGTGATAATTGTAATTTCTTGTATTTTTTCTGTTAAATGAATTCAATTTGTTTTCTTTATTAAACTTAAAGTTAACACAAATGACGATAACAGTTTGAAGAATTTTATTTATTTATTTTTACATCAAGAATTTCAAACTGTAAATTCATGTTTCTAGTGAATTTGTTTGTGAACATTATAGATTCTGAATACAAAAAGACGTACTTTGAAAAAAATAAAGCCATCGTAATCAGTTCTTAACTTGCATAAGTAAAACCAAACCTCCGTTTCAAATTATTGGCCATTTTTATGCAAACATGAATCGTGTATTAATTGTTTTACTTTTTAAATGAAATAGTTTTAGCGGAAAAATATGTCATTTAAACAATGAATGTTCTGAACAAAAAAAAATATAAAAGTTTGATTCGGTTGAAGTTTCTGGAAATTTTTCGTAAAATCAGGTTTCGAAGATTTGAAGTGAACAATTTCATATTTTTTCATTTTCTCAGTTTCTTTCCATTGGTCAGAACAATATATCTTCATTCATCATCATCATCATCATCATCACTGGACGATGAATCAAAAGTCAAGTCAAAATTGCGAACTGCGTAATACATACGAACAGCCAAACTGACTATGCCCAGTAGAAGCGTGAAGCATGTCCCATTGTCGTATCGCAGGGAGTGGCTTGTCGAGTCTTGGATCGACATTTCCTCAATAATTTGAAAGCAAATTTTCTGTTCGTGATTGAACCAAAACATGTCTTTACACTCACAGGAAGAAGCAGAAGAAGTAGCACATTTCCGTTCAATCGAATCGAACCGAACCCGACAACAAGTGACACATTGCTCAACACAAGCGAAACTGTAATTTGTCATTTTGATTATTTGAAAAGTGTCACACAGTTGGGCTTTCCAGTCAAATGCATCCCACAGTGAAGGTTCGCACAGTTTCTGCGCATATTTGTAATATTCCTCCAAATCAGCTTCAGAACTGCATTTGTGAATCGATTCACATCGAGTCGAGTCGTACGAATTGCATTGACAGTTGCCGTTGACACATTGTGAGGTACCGTTAGCGGTTTGACAGTCGCAATCAGTCTCAATCGCATCATTCACTGATGGCTTGTTTGGATAGATTACCGAGAATGTCTGCGGCGGTGAGTAAAATGACTGAGCACGAAAAATTAGCGAAAAGACGAGTAAAATTTGAAGTTTCATTTTGTTTGGACATGTGAAACGTTTCACGAACCAGAGTGGACTGACTTGGAGGAGAATCAATCGTGAGTGTGTAAACACAAGCTCTCATTTTGATTTCAATCAGAAGAGTGTACCTATGGAATTTTCCATTCACGCACAACGTACCTGTTCCGAACGCCCACACACACGCACTCTCAACTATATAAACAAACATCCCGAGAAAAACAAACTTTTGCACGGAGGTCGGACAGAATATAGCAATGTTGATTTGTAAGCAAATAACATTTCCGGTTAAAACGCAAATTAATTAGATTTCTGGAATATTTTGTCAATAACATAAAAATTGTTGACAATTTATTTTCCTATTCAAAAGTCAACACTTTTTTTACCTTTTCACTTTTTACGATAGTTAATTAAATAAATAAATTAAAATTCACTTTTTTCTTTTATGCTTAAAATATGACTTTAAAACTTTAAGCTTTATTTTAACTCCTAATTGAAATAAAAATTGCAAACTAAAGATTGCCAAAAAAATTGAGCGTTAATTTATTTAAATTATTTTCACTTCTAATTTTGCTTAATTAGTATAGCTACAGAAAATCTAATTTACTTTGAAGTCAAAATTAAATTTTGATTTTGAAAATCAAGACAAAACAAAACATATAAAATCAAATTAATTTAATTTAATTTATGCAAATTAATTGGAAAAAATAAAAATAACTCTTTGCTGCCTAAAGGGACATTTATTCAGATATTTTGAAATATAAGACTTTTGTCTTTTTTCTCAAAATTATTTTTTTGCTATTACCCGAGAACACAAATATCCCAGCAGGAAATGCAGACGGTTAAATATTGAGTTCATAATCATTAAATTAAACGAAAGATTTGAACTAATGAACTAGATTGTTTTGTTTTATATATTGTTTTTTTATTTATTCAAAACAGGATTTCTCTCATGTCTCACTACAGCCAATTTGGATTTGTGTGCGTGTTTTATAAAAATCGTCTTCATTTGAATCATTTCGTTTCAGAAAACAACATAGTCTAATAACAGACATTGATCCTCAATGGATGAGCAGACAAACGGAAGCGATCCAGTTGGATCACAACTTAACACCTCTCAGTTGGACTTGAATTTTCAAGCCGTCTCAAAAAATGATCCACCGTCCGACCAAGAATTGACCAATCCTCAACATGAGAAAGAACAAATATTGGAACAACAAGTGGGGGACGAAGACACCGAAAATGATCTTTTGGGGGAGAAAGACTTTTGGGTGTTGATTCTGCAAAGATTTTTCAGTATATTTACTGAACAATTTTATTTTTAAATTTAAATTTAATGATAATAATAATGTTCACAAACTTGGCCGAATTTGAATTTGGTTTGATTGATCTGTTTGCACATACCAAAAATCATGAATATTCTATGATTTAAAAATGATTGAAAAATTTAACGAAATAAAACACCACACAGGATTGATAATGAACGTAATCCAATGTTAATTAAATAAAAACTTTGATTTTAATTTATTTAAATAATTAATTAACAAAATGCACAAAAATGCCGTGACCAGGATTCGAACCTGGGTTACTGCGGCCACAACGCAGGGTACTAACCACTATACGATCACGGCCTATCACTCACTACTTGTTTGACTGTTTGATTGCTTTAAATAACAAACAACACTTTGTCACAAACTTGAATCTGTGATTGCAATTAGCAATGTTTACGCTATCAACCGTATACAACTGATGTTGTGTGCAATTGATTGTATACTACTATGCATTTCAATGTAGATGCAACTTAAAAGTTGCATGCAAATGTTGCACTCGTATGTACGTTTCAATGCTCAAATATTGCCCTCAATCACTCAACATGCAACTATTTGCATATTTACTTGCAACAAGAAATTTGCATTTAAAACCAATAAAACAATTTTATGACACAAATGCATAAAGTCAATTGCAAATTGATCAAATGGAAAATCAATCCTGGACCACCTTCGAATTAGGTAAAGAACATGGTGGATGCGATAATTTTAATAATTCATTGATATTCCATTTACAAATGTCGAAAAATGATACAAACCATAAAGATACACATTCTTCCTGCTCAAATTGCTCACGATTGATTGATTAACCACAAAAAGCAGTTAATGATCAAGTCACCAATTAATCATTGACACTTCCTCATTGCAGTATACCAAATTCTCAATGACTAAATTGCTCATTGCTCATTAGTAGTTGACGCAAAGTGCTGCAACAAAATCGATTGCAAAACTGCAACCCCAAAAGCGAATGATCTTTTTCGCAACCTTTTTCGAGCTTAAACTACACACAAATTGGGTCAACCACGGTCAGCTTAAGTACCTTTTCAGGTGGAGGCATTTTCAGTTGCAGAAATGAAATTTCCGCATTTACTAAAATACAAAAGTCTTTATTGAATCGAACCAAAAAAATGAAATTCTCCAACTTCTTAATCAAACTCTTGCAAACTTTGATAACCAAAATATCCTATTATCAAAATGTGCGTCAAATGTATGAGATATCATCTTTACCATCTGGGGACATTCATAACTACCGTTACTTTACCTATTACATTTATTATTTGTACATGATTGGAATTACAATTCGATCACTTGTCATTGGATTCTTACTTTGGTCCGACAGGCAGAGCTCCTACCTTCAATTTGATCTACCATTCAAGTCACTGATTGAATCTGGTTTGAAGGATCCACAAATCTACGCATTCGCAGCGCCGATCGCAGTGCACGCAATCGTAATTCACTTTCTCATGTTCACGGATGTGGATCGTTCAATTTGGTTTCATGTTCATGATCTGGTGGTGAACAATTGGACTCAATTTTGCCGGGAATTTGATCAGGTTTATTTGAATCGGAAGATTCGAATCTGGAAAGTTGGTTTGAAAATTATTAAAGTTATCACTGGTAAAATCAATGAGGGAAAATTGGTGAAGTTGGAATACTTTCCTCTGTTGAATGCAAAATGCAGAAATAGAATTGTGGTTATGGTTTGTGCGTTTGAAGTTGTCTCGTTTGTAATTCCAAGTTGTGAGTAATTTTGATTTTGGCCAATTCGCCATTTTTCCAATTTGATTTTCATATATTTTTCTCATCATCATTCCACAGGCATGATCACCAGTTTCATGATGCTCTACCTTCGAATCATCATCCCCTCCCTACGCGACCATTTCGAGCCATTCAAATTGGCCCAAACCATTGTCGACTTTAACCTCACTCCCTACTCGGTTGCAGTGTTCCTGCTCGCATGTCATTACGCAATGTTCAACCATCTCTTGATCTGTTATGCTCATCACTCGGAGATCTCATCACTGAACTCGGAATTGTCCAAACTCGTATCCAGGAAATGCAAAGTCCATCCCAATTTGATTGCTCGTAAATTGGCCAACCATCGACTCCACTACAATCGAATTGTTCAATTTGTGCAGCACTACAATCGACTGTACTCCCACTCGATGTATTCCTATGTGATGAGCAATTTCCTGTTCAACGTCTATTTGTTCTGTTTCATGCTCAATCGATCCGAGTGTGTCACTTGGCAGGGACTGGTCATTGCGTACTTGGCTGTAGGTGGACAGATCTATGGACTGTTCGGTGGCAATGTGTCCACTGCACTTCTCAACAATTCATTGATTCACTCATCGAGCAAATACTTTACACGACTTCAAATTATGCTCAATGGATCGACCAGAACTCAGCGATTTCTGATTGACAAACTCAAACTCTCAGCAAGCTATGAAATTGATGACAAGAACAATCGTCAATTGGGACTTACTGTGGGACCCTTTGGACGGGTCAGTAAGAAATCGTTGATTGAGGTATGAAATTATTTAAATTTAAAATATTAATTTTTAATAATTTTATAATTATTCTAATTTAAAGTTTGCATTCGTGTACGCCGCCTATATAATGTACTTTAGTGGAAATTATATGAAATGATTATGTAATCATCTTTATTTCTTCAAAATTAATTTACATTTATATTAGTTCATTTAATATTACACAAAATAAAATCAATTTTTAATTAAAAACTGTACCATCATAATGATATGTGTATGCCACGTACAGAAGGGCAAACTAAGAACAAAATTGGTTTTGGTAATTCAAATAGGAAAAAGTAGGATAGTTAGAAAAATGTTGTGCAAGAAAAACAACATTTTTCTGAGAATATTCGATCCAGCCAACTTACCTCAAACATTGCACTATTAGTAATAACACTGAGTCCAAATGTGAAACCAAATTTAGCATTTGAATTCAGTCTCTCATAATAACTAGCCAACATGATTAACGCTCTTGAATTGGATTTATATTGATTGCTTTTGAATAGTAAATTTAGATTACGAAAGCAATGAATCAAAATGTTGAGAATCGATTTACGCGATTCATGAATTACATAACTAATTATAGCATACAACCCACAAGTGACCCACGCAAGAATGCATTCAAACAGGAAGAATGCCCAATTGACCAACCGATGGAACCAGTGAACTGGTTTGCTGACTTAAAACTAGAGGTGGCTTCGCCGGTTCATAGAGCAGAAAATATTACAAACGGCTAGAGAGAAAGGTTCCAGGTTGTCTTCACAGCAATTTGATGGACATTTACTCGGTGCTGGAGCAGAAAATATTACAAACGGCTAGAGAGGAAGGTTCCAGGTTGTCTTCACAGCAATTTGATGGACATTTACTCGGTGCTGAAGCAGAAAATATTATAAACGGCTAGAGAGGAAGGTTCCAGGTTGTCTTCACAGCAATTTGATGGACATTTACTCGGTGCTGGAGCAGAAAATATTACAAACGGCTAGAGAGGAAGGTTCCAGGTTGTCTTCACAGCAATTTGATGGACATTTACTCGGTGCTGGAGCAGAAAATATTACAAACGGCTAGAGAGGAAGGTTCCAGGTTGTCTTCACAGCAATTTGATGGACATTTACTCGGTGCTGGAGCAGAAAATATTACAAACGGCTAGAGAGAAAGGTTTCAGGTTGTCTTCACAGCAATTTGATGGACATTTACTCGGTGCTGAAGCAGAAAATATTACAAACGTCTAAAGAGAAAAGAAAGAAAGAAAGACAAACAATTTCCAGTTTTCGGATCGCCAGTTTCGATTACTAACGATTTTCTAATTATGGTAAGTATTCGAATCCAATTATTGATCTAATTACATCGAAATTATATTTCTTGATAGACAATTTTCACCACGACTTCATTTTTCGTCATTATTCGTATCTTGCGCAATCGTGTACGTTATTCCAAATTCGTCCACCATGTTCTCAGCAATTTGTTTGAAATTTCCGCTATCTACTGTCTACCAAATCAAGCACTACATGAAGAACTGATCATTACGGAGGATTCTGTCATTCCAAATTCTCCAAACATTCCAGTTGCGATCGAACCAAATCAATCGATTCTGACTTTTACAATGATTTCAGCTAAAAACTCAATATTGGCATCGCACTATGGGATTTCATTTTCATTCGATTATTCTGTCTATTTGTTACATTGGCTTCTCTGTCTATCATCTGATTTCTGGAAGTTATCGTCAACTTCCCCTCAAAGAAGAACTGGATCTAATACGAGTTTGGTACTCTCGTGTAGCTCATTCAGTTCTCGATTTGGACCGTTTTGGACATCCTGTCTTTTTCGCCCTCTACGCTGGACAAACCGCTGGAATGTTTTTCAAATCCCTACAGGTGAACTTGATCTTCAAACTCGGTGCTTTCACAGTGGAAAGCTATTTTCACTTTACCGTACTTGGTCTCAACTGTTACGCGATCATCCATCTCTTGCAAACTATCAATCTCCTAAATCGATCAATCAAAAAGCCGGGCCACTACATGTCCGAGATTGGTATGAATTCTTCGGTGAAAGAACCGTACGCTTTTAGCGACTATCTACGGACGATGGAGCATCGTTTCGAACACAAGCACTGTCAACTGACATTTTTACGGATAGTTCCAATTGGCAAAGAGTTCTTCATGGTTACGCTCCTTTTGATCGTTTCTGCTGTGGCCTCTTTTGGCTCGTTTGGTCAACTACTGCTCAAGCTTGAGACGACTCATCAATTTCATTTTTTGATTTGAGTTGTAAGTTATCTTCTACATGGCAAATTCAAATAAATAAATAAAATAGCAGCATTAATAAGAAAACAACGAATAGACTTTGTAGAATACATTTAATAGGAAAATATGTTTATGGCTTGTAGAAAGCAACTGCAAGCCGACTGGATACGACAGCCACAGAAGTACATAGTATTTCCGCGGGGGAACTTAGTTGAACAGAGCGAGCACTGGGCCCCAGATTCCGGACCGTGTACAGACCACCTAGTTTGGAATTTGTATTGCAGTGGGTCTGTTGGTTTTCATCTTTTTTATACCAAGTAAGGATTTTTCTGTTTCTTTCAAAAATCTTAAAAAAACTTTCTTAGAGCCTAGTCAAGTTGGTCTTCGTGTTGACTTTATTTCCCCTGCTGACGATGAAATAGCACAACAAACTGAGCAGCAACAACCTCGGAATCGCAGTATTTACCGCAATTTAGTCAACCGTATACCATCCGAGGAGCCATTACTAAATGACGATCAGCAACAGCAATCAACGATCCAACAGGGAGAAGAGGCAATCACCATTTGGCAAGCTATCTGCATTCCTGGTGTACTCGAATTTGCAATTTGTCTCTTTTTTTCGAAACTCGTAAGCTATACATTTCAATTTTGGTTGCCACTCTATTTGGACGAGACGGGTCATGTTGCTGCTTCAACTGGCGCATTTCGATCGATTGTGTTTGTTTGGGCTCGCTTTTGGCTGGTTTACTCACTGATCGTCTTGATGCCAGTGCAATCACTTGTTGTGTAGGAAAAACAACATTTTTCAGAGAATATTCGATCCAGCCAACTTGCCTCAAACATTGCACTATTAGTAATAACACTGAGCGGTCCAAACGTGAAACAAAATTTTGCATTTGAATTCAGTCTCTCATAATAACTAGCCAACATGATTAACGCTCTTGAATTGGATTTATGTTGATTGCTTTTGATGAGCAAATTTCGATTACGAAAGCAATGAATCAAAATGTTGTGAATCGATTTACGCGATTCATGAATTACGTAACTAATTCTAGCACACAGCGCACAAGTGACACACGCAAAAATACATTCAAACAAGAAGAAGACCCAATAGACCAACCGATGGAACCAGTGAACTGGTTTGCTGACTTGAAAATGAGCAAAAATGAAATCAAATATACATTGTGCTTGTGATGATCGTCGTGATGCAAATGAGTTCAGATTGAGAGCAAAGTGAAACGAATGTTGTCGAATAAAGTGCAAAACTGAAAGATCCAAAACCAGATTTGGAATTTACGGGCAAATGAGTTGGGTGGTGAATTTGGGCTTGAGCTTTGTCGTGAATATTCTCGATGTCTCATCACTAAATCATGATGATATTTTATAGAATCCATATTTATGTTTAAATATGTTTAAACAGAAAATGATCAAAAAATATTTCCATCAAATCATTATGTTTCAGTATTTCTTCTGTCTTTTAAAAACATGAAAATTAAAATATATAAAATGATTTTAAAAAATTCAAAGTTATAAAACATGAATAATTAATTAAAAACCACCTTTTTGCATTTCAATATTTATTTTTTAAAAATCAATAACTAAAATATTAAAATTAATTAAAATGATTTTGAAATCAATTTCTTATGAATTTTTATTTTATTTTAATGAATTTTCTTGCAAATAAATTATAAATTTAAAGGAAATTTCAATATTCTAAAGTAAAAGTGGATAAAAGTTCCCAAGTTTCTCATTTTTAAAGGTTACGGAGAAATAAAGGTTAATTAAAAGTTTAAATTAAAGGGCACAATACTTGCGAAATTGTTTTTTCTAATGGAATTACGTCTAAGAATTCAATTCGAATCTTAGATTTGCAGAACTTGTTTTTCACAAAAAAGAACTTTACTTTACTCAAAATTGATTGATCGAAGTCAAGTTCAAAGAGGGGTGATGAAAGCGGGAAAAAGTTTACGAAATTCATTTGAAAAAGTTTGATCACGGTACTGGGCAAAAGTTTGTGCAATAGAAATCGAAACGAAATTCGTAAGCGTAAACAACTTTATTTTCATTTTATTTGAATTCTTTTTCACGAAAATTCGCAATTTTCCAAATTCATTCTTCTTGAGCGAAATCGTCAAGGGAGTAAAAATGAAGAGAATCCTCCTTTTGCTCAAAAGGATTTTCCACCTCATTTTTGGTGGAACACTCTTCATGAATGAAATTCAATTTCATCGTGATTTAGTGCCCTCCTCGAGTGAATCCTCAAATCTTGAGCAATTTCAACACAAATTCCGTGTCTGGTATTATGTCTTTCAAGTAGCCCTTCTCTTGAACGCAATTCATCTGATCACCATTTCATTTCTGGCTCACTACAAATACTTTGATCTAATGTTCCCTGTGTCCGTGATTGGGGCCTACATTCACTCAAAGTACATCACCGGAATTGGATTCTACTGTTTGACCTGGATGTATTCGATCAATGGTGTACTGTTCTACTCTGTCTATCATCGAATCCATCCCTTCATGTGGCGTCATCTAGAGCAGTTGATTTTGATCAATTTTCGCCGATTCTATGAACTGAATCCGGAATTTGAAAATTATTTGAAATTCTTCAAACTTTGGTCTGTTTCTTCATCAGATTTGAAAATGGATTACAGGTTGAGTCTGTATCCAAATTTGCCGAACAAGATCAAAGCGCGAATGTTGGTTTTGGTTCGACTGTTTGAGTGCGTTCAAATTGGCATTTACTTTGTGATTTCGCTGTTTATGGTTCCACTTGTGATCTTTTATGTGATTCGAGTTGGTTTTGTTGGCCTTTTGGTAGCTATTCCTGATGGTCTGCTCATTGGTTACATCTCTCTGCGGCACTTTAAGTTGATTCAACTGATGACCTTGATTATGATTCTGTGGGCCTATGTGATCGATGCTCAATTTGCCCAATTGAATCGAGCCGTTTCGTCCATTCGTAATATAAATTACAAACGAAACATCGCTTTGAGCCGAATTGTGCTTTGGGTGCAGTGTCAGCGGTACAAGGAGGATCACTCACGACTGTTGCGATATGTGCTCCAGGCAAATCGACAGTACTTTTGTCGCTTTTCGTTTGGTCTGTTCTTGGCCATTTTGCCATTCAACATTTACCTGATCGCCTATCTGTTGACCAAACAGCACATTGCACTGTTTGACAAGTTGCTCTATTGGTTCTTCTTTCTGCTCGAATGTTCACTGTCCGTTTTTGTTGGCTTTTTCCTGGCCAAAATCAGCAAACGAATCCACTGGTCCTCGAACTGCATTCCACGACTGGTCAAATTTGTCTCAAAGGACAACACGCGAGAGGCGATCAAAATGCACAGCTACTATGAACGAATGCATTCGTGGAAGAAATTTGGCTTTGCAATTGGACCGTTCAGTGTGCTAACGTATAGAATCATTTTTGAGGTTTGTGAGATTTTTGATTTGGAAAAAGATAAAAATTTATTCGATTTCAGTTTACGATTCTCTATGGTGCGTATATCTTGATTATGGTTCAATTTTTGATCAAGAGTCAGATTAATTAAGTGATTCTGAATGTGATTCATCATGATTCCTTTTATTAAATGCGCATGTGAATTCATGCTTTCGAAATTTGCACATACATTAGAACACATACAACTGCACCTGTACAATTGATGTACCTGTACTTACTTATTGGCTCTGTTGTACAGTTTCGCTCGTACAAATAGACTTTGAGCATATGACTTAAAGTCATTAATAATTGTGTTTGTACAATCATAAAATGATGATGATTTTGCTCGATATCATAAACACTACCCACAATAAAATGTATCCTTAAGCTATAAGATCTTTGACCTTTTTCAAACGCAAAAGTCCAGATTAGTACATTTACGATGATGATTTTCATTTAACATTTTCAATTTATTATTTTCTTATCATCTTCGTCATATCAACGAGTGTCGACATTATCGTTCATTTGCTCGTGACTGTACACAAAACTGGTTTTGTATATCTTTCTATTCCTTTTGGACACTCACTTTTCCCTCATTTTTCTGTTTTGTCTGTACACAACAAAAAGTCATCCAATCACGATGAACATCAACTCACTGAATGTGGATTGTTTCGTGCATTTGTTCAGTAACATTTCACTTGCACAATTGATCCAGTTGCGAATTGTGTGTCAGCAATGGAATCAGATGATCGTGTTGCTATTGAGCAGAAAACAGTCCTTGAAAGTGTTTGCCTCTCAGTACGATGTTGTACGACACAATCGTGCAGTTGTGGAACGTAATTTGACACACGATTGCGATTATATGAGAGCCTTTATTGGCCTTATCAATCAATATTCAAACAAGCATTAGTATAAATTAAAATCATTATTTTTATTTTATTTGTTTATTGATTAAATTTCTACTTTTACGAGGCTAATTTGTGAATAACATACAATTAATTATACACCGAGCATCTGTTCTGGTCCATTGTAGAAGCCAGTGACCAGAATTTCAAATGACGGTTGTCGAGTGTGAAGCTCGATATATTTGCCTACAAGCATGTACACAAATGGTCTATTGAATTTGATGTACGACTGCGTCTCATCCCTGTTCTCATCAGACAAGTCCAGTGTGGTTAAAGTTGCCTCAAGTGTCTCATCATGACCAAAATTGGTAACACGAATCACACGCTATCATCTTACTCATTGTAATCTCACTCACTGGCCAACTGGACGCCTCTTGGACCGGACGTGCCACTCCTCTCTCTCTCTCTTATCGGAGTTCCGTCCCAATCTCGGTCCAGATCTTGTATCGCTGTTGCTTATCAATAAACTGCTGTTATCAACCGAGCCGGGCTCAGTCCACTGCTACATTGGTGACCCTAGGCAAATATGAACGCCAGCAAGTTTCAACAGGTCTCCTCACTTTGGAAAATGAAACTAATACGACGATTACGATTTTATTTTGTGTCTTCGACATGAAGAAATCTGAGCAACATGAACGACATTGACGCTTTATTTTGAAAATTTTCCTATGAACTTTTGTTTGTTTTTGCGAATGTGATGAAATTGTGCACCTGAGAACATTATTAAAGGTGTTTTAAATGCGTTACTGAGTAATAGTTATGTGTGTCTTGTGTTCTTATCAGAAGGCATGTAAGTGTTAGAGTCTAAGTGTCAATTGTCTTTGTGTTTTCATATTATTGAAGCCGTGAAGACGAAAATGCCTTCTCTCACGATTATAATTTATTTGAGCATTCTGACCGGCATGTGTTCAAGTAAGTGTTGTATTTACCGTCTTGCACTATTTTCTAATGTTTTTCATTTATTTAAAAGGTTTCAAACTGAATATTGATATGGACATAAGAAATACTATCGATTTCGCTCTTGAACAAGGAGGGGGTGAATGGAGACTTAATTGCCAATTTGATTGCACACCAGATAATCACAACATGCATTTCCTATTGGCCCCACCTGCACCAAATACGACATGTACATACGTGTGCAATCCCATAAAAATCTTGTCAAAAAAATCAATTGATAAGCGCATTATTGGTTGTAATAATGTTCCTAACGGTTCATGGATATTGGATAGTGTCTTCTATATGCATATCAGTGGCCCAATATCCATAGACATCAAAAATAGTATCAAGATTCATTAGTCTGTAACTTATTTCAAGTGGTTTGACGCCTAGAGCTTCTTTTTCGAGGACAATAACTGATACGTCATGTGTCATGTTCCAACCAAGAACTTTTCCGTTTTCGTCAATTTTCAGAAAGTCTGGATGTGTGTTGTACTTCAGAAACTTTCACTTCGAAAGGCTGTCTAACAAAATTATTCAAAGTCAGATACATTCCCGGTTCGTAGTTCTGGTTTATACTAAGGAATAGAAAATAATGAATAATAAAGCATTAAAAAAATAAAATTAAAAATAATACTTACAATACACAATTCGCTGCGGTGACAAGATGACAGGCCGAATATGCTAATGTCATAGTGCAATTATCGACCTTGAAGATAGAGTTCAATATCTCTGATCCATTTTTAACTTTCGAACCGCCGTGAATGCGCGTATCAATTCATTTTTTGGATAAGATTTTAATGGGCTTGCAGACGTAGGAGCAATTTGTTTTAGGAGCAGGAGGGCCATTCTGGAAATATATGCTTTGTATATCAGGAGTACCAAAATGGTACAATCAAAATGACAATTAAGTCTCCATTCACCGCCCTCCTTATTCACTAACGAAATCAACTGTTTTGCTTATGTCAATATCGACAGTTCAGTTTGAAACCTTTTAAATAAATTAAAAATATTAGAAAACAGTACAAGACGGTAAATACAACACTTACTTGAACACATGCCGGTCAGAATGTTTCAATTAAATTATAATCGTGAGAGAAGGCATTTTCGTCTTCACGGCTTCAATAATATGAAAACACAAAGACAATTGACACTTAGACTCTAAGTTAGAGTGCACTGCAAAAACTAATGAACAAAGTCCAAAGGTGAGAAATTGAGAAAACAGAAGATGAGTAACTTGAAGCAGGGTGGTAAGACAAACAGACGTGAATGAATGAGTCGACAAATAAGGTTTTCCTTCAGTGGTCTTTTATATGTTTTATCTGACATTTTAGGTAAAGATAGAGGAAAGGAAAGTGTGTACGGATTGTACAGTGAACGATAGAAAAGTGAGTGTTCTTGTGTAAAGAGATAGTTTGTTATTATTGTAGTGTGATTTTATCTACTTGCGTCAATAGGGGATTTCACTTTTGAATTTCGAATTTACGATTTGTACGTTGGAAAAGGAAGAAAAAAAATAAAGAATAAAAATTCACATTCAATTGTGGTTACCGATTTGATTAGTTCGTTTGTGTGTCAGGAGGAAATGTGCAATTGTGTTTGTCAATACAAATCATACGATTGTTATGACTTGAATGTGTGTGCACAGCCCAAACCATGACATCAACAAACCAACTGAACTTGATTTGACCGAGAAAGAAGGAAATTGTAGGCACTAAAGTCACTTTTCCCACTAACTGATAATTTCAAAATTGAAGATTAATCGGTGAATCAGTGAAGTCGGTTAATCAAAGGAAGCATTTGTGATGATTGACCGCGCAAAACCGAAAGCCAAATTCAAATCAAAGAATCATCATCATTATTTGATTGTCATTTGACAATATAATATATGACGAAAGTGAGAACTTTAAAATGCGGAATGCTTAGTAAATCTTTAGACTGTCTAGGCAAAACCCGGAATAGGACATTTCAAATATTTTTTCTTGCTTTGCTTAGACAAACCACGGTCAAAAACATTTGGTAAAATAGACGAGTTATAATGATTGCGCAACATCTTACTGTTTACTTTGTACAATTTGCACATTTAATTAAAATTAAAATGAACCAATTCAAATCATTTTAGACACATTAATTTCTCCTGAAAATGATCGGCACGCCCAACATGCTGTTCACGCCACACTTGTTCTCACCCCTGGGCATGTGCAAATATCCATCCATACCCCAACCAGTGCCCCAACTGTTCTTAATGATCCAATTCTTATTATCCCAACCCACCAGCAGTACGGCATGATTCAACTCAGTCGCTGCACTCTGACAGGGTCTATTCCAAACGCCCTTGAGCATCTGAAAGTCGGAATCATTTTCATTGACAGCAATGGCCACAGCTGAGGGACCATTTCGTAGTAGCATCAATTGCATTTGAGCGTCAGAAAGATATTGCTCGAAATTACAGTAGTGGTCCGCCTTTAGGTCGACAGTCATGTTCTTTTTGGAGCATCTTTGCATCTATGGGAGAAGAGTAGGAGTGAGATTTTTTTGGTGTTTTGGTGGGGCTCTGGTGTAATGGGGGTTCTGGGTGTAATGGGGGTTCTGGTGTAATGGGGGCTCTGGGTGTAATGGGGGTTCTGGTGTAATGGGAGCTCTGGGATTTTCCCTCCAACTTACCGAATCAACATAGGGTGCATTCGCATCCAATGCCACCCCATTATCCACAAAATGTCTCATCGGATCCTCCAAATTGCCGCCATTGCACCCATAAGGCATACAGTTGAGTGTCGCCTGAATGCTCAAGCGTATCGGTTCCTTCTTCACCTTGATCATGTACTGACTCTCGAGGGCACTCGTAGTCGCAAACACGTAACAGGACTTGCACTGGCCCTGATCGTACACTGGCGATACATAGCCTTGCTCGAGCCAGTTGAACGTGGCCGGGATTGTCTCGCTGGGTCCCGCCTTTAGGCTGCATAGGTCCAAATTGTCAGAGTCGAGATTGTTAGAAGAATTTTGAGAAACTGGTCTTTGAGTAGTTGATTTTTCGGTATTATCAGAAGTAGAAGAATTTTGATAATCCAAGTTTTGAAAAAGATTTGGATTTAGAATTGTTTTTCCGAATTCTTTTAAAGACTAGAAAAAAATGTTACTCATATTATAAATGGATTTATCATTGAATACTCATACGTAAATAAACAGCGGCGTAATTCCATAAGTAGTTGTCACTTTTCCCAGAGCCTTATCCTTGACACACTGCAGTACGAGCCGCGCCAACTGTTTCAAATTTCCAAGAAAGCTTTTCACTCGTTTTTGAATTTCTTTTGATATGAAATTTTTCAATAGATTTGGATTTTCACTCTAAAAGTTTGTTTGTCATTTTTGGAGCTTTAAAATATTTTAGCTATACTTACAAAGAAAGCCTGCACAATGTTGTGCACTTTGGCCTTGAAAATGTCGATCTTTCTGTTCGCGCCAATGGTCCGATCGTAGCACTCGTTGTTGATGTCGTGTAGAGTTTCTATCTGCTTTTTGAAATGAGGAAACAGGTCAGCCAGACCTTGATCGGCTTTGATTCTCAGACCGCGTAGGATGGACAGGATAGGTTGGCCATTCTCACTGTCGAGATTGTCTAGGATTCCATCAAGTCGAGAAGGATCAATTTCCGGTTTGTTGGTTGCATTAGCATTGACATCTTCATCATCTCCAATGACTTGTCCATTCAAACATTGCGCAAAAGCGCACAAGAGAATCGCGAAAATCAGAATTTTCATTTTTTAAACTCGTAAAACTTTAGCCGAAATTGAGCCAATTGATCTATACTTGAACAAAAAAATTAATATAAAAAATGTAAATTGATTTTAGCTTATATATAGCTTATATTATAACATAGGATAACATTTGATTTTGGGTAACACGCAAATTCACAATAATTTCCTAATGTTCGTCATTCGTGGTAATTTGTGAATTCGGTTCATGTACGATTGTGCGTAAGCAGTTTTTGATTTTAACCTATGATTAAAAAAAATATTGTTTCCGAGAATAATAAATAAATAAAAATTACGATGAATGAGTTGGAAGGCTCGATTGGTTTGGATGTTTTGGTTTGACCATTTAGGATAGTCAAAATTTAAAGTTTGAAGCCGAGGAAAGCGACCAAAACTGAAAAACATTATTGATTAATCAATCAATTTATGGTCGAATGAGGAAATTCTATTGGACAAGATACAAAATTAACTAAAACTTGTAAACAGAATCATTAAACATTCAGTTCATTGTTTTTCAGTTTTTATTTAATATTATAAAAATGTTTAAAAATTCATTTTTAAAATTGACAACTCCAATTGATAAATTTTCCGATTATTCGATTACTCGATTCTTTGATTCATCGATTCAAACAGTGATCAATCGTTTAAAGTACGGCAGCTCTTCCAATGGCGCCTTCACCTTGACCCTCACCTTTCCATCGTACATTGTCCCATGTTGATCTACCCACACTCCTTCAGGCAAATACACGGATCGTTCATTCTGACCCATCTTGAGCACTGGAGCCACCAGAAGGTCGTTTCCCACCATAAATTGATCCCCGATTTTGTATGTTTCCGATTCTTCTGGTGCAACATACCACAGTGGTCGTATTATGGGACTTCCATCTTGTACTCTTTTCTTGGCTAGCTCAATCAGTGTTGGCGCATGCTCAGTGTGGAGATTGATGAATTTTCGGGTTATATTCACTACGGACTGGTTCGGGTAAGAATGCAGCTCATCGATCAACTTTTTGGAATCCTGGTACTGTTTCTCGTTAAGCTCAATATCACCGTACTCTCGCTGAAGATACGAGTCCAACATGACTTCTGATTTGATTGGAAATCCATGGGCGGTGATCTGCTTCACAAGATCCATCACTGCTGTCCGCCCAACCACAGGACTTGACCCTTGGGCGTAATCGGAAAAAGTTGGATAGGTAAATTTGGCCTCATCAGGAATTGCACTCGGTTTTGGGATCAAGCCCGACCTGTGCACCACATAGTCGGTCACAACTCGAACATTCTCACCGGCAAAGATTCTGATTGTGAGATCCTTGTACTTGGGATCGGTGATTTTTGGGTTGTAGGGCAGGGAATTGTTTGTCGAGAAGCATAGTAGTGGTTCGCCCTCATTTGGATCTCGACGTAAGAAGAGGGGCGCGTTGGAGTCGGGCACAATTGCGAAGCCAGACGAAGTGATGAACAACTGTTCGAGGATGAGTTGAAAGTCTTCCGCTTTGGGATTGTACAAAAAGTTGCGGATGTTGGCGAAATTTTGGGGTGGGAGAACGCGAGTTGTGTTGAGGGGCCAGGCTTGGGTAATGCTGTGATAGCCGGGGTACCTGTTTTGGGGGTGTAGGTTATGATCAAAAGGTCAAAATCAAGGTCAAAATCAAAGTCAAAGTTCAAAACTCACCAACTCGCTCCATTGAATCCATAATGAAAGCAAATCTCCTTCCCGCCAACCTCAATTCCAGGAATCCTGATCGTATTCTTGATCACCCTCGAATCTTCGACCTTCTCAATCGAGTACTCGACCACCTGTCCGTCATTCAACTTCCAAGTCCATTGATTGTCCTCTTTTGCCTCAACATGCTCCACGATGGATGATCCATTGAACGAAAGTTTGAGTACAGCGAGATCTTTGGATCGTTTTCGGTTGAAAATCAGTACTTCTTTTCCTCCTTTTGGAACAGCAAATTTGCCAAAAGATGGATCATCGAGAAAAGATGGTAAAAGTGGCTTCTTGGTGATGAGGGGTCGAACCTCGACTGAGGAGCTCAGTGAGAAGCACAGAACAAGGAACAAATAAAATGTTAACCAACTTAAGGACGACATCTTAAAATGATTTGCTTAAAAGCTTCCCTAAATGACTTTATAAGTGAATCCAATTGTGTGAGTATCATTGATAAACATTATCAATCACTTATCCTCAAATCCCTTTTTTTCATTGTCATGATTCCTCCAACTAATGATCAAATCATATCAAAACGTATCATTTAAATCGAATGCAATATTTAATTTAAAGTATGTTTTAAGTACTTTTATTTTGTATTCTATTTTTACAATATTTATTTTTGAATAATTCCCGTACATTGAAAATGGTTTGTTTAGCTCGATTTTATTATGAAACGGTTATTAAATCACGGACAAATAATGTAGGATGTATAGGATTGCGCAATCACACAAAAATAGGTTAGAGATCGTAAACCCAGTTTTATAAATCTTTTACGATGATCATCATAATTTAGTCAAATATTTTCAATTGAAAATTGCTTGGTTACATGTCTCAAATTGGTTGGTTGTAGCACATGATGAAACCAAACCAAACTTGTTTGAAATGGCTATTTAGTCATACTAAATCCATATACTATGCATACCTCATGTCAATTAAATCATATTTCATTTCTTATCTTAAATTTATTTGCAAGTTATGATCCAAATCAAATTAAACTTGAATTCAAATTTCATGGCCCATCAAAGGCCATCAATTTAATTGCTTCATTCAAACATTCCATCTCCAAATTGACTTTCTCCAATATAATAAAATGTTTGTCTAATCATTTGTTCATGATCACTTTGAGCCCACTTGACCCAATTTCTCTCATCCAACTCTCTCTCTCTCTCTCTCTCTCTCACTCTCTCTCTCCAATGGCTTGTTTCGATCGTTTTCGGTACGTGATTGCACTACTGATCCTGGGCAGCACCCTGGTGGCCTACATTGGTCGGGTGAATCTGAGTGTGGTGATTTCGTTTGTCACCAAACCAACGAATTCCTCCGAAAACGATTCGGATGTTTGTCCTGCACAAAATTACTCTTCTTCAGAATCCGAATCGAATGAAATTATCTCAGATAAATTCGACTTTGACCAGACCACTCAGGGCCACATGTTGTCGGCCTTTTTCTACTCGTATTTGTGCATGCAAATTCCTGGTGGACTGTTGTCGGAAAGATTTGGACCGAGACTGCTCACCTCGAGCGCGATCATCATCACTGGGTTGATCAGTATGGCTTCGCCCTTGTTGATTCAACGCCATTTGCATGTCTACATTGGCTTTCGGGCGCTGATGGGCGCTGCTCAGGGAATGATCTTTCCGGGGTTCTATTGTTTGATCTCGAGATGGATTCCGCCCAGTGAACGAGGGTATGGATTCGTTGAGGACTCATATATGAGTTTTCTCACTTATAAGTATGATTACAAGCCAAATTTTTATTTTACAGTACAATCTTCGGAGCCGTTCTAATGGGTCCATCAGTGGGCGCCATAATTGGCACATCCCTTGCGGGCTACCTATGCAAGCACCTCAGTTGGCAGTCCGCATTCTACATACCCGGAATCATGATCACCTCCTTTGGCCTTCTGTACGCCCTTCTCATGAACGACCACCCGAAGAACCACTTTCTAGTTTCGCGCACAGAACTCGCACTCATTCATCAGCACAATCGAGCTCGCTTGAGTGTTGGTTCAGTAAATTTGGATTTACCTTCCCCAAACAAAAAGTCACCACCATTTCCATGGAAGCAAGTGTTGACTTGTAAAGCAGTTTGGGCTACCGCCATCAGCAAGTTCGCCAATGGTTTGTCACAGTCATTCTATGGCTACAAGGCGCCCTCGTATATGGAGAAAGTGTTGGGCGTCAGTGTGGATCGAGCTGGTTATTATGTTTCGGCTATTTTTGCTTCGTGTGGCCTTTGGTAGGTTGTCTAACATTCTATGATCTAACATCTAACATATAACATCTAACTAACATCAAACTAACATCAAACTAACATCTAACTAAAATCTAACATCTGACTGACATCAAACATCTAATTCCTAATCTTATTCACTCCCTTACAGTTCATTACTCGCGGGATTCTTAGCTGACACAGCACTTCGCTACAAAGTCAACAAAACTCTCGTCCGAAAAGTGTTCCAATCGATAGCCTCCTTTGGTATAGCCATTTGTTACTTCACCCTACCCTCCTCTGGCTGTCATGTCGCCCTGTTTGTGGTCCTACAAGTGATCCAAGCTGCCTGTCTAGGCTTTGCCACCGGTGGTGAGGCACAAATCCCCGCAGATCTCACAACCGACTTTACCGCAACAGTGTTTGCCTTCACAAATATGATTTCGATGAGTGCCTCCATCAGTCCACAGGTGTATGGACTGGTGCTGGATGGTCAGCCTGGCTGGGAGAGACATACCTGGGCGTACATTTTCTATTTCATTGGTGCGATCAATGTGGCGGGTGGACTGGTCTTTGTGCTGTTTGCTTCCACGGAAACGCAGAATTGGGACAGAAGTGCCACAAAGTCGAGCCAAAGGAAAAGAAGTCTTTATGCGACCGAAGAGGTGACGAGCACTCATATCTGAAATTTCAAAATGAATTTGATGAATTACGATGGAATAGTTTTTCCATTTAATTCACCAAATCCAAATCAATCAATCAGTGCTCGTCTTTTCCGTTTCAGTTTGATATAAAAACTTTTTTTAGTGAACTTTAATAAAATTATATCCAAAAAACCATAAAATTGCTACCCCACCCTAACAAGTTGGCCTCCGTGGCGCAACCGGTTAGCGCGTTCGGCTGTTAACCGAAAGGTTGGTGGTTCGAGTCCACCCGGTGGCGGATTTATCTATTTTTTATTGTATTTGATTTGATTTTTTTTATTGATCATTCAAACAAATGTCATCATGTTAATCAGTGCATGGGCAATTTGAATCTGTTTCTAGTTTGAACTTTAACTAGTACGTAGAAACGTACGCACACAAAGCACACGTCAATGCAAGAAAATGAATTGCCAATGTGTTCACTCGTACGTACTATAAATGCGATAAGCAATTTGATGATGATTTGTCGTTTTTGAAAATGTAGTCCCGAAGCCTGAACTTGGAGACAACGAGTGGCGGTCTTCACGATCTTCACAAACTTTCAATCAATCTTCCCATGAAAAAGCAAATATACTCTTTTTGAAGCAATCAACAATCTACATTCGGCATTGCAGTCACAAAACATCACAAAAATATATTCCCCTCTGCATATGGTATATTCTGTGCCTGATGCAGGTGCACTGTGTGCATTATGCAAGAGAATATAATAATTTTTCACTTGTTCCGTGATATGGATAACAGATCAGTAAATGTTGAAACCATTCAGTCAATATTTGTCAATTTTGTAATCTTTATTTGATTTTTAAAAAATAAAATAAAATTTTAATTCTGATTTAATGAAATTGTTTTTTATTTAATTAATAACTAATTAATATAAATTTTGAATTTTTTATTATCTATTAAATAAATTAGAGCTTTTGGCTCATTTAACCGAAAAGATCGAGTCTATCAAATTTCGTTTGGACAATATCATTCTGATTATTGTTTTCCAAAAAATGATAATTTCGCGAGTTGATTATTTTGTTGGTGAACATGACATATTCGTAATAAACGAGGATGAACTAATAATTGATTGATTTAAAAATTAGATAGGCTTTTTATTGCGCATGCGCATTGGCAATTAACCCATACCTTAAAAAGACCCTTTTTAGTGATATTTCCAAGTGATCCGAGTGTATAGTAGAATTTCTTCCTCGTACACAGCAACTCAAAGTATGAGTTGATTTGAATTTTTTCTCGAATGTATCTGTATCCTGTTGGCGGGGGAAATTGTTGGGTGTGTTAATGTCGCGCATGCGCATTTTACAAATATTTTTACCTTCAACATAGGATTGTAGCCGAAACAAAAGCCTGTCCGAGCAATGCATCAGTTTGGTCATGCGCAGTAGAATGTGCACCACCAGAAAACTGAATCCAATTGACATGCACAGAAATGTTAATTTATATTGTCGTTCAGCTTGTGCAAATTTGTCACTAAAAAGTATTGACTGTAAGTAGACCGTGCTTGGAACCAGTGTCAGACAGAGTGTGAGAAGTACTGGCGAAATGAGTCGACGATTTGCCTCATGAGCATGGACAACAACCCACGCATGCTCAGACCAGAAATAGGAAAGTCGTTGTTTGAGTGCAACACTGCGCACACAATCACCTTTTTGGAACTGCGCAATTGTCTGCGCAAGTAGTCGATTGATTTCCCCAATTTTGATGCGCACAATAAAGTAGGACAGAACACCGTAATGTTGAAGAAATAATATCAATCGAGTAGAGTGCCAAATGGAGTAACAGATGGCCAATATGTCCAGAGGAACATACCAATACTCAGAAAAAGAGTGCGCATGCGCAATCAGACCGAAATAGTGGAGACAGCCAATGGAACTAGCGAGGACTATGAAATAAAAACAGTTTTTACAAGGCAACTTTAGGTTTCCCTTGTAAAATAACTTACCAACAAATTTCTCAACAATAATTTGGAACTGTTCCAACATCAACGAAATCAGTGTCATTTGAATCCGAATTTGACTTGAAATATTTTTGAACCAAACTAATCGAGAGTGTGCAAATTTAGCTTCTTTTGTGCTCCAAATTGCTCGAATTTCTTGGAACAATTTTTTCATAGTTTTAAAATGAAATTTAAATTTCAACATTTTTCCGAATTTCGGATTCAATTCCATGAAATCTCGTTTATTTTCGTTGATTAGTTCATTGATTCGAGTAAAGAATAGATTGTTCCGTTTAAGGTAAATGGTATAGTCGAGTTTGAGGGCAAAGAAGGGCATTGGTGCAAGACAGAGGGCAAGGATTGGGTCAGAGGCTGAGGCTCGTTGAACAAAAGTCACTAAAAGTAGGTCTGCGCTTGCGTGGATTGATTTGTGAGTGCAAACAAGATAAAACACAACACAACGAACACTGCAGGTGATCATGTAGAGATAGAACAAAAGCTTCATTGGACGGAAACAATGAAACAATGAACGATCTTGCTGCGCATGCGTAGCCACAACACTTTGTATGACAGTTGACGCTGGGGCCGGATCCACGCGGATGAGTAAATTGAACAAAACTTTACGAAAATGTGAAATTTTTTGATGAATATTCATTTTGAAGTTTTGGAAAATTTTTATAAAAATATTTTGACTTTTTAAAATGTCAAATAAGTATTTCATACATAAGTTTCGCGGTAAAATAAATATTTGAATAATATTTATAATATTTAAAATTTTATTTTTAAAATTCAACTTTAGGACTATTCAAATCGATTCAATAAACTTTTCGGTACATATCAGGCAGCCAAAAGTAAACTAACATGAACTTAAACAAAGATCTCTGAGAAATTTGTCCTATCGATCCAATTGGGCGAAAACCACTTTGAATTGACAAATTCGTAAAAGTTTGCATTTTTCCAGTTTAAACGAATATATTCTTGTGCAATGACGTATGTGACGGTTATTCGATTCTTTTGTACTTAAAAAAAATTGTGGCTGTAAAGCGACTCATGAGATTAGTTTTATTTAGTTATCAGTTATAAAAAATAATGTGAAATTCATTTCAAAATGATCATTTGATCAAAATGAATATTCCAATTGACAGTTGAAACTTGGTTTGAGAAAAAAATAAAAAACAGAAACCAAACAAATCAAATCAAAAGATTTACTCCCTCAAACTGTATATAATTTAAATCCAAACCAAAGTATTAAAAATTTTGTTTAAAAATAATGCACGATGCTCATTGGTACAATTTAAAGTCAAACTGTTTCATATCTCTCAAAGTTTTATTGGTTAAATTAATTAGATGAGAAATGTTACACAAATGGATTGAATACTATCGCTCACAGACAAAACTTAGAAAACTGCTCTTTCTCTTCGTAAACTCTCAACAAACATGAACAAAAGCAAAATGGAATAAATATGATAAGGTAGTTTAAGTTTAAGTTTAAGTTCGTCCAGGAAGGAGCAGTTTGACGGGATGGGCACCATTTGTTCTTCCAACTCGAGGCACCAATCAATTTTGGACATCAATCGGGATAGCACTTTGTAGTATGCGAGCGCATCTTGTGCTTTGACCGTTGAGAATCGATTCGAGATCATTTCCGAACAGGTTGAATCGTCCTGAGAGTTCAGACTGGTTTGCATGTAGCAGTCCAAGACGAGTTTTCTGTCATTTTGCTGGGCACTTGAGGAATGCAGTCGGATTGAATTGGGAATTGGCTTTGACTTTCTTGCTTGCGCTTCCAGACCTGACAGGACGGGTGATGCTCGTGGTTGCCATTCATTTTGGCGCATATTTCAGGAGCATCTTGTAGGTTGACTTTGCCGTTTCCTTGGCATAACTTGGGCTTTAGCTGTGACCAAATTACATCCGGCAGTCCATGCGGCTTGGTCATGTTCTGACAGTCGGTCGCAGTTTGAATCTTCAATGGCAATAGATTTGCCCCATAAAAGCAGAGAATTAAGTTCGCCCATAAGAGCATTCGAAACACATTGGTAAGCATTTTGATGCAATGGAATTATCAACAAAATGATAAACGTGAGGGTATGGATAAGTCGTATGTAATATTCTGACAAAGTTGAGCAAGGCGAAAAGCTTTAAAGTGAGTTGTCAACTCAAGCAAACAGTGTGTACATTTCGTTGATTCTGCCATTCTCAAGTAATCCATGATTTAAATCCAAATCAAAGTATTATTGCAATTTTGTTTGAATCTAATGGACAATTAATCTCATTGTTATACAATTTAAAATTCAAACTGTTACGTGCGCAACAATTGATCAAAGTTTTATTTCGCAAATTTTCATTGATTCCCTTCTCCCATTAATAATAATCCACACAACAATCGGTGATGAGACAGTTCAAATTGATTACAGTTTTCGTCTCTTGATTCACACTTGATCACCAATTCTGCATGACAATGTCTTCTTCCATCCAAACCGAAACTTTCCTTATGAACGCTCAAGCGTTTTATGCGTCTGTGCATTTGGTGGACCCTCTACTTGCTCAGCATCCAAGAAATGTCCGTATCGATCATCATGGATTCAACCTATTCAATCCACTCAAACGTGTGGATCTGCACTTAGATTGGGGCTTCATAGATCACATCGATCTTTGTCATGTGTCCAACGAGTCGTCGACAGTAAGAGTCGAGTTGGCCAATACTCTATTCTTTGTACTTACCATGGAAGCAGATATCGCGGAGGCACTGGTGGATGCGTGTGCCCATTTCACCGCCATCTACGAAGAATTCTGGCGATGTGTTGTGCCGGTAGAGCTCGAAGGTACTCGATGGCACCGTTATCAGGTGCTAGGCCAATTAGACCGACCGCACCACATCACCTACTGGACCGTGGATGGCACTCGAACGGTGGAATACACAGTTGAAGAGCTACAAGAGCTACGACTGCTCGATTCTTATCTCTGGGAACTAATTCTCGAGCAAGATCGCCAGCGTCATCTTCAATTAGCAATGCTTGGACTGTTGATTGTTTGTGTCTTTGTTCGTAGTTATTTTCTATAAATAAATTCTTTACGCAATCTCATTGAACCAATTTTCGCTCAACTTCTCTTTCTTAAAATGTGTTTTACATAATCTTGCTGACCTAATATCCTGTAACATGGACAAAAAAATCAAACAGGCCGACCAGTAAAGCTAACTCGAATTTGTATTGAAGCGAAGAGATGGATTGAAAATGTTGATGATGATTTCAAGTGATTGGCACATGCAAAAGCTGTTCACTCGACATCCTTTTTGAGTAAAGTTGACTAAAATGGAAAATTTGCTAAGGATTTTAAATAGTTCTAATTTTGCTTCGATCAGTACAATCAATCTTGATCAAATAGACTTTGGTCCATTGTCACGCTTACCTCGAATTTTATGCTAACTTTCCAGTTTGATTCATTTGTCTTTAATTAATTTTTATTCAATCAATTAAGACCAAAATTAGGATACATAATAAACATCGTATATACAAAATGATAAAATTAAATAAAAAATGTTATATAATTTTACAAAAATATTCTCGTACATTACTTGCGAATTTTGATTTTGTTTTTCTTACCTCTCTTAGGATCAATTGCGAATTCGCGAAAACCAGAGTAATTTTGTAGAATACTTTAAAATCATTCCATCTGTAAAGCAAACACAAATGTGATTAATCAATACGCATTTCCATATATTTCAATATGTCCCTGGAAATTCATAATATGCATCATATTTTTGTTTGCTTTACCTCACAAATTAAAATTTTTGATTGAAAATCATTTCAACCAATATCAAGTTGAATTAGCAAACTAACCGATCAAAATGCAGATTACAACAGAATCGAGTCAGAATCACCTGACATTACAAGTCAATAAGTGAAACATTAAATTAAATTCACTTTACCCAATTACACATTGTACAATGCATTTCACTTCAAATTCACAACAAACTCTCTATGGAAACCATCAAATAATTTCTCAATGATTAATTTCATTTCACTTTGCTCAACCATTTCTCTCCTTGTCTTATGACTTCCAAATTCAATCAATCAATTAATCATTTCCTCATAGTAACACAAAATGACTTTAACTGGAAAATATTTTAGCATTGAGAGGATTTGAAGAAATTTGAAAATAAATTTGCAATAACCTTCCAGACTCGTTCAGGAACTTTCTCAATTCTTCAATTACAATTTGGTTGTGATCATTCGCCTAAACAGTATTGATCAATTGATCAGAATACAGTAGAAATTATCCATATAATAAAATGCACCAAAATTGGCTAAAATTAAATTGATCAATAAAATTAAATGATTGAAATAAAATTACTTTTGAAAAGCCGTCAATGTCACCAGTCCAAATGCACCAAAATGTATTGCGTAGCTCTTCTTCGTATACAATCGAGCAATTGCATGAAGCAATCAGTCTATTTGCTTTACACAACAGAAGCAACATCATCAGATAGACAGTGACTGGAGTGTTGAACAGCATCAATGCAGAATGATAGAGAGATTCCAAAGAGCCAAAAGATTCAAAGGATCTAAAAGATCAAAGGAACTAAAGGATTCAGTTTGAATATTAAATTCGTCATTTTATCAAATAAGTCTTTTGCCATTTTGCCGTTTTGTTTTTTGCCAATTTGCCTATTTTATTGAGTTAAGATATATCTTTTTTTGTATTGATTCGAGTGTTTCAAATTGATTTTATGACAAATTTATGTTTCAACAAAGTATTGTTTCACTTGCTGTAATATTTAGTAGAACAAGTGTCAAGTGGAACCATGTACCAGGTACATGAGCACTGCTATTGAACAGTCGAGTGAAATGGCACAGACTGAGAATTACAATCAATTTTACTAAGTATCAATGATAAGTGATGTTCTTAGATAGATCAGTAGTTGAATGCATAGAGTTGAGTAGAATGCCAGCAATGTACAAAAATCATTATTCAATTAAACTTAACTTTTCTCATTAAACTCGAAAGGTTTCCACCCAAATTGATCCAAGTGGGGCAAATTAATTTTCTAACTGGAAGATTTGATTGCGAACGTGTGCCTGACAACTCAGGTGAGGATTGTCACTGAAATGTACAGAATTGGTGATTATTTGAACGAGCTGAAGGAAGTGATTGGATATGGATCTAGTTGTGAGTAGTTTTGAGAAATGTCGAAAATTAAAATGATTGATATATGATCTATACATTTTACAACGTTCAAGTGCATCCATTCAAATGTCCAATAAAAATTTGTCAATGAATCAATGGACCACTGAATCAATCACGTGAAAAGTCATAGAATTTTTTTTGCATTTCAAATGAATTAGTGACAAAACGTTGAACAGAAAACAAATTTTTATTTTTCACAAATACATAACAAACTTTCAAACTTTTAAATGCATTCACCAAAATGGCACACTTTTTGACCGGATTCATAGCTGAAATATTGGCACATTTAAAATTGTGGGCAAATTGGTGCTCATTGCTCCGTGGCACATTGGTCCGATACTTGTACCAGGCGTAACGGCTATTTAGGATTAGATTGATGAAGCCAGACCAACACACGTGAGAAATATGTAGTAGTAAATCGAAATCGAACCAAACAAATTATCAAACTTCAATTTGTCATATCATTTAGGAACATTGGAGAATCAAAGATGGTAGACATTCGATTGTTTTTTGGTACGATTTCGATTTACTATTTCTCAATGTGTGTCTCTATTTATGCGTCTGTCATCTAAACCTTTGACCTCTCATCAGTCACGATGTCTTCACCAAGCTCTACTCCATGTGCATGTGTCAAGAAGCCTTCGAACAAGTCCACTGCAGGATCATCGTCTAGTTCGTCTACTCCAGTTGGGTCATTTGTGGCCACAACCACCACCACAACAACCAAAAGCACCAACAAAGTTGCTTCCAAGCGGACCATTGACCCTCACACTCCCAAGAGAGCTAGCAAGGCCACAAGTAACTCGAAGCTCAGAAGACAGTTTCGCAGAGTTGCTCACTCAGTTTCAAAGACCTACTTTAAGGTGAAAGGTGTTGTGGCGAGGTAGTTGACAGTCAAACAAACACTCGCTCGCCAGCCTTCGAGGTGTAAGCACCTCTCTGTCTGTCTTGTCTGTCTCGCGAGTGTTTGTTTGACTGTCAACTACCTCGCCACAACAACTTTCGCCTGTTTGTGTTTTCACCCACCCTGTATGTTGTGTTTTTGTGCATATGACTCATACTGTGCAATATCTCCTCTAACTTCTGGACAACCAGTTCCTATCATCCTTCCTGGAACAGTTCCAACAATCCGCTCGTTCGGTGCGTCAACCGTCCAGCTCGACATCATTTAACGTGGTATGAACACCAGATTTTGCTTTCCCTAATTCCAGTCTTTTCTCACGAGTTACGTAACCGTTATACCTGGCTTTCGTACCGAGTACCCGGTTCTGGGTTGGCTTGTCACCCTCAATCATGGACGAAGACGACGACGACATTCCCATGATAGCAAGAGCGTTCTTTCGTGAGCACCGATCTGCAAGACTGGCTACCCCTCTAACTGAACAGTGCGATGCGAGATCACTCCTTCTCGAGATCATCAAATGCACCGTCGACAAAAAGAGCAACATTGCTAACAAGGCCAAGGTAGTCAACAATGTCCTGCGTCTTCTAAAGCTTGTTGATCGTGGCCAGCTTACTAAGGACTCAGTCTATCCCGACATGCATACACCGCCGCCCATCCGTACTGCTGCAGAATCTCACTCGTACCTGAATGAATCCGTTGAATTTCTGCTCACCAAGAATCGATTTGAGGCACTCAGGCCTGAAGTTGGACTAGAAGAAATAATCGATTCAAATCTGAACCAAAGTAGCCTCGATCTTGTTAATGTCGACTTCTCACAGTTGTCCTCAGATTCTGCCTCTTCAGAAGTTCTGTCAATTTTAGATGATCAATCCAAGGCCACTTATGTTCAAGTTCACAGACTTTTACTGTTACGTTTAGGCGAACTTCTACTACATGATGACACACCGAAAATTCTCAGCAGCTGCATTATTTGCAAGAAATCCAGGTTGTCAAAGTCTTCTTCTACTAAACCTGCAACTCCTCCCAGTGATTACATGACTCAAGGTGACTTCGATAAAGCTGGCTTCACCCCTTCACTTCAACACTCAGAATTCAACATTCTCAACAATTTGGCCAATAACCAAATGTCAATCCTTGAGAACCTAGCATCCAAACTGACCAGAATCGAATCCCAAAATGATTCCTTGAAGGAAGACATACATCGTCTGACTGGTCAGTTGACCACAACTATTGAAGAGTCTGAGTGTTCTCCACTTACTCAAGTGATCTCCACAACTCGGCCAAAACTGGATCCAAAGCGTCCAAATACAAGAGTCCAGCTCGATGAAACCTCACAACAACTCTCACCATCCGTTGAACTGGTCCAACCAAAAGTGCAACCGACTGCTCGCACTGAACATGGCCAGAGACCAAATCGAAAGATCCGAATCGACTTGAGCGCTTCCACCAAGCAACAGGCTCGAACAGTCAATCAACCAACGAAGCAGAGTTCTTCAGTCAAAGCCAAACAGCCTGCCAACTTCAAGTCCAGTACCATAAAGTCAAAAGGAACTCAATCGCTGAATAACAACCAACCTGTTCCAATTAGGGCTGCATCAAGTTTCGCAAAACCAAAGTCCAATGTGACCTCCACATTTGTTCCGCGTTCCGTTACTACTGGAGCGGGCAACAAACAGACTTCCACCAAATCCTCGGTCGTCTCAAATCAGGACCCAACCGAACGTGGTGACACTTCGAAGCTGTGGGAAGTACGAGTCCGTTATCGAATAACCAACTCGAACACCCTGGTGGAACTGAATAAAGTCGAGTGTCCTGTATTCGTGCCTGTATCGTATACCAACCGAATCGGCGAACAAGTACTGAAAGTATCCACTAAGGAGGAGGCAAATTTACTCAAGACTCACCTTGAGAAACGAAACTTCTCGGTCAAGCTTGAAACAAAACTCAAACCTGTCATACGCATCATCAGTGTTCCAAATGCTTACCACGATGACTACGTTAAAGGCATTCTTGGTCCGTCAAGACTGGTGAAGAGGTTCGATAAGAACGATATCTATCGCGACATAGTGGCCATTGTCGAAACTAGTCGATACCAAGAGATAATGGAGAACGGTGGTATGTTGAATCTCTCCGCGTGGTCAACATGTAAATGCGTAGAGTACGAGGATGTCCAAATGTGTGGCAAATGTGGCAAGCCCGGTCATGGCACGACTAAGTGTCGTTCTGGTCAAGTTCGGTGTGCCCACTGTGGAAGTTCTGGTCATCTGAGAGAGACGTGTCCCAAACGAAGTGAAACTGCGGTATGTGGCAACTGTGTCGACAATGGCGAGCAAAACAAACATCATAATATGTTTGATCGCAAGTGCCCTACTCGCAAAGCCTTCCTCACCAAGAGTCGATCCAAAACGGTCTACAGGCGCGATGGTTGAGCAAGCAAATTCGTCCTCCTTACCTTCCTCTACCTCAACAAGCATCAATCCAGTGATTGTCTCCTTCCGAATAGTCAACTTCACAGCTTACGCAGAATGTGATCACCGTTGCTCGAGCTTAAAAGATTGCACTCACTTCTCTCATCTCACTCTCGTTCCATTTCCTTTCGACACTGAGAGAAGGTACAAGCAAATGCTATGCCTGAGATGCAACAAACGGCAGAACAGTGCTAAGCTTCTCGTCTCCCACCTACTCAACGAGCATCAAATCACCACTGACTTTGAGTGCTACTTCCACTGTGGTCGCAATGCCTCATCTTTGGGTGAAATGTCCTCCCACATGAAAACTTGTGAAGGAAGAACCACTTCTATGCTCTCACTGGTATCGTCACATGCTCGGACAAGTCACCCCCCTCATCGACAAGATATGCCACCCGCAATTCCATCTGTTGACTTATTTCGAAAACAGCTTTTAACTGATGTTTTTAGTCTCCAAACCTCCGACTTCAAATCTAAATGCATCGACTTATTGGGTGACATGTCCAACCTGACAACACTTGCAGACGAGTTTGTGAAGTTACTTCCTGCAAGAAAGAGGAAACGAGGAAAGAGGAAGAGGAAGAAAGGAAAAGGACAAACCTCTCACAGCACCAGTGTCAATCCCAACCGAGACAGTACCAACAGTGCCATTAGTGAATGTGCATTTATCGATAGTGGCCACCATCGAGCAAGTGAGTATGCCAAGAACCAAGATCTCTGGCTAAAGGACAAGAGACTTCTCTGGGATCTAATCAAGAACGGCCCAACTCGTTCTAACACCATTGGCAACGAGCAACAGTTCTTCGACTTTTACAGAAACATATTTACCCAAGTGAAGAACTGCTCGATTCCGGCAAGCGAATCTGTCCCTACAGCTACTATCTCGATCACTCGTTACATTGTTCGAGAAGAAGTGGAGAGATTCGTTCGTGCTAAGCTAAAGTCAAGTCCTGGTCCTGATGGTCTAATAGCAAATCAACTACTTGGTCATATCGATGAGTTTTTGGTTTTACTCAACTGCTGTATCTACCTTGGAGACATTCCCGATCAGTGGCGAGACTCGAAGACGATCCTTATTGCTAAGAAAGACAATGCAGCAGAACCTACAGATTTTCGTCCAATTACCATTGGATCGATACTGTACCGGTGTCTAAGTGCAGTTCTCGCGGATCGTATCAACTCGACTGTCAAATTGAGTAACAATCAGAAAGGTTTCAGAAAGGGCGATGGCATCCACGAAGGGATCTCGACTCTACGGTTCCTGCTGAAGCACCGAAAGTGCACACGTGTGGCGGCGCTGGATGTGAGCAAGGCCTTCGATTCTGTCAGTCAAGAAGCCATCTTTGTTGCGTGCAAGCGAAAAGGTCTTGACGACACGAGTATCCAGCTACTGCGCAATCTCTATCGGGACTGTAACACCATGATCACCCTCAATGGTATCGATAGCGAGTCCATTCGTCTCTCCTCGGGCGTCAAACAAGGAGATCCGTTGTCTCCGGTCCTGTTCAACATCGTCATTGATTATCTCCTCGAGAAACTAAACCAATCTGGTCTCGGAGTTAAACTTGGCGACTCGACCTTGGCTGTGCTGGCTTATGCGGACGACCTTGCGCTTGCAGCTGACAACGACGAGGATCTACAACATCTACTCGATATCACTTGTTCGATTCTTGGAGAAGTAGGACTAGAACTGAATCGGAACAAGTCCGTTGTCATGGGCACCAAAAGTGCAATTCTAGTCTCTGGAACAGAACTGGAGTGTGTAGGATCGATCAAGTACCTTGGTGTCAAGATCAGTCACGAAGACAAGCAATCAACTAGCTCAAATGACTTCCAGCCACTGCTTGACAAGCTGACCAGAGCGCGCTTGAAGCCGATCCAGAAACTTTACTTTCTACGACATCACCTAATTCCAATGTTCACTCATCGATTGGTGCACGAAAGATTTCTGGGCATTGCACTAGAAAAGATCGACTTAGCAATACGGAAAGCAGTGAAAACTTTTCTTCACCAAGTGAATGGTCTACCCAACTTTTTTTGTCCATTTGAAGGTTCGAAACGGTGGCCTAGGAATTACTCAACATCGTTGGGTCATTCCAACTCTCGCATTCAAACGGCTTAGTAGACTAACAACCTCAAAATGTGAGTTCCTCAAGTACTTGACTGTGACACCGGAGTTCAAGAAAGAAATGACCAGAATCTGTGTACTTGCACCTCACAATCTTGATTATGAGCAAAGGCTATTGCGAGAGGTAACGACGAATCCTGCAAACCGTGGACATCTCTGTTTCAGTATTGGCGGTAGTATAGTGAACAGACACTTCTCAGGATGGACTGGAATCGCTGGACGGAAACTTGTGAGTCTGATTCGACTTCGTAGCGGAACGCTAGGGTCCATTTATGGATGTGATGATCAACCTTCATGTCATCGTTGCCTGACGAACGTCCCAGAATCACTTCCCCACATCCTGAACCAATGCAGTGTGATGGGCGGCTTGCACACAATTCGGCACGACAAAGTCCGAGACATGATCTACGACACACTGGTGGAGAAGAAATGGAGCGTCTGGCGAGAGTACCGAATCCCAGTGACACGTACGCAATACATCAAGCCCGACCTGATCGCAATCACGCCAGATCAATCGACAGCTTACTGCTTCGATGTCCGTGTCAGCTATGAATACAACAAGGACACCCTTCCAAGTAGGGACATCGAAAAGCGGTCTAAATATCAAAGTTATGATAAGCCTATTCGAGAGTACGTTGGTCTCTTCTTTCCGAATGTCACGAAAGTTGAGTATTATGGGTTGATTTTCGGGTCAAGAGGATCAATCCACAACGTCACTCTCAATCTACTCAAAGAGGCGAAATTCAGCGACCTAAGGATTGGTGCAATCATTGACAAGATCTGTTATGAGTCTCTGCGAATCTACAGAACTTTTCATATGGCTTCGGCCTCTACTGTAACTACTTAATTATTTAATTGGTATCACTTGCTTTTAGAGTATCTTATTTTGTCTTATAATTATCTATATCAACTATCTATGATTTTACTTTATTGTATCTTTTGTATTACTATTTATTAATTTGCATCCCTATAACTCATGTCAATTTTAACATTTCATTTGAAAATAAATTGATTCAATATAATTACAACGTTCAAGTGCATCCATTCAAATGTCCAATAAAAAATTTGTCAATGAATCAATGGACCACTGAATCAATCACGTGAAAAGTCATAGAATTTTTTTGCATTTCAAATGAATTAGTGACAAAACGTTGAACAGAAAACAAATTTTTATTTTTCACAAATACATAACAAACTTTCAAACTTTTAAATGCATTCACCAAAATGGCACACTTTTTGACCGGATTCATAGCTGAAATATTGGCACATTTAAAATTGTGGGCAAATTGGTGCTCATTGCTCCGTGGCACATTGGTCCGATACTTGTACCAGGCGTAACGGCTATTTAGGATTAGATTGATGAAGCCAGACCAACACACGTGAGAAATATGTAGTAGTAAATCGAAATCGAACCAAACAAATTATCAAACTTCAATTTGTCATATCATTTAGGAACATTGGAGAATCAAAGATGGTAGACATTCGATTGTTTTTTGGTACGATTTCGATTTACTATTTCTCAATGTGTGTCTCTATTTATGCGTCTGTCATCTAAACCTTTGACCTCTCATCAGTCACGATGTCTTCACCAAGCTCTACTCCATCTGCATGTGTCAAGAAGCCTTCGAACAAGTCCACTGCAGGATCATCGTCTAGTTCGTCTACTCCAGTTGGGTCATTTGTGGCCACAACCACCACCACAACAACCAAAAGCACCAACAAAGTTGCTTCCAAGCGGACCATTGACCCTCACACTCCCAAGAGAGCTAGCAAGGCCACAAGTAACTCGAAGCTCAGAAGACAGTTTCGCAGAGTTGCTCACTCAGTTTCAAAGACCTACTTTAAGGTGAAAGGTCGTGGACAGTTGTGCTGGCTTGGCATTGGTGTGGGCGTGTGTGTGCTCGCACTGATTGGCATTGTTATCTACTGCATTGTGCACAAAGGTCAGTACTAAATGTGACACACGTGACTCATCACTAATCATTGTCATTTAGGCCCAAATCGCCTGACAGCTTCAATCAACTGGTCAGTCGATCCGTGTGAAGACTTTCATGAGCACGCCTGTGGCAATTGGATTCGGCCACTGCTCGACTCGGGCCAGAAAATGACTATCCTTGGGCCAGATTTTGCCAAACAGAAAGTATTCGAGCGTGGACTGGCGTACAGCCTCAAGAACGCCAAATCTCGTGCAGTGAGCTATGTCACCAGCCTGATCACCGCTTGTAGACAGACAAAAGGCTGCAACAAATTTGGTTCGATTGGAAGTGGACTGAAGCACTTTCACCAGAGCACTCGCTATGTTGTCGAGAGAATCTATTTGGATGGTTTAGCTTGCACTGATGCAGGTGAGCGAACTAATCGCCTGGTGGCCATCAAAACTCAAGTCATCGAAATGGTCGCACATCTGAGGGATGTGTACCGGGACATGCTCACCGGTAACCTGTGGCTGGACGAACAGACTCGCATTAAAGCATTGGAGAAGCTGACCGCACTGAAAGAGACAATTCTCTACTCGGACTGGATGATGGACGATGCGATGCTGGACGAGTGGCATGGACTGTCCAATGGCGCACAGTTGCACTATGATGAGGGTGGCTCGTTTGAGAGAAATTTACAGAATTGGGAGGTTCACCTGAGTCGACGCAAACCTAGATCTTTCAAAATAGAAAAGTAAGTGACCGATCACACACCTCCTTGTCCCTTTTCCTATTCAAAATTCTGTTTCAAATTTCAATTTCCAATCCAATTTTAGCTGGCCAGGTTGGTTGTATGACGTGAATGCGGTTTACGATCCTTACACCAATGGAATATGTAAGTGCACTGTCATTTATTGACCAATGGAGTCGCCTGATGAGCATTTTGTAATGTTTGTCCCCCATTTCTGCTCACACAGATATTCCAGCTGCCATTGCTCAGTATCCCAACTTTGACATGGCCGAGCCTGACTCGGTCAACTATGGCAAACTTGGCTTCGTGATTGGACACGAAATGTCGCACGCATTCGACAACCAAGGTAGAAAGTATGACAAAGACGGAAGTGTAACGAATTGGTGGAGTGAGGGCTCAGCTGCACGATTCAATGAGCACACTCAGTGTCTGGTGGAACAGTACAGCAACATTACTGTGGATTGGACCAATCAGACGGTGAGTGAAGTTTAGGCTTGTTTAGAACTTGTCAATTGTCAAATTCATTTTTGTTGTTGCTGCAGATTGATGGAACTGTATCACTTGACGAGAACATAGCTGACAATGGCGGTGTGAAGGCAGCTTATTTAGCCTTTGTGAAGCACGCCGAGCACCTCTCTCGTACGATGGTCAAGTTGCCCAGTACCTCGATGTCTTATTCCAACTTTACCTCCCACCAATTGTTCTTCTATGCATTTGCACAGGTGAGTGCACTGATGCTGTACATTTGTCATCATACATTCACACATTCTCTCTCCTGTTTATAGATCTATTGTGAAATCTACACAAAAGACGAAGCTAGTGATTTTATTGCGAACAGCCTTTACGCCTGGTACAAGTATCGAGTCAATGTGCCACTGAGCAATATGGACCAATTTGCGGGCCATTTCAAGTGTGCCCCTGGTTCCGCAATGAATCCGCTCAAAAAGTGTGTCATCTGGTGAACTGTGTTTAAATAAACAGCTATTGCTAATGTTAATGTATTTATGAAATGTTACCAAACTGTTTGATAACTGGGATCGACTAGTGACCCTCGTCAGCTCATTTTTTCGCGCAATGCCAAATTAACTCAATCAATCAATCATTTCCTGTTTGTTTCAATTTGTCAACATTTTTGCCTTCAACTTTTCCCCTATGTGGTTAGCTACGAGTTTCGTACAATCGGAAATCCGGCCATTTAATAAAAACCTTATCAATTTAAATTATTCATAAATGACAATACTGATCCCATGTAAATCGTATTTTGTCAAGTTTGTTTGCTTTGCTGCATTGCATTTGTCTAGAATATTCCAGTAATGCACAATTTTTTTCAATTTAATAAAAATTCATATTCGTGATGTCTGAAAATTTATCTAAATATTTGAATTATAATATAATCCAAAGATTTAATTAGATTCACCAAATTTAGTAAATTTCAAATTATTTATTCTTCAAATCATTTACAATATAAAACGTGGGTAATGGACATTTTTACAAAGTAAAACTAGAAGTTCAATAGTAACACAAAATGATTTTAATATAATCGGAAATATTTTAGTATTTAGGTGATTTGAAGAATTGAAAATAAATTTGAAATAACCTTTCTGACACATTCAGGAACTTTTCCAATGCTTCAATTACAATTTGATCGTTCGCCTAAACAGTATTGATCAATTGATAAGAATACAGAAGAAACTCTCCATATAATAAAATGCACTAAAATTGATTAAAAATTGACTGATAAATAAAATTAAATAATTTAAATAAATTACCTTTGAAAAAGCCGCCAATGTCACCAGTCCAAATGCCCCATAATGTATTCCATAGCTCTTCTTTGTATACAATCGAGCAATTGCATGAAGCAACTGCAGTCGAGCTCTAAAATTTCCAATCCTATGCTGCTGATAGGCCATCAGATGGAGTAGCACATGCGCACTCGCGTGCACCTTCTTGGTAAAGTAGGCAATGTAGAGATGCATCGCAAATATGCACAAAACTTGTTCGCTAACGGTTGAAAAGATTTGAAAAATCTCAAATCTCTTTTCGCTTTACCCAACAGAAGCAACATCATCAGATAGGCATTGACTGGAGTGTTGAACAGCATGAAGGCACCAAACACTCGACCAAAGACTCGATCATAAATGAAGATCAGTTCAAAGTTGGCAATATCGCTCTGAATGAAACGAGTCACTTCGCTCCAATTGAATCCGACTTTTCTCGATGATCTTGAAAGTGACCTTAAATTGCGTTTTACCCTTAAAAACAAATACGTTAGTGTAGTCATGCCTAAAGAGGCAACCAAAATGCAGACATGCGCAAACGCCATCAAAGTGATATCCATGATGATCAAATTGAGAAAATGAAATGGAATGTAAATCACAATTCCAATTAAAGATCCAAACATAACTTTGAAAAACTTTGTCAAAATTCCGTACCCAAAAACAGAATGACCAAACAGAATTGTCACATCAATCAGTACCACAAAAGGCTGAAATAGATTCACAATGCTGAGCGCCACCTTTGGCATAACATTTGGCCCAATTCCTGAACAGAATTTCGCATCAAATTTGATTCCAAGAATTGATTTCAACAATCGAACATATTCTCGATCTGCTCGTAAATATATTTCCCAGTAGTAGTACATGGCCAACAGAACCAGAATTATGGTAATCAGGTAGAAATCTTTGGACAAACAAAAGTGGACTGCATCGGAGTGGATGAAACGATCCTTTTCTGTGAGATTTTGTTCAAAAAGAAGATACAAATTGTGCAAAACATAGTAAAGGTAAAGAAATTGGAGGAAATAAATTTGCAGAATTGTGGAACGATCTCGGTAAATGAGGATTCGTTCAACAGTGTCCACATAGTTGTGGTAAAAGGAGAGATTCTTGTAGGGAATTGAGTAGAGCAAGAATTGGGTTAGGAATTTTCGAGATTTGGAAAACATTTTTTAATTTTAATATTTTTTGTAATAAAAGTTAGAAATATTATTATTTTAAAATTTAAATTCAACATTACCAAACACATTAATTAGCATTTTTTCTAGGCAATACCAAATTATTGTGCACTTGAGTGCAAAATAAAGAAAAAAATATTTATTCATTATTACCAGGAATAATATCCGGGAAATTTAAATTTGCATATTATTCTGAATTATAAATAAATTATACCGAAAGAAATATCATTATTATTCGTTTTTTTTCAAATGCAAATAAGCAAATATTTTGAGGCTTTTGAAGCTTGTATTCCAAATAGGTTGAAACCAATGAAAACACTTTCCAATTATTTTGTTTGTTTGTTAAAAGCAGTCGCATGTTCTTATCCTTTACTTATTCAACTGTAAAAAGATGTTAGACTAACATTGTTAGTTGAGCTTACATGTTGTAAAATTTTATATTACTGATCGTTATTTCGTAATTTAAAATTGAATCAATTCAAATGAGCATAAAACAACTTCAATGGAATCAAAAGAGCCAAAGGAACTAAAGGATTCAGAAAAGCTAAAAGAACCCAAAAGAGCTCACCTTTATTCTGTGCAATCACTGTAAAATGATTTACCTTTCAGTCGAAGCCTTCAACCGTCATTTGCCTTTATATTCAGCTCAACCACAACCAGAACAAAATGAAGAAGAAGAAGCCGATGACGATGATGAAGACAATCAAAATGATTCAATTCTTGAACGATTCTAAAACAAAATACCTTTTGTCTATTTGATGTTTCAATTCGTGGACGAAGTTCAACAGCAATGAACATCGAAGCATTGTTATATGTTACCAATTTCGCATTTAACATTGTTTAATCCTTTGTTTTATATTTACAATTGTACATGTTGTATCTAAATTATATATTGAATGATCTATCACTAGTAATAAGTGACGCCGATGGCGTAAAGTCGGAGCAAACGGTATAGCCTATAGAAAAAGTATTGTAATATTTTACTTTCTTTACAGTGAGCGATAATTTAGGCATACATATTTTTTGTAACACAGGTATAATTGACAAAAATCCTCTAGTTTTGACCAGAATAGAGCTTTTTTATAAATTATTTTCTATATACAAAAAGTCTATTTCCCTGCTTTGGAACAACACTATTTCAGCTCACAATCGAGTTGAATTGAATAATCTAAAAATCTTCAGAAACAAATTACTTCTCGTCTTTCAGTTTGAGTAACTTTAATCTGTAAAGGCAATATTATAATTGTATGCCGTCCCAACCAAAAACGGAACCACTGAGTTTTTTTTTATTAAAAAGATAAGTAATGCCTTTAAATCGGTTCAAATATTATATTGAACGGTATTACCACATGTAAAATGTTTTTAGAAATGAAAACAATTGAAATCTTTTAGACTGAAGAAAATTATTCTGTCTCTTGAAATGAAAAAGAATTTTACGTTTAGTAGTGAAGCACAAAATAGTCCAAAAGAATCATCAAGAGAGTTCTAGAAAGCAGAAATAGTACATTCTAGAAATTACTATCAGCAAATAATAAAAATATCTTTTTAGTCTTCCGTTTCATGAGTTTGAAGCTTTATACTCATAATAGGACACAATCTAAATATTAAAAAACTCAGTAAAATATCTTTGGAAAATACTAAATAAGACATTACATCATAAAGGTAATCGAATTGAATGTTCTGTGAATACATTTCCACCATCGCAACCAGCAAAATATATTCTTTTTATATGTTCTAAACTACATAATTTAATTTGTATTCTCCATAAAGTACAGATGTAAAAAATAGTACCCTGTAGTTGACAATTGTGCTGTATCACAACTTGAATAACTTAATGAAAGCATTTAATGTTTTTATTTCAAATTACTTTAAGTTGCACCAAAAACAGTGCTTTGCCAATAATTAGGTAAATTAGATGTGCTTTAATTGAAAGTGTATTAGATGGTGGGGGAAGAAAGCTTGAATTGTGTTTATTCGATTTAATAGATCACACTTGCAAAGTACATGTCCTGATCGTGGTTCAATGTTTATGAACAGATACAGTCAACAGTATTTAATTTGGCCAAAAGTTAACACAATCACACCCAATACGTGAATCACAGCACTCCAATGTGTGTGTGTGTGTTTGCCACTGCGCAACCTCTTTGCGCACAGCGGGCGCGCTGCTCGGTGTCTGTGCTTGTCTGTGTCCCACACAGTGTTTTGTACTTCCACTGTGGACACTCGGTCCTTACACATTTCTATACAAAATTTGATTTATTTTTTGAAAAATCTCTGCTAAGTTGACCTTTGACTTATTTGCCAAGAGGCACAACTTCACCCCAACCAGAACATTGTGTAAAATTTTCAGACCGATCCATTGAACCATATAGCCACAATCCTCTGCACAAGCCTTTTCCTATCAAGTGGCGCCAGAGGACTCGTTCACTCACAAACTCACACCCTCGCTTCGCTCGGGCGTGAGTTTGTTCGTTCGCTCCTCCAATTAATGTTTCCTTTTGAAATAAACCCTACTTTTTGTTTCATTTCAATTGACATTTTGAAAATTTGCCAATTTGCAATTTTGTTATTTTGCCATTTTTAATTAATGTTTAATTTTAAATTTTACTAAGTATCAATAATACGTCAAGTAATGTTTTTAGATAGATCAGTAGATGAATGCATAGAATGAGTAGAATGCCTGCAATGTACGAAATGATTATTCTATAAAACTTACCCATTAAACTCGAAATTTTTTCGACCCAAATCGATCCAAGTGAGGCAAATTGAGTTTTCTAATCATTTTGGTTTGTTGAGAAAGATTTACAAACTGAGTTCTGTTCGAGGGAGTTTCTTCCATTTTTTCTGATTTCAATTATAAAATGAAAAATGTTAGTCTGTTTTGATGCCGATTTGTGGTTTAATTCGAAATGATACTAAACTCGAATTAAAAGTTCCATTCCCAAACATCGAATATAAATAGTGAGACAAATGGACTTTATGGTCATTTGGTTTGTGATTGAAAGATTTATAAACTGTTCGAGAGATTTTCTCCATATAATGTTTGACAAGCTGCACCCTGTTCTTTTGCGAATTCCACTTGAGGATCATGTGCCTATGGATGCAGCCTTCTGGTTCGAGTCCGGAATCTCCACCTCCCTCATCAACCAATATCCCGATGTCTACTGGCGAATGGTGTTCACCTACTTCGAGAGCGAGTTTATCACTCAAACCTGGCAGCATGGGTTCTATACGGTGGCCGCATTCCTCGACTGTCACGGACTGGTGCCCGAGGAGTATCGTCACGTGGAGGAGCCGGAACATCGTTTCCGTACCCAAGACAGACCTCGGCTCCGACTTCTGTACCAGCAGGTTAGTGTTTTCTTTTGAAGTTTCACTTTTCGAACTTTACCCTTTTCTCGCCAGCAGTTTGTTGCACAAGATTTCTGGGACAATCTTGAAGCACAAAATCCTGCACGCAATGCGCCAGCAAGACGCCGAGTATTCGGTCCCCCAGCAAACCATCCATTCAGTCTTCCGAGAATGCTCGAATCGATCTGGGATCCTGACACACTGAGCGAGCCTTCCCCAACTGACCCGAACATGATCGAAGTGCAGTACGAAACTCTGTTTGGCCAACTCGTGGACGCAATCTCTGCCTTTGAAAGGGGCTACCTCACGCCCTATCGGGCACCAGCAACGCCCGCCACTGATTTGGTGGTGTTTGAGCCAATGCAAGTGATTCGCTCGAGACAGGCCTACTATCTCACGCTCTATCAGTTGTTCAGGTTAGTTAGGACTATTTTTTAACTTTTATTTGGAACGCTCCATTTTTAAAAGCTAATTTACTGAGTAAATTTTACTCTCTCCCCCTTAAAGGAACGAAGTGTGCGAACTGTGTGAAATGGCCTCACAAATTGAGCCTCAAGTCCAGCAATGGGTGGAACTCGAGATGGCTCGCTTGGAGGACAATCTTCAGCGTCGAGCATTCGTGTACCGAGGTCTGCATAGTTTCTTTGCTCAAAGTGGCAAGTTTCGTGTGGCCAACAACTTTGAGCGTACTCGAGTGGTCAATGACCTTTTGCATCATCTCAAAGTGAGCGGAGTGTACAGCTCGGGATGGATGGAACGACGATTGGAAGATGGAGAATGGCAAGACTGGTGGCCAGAGAGGGAACCCCAACTGGCGCCCTGGGAGGACGCAGGCGCTGCTCAACCGGCAATGCTTCCATCTGGTCGCTATCCTCAAGTTTCGGAGTTTCTGGCCAGAATGACCATCATTTCGCCGAATGTCACCAATGGCCAACTCACCGAATTTCTGGTGGACTCAATGGTGGAGCTTGCGCATGTGCAGGAACGTGACTGGTGTGCGGACAGAATGCTGGGTCGAGATCTATTCGAACAGGATCCACAAGCAGAATCTCCTGCCGATTTGCGCGATACTTTTGACCCGAATCAAGTGCGCACTCAGATCATTTGGCTGTGTCTCATTCAATTTCCACTGCATCTCTTTCGAACTCACAATGCTCTCAACGAGCCCCGTGGTGCGCCATTCGATTAACGCACAATCAATCATTATGCAATAATAAAACTGATTTTACCACTAAACTCGACTAAAGTTTCATTCACCAAATCGACTCTAACTTTAGTGAGACAAATGAACTTTATTTGGTTTGTTGTTGATAGAAAGATTTGTGAACTGTTCTGTTCGAATAAGTGAGTGTTATGTGACACATGTGATCATCATATAATCACAACTCGAGCAAAAATTTTTTCAAAAAAATGATGATTTCCGATTCAATTGTACGAGAGTAATGTTGCTACTGAATTCAACCAGACCAAATTGCAACAAATGATCGTCAAGCAAATGAACGTTTGAATTTATGTTTGCTCAATCATTTGAAAAACGAAGTTCATTTGATCTTCCTTTTATTTTAAATATTCACAAATAAGGCACATTTAACAAAATATTTAATTTGTAATACACATTTTACATTTACAAGATAGCATATGTTTGAAAAGTATCAAATTCGCAAAAAATCCATAATTCAGACCCGATTTCCGCAAGAGGTTGACCTTTCAGATCAAATGATGTAATGTCATCAAATCAAGGATTTACAAACTTGATTAGTCATCGAATAATATGAATCATAATCTTGTTTTCTAAAGTCCAATATCTTGCTTTGATAAGCTAAAATGCCGTAGAACTGAACAAACATGTTTTTGCCTTAAGCTAAGCATTTTGTTTGTTCAGTTCTGATTTGGCTTTTCTCCTCTTTTCCGTAATCCGTTATCAACAGGATTACTCATCATATCCATTGTGATTAGTCACTAACCGGTGGTTAGCCACCACTAACCACTATTTAATCGTATGCAGGCATCTGCATTTGGCATTATATTAGTCTTCACTTCTCAATTGTCAAATTCTACAAATTTCAACAATTCCCAAAGATCCACACACAAACAAAATGTCGTGCAAATTTTTGACAAGAATTTTGAACTTTCTCAAATCTTCTCGTTTCCCACAGCCACCAACTTCAGTCAAAATCAAATCCTCATCTGGAAGAACAGACATTTTTCAATTGCCAAACGAAATTCTCGTACTCATTCTGAATCGAGTGCCCATTCGAGATCTACTTCTTCATGTACCGCTCACCTGTACACAATTTGCACAACTCAAAACTGTCGTCTGTTGACTGCGAAGATCGCTGACTCTAATTTTAGGTAGAGAGTTAAGATTTAATTCAATTGAGAGTGACTACATCAATCGAGACTCGATTCAGTTGACAAACTCAAATGAAAATTATCATCACAAGTATGCGCTTTTGAAACTTTCAAGCAGTCGGGTCTCAAAGGCGAACTCGTTGACGAGAACATTTCCCAACATTAGTCAATTGCAAATTTCTGTAGTTGAAACCGAGAAAAGTTGCCCACCTTTATCGAATAGTGTTGTAACTTTGCTCGTGAATTGGAGTGCAAATTTGTCCTCCTTGCACATTGTAACTTTCTTTTGTTTGGTACATGAAGACCAACCCTACAACGCAGTGGAAAATGTGACGGCAATGGGTCGAATCTATCTCGGCCTGTTCAACATCATCAACCGCTTGTCCCGCCTTCAAAGTCTAATATTGTGCACCCGAAACTGTTTCACACTGGAATCACTTGATTTGTCAATCATTGGACAGTTGCAAGTTTTCTACTTTTCAACGCACTTTACAACGTCCCATCCACAGTTGTCACTGCTCAATCTACTGCCCGCAACACTGCTCAAGTATGGCAGCACAAATGATCGTCTCAAAAGTGCGGGACTCGACACAATGATCACTCGTCAGAGTCAATTGGGTCAATTTGTGAGTGATCGATCGAATCGTCAATTTCTCTCCAAGTTCACTCATCTCTCAATTGGATTTTTACATTCGAATAGAAATGAGATTGAATACTTTCGCGATATGTTGTTCCCACTGAGAGGCACGCTCTTTTCACTGTCATTCTATCAACTTGAAAGTTTGACAAAAATGATTGACATATTCATTGGAATGCGTCCAGTCTTTGAATCAAAAGATTCCCGAATCGAGTGCTTAAAGCTATGCATGCTCCATCCAAGAGGTCGACCTTTGGATCTCTTTTCGGACACTTCTGCACTCACCAATCAGGTCATTGAGTCCATTTGTTTGCCTTCAATTCGATATTTGTATCTGCGAATTGAGAAACTCGAAGTTACTCGACAGAATGCTCGTGATGTGCGGACAAAATGGAGATTGGCTGACATATTTCCAAATTTAAAGATGTTCAACATTAATCATTTTACTTTTAAATTTTAATATGTCAAACACAAAATTTAATTATTTATCCACATAAATTCTTTAATCAATGAATTATTATTTATGACCAAAATAAAAACTTGGTTTTTCTTTTTGCGATCTGATAAACTCGAACAAACAGACAAAAAATGTTGAGAATTTGTGGAAAAGTGGCGTTTACGGGACATATTCCTCAATTTGAAATTACTCATAATCCATGACAGCAAATTGAATTCGATAAAACTTGGGAGAATTGAAAGAATGAATTTGTCTTGATCTCTTTTACAAGTAAATCGTTTGACTTGATAACTTTCATTCGGTTTGAAGATTGTCAGAGTACTTTTTCGTAATGTGTAAACACATTCATGCAAGTTGTTGTGTAATTGATGGAAACCAAACGAACCAAAAGCATTGTTCAATCAAGACAATGTTATGAATCAAATGTAATGCATATTTGAAATTAACTTGAACTACATCAATTTACAAATGTGAAACAAAAATGAAATGTTCAATTGAGAATCATACTATTCTTCATGGTGAAACCTAGGTTGAACCCAATGCCCATCACTGCCAGACTGCACACTAGGTCACGTCATGCGAAAGTCAAGTCTTTATTTTGCTTAGGTCTGGGTCTAAATCTCTTCTATGCCATGCCAAAAGAGAATCCCGCGCAACGGGAAGGTCATAGGTTGCAACAAAACTTTGCACTGATTCGATGAATTTTAAAGGGGAAAAAGATAGGGATTTGGAGTACATTGAGAAAATGTTCATTTTTGAACGATTTGGAGTGTTAAACTCGCACCAAAAATACCACAGGCTTGTTCAGCACAAAATTCTGAACAAAATAGGACTATTCCCAATTCTCTCAGGTGGTTCTTGGTGGGCTCAGGGCGTCATTAAAAGTGGAACCGAGCGTTTCACTGCCTTGCAGCATGACATAAGCCAAATAGCAAATCATCACCACATAGCCAAACACATACACGGTCAGAATTAGGCTCCAGAATCGATTGTGGTGATTCAACTCTCGGGACAGGGCGATAATCTTCTGTTGACAAGTGCAAAATTTTGTCCAAATAATTTGCCTCAACTGGGAAATGTTCTTGTTTGGATGGCTGCCACGCGCCACCAGAGCAATCTCGTCCATTAGGGCATTCATCTTTCTGATCTTGCAGCGCTGCTTGAACTGGAGAGAACTGGCTGAAATGTGAAAGTAGAATGCAAGGTAAATGTCGCCTAATTACGAAGCAGCAAAAAATTACCAACAAAACAGAACAAATTCAAAAATGGAGACTTACTGAACGAAATGTAGACAGTCCAGATGTTTAAGAAAACAATGAGCCAAATGTTTCGTGGGGCCAAAAGATTGCCATGCAGCAAGTGATAGAGAAAGTAGTACAGGTACAGTTGCCAAAAGACCAGCATCATCATAACCGAATAGAATCGTCTCAGTCGGTCTCGACGTTTCAAAATTGCGTCCGATTTCGATTGCTTCCAGACTAGACATTAAGCTTAGAAGCATGCGCATGAGAGCTCAATTAATTAAGCAAACACTTACACTTTCCTTTGAAGTAGATGTGCCGCTTTCCTGTGGACTCGTTCCAGACAGCGAACATGAAATTGTCCGGATCAATGTTGGGCTTGAAGGTTAGATGAATGAAGATCAAGGCAGACTGAGTAGTGCCCGACACCACAACCATATCCATAAGATCCCAAAAGACATCCTGTGAGATTCGATGGAGTATCGTTTCGGGCATTCCGGTTGCGTCATATCCACCGTAAACGATGAAAACGTAATAGATGTTGTCGAGATGGTAGTAAATCAGTGCCAGCGCGGGTACTGCAAAATGAACACTGATCTTTGCCCACGGAAATAGGACATACGTTCTGGGTCGAAATTTGGCCTTAATTTGCTCAATTTGGCCGAGCGAACCACAATTCTGAATAGGATCAAAGTGAAACGTGAAAAAGTTTCGTACATGAAGGCAAAGCTTTGTCGCCGATCGTATGATTGGCTTGTACAGCAGCAAAGCAATCTGAATGACGAGTTGAATCATTTTCAAATGGACTGAAAACACCAAATGAAAAAATAATCTAATAAACTTGATTCAAGTGTAAAATTGAGTTTGGTTTATACACCTCTTGCACTGCGCTCGTACGACAGTGTAAGAGAAAACCATTAAGAATGAGAACCAGCAGAAATCAGCATGAAGAACATTTTCTAATCGACTATGGGTAAATTTTGTGGTGTGTTATTGTTAAGTGACATTTAAAAATAGTTAATGGGAGCTTGAACCCGGCCAACCCCTGGGATTGCCAAATTCTTGTGGCCTCTCAAGGTTTTACAATATAGCTTGTTTAAAATTAAATTTTAAATTAAAATTTTAAATTAAATTTAAATTTTCCATCTGGCAATTTGACAAATCAATACACACAACCATGTACATGTTTCACCGTTTCTATCGATTAAAATCATTAAATCTCATCTTATGCAAATAATTTACATTGCATGAGAATATATTGGAAAATTTCATTTAAAGTTCAATTTAATTAATTAATTAATTAGAAATTAATTAGAAATTTGTTTGGGGGATGATCAAAGCTTTCTAATTATTAATTGGTAATTTATATTATTATTGGGGAAAATTGTGCGGTTGTTGACTAGTTCTGGTTGAATTGAAATAATTAAACTAGTGGATTTAAGTTTTGCAATAATTTATTGATGATTAAAGAAAAGTATACAGTAGATAATGTTGAGCGAACGAACGAACCTAGTAATTTCACACGAGAACTTAACGTTTTGTTTTCGAGCAGCAAGTCAAATGTATATTTAATGCGGCTTTCACTGAGCTACCACCATCGAGGGTAAACAAAAATCCGGTGACGAAGGCGGCCTGACTCGAAGCCAAAAAGGCGGCCATTGGTACAATCTCGTCCGGCTGCCCAACACGATCCATAAGAGTCATATTACCATAAGAGTCAGATCATGCCGCAGAAAGCTTTCAGTCGTTCATTCGACATTTGTGGTTCAAGCATACGAAAAAAATTTGTCTCAGTTGGTCCAGGACTGTAAAAAGAAATACCAAGATGATAGAGTTGGGTGATCAGAAAAATGATACAAAAAACTCACTTGATAGAATTGACTCGGATTCCTTTTTGAGCCAAAATGACAGCCCCATTTTTGGTCATCATGTCAAGCGCTCCTTTAGACATTGAATAGGCGATCCAAGGATCAGCCAGCGCTATGGATTAAATTGATTATGATTGTGACAACTTTAGACGAGAAATCATAGATTTGAGCCAAGTTGTTGGCATTGCATCCAATTGAAGACAAACTAAAGATGACCAAGCAAAAGCAGAAGTGACTGGTCGTGATTTTCAATTTACATTGGAACATTTTGCACAATCATCAAACACAAATTGAAAATTGTAATTTCATTTCAAAAAGCAAATTTTTGCTTTTATATATTCGATTTAGTTGAGAGATTTTATTGATAGCACGCAACTTTAATCACAAACAACTAGAAAGACAATCAACAATTTTATTTGTACATTTAAAGTTTTAATTATTAATGGATGGCAATTAACCGCCCACAAAATTAGTTAGACAGTCCTAATAAAAAATAACTTTTCTAAATGTAGTATTTCTAAATGTAGTAATCTTTGCCAATAAAATTAATATTTCCACCTATATTCACCAATTAAAATGTAATTAAAAATTAATTAAATCATTAATTAACTCAAACAGTGTTTCCATCGTAACACAAGGTCAGAAGTCCTCGGCCTACTGATTGTGAAACTTTAATTGTGTAATTTTTACCAGAAATAAAAGAAAAAAATATTTTCCCCCAGTTCACGGTTGCACCTATTTTTGCAAGATATATTTCAATTATGAGATGAGAGATGTTTCTGTTTTGGGTATCGATTTGTGGTTTTAAATCGAAATGATCGATTATACTAAACTAGATTAAAGTTCCATTCCCAAATTGACTATACCTTTAGTGAGAAAAATTGACTTTCTGGTCATTTGGTTTGTTGTGAAAGATTTGTGAATTGTTCTGTTCTGTTTGAGTTGTTGATTCAACAATGTTGAAGTCAATCTGACTGCCAACCAATGACAAATCAATCATTATGCAATAAAACAAATTTTCTCATTAATTCTAAAATTCGAATTAAAAGTTCCATTCCCAAACATAGACTATACCTTTAATAGTGAGACAAATGGACTTTCTGGTCATTTGGTTTGTTGTGAAAGATTTGCAAACTGTTCGAGATTATAATGTGTGACAAGCACCCACTTGTTTTGGCGGTTCGAATTGAGGAGCATGTGCCCATGGATGCAGCCTGTTGGTTCGAGGCCCGAATCTCCCCGTCCCTCATCAACCAATATCCCGATGTCTACTGGCGAATGGTGTTCACCTACTTCGAGAGGGTCTTCCTCAACCGAACCTGGCAGCACGGTTTCGAAACAGTGGCCGCATTCCTCGACTGTCACGGACTGGTGCCCGAGGAGTATCATCGCGTGCAAAAGCCAACAAACGAACATCGTTTCCGCACTCAACCGCGACCACGACTCCAAATACTTTACCAGCAGGTTAGTGTTCTACTTTTGAAATTGCTTTTTACAGAACTCTTGTTTTCTTCCTTCTCTCTCCAACAGTTTGCTGTCGGACGCAATGCGCTAGCAAGACGTCCAGTGTTTGGTCCCCCACCAAACCATCCATTCAGCCTTCCGATAATGCTCGAATCGATCTGGGATCCTGACACACTGAGCGAACCTTCCCCAACTGACCCGAACGTTATCCAAGTGCAGTACGGCACTCTGTTTGGCCAACTCGTGGATGCAATCTCTGCCTTTGAATGGGGATACCTGACCATTAGGGCACCGAATCGACCTGCAAATGGTGTGGTGGTGTTTGAGCCAATGCAAGTTATTCGGTCGAGACAGGCCTACTATCTCACGCTCTATCAGTTGTTCAGGTTAGTAAAACTTCAAATTGATTAACCATCTTAAACTTTTATATTTCCTCTATAAAGGACCGAGGTGAACGAACTGCGAGCAATGGCCTCACGAATTGCGCCTCAAGTGCAGCAATGGGTGGCACTCGAGATGGTTCGCTTGGAGAAGAGCATAAAACAACAAGAGAACAAGCTTAAAACCCGAAGAGAATACGTGTATCGAGGACTGCAACGTTTCTTTGCGCAAAGTGGCAAGTTTCGTCTAATCAACGGCATCGATCGCATTCGAGTGGACCATGAACTGTTGAGCTATCTCAAACTGATTGGAGTGTACAGCTCGAGCTGGAGAGAACGACCATTTGAAGATGAACTGTACTGGGACTGGTGGCCAGAGAGGGCTCACCAACTGGAACCTCTTGAGGAGGCAGGCGCTGCTGCACCGGCAATGCTTCCATCTGGCCGCTATCCTCAAGTTTTGGAATTCCTGGCCAGAATGACCATCATTGCGCCGAATGTCACCACCAATGGCCTACTAGCCGAATTCCTGGTGGACTCAATGATTGAGCTTGCGCATATAAAGGAACGTGTCTGGCGAGTGGACAGAATGCAAGGCCGTGATCTGTTCACACTGGCTCCTCTGTACCCACAGACACAACCTCTAGTTCCATTCCCGTGCGAAACTATCGACCCGAATCAAGTGCGCAGTCAGATCATTTGGCTGTGCCTGATCCAATCTCCACTGAATCTCTTTCGAGCTGTGAATCGTCTCAACGAGCAAATTGGTGCACCATTCGATTAGCGCACAGTCGAGCATTTTGCAATAATAAAACTGATCATACCACTAATTCTGAACTCAAATTCCAAAACTTTAATCGACTTACTTTTACTAAATCCAATCTAAATCAACTCTCATCTTTAGATCAATTTGATCAAATTTTTCAATTTCTGTATACAATCGATTTTGATAGTCAAAATGCGTCCTAAAAAGCATTGTGAAACGTTGCTCACGTTCTGACTAAAACAAATTTTAAAAAGCTTTTATCGAACAATCCATTACAAATGATCAAATTGCATGAGTTGCACGATCATGTGAGTGATCCCCTGAATGTTCAGGTTCAGAGCAGGACAAGTTCGAGTGCATTTTCGTGAATTGGCTGATCAAAAAAAAATAAAGAGAAAGAACTTTCCAACTTACCTTTTAAAAAACAAACAAATTACACAAACACCCAGTAGATCCTAATAATTTAATAATTTAGCAATACATCCGAAAATATTAACAATTTATTAATTTATCAAACTGTAAAGACGTCAATTGAAAGTCAAGTAGCAAAAGTTTCTCTGAATTTCAGAGCCTGAAAGATCATTTACTCTTAATTTAACAATTATAAACACAATTAATCAATTTGAAAATTTGATATATAAATTCAATTTTTACGAAAAATTTAAAATTTAGTTTTAAATTCGAGAAATTCTTAAAAAGCAAAATGATTTCACCAGTTCATCTCGATCCAAAATATCAATTCTGGAACCTGTCCAAACAGCTTCGCCTCTACCTGAGCAAATCTTCTCTCCCAAATGAACACAAATCTCAACTAATCCTCTTTCTGTATCTAATTAAATCATTAATTCTATTCATAATTCCACTGAATCCGTACATCCGAACCCTGCTATGTGACATTACCCTGTACTATGGTCTGCCACAGAATCTCAATTTGATGGTAGTTCTAATGACCCTAGAAACCATTTACTGTCAAGTTCAAATGAGCAAACAGAAATTCTCGAGTACAATTCAACTTGTTCGTATCGCTCTTTATGGAAGCAAAGAATCGTGCTCAGGAATATTCTTTCAAAGATACGTTTTCCATCAAAATTATGGATTCAGGGAAATTGGTTCGATTGTAAGGGAGTACACTTTTGGCTATCTCAAGATACTGCAGTATTTTGTTGTATTCGAAGTGTCGATGATGGCGTTTTACAATTTCTATTCATTCTACTACATTTCATTGGATTGGAAATTCTACTTGACAACTTTGAACGGCTATTTTGGATTGCTCATTATCACACTCAACTCTCTTGCAATTGACTTTATGGTCATTGCCTTTGGTACACTCAACATGATTTGGTCCGCCATCGTTGTCGCCTTCACCAGCGCCTGTTTCCTTCAATTTGGTCAAATCAATCAAATTCTTAAATTTTTGAATCCGAATTTGTTGAAATTCTATTACTATCACACAAAATCCGTTTGTACAATCTTTAAATTCAACAAATTCTTCGGTAGAATTCTGTGGATTTTCATACTCACTCAACTGCCCATCAACACTTATCTGGTAATGGGAATTGTGTTGGGTAAATTCAATTTGATCGTGTCGGTTAGTTTTATTGGAATAATTCTGGGCCAGTACATCGTGGTCATTGGGTTTCACCTAATTGCCGCAATGTACACCAACAAGATTCACAAGTGCACCCGCAGATTGTATCATTTGAGTATTCGAAAATCGAATCGAAAATCTCAAGGTTCAAAAATGAGACTTTCGATTTATATCGAAAAATTTGCCAACAAAAAACGTTATGGCATTACGTATGGATCCTTGGGAGTGATGTCATTTGTGTCGTTCACAAAGTTTGTTCTATTTTACGGTGAAGCAATTGGATATTGGTACCAGTTGATGCATGTCAAAAAATAGTTGATTTACTCATTTTTGAAATTTGCTCCAATAATTCATGAAGTAGGCAGAGTAAAACATTATGAACTTTAAATTTAAAATTATTAAAATTATTAAAATTATTAAAATTATTAAAATTATCCCAAAAATCCTTACCTGAAACAGCGAATTACTCGTAATCTTGCCCAGCGGTCCAATTGTAAATGAGTTAAATCTCGAGCTTCTCGAATGAACATTCTCGTAAAATGACATCAATTTAAGTTTCTCCTGTATCACGTGATAATATTTGATTCTATTGATTGGTCGTATTTTGGACAATTTCGCCTGTTTCCCAGTCAAATAGCGCACACAACTATGCATTCGCTTGTTCAGCCTCACAATCGTCGTACAATTGATCAATGGAATTGCGATTTGACTCAAAAACAGTAAAAGAAAGAATATTCTGTGTAAAGTCGAAAGCGGTCGAAAGAACAGAAAAACCAACAAATAAACATTGAAAAGGAAATTTGTGAGCAAACGGGCAAACATGTTTGGTGACATTAGGCGACGATTGAAGCGGAGCACAAAAGCGGTCATTCTCGTGTGGCATTTTCGGAAAACTTGTAAATTCAAATAATCTCTACATTTCAATCGATTATTTAGCAAACGATATTCGTGACTCGCTACAAAGGAGAACAATTGCAACAAAGTGACAATGAGCAACATATTTTCAAACACCACGACTGTGTAGATGACAGTAGCGGGAAAGTCCAACAGAATTAAAATTAAAATTTCATAAAGATTATTCGCATGAATGCAAAATTGAGCAAAATTCAAGACAAATCCAAAAACTAATTTTAAAAAATAATCACAAAAATATTAATCAAAACAAAAAATTTACCCTGAACCAATACAAATCACACCAACTAAAGTTTCAAATCCATAAACCAACAGCACCAATCTCGATCTGTCTCGATATGTCAAATTGACTTCAAATAATTTCAATTTTGATCCAAATTTAACGCAATTCCCATTCCAAATAGTTTTAATATTTCTGAAAAATTTCTTGAATTGCTTCATAAATTGATGACGATTGAATTGAAATGTAGGAATCAGTTTCTCATTATTCCGCTCAAATTGATCACGATTCCTCACAATAAGATCATAGGCACCGTACCAGATCGTTTTGTCTGGATTATGATTCACCAAATAGTACAAAAATGCACCATAAAGTTGCAGTCCAGATGCACAGCAGAAAAAGAATCCATCATAAACTTGATTTTGATTGATTTTTGCATACAGTGCGTCCCACTCAAAGTACCACAACTCACCACGAAACATGAAATATCCACTCAGCGCCATTCGACAGCTGATCATTAGACAAATTGAGGCGTAAAGCAAAATGTTCCATTCAATTGAAGGTTTTTTCAATTTTTGTTGGTTTGTTGATTGCAAATTTTGTTGGTAAATAAATTTCGTCTTTCGGTAGAGCACACGATTGTTGTAATAGTAAAACATTTTTTAGTTAAACAAATTTTAAATATTTTTTAAACTTTGTATTTGAAAATAAAAATTAAACCAACAAATTGACTGAAAAGAATTCTTAATATTTAAATTTAGAACCTTAGAAAAATATTTAAATGAGAAAAATGAATTTTGAAATTTTTCCTAAATTGAAGTTCAAAAAGGTTCATTAGTTTATAATTATATATTTTGACGGAAATTGCGTTTTATGATTAATGAGATTTTAATTGTACGATAAATACATATTTTTTAATTTTTAATGTTTTAATTATAATTTTTTGTTGTTGATTTATAAGCGAAAAGAAATCGATCGATTAATTCAAAAGTAAAATTACAATATTAAAATGATATGAAATTAAATAATAATATTTATTTACATTTCAACAAAAGAAAATTAATCAATTTTCCGTATAAATTTTGCGGTCCACAAAAAGTAACCCAAATAAATCATAATAAACTAAATTATAAAATATTTAGAATATAGATTTTCAAAATTAAAATACCTGAAACAACGTTTCTCGGGTCACTCTTCCGAGCGGTCCAATTGTGAAGGCAATTTTTTGTTCATTTGAATTCAAAAATTCATTAAATGTTGCAATCTTTAGATTTTTTGCTAAATTTCGTTTGATTCGAATACATTTTGTATTTGAGACACATTTCCTTGTGCCATAAATTGCTTCCGTAATTTGAATCATCAAACAACTCGAAAACATTATACAGAAAAGTTGGACAGAAATAAAGAATGCAATCACAAGTCGATTTACGGGAATTAAATTTTGCTTGAAAATCAACACAGTCAGCAGATAAATGTTGTAGCCAATGTTTGCTACAAAAACACTGAAAATTGCATTCGAAATTCTTTTGTTAATTTTCGATATTATTTGAACAATTTTGTTGTGTTCAAGTAGAATTTTGCTGAAACTTTTATTATTTTTCTTACTCAAAATTGAACTCAATTTTCGATTTAAAACTGCCAAAAATCGTTTATAAACAAATGAAAGCACGAAAATTGAGTAAATCATATAAAGAATGTCTCTTGAAAGGTAAAACACTTGAAAAGCCACTGAAATTATATCTAAAAATATTAATAAAATCACAAAAAGAGAATAGTTTTCAGACAATCGAAAATTGAAATAAATCAACAGAAATAATGCACACGCGAAAATACACAAACACAAATAGAAAGTATCAAACGCATCAATTGCGAATGTGAAATAAATAGTTTGAATTCTCAATTTTCGAGACAACTTTTTGTGAATCCACAATTTGACAAGTCGAACATTCGAATAAGCTTTCAAAGCACGAAAATTGTTTTTCACTTTCAACACAATCTCCTGCACTGGAAAGTGTCTAAATCTTTTCCAATCAATTTTCAATGATGGATTCAAATTGAAATAATCCACACGATTACGCACAACTAGATCATGAATGAAAATTGACCAATTCGGGCGCCATTCATATAGATTGTGATGTAGATAGATTGATTGAGTGTAAATTAGTGCTGCAAGCCAAAATGCGATTCCATCAAATTGGCTGCCTCGATTCAGTTCGGCAATTGTGAGATCGAATTCAAAGTAAAATGACAATTTACGTTCAATTGCCAAACCCACGATAATGAAACGAATCGATTGAATTGTGCTGAAAATGTAAAACAAATTTTTCAAGAATATTCTAAACGTTAAATTTTGTTGATTAAAATATGGATTATTTTGAGACAATCTACAACTTTGAAACAGAAATTTAATCTCATTATGATAACGCTGAAAAATGTTTGGAATCATTTTTGTGACTTTTTAAAAATTTAAAATTTTTGAAACCTTTGAATTTTGTTAATTCAGTAATTTAAAATTCAAGTTAATGTTTCAAAATGTCCAACAGAATGAATGATCATTAGTTTCTTCATTACCATTTTAATAATTAATACTAATAATTAGAAATTGAATATTAATTTTTTAAAATGTTAATGAGTTTTATGGCCCCAAAATGTCAAAAGTGTCGAAATATATCATTTAAATATTTTATTGATTTTTCCAGAGCTAATTGCAAAATACCAATTCTGGGTCCTTTGAAAGGCTTCAAATTTGCCATTTCATTTTGCCATTTTATCATTTTGCTATTTGTCACGTATAAGATGTCATAAGGTTACATTACATTACATAATAAAGATTGTGTAACTAAGCATTGGAGACGGAGACGATTATGGAGAAAGACCTTAATGATGCAGCTCGTAAGACAAATGATGTCTAAATGCAAATACATTTTACTCCTTTTACAAATGCAAATTTGTACAAATGTAAAAGTACAACATTTCGAAAATGTTCTTCAAATTGCGAATCAAACTTTTGCTCACTCTATTTTTTCTGTGTTTTGTACTGAGTTTGTGTTCCATTTCGCTCAATATTTTCATGTTTGATTCGATTCCAACAACTTCATTGAAAATTGAAAGGACAAAATTGAAGCAAAATGTAGATTACGTTTTGTTTACTAGTTCAAATTTGACCACAAAATCGCAACCAACTTTGAAGTCTATCAAATTATCAAATTCAAATCAAAATCAAAAATCAAATTCAAATCAAAAATCAACTCCAATTCGATATCTAATCGACACTCCCGAATGTAAAATCCCTGAAATTCCTGTTTTCACCCACGAAACTGCTCATCTTTATCAGAAATTTTCATCGCAGAAGTATGAATGCAACAAAGCGAGCCTAACAAGTCAAATTACGCGTTTGAATTACACTTTTGTGAGTGTTCCGCCGAATTTGGTTAATTCTTGTGCTGCATGGGAAATACGGAGAAAGGCATCAAATGAATGGATCGTATATGGCAAAAGTTACAGAATTCGAAATTCAGTAACAGAATTTTCAGAGGTTGATGCAGTGAATGTCTATTGTAATTCTGGCAAACATTCACGGATTGTTCCTTTGATTCCTCATAAAACTCCAAAAGCTAAACCTACCAACCGCAAACCTGTAAATGTCCTTCTACTTGGGATAGACTCCTTATCGCGTCTCAACTTTGTACGTCACTTCAATCGCACACAGACATTCCTGCACGCTCACTCGTTCATTCCACTTTATGGTCATCATAAAGTTGGCGACAATACCTGGCCTAATCTGATGGCAATCCTCACCGGTGCAGAGATGCCCACTTGGAAGTTGCCCAAAAGTAAAAAATTGGACAGTCTACCTTTGATCTTTAAGGATTTCTCCCGAGCCGGTTACCTGACAACCTATATCGAGGATATGGCCAGTTATGGACTGTTCACTTCGCACCAGAAGGAGGGCTTTGTTCGACAGCCAACCGACTACTACATTCGACCTGTGGGTGCACTGGTCAATGGTCAGTTGAATCACGAGTTTTGTTATCAGGAAAAGTTGGAGGTGGAACACTATCTCGAGTACATTTACGATCAAATGGCAGCATTTCGTGAACGGGGCAATCAGCCCTTCTTCACGCTGGCTCACTTTGCACAGATGACTCATTACAAAATGAACAATGCTCAGTACTTGGACGGTCCAATTCACGGATTTCTCGACAAAATGTTCAAATCAAATCTACACAAGAATACACTGATTGTGTTCTACTCGGATCATGGACTGCGTTATGGTAAAATTGTTAGAACTGGATCGGGTGCACATGAATCACGTCTTCCGGTGGTTTATTTGTACGTTCCAGAAGGGTTGAAAGTGGTAGATTTGAATGGAAATTTGTTGAATTCTGAACAAATTAAGGGCAATTTGAGGCTGAATTCAGTGAGGTTGACAAGTCAATTTGATATTCATGCAACTTTGCAGCATCTTTTGAAGGGTTCTCCATCTAAAAATGAACCATACGGTCAATCGCTTCTCACCCCAATTTCATTAACCCGAACATGTGAACAAGCAGGCATTCCTGAACAGTACTGTCTATGTCATCAATACATTCAATATAAAAACCCTCAAATCGCCCAACAATTAACGCAACATCTCATCTCACACATAAACTCACGACTAACAAACGAATATGCACACAAATGCGCTTCGATCAAATCGGCAAAAGTCGTGAACATCAAAATCGCTTTACAAAACAATTCAAATATCTCAAATTCAACCACATTTGACCTCACAATTAAAGCCCAACCTGGTGCAGCCATTTTCCAAACAATTTTGCGTGCAAATGTTGACGAGCAAAATAATGGTAAGATTGTAATAAATTTGTCAATTTTAGGCGACATTTTGAGACACGATCGTTATCGTGACAAGAGCCACTGTGTGGCACAGAGTCCAGTGGAAAAATTTTGCTACTGTCGAGATTTACTCTAATTTAGTAAATTAATGAAATAAAATTTGAAGTTACTGTAATATTAGGTCAATTTGAAACACTAATAAAATCACAATAAAATTTGCATCATAATTTAGGTGCAATCTTCCCGGATTTGGCCCAGTAACATAATCAACTTGTTATATTACAAAAAAGTCTAATTACGATGTTTGTGTGCTATATAACTCCAAGGGTTTAATAACTTGTTTTGCTGTCTGATGATGATGATGATGATGATGATGGATTACATGCGACTTGTTGTCTGCCAAGAGAAAAAAAATGTATAACATAAAATTGGGGAAAGTACAGCCTTGAGTACTCATTAGTAATGCTAACAATAAAATCATGATGAGACACGCATACAAAAATGCGAAATGTAACGAGTTAAGACATTGTAAATGATGATGAATGACATTGTGACATTTTTTATTATGTGCGAACAAAGTGTGCAAAGAGATAACAACCAAATACTGCAAATTGCAATCTAAATGTCACATTCAGTACACGAAAATTGTGAGTTTGCCCTGAAAGTTTTATTTTCTTTATTTTTCAAAAAATAAAAACAAGATATCATCTCACAGAGATAAAACACATATATTATAGTAATCTGAGATTTAAATTTAGGCCTTGATTTTATTTTTATTATATTTATTTTTGATTTTTTGTTTTAATTATTTAATTTAATTTAGCACGGTATACGGAATCTATTTTTGAATCAACAACAACAAAAACCTTAACATGTCAAAGTTTTGATTGACTTTTAAACTTGAACACTTTTAAACTTGAACACTTTTTCGGTTTGTTGTGTGACTTGACTTTAAAGTGTGTCAAAAGCACTCACTTGAGCACACTCTTTTGTGAATGAAAATATTTACATTAATGTAAAGTGTGTGTTTTGTTCAATGTTTTTGTCCGCATTTGTCTTCTTGTTTTTCTTTCATTCAAACACTCGAAAAGTGTGAGATTGTTGCGCATGTCTTAACACATTGCCTTCAACAAGGCAAACGTGTGTCTGTGTCTGTGTGATTGATCACTGCTCAGTACATGGAAGTACCTGTGCACAGACATACAAAACGAGTTTACCTGACTCGCGCGCGCGTTTGTAATAAGAAGAGAGAAAAGAGGAGAAGAAGAAAGGTAAAAGATCGTGCGTTCTTTTGATAACAAACAAACAAAAAAGCATTACGAAAGTAGGCAACCAAAACTTACTGTTTCGAATGCATTTTTATCGATATTACGTAGAGTTTTGTTTGTTCATTATCACGACGACTACGATCAGTTTACCTTTGGTCGACAATAAAGCCGCATAGTCGTGTGTGGCATAAATGTAAATGTAAATTCAAAGGTAAATTCAAAGACAATTGCACAAATGCACACCGACACGTGCTTTGTAAATGACTTTATTATTGACTTATCACAAACTAACTGACAAAACTGACAAAATCTCCCCGTGTGTATCAATCATAATCTAACGGACGAATTAAGAACTGGTAATCATTACTGCATTATCCAAAGGGGGTCTTATTCTACCCCTTTATTATTAGCACGGAAGATTACCCAAGTATTGCACCCTCAAATCACAAATGTAATGACAGGAGTATCATCGCCATCATCAATTCAATCAAATAATATGATAATATTGTAGAAATACGTACAAAATGCCATTAATTAAGAGAACTTGTCTCCGGGCGGAGATGACTATAACAGATTGACAACCTTTGAGAAGATGTTGCTTCTTGCATGCCAAATGATGATGATCATCGTTTCGTTTCCTTTTCTGTTTTGTTTTGTTGTTTTGTTTTGAGTCGAGTTGAGTTGAGTTTCACTTTGCTTCTTTCCTGGGAGGAGTTTCCACAATGCAGCAGTTTGACCATGAAAACGTTCACATACACACACACAGCTGTGTCGTCGTCTTGTGCACACACAGACACAAACACAACACTTAACTCTTAATATAAAACTCAAACTAAACGACACACATGTCTTTTCTCTACTACTTCTTTCACTAGTGTAGAAACAACTTTTGATCGACTGATGAGTGGATTATTTTGGTTGTGTTGAGTGCATGCACATACGATTTCACTACTGCAGCTGCAATACAAGTCAAGTCAAACCAAGTCAGTCAGTCAAGCAAATGCACAATCGTCTGTATAAATTAACCGCATCATCATCAAAAGCACTACTACTAATTGACTTTAATCCTAAATTCTTCGACACAAAGAAGTCGGATCGCACCCATCAACCAACCGATTGAATTGTTTGAAGATTTTGTTAGATTATTTGAAGTTTGAAGTTGAAGATGAAGTCGACGATGATTTACCAAATTTGCTTGTGTTTATAAATGAGTTGTGAATGCAATTGGTTGTGTTTGTGGTTGTTGTGTCCCACCAAGCATGTTGTTGTTGTTGAATCAGCAGCATCAACATTTGTGCCAAAATGTCGTGGTCCGAAAAGTTCTCACTGCTTCATCAATACAAATTACTCAATTCATCATCGCAATCATCATCATTATCGAATCATTCACCTAAATCATCGTCCACTTCCTATTTCTCTCATCATTTGAAGCAATTTTTCATCATTTTCTCCATTACTAGTCTCATATCGCTGTACTTGATTGCAAGCTATCGCCAGTTTGAACTCAATTTCACTCGGCCAACCATTCAACCGAGTAAAGTAGCATCATCATCATCAATACATTCAATCCACCAAAATGTACCATCAATTTTGCCATACGACGCATCAACCCAACCCGACTATTCCAAATATCTAATCTACACCCCCCAATGCATAATTCCAAACATTCCCGTTTTCAATGCTCAAACTCGAAAGCTGTACCAAAAGTACAAAAGCAAACACTACCAATGTGCCAAGCCTGATGTGACGGCCAACTTTCGTCGTGTCAATTATACCTATGTTCAAATTCCGCCAAATTTGAGTTGCACTGCACGTGAAATTGTGCGTAAAGCTTGGAATGAGAATGTTGCTTTCGGTAAAGTTTTCGCTTTCCCGCCAAATCAAACTGTGATGAATTTTCCCTCGTCTGATGCTGTTGAGGTCACCTGCAATTCGCGTCACAAACGAATCATTCCACTGGTGCCGAAAAAGGAGCCAATTTGGTCACTCAAATCGCGTGTGAATCCAATTCTCGATCACTCGCCAAATGTCCTTCTAGTGGGCATTGACTCAATATCGAGGTTGAACTTTTTGCGTCATTTCAATGAAACAGCCAAATTTATCAATGAAAAACAATTTGAGGGTCCACTGTATGGGTTGCAAAAGGTAGGCGACAATACGTGGCCCAATCTGATGGCCATGTTCACTGGTGAGCCACAGAATGACTGGTACAAGGCACTGCCACAGAATCGCAAACTCGACCGACTGCCTTTGATATTCAAGTCATTCTCACAGGCGGGCTATCTGACTACTTACATTGAGAATATGCCCAAATTTGGTCTGTGGACATATCACGAGAGGGGCGGCTTTAGTCAACAGCCAATTGAGTACTTTCTGAGGCCGGTCAATTTGTTGGTGTACAAACAGTTGAATCATCGATACTGCTACAAGGAAAAGTTGGAGTTGGAGGTGAGTGTTGTGTTGATTGTGTGCACTTTTGGTGATTTGTCCTATTTTAGCTAATGTTTTCCCCTCTCATTTCCCAATTTAGCTCTACTACGACTATGTGTACGACCAAATGGCGGCCTTCCGTGAGCGCCGTCAGAAGCACTTTACCTTTGTGCACATGGCAGCGGTGACTCACGACATACTCAATCACGCACAGTATGTCGACCATCCGGTGGAACAATTTTTGGCGCGAATTTTCGATTCAAACCTACACAACGACACCCTGATTGTCTTTTACTCTGATCATGGCATTCGTTTTGGTAAAATTCTCTACACCGAATCGGGCTTTCATGAGTCGCGTATGCCTTTCATGTATTTCTATATACCGAAGGGTATGAGACTGTTGGATGAGCATGGTGAGTGGATGGATGCGCAGAAATTGAAACAAGTTTTTCGCGGTAATGCACGTCGTGTTACGAGTAACTTTGATATTCATGCCACACTGCGTCACGTGATCAATCAGGCGCCATCTGTGGATGAGTACTATGGTCAGTCTCTGTTTACGCCCATCTCACCCGAACGAACTTGTGAGGACGCGGGCATTCCCGACGAGTACTGTCTCTGTCGTCTTTTGAGCCACTCAACAGCACAAAAGTGACTCAAACAGTGGCAGACTTTACCGTGCAGTATCTCAACACCCAATTGAAGCCATTCAAAAGTCAATGTCACGACCTGACCCTTGCACAGGTGATCAAAGCCAAGGTGACTTCTCATCTCAATTCGAGTGATAAAAAGCGGCCAAAAAGTATCAAACGAATATTTACGATTACAATTGAGACCAGTCCGAGTAATGGAACGTTTGAGGCAACCATTCAGGGCTTCATGACGGGCGATGACAAGTTGGACAAGAAAAGTTTGCAAATACTCGGACAACCACTGAGACAGGATCGATATGCGGAACAGAGCTACTGTGTGGCCAATACGCCAGTGGAGAGTATGTGCTACTGTCGGGAGTTGGGACTGACTACGGGCAATGCTTTTGTTGAACAAATTTGAGATATATAATTTAGAGCTTTGATATTAAAACAATCATTTATTGACTTTTAAAAATTGAACAAATCAATGTTTTTAATAAAAAAAAATACTTGCGAATACGAATCAGAATTTGTTGATTGCATCTCCGTTTCATTCAATTCAAGAAATTCGAGATATTTGTCAAAGTTTAATTTGAAAAATTAAAGCTGTCATTTACTCACGGGTTAATTATAAAAGTTGTCAATTATAATGGATGGAGAATTTCAATTTCAATAATTCATGCGCAACGATCAATAATTAAATAGACAAGTGATTTTGGTACAAAAATGTACTAGAATTTTAATAAAATTTAGGCAAAGTGACGCAAAAATATAAACAAAAACATACGTTCATTATAGAACAAATCTAGGCTATAACTTTCTAGGAAAAAAAATAGGAGCCAAGCATTGGAAAATTGCTTGTGTGTCGGTTAAGTAAATACGAAATTTACTTGAAGCTTTCCACCAACTTTTTAAACTTTCCACTGTCATCTTCACATCTTTCTCCAGTTCCGATTCTTCATATCTGCCAAAATATTGCCGTGTCATGATCAATCACAATTCAAATAAACTCTTAAACTCAATTTTCGTACAGTTACGTTCATGATATTGAGATTAGAACTCAATCTGTTAATCTAAAAACACAATCAAAAGGAAACTACTAGAATCCTGTGATATCAATGAGAAAAAAGTGGTTTTGTAAAGAAAGTACTGGATTTTTATTATTGGAATTTAGGAAATCTGAAATAATGGGAAAATTGAAAATAAAAACAATTGTTCTTCATAGAAAAGATAAATTTCGGTTATATTCGTACATGCATCTGGACAAAATGGAACAAAACAATGAACTTGTCCGAAAATGTGCAAGTATAGGTTATAATGTTTTACTTGAGATCTTCAGTCGGTTTCTTGACATTGTTTCAAAACTATAATTCGGGGGTAGTCGTCTTGTTTGGTGTTACTGGATTATGAAGGGATTAAATAAAAATTTCTTTATTTGGTGGCAGAATTGTTGGTCAAATTCGTTTAGACATTCATTGGGATACATAATTTCAATCAGAACTTTTCTCAAAATTGATCTCAATCGCAAGTTGGTCTATATATAGAAAGCATAGCGCATGCGCAAAATTATAGGGCATTTGAAACTCAGATCAAAGCTTCAGATCTGTTTCAAAATTACTTGGTCACTTCTTCTTATCTGTTGAGTTCTTCTTTGTCTGTTCAACATACAGTGACAATCGCGTCTTCTTCGCGCTTAAGGGCATTTTCTTTATTGCCACTTGCTGGAGAAAGCTGTTTCTGGAAGCGTTAAGTTCGCCAATCGATGGACCAGCTCGCGTGCGCTGGTACGTCAAGGTGTCTTGGCTTGTAGACACATTTGCTTCGGGTTTCAACAAACTGTCTGCAGCCACCATAGCCTGGCTCGACTTCTCTGAAGATGCAGTAGTGGATTCAGAAGACATTATGTGACTTAAGTATGGTAATAGAAGGGAGAGTGATGGATCAGGTTATCACTGGAATAAAGTCTTCTTTCTTGTCGTTCTGTTCTTCGTGCGAGTTTATCTTCACTTCAAAATGCGATGGCATTTTCTTTTTAACGTTTAATTGCATCTTCTTAATAGCTTGGTGTTGGAGAAAGAAATTCCTTGCTGCATTCAATTCCCCAATCGATGGACCAGCTCTTGTGCGCTGGTATTGGGACTTGTCTTGCATGGATTGACTGACAAGCTCTTTCAGGTACATCTGATTGTTTAGTGTCTTTTGATGCCATCTCTACAAAATACTGATGTAAATTGAGTATCTAAAATCTATTCATTTTTTCACTACAAAGATTTTGGATAAGATATTCAAGTAAGAATGGTGAATTTGAGTGAAGTTTAATTCATTTAAGACAAAATCTGTTCAACTCTAGAGTATCTCGAGGTGGCGAAACTAAAAAAAACAAGCAATAGATGCGTATTCTGGAACACGGGTGTACAACTTGACAACTGTGCCAAATAATAGACATTTGAAGACAAAACTGAGCTGCTGTTGAGTACTGTGATTGAAATTCTTAGTGAGACTTTGAATCGATTAAAGCTTAATTGTTCAATCAACAGATTGTTGTGGAGGGCTTAAATTAAATTAAGTCCGCTAGGTGTAGAAATTGTTGCATAATTGCATAGGCATTCTTGATGAGAATCATTCAAATAAGATGAAAATTCGGATAACTCTCAATCTTCCAAACTCAAACCGCTTACAATCAGTTATTTCTATAGAATACATCCATGCAATTGGCCGTGAGCGTAAGTCAAACTTTTACTCGAAGCTTTCCAAAAACTCTTTGACATCTTTGCTGCAAGTTGAGAATTTGTCATTCTCAACTTTTCATCATCTTCATTGTAACGCTTAGAGTAATCATACTGCGAACTTCTAGTTTTGCAGATAAGTGGCGATTTCGAAAGTTTCTTGACTGCTTTCTTTAATTCTTTCTTGCTAGGAACTTTGTAAGGCTCCTCCTTCTCAGGGGTTTCGGATACAGCACTAGGGCTTGGCTTTTCATCAGCAGCCAAGGTTGACTTCTCTGAAGAATTTGCTTTATTCGCAATCGATGTGCCGGTTCGCGTGCGCTGCTACCTTGGGGTGGTTTGTAGGTCCTTGTTAGACATTTTCTTTAATTTGGAACAACTCTGAATCGACACTGTAATAATCGTGTATATTTTGAGGAGGATGAGAATGAACAGAAACTCGTAATGGAAGCGTATAGAACACGTGTGCACTACTTGACAATTGAGAAAAAGATGTTTATTTAAAGACAATTCTAAGTTATTGTTTAATCATTGCAATTGAGATTTTTTGTGAAGAATAATTGGATCAAGTTTAGTTGATCAACAGATTGTTAATCAAATTAAGTCTATTTGGCGTTAGAAATGGTCAATCGTTTAGTTATTTCAATGCACTTGTTTCTCAAATTTAATCATTCTCCATTAGAGGTGAGACAGTTTGTCAAAACCATTCAGACTAAATCTATGTTCAATTACTTTCACGATATTTAGTTGTGATTCCTGAGTTGTTCCTTTGACCACATTCTCTAACTGATCTCAATTTGTTATTCAAAAAGCACAATCAAGAGGAAACCAGTATAATGGAGGCGCGCTTTGCTATGAAATAATTGAAAGTTTAGTTTGGTACAAAATGTACTAGGTGTTTATTAGAATTTAGGAAATATGAATAAGAGAAAAAATATAAATATAAACATGTTCTTTATAGCAAAAACAAGCCAAGAGTATAGATAATATATGACATTTGGAGAACAACGCTTTAACAATACTTCAGTCTATCTTTAATCCCATCTTATCCATAAAGTCGCCCATAAATGAGTCCTGCAGGTTGGATTCAACATTCGGGCTTGATGTTCCAAATAAACGCGGAGCAGCTTTGTTCTTTACATCGATCTTGTCCATTTTCCTTTGAAGAGCTTGTATTGCCATTTCTTGCTCGGCCAGCGATGGTCCAATACGAGAGCGTTGATACTTTGGGCTAGACGACATTGCAGATGTTTGCAGCGGTTTCGATTGACAGATTTCTGAAAATTGGATCAAATATCGGGTCACGATTTCTGTCTAAAGATTTAGTTTGGTTTGACAGGAATTGGTAGTAGCGGAGAAGAAGCAAGAAGCAAGAACACGTGTGCACAATTTGGCAACTGAGCCAATGATGACTATTTGAAGACATTCCAGCATTGCGATTGCTGAGCATTCGGATTGAGATTTGAGATGTTTAATTCATTTAAGCTAATCACCAATCGACAATCGAAAAAAATCCATTAAGATTATTTGATTACATAATTGTTGTGTAATGAATCAAGCTGTTGATCATTCACAATTCAGATTACATATGAATTTGCAAATCTAAACACATTCAACAGGATACCTATTACGCAATATTCAGAAATTATTGAAATACAAGTGCCACAAAGACCTATAAGCAATTATCAAAAATAATTGAGAGACAAAATTGTTTGGTACAAAAAGTATTAAAGTTTAATCTAAACAAAATTAAAAAGTGTAAAGTGATTCAAGTTTGTTGATCAATCAGATTGTTGAGGAGGGAAAATCAAATCATGTTTTTTCATGTAGAAATTGTTGCATGGTCAGGATTGAAGGTCGAGATTCTTTTAAAAAAATATAATTCTGATCAAATTAAAATTTTGTAATGTTTAATGTTCAGCAATAATTCAAAGACAAGCGTATTGTACGAAAAGTACTAATTTTTTTTGGAATTTAGCGAAAAATTAACATTGGAAAAATAAAAATAAAAACTTGCTTTTTGTAGCAAGAACAGATCGTGGTTAATTAATCATCCATAATTGGAAGGCAAAAGATAAAAATTCTTCAATGAGAGAACATGATAATATAGTGAGCTCATCAATCCAAAAATCTTCAATACCATCCTGTCGGTGTTGCATTCATTCATCGTCTTCTCTTTTTCTTTTATTCAAAAGCCTCTTCTTGTAGTTTCCTCCGCCATCAGTGTCATCTTAGAATTTCATTACCGATTCTTCTAGTGTTGAAAAGAACGGTCGAATTCGTGACCTAGTTTGCTACAAAGGGGCGTAAGAATCAGGCTAGCCAAAGAGTCAGGGAGACAGTGAAAATTCCATCAGATTTTACTTCATCCAAATCACGGCATTTTTTCATTTCTTGATTAAACCCGTCGTTTCCAAAACTTCGTTTTTGTCACCGTTTTTCAGTGACCACTGTTTGGATATAGATGCGGTAGATTGGAGATATATCATCTTCATTTCTAATATCTTTGGTCTTTTCCCTTTGTTCTTGAGGCCTTCCTCTTGAACGCTTGGGATCGATTATTATCTTGAACGATGCCAAATAGATGGGAATTTCCGACGACAAACTGCATTCGTCAAAAAGTTTCTTCAAATCACCTGTAGGCATGCTTGCGGACCATTGTGTACAGAAAAGCAATAATCATAACATCAGGGTGCTTGTTTGAGGTCATTTTCTTTGGGACGTTGCTTAAGGGATTTTGTTGTAAAAGTACAAGTGTAGAAAAGGATTTCTAAGTGGAGATGCAAGAGATCTGACAAGAGTCAAAACGTTCGGTCTAACATGTGAGCACAATTTGGAATCTGAGTAGACGAAGGCTATTTAAAGACAAATCTGTATCATTGTTGAGAATTTTTGGTCGATTATTGTATTGGAATAATTGGTGAGATTAATCTTATCTTAGGCTAGTTCAATCGGTCAAATTTCAAGTAATCAAAAAGGTTTAATTGTTGCTTGAGTGACATTTACGGTTATTCTTTTAGCTCTTTTATTTTGGTATAACATTGTAATCAGACGTCTGACCAAGATTCAGAATCAAATACACGCCGTTGAGAACGAGCGCATACATGTAAGTGTATCAAATGTTCATGCAGATGCTCAATAATTGAAAGACAAAAAATTTTGTACAAAATGTACTAAATTTATTGAATAGGAAATATAGGAAAAATCAATCTACAAAAAAGTATAAAGAAATGAATGTTCTCTATGGTAAGAACATATCTTGATTATAGGTAATTATAGGTAACTAAAGTAAAAGTCTAAACAAAGCTGTTAACTTATTTTATGTTCCCGAAAAGCTTGTTGTAGAGCTCGATGGCTTCGGTGTCAGTTTTAACACCATTCATCGAATCGGACGAGAAGTTTGGATTTGATACCTCTTTGAACGTATCCACCAATATAATTGTGGACAGTTTTCCGGCGTATGCTTCAGTAATGTTGTCCACAGTTGACTTGGACCCCTTGTCTTCTTTTGGCAAGCTTAATGGCTTCTTGGTTTCATCTTTATCTGCCATGGTTAATAGAGGTGAAATGATCAGATTAAAGGATTAATATAACTTCAAGGCAAGTTAATGAAATGAAATGCAAAGTGATTTTGTACAAAATGTACTAGATTTTATTAGAATTTAGATAAACAGTTAATAATAGAATGAAAAGAAAATTACGCAACTAAGGTAAAGCATGTTCTTTGTTGAAAGAACCAATTCGTGACTATGAAGAAGCGTGAGACAAATACAAATATAAACTTTCGAATAAAAGGCTAACAAACTTTTACATGCTAATTTGACGCTGTTGCTTAAGATACATCTCTATAGCTTCAGTGTCTGTTTTCACATCTTTGGGTGAAACCACAATTCCACTATCTTGAACATCGGTCTTGGATCCAAGTGCTGATGCTTCTGCCACAGCTTCATTCAGCACTTTTGCTGTCAATTTGCAGGCAAACGAGAGGATATCCATTGATGGCTTGTCTGTGCTAACTTGGTAATTTTTCGAAGACATAATTCTCACTGAAACTGGTTTGGTTCAAATATATAAATATGGAAAGGAGTTAATGGGTGGCGATGCAGGTTGTAGGTGGTAAATGCTATACCTAAATACCTAACGAGTCAAGTGTGCGAACAATGCTACAACTGAGCCAAAATGACGCTTATTTGAAGGCAATGCTTAGTGATGGGAAAAACGCGGTCGAAACGAGCAAGTTTCGACCGAGCTCGGCTGAGGCACTCGGTCGAATGAAAGTTGGCTCTTTACAATCGACCGACAATTTTTGCAAAGTTTGAAGTCGTTTGAAATTAATATTTAATTCTCCCTCTAGACGTGTAGTGACCATAATTTTCAAATGAACACATCAATTTCACGCCTTCCAATCACCTCTATTTATTGAACAAATCGAATTTTCATAACACAAGCGGTACAAAACCCTTTGGTATTTAGAAGTTTTTAAACTTTCCACCAATTCCTGAAACCGTCAGAACAATAGGGAATCGCTCAATATGGAAGCATCTTATTGGCAAAACTGATAAACAGACAAGAAAACAGTCGACCAACACATTACCTTCGAGAATGGAAGCAAACTTTCCAATCGATATGAAATCTTGTTTGTCTAATATTTCCAACACCTCCCAACAAGTATATTAAAATTTAAGAGTTTCGCTATTTGCCTGGCTTGCCAGACAATCTTATTTATATCGATAGTATTGATAGTATATAATTGAAGCTAGATTCATTTTCAAAATCTTCAAAAATTATTTCTAAACACACTTTTGTTGATTATTTTGCATCAAGAAAAATTCATTAATCTTAAAAGTTGCGCAAAAGTTTCAACAAACGATACAACCGAAGGTTATCATGTGACAATTTTAGTGTGAAACGAATTGCAATACAATAAATTCGTCAATTTAGGTTTAACAAAACGGAACGGAACTGCGTATTAATTACGAATTTGATGATCGTTTGCTAAGTTGACAGGTTTGATGGATCGTTGGTTTTGTTTGGCCTAAATCGATCAGTTGCTGGAATTAGTTTGTTAGAAGCATTCGAAACTTACGACAAATACCATTATTTGAGATTAATGAATTTTTGCACTGTCACAAAGCATTCAATAAAACGTTAGTCGATCTTTTAATGCAAAAAATAAAAATAATTATCAAAATGAATCTATTCTCATTTGTACTCAAACTATTCACTCCCTACAAAAATCTGTCAATCGCTAGACAATTTGTGCATGCAAACGAGTCAATTGTGCAGCGTAAAGACGAACTACTGATTGTGTGGTCAATCCTCACAATTTACATCTACAAAATGGTACATTTGCAATTTCTGTTTGCACTGCCAAATTGACCGAACTGGACCGAGTTGTGCAGGCATATGTGATGTTCATGTTTGACGCCAATTTGAAAGTGACAAACATATTTATCATTCTACTCGGATTTATGCAACTTTACTTTGTTCGTGTATTGTTTGTTTGTGAACATTCGGCACTCAACTCGATCATTGTTGGCTTGCTCTTCTGTTCAAATGGAAAGCGAAACAACAATTTGTTCATCTTTCATAAATATCGAAATCAAATTTCAATTGATTTGTTGGTCAAGAAAATCTTTATTACAATTACAAATACTTTGCAAATATTTATTATTGCGGCTGGTTTGTTTAAATATTATTAAATTAACTGAATTATCTATTTAAATATTTTAAATTACAGATTTTATAATAATTTACGCGCATATTTGTAATGTACAATTTCTGTACAAATACCGCTCTACTTTGTTTACATCTTTCATTGGCTTCATCAACTTTTGCATCAACACAGTCAACATTGTGATTGTGGACATTGTGGTGATTTTGTTTGCGAATTTGATGATTTTTGCTGCATCACTTGGAATGAGTTTGTTGGCATTTTGTTACATTCGGTACAATCAAAATCTCGACATTTTGAAACGTTCAATGAAAAGTGTCAATTGGCGCAGCATTGGTGAATTCATACAGAACGATATTGTCTCCTTTCAAATTGTGACAATTTTTAATCGAACATTTGGCAGACTGCTGCTCGCCTTCATTGTGTTCAGTTTGCCAATCAGTGTGCTCTCAATAATGGGAATTGCACTGAATCGAGTGACCGGACTGGCAGCAGTGTTGGTTGCATTCATGCCAGCACATCAATTACTGTGCATCATTGTAATGCACTATCACATTGCCAAGTTCAGCGACAAACTGCATCAATCGTCCAAAGTGTTGATTCGCATTATGGTGGCCAATCAACATCGAGTTGGACAGTTTCGGGTGCGATTTAGATTGATGCACGCAATTGGCAGGCTGCACGTTCGAAAGCGATATGGAGTCACTTATGGGAACTATGGACTGATTTCGATGAAATCCTTTGCCAAGTTCATTCTTTTGTTCGGCGAAATGTTGGCTTATGCCTACAAGTTTATCAAAAATATCAATTAGTGAGCAGTTTCAGTCTTTTAACTTTTTTTTTGGAAATGGTATTTTATTGACCTCTTAAGCAAATTAATGCTAAATGTGAGCTAGAAAGTCTTTTAACTTCAATTCACGAACTATAAAATTGAAAGTTACAATCTTAGTTAGAATCTTGTCAAAGACTTTAACCAAAGACTGAATTGTTTGATAAAACAATTTGAATTCTTGTTGTTCAAATGACAAATCAGATGTGTGTTTGAATGATTTGAACAGATTTGAAATTATCTTAAATTCACTTTGCAATGTGTGGAATTCATGTTCAAATTCCGATTTAGTTTGTTCGCCTCTTTCATTGGTTTCATCAAAGTTTGCATCAATACAGTCAACATGATAATTGTGGACATTGTCGTGGATGTTTTCCACTAGGAGAATTTGTTCATCTTTCCATTTGAAACCAAAACCAAACAAATTGTTGAGAATCCAAAATGTCGAAATTAACTTTTGTAACTGACATGATACAATGCTTGAGAGTTACAGTACATCTTGTAAGACAAAACAATTTACAATTCACAGTTTTCAATTTCAATGCAAAATACAATTTATGCAATATTTATGAATATCAACAAAATTAATCGATTTTTTAAGGCAAGACATGGGGGACTTTTTGTGTGAAAATAGTCGCCACATATTTCAGTGTATTATTGGTGGTCATGTGTTGGTACCATTTTAAATTACAATTCTGAACGGATTTTGCTTTTCGATACCAAAAAGTAAAGATAAATGTATAATCTTTAAAACGAATGGACCGGAATACCTGGTATTATTCACTAAGCTTATCTTAAATGAACATCAAACTTGTGTTCTATATTTTACTAATGTTTTACCGATTTTTTAATGCAAATTTTGAATAAAGCTAAATTAAAAAGATGTGGTCCATTTGTTTTAAAGATTATACATTTATCTTTAATTTTTGGTATCGAAAAGCAAAATCCGTTCAGAATTGTAATTTAAAATGGTACCAACACATGACCATCAATAATACACTGAAATATGTGGCGACTATTTTCACACAAAAAGTCCCCCATGTCATCCCTTAATATAGAAAAATTGTTAAAATGAATCAATTCTCAATTGTGCTCGAATGATACTCACTCTCATTACTGATAACTTTCAATTTATACACAATTTGTGCAACATTAAGACAAATAACTTATCCGCATTTTGTGTTCAATCATTTCACCTTTCGTCTTCAAAATTGTACATTCGATTTCATTTTGTTTGATTAGACAAATGTTACATTTTATAATTTACTTTAGTATTAAAGCACAATTTTAGTTCAATTTAGTTTGTATTTTGTCATTTAACTTTGAATTTTATTGATTTTACAATTTAGACATTAAACTACCTCAAACTACAATTTCCCTCTGACAAACTCATCCAAACATTTCCGATACTCTGCTGGATACTTCATGAAATGGCTCACATGAATCGACTTGTCCCAACACTTGACCGTCACATCGATTCCATCCCGTTTCCATTGCTCCACCATCCGCTCGTAATGTCCATAATTACCGATTGGGTCATCTCGGGAGGCAAACATCAGCACGGGGAGTTTCAGTTTCATTTGATCGACTGTACGAAATGAGTTCAAGTGATGACGAAATGCAAAAAAGTGAAACAGTCTCAAATATGCGAGAGATGTTAAATAGATAATTGATTGGACGAATGGACGATTGGACGAGGCGAGACTTAGGTTCTGCGCAGTGGTACTTGGCTTGAAGGTGGTCACGGGCGAATCGAGAATGATTCCTTTGAGAATCGATTCAATTTTACCATCACTTTTCGATTGATCTAATATTCGAAAAACTTCACCAACCTGATAAGTCCCAACTGAAAAGCAATGAAACAGACACGACTGATAGAGATTGGCGTTTTGCGCTAGAAAGTGAACAGTTTTCTTGGCTGTTCGCTGACAACCAATCGGTGGCAGAAGAAAGTCAATCAAATTGACCTTCACCGTCAGGACATCGATGCCCTTTTGGGTGTACAGTTGACGATACTTTTCGATATGACGTTCGGGCGAGTAGAGCCACGCGAAGAGAACCACCAATTTACGGTTTGCCACCTTTGAATCACTCGAACATTGGTGATAGGCAAAGTTCTTGGGCGAATACATTTCCGCTGGAAAGTTGGTCATTTGGTGGATCGTCAATTTGCCTGATTTAAGCGACGAAGTTGAGTAGAATCGAGTCAAAGAAGACTTTGACAAAAGACTCAATTGTTTGATGAAACAATTTGAAAAATTCATGTTCGCGACCAATTGACGAATCATTTCTGTTTTGCGAATGCTTCAACAGATCTTCAATTTAAATTAAATTTACAATTTGAACTCACAAAATAATCAAAAAAAAGTTTGCAATATTAATAATCATAATAATAAATCAAATAATAAATGACAAGAGTTATTGTACAGGATGTTTAAATATTAAAAAGTCACATGACACTTTTTATCGGTTAATTGCTCTAATTCGCTTTCAATTTTCCCATTTAAATTTCCATTTGCATTTTTGTTTATCATTAACTAACAAATTGACTTTGCGTGAATGCACTCAAAAAGTCAATTTCCACATTTATCTATCGGAAATTGAGTTTTCCCCCTTTTTTGATTGATTTGTGTGTTTTCACTTTGACCGACCATTTCCCTTTTTTGATATACAAAATTTAAATATGAAAAATGTCTGATGATTATATTTTAATTTGCAAAATTTAATTTGAAAATTCTTCCACTCAATATATTGTGGATTAATTTTTTTTTAAATATTTTTCATTTTTGAATCATCGTGTATATTATGAATTGGTAAAAATTGTATGCGTGTCCAAGTGCAATTAATTAAAATAATGCTTAATAATAAATGGACGATAATTTATTGTGCTATTTTTAGATTCACTAAATTATCACAAAATTGGCATTTAACAATAATTTAGAATTGAAAGACACAAGGACACAAATTATCTTTCGAAAATTAAAATGTCAAAATTTTAATTTCAAACGTACAGAAATTAATTTTCAATTTATCAAAATTTTCTACCTAAAAACACAATTCTAAACTGTCCAATTAATCATTTTGTTTTCTGACAAGTACTAAAAAATGTTTTTATATTTTCTGTATAAATCCTCAATTTGCAAATTTATTACAATTAAATTCAATCAAAAATTGTTTTCTACTTTCGAGTAAATTGGCGAAATTAATTTTCGATTTATACAAAAATGAAAGCAAATTAAAGTTTTACAAATTCAAAAAGTATCCATTGATACGAAATCGAGTTAAGGCGAGGATCATTTTGCTGGTTTACGTGATCGAGTTGGATTCAAGCCGTCAGTATTCTGTATTCAGGTTAGTTAGGCATTAGGCATTAGGCATTAGGCATTAGGCATTAGGCATTAGGCATTAGGCATTAGGCATTAGGCATTAGGCATTAGGCATTAGGCATTAGGCATTAGGCATTAGGCATTAGGCATTAGGCATTAGGCATTAGGCATTAGGCATTAGGCATTAGGCATTAGGCATTAGGCATTAGGCATTAGGCATTAGGCATTTGCCATTTGCCATTTGCCATTTGCCATTTGCCATTTGCCATTTGCCATTTGCCATTTGCCATTTGCCATTTTGATTTAACCATTTTTCCCAATTTCAGTTTTGGTTGTCATTATCTCCTTAATTTCACAAATTGAAACCATTTTCACTTTCCCCATTTACCAACAAATCTATTTCCTACTCGACTATCTCCTGATCAGTGCACTCATCTGGCACGTCACCAAGATTTACCTATTTTCTCTATTTACAGTTGTAATATTCTCCTACGTTTACTCGTCTCAATTTGGCTTAATAAATCAATTTTTATCAAACCTTTCGAGTGTTCACAAATGTTCATCTTCACACATTTTAATTACAAAATCATTTCTCAACTTTATCTACAAAAATCACAATAAATTGCTGAAATTTATATTTCATTTGAATCGACAAATATTATCGAAATCATTGTTTGCCTTTCTACTGATCAACATGATTCCAAACATTTATTTGATAACATTTTCACTGTACAAACAATTGACAATTGTGAACAGAGTCATTCTAGTGGGAATGATCTCAACACAGACATTTGGAACTCTGGCACTGTTTAAGCCAATGATGGATGTGAATGAATCCATTTTAAATGGAGACAAATCATTGATAAGAATACAACAAAATTTGTATCAATTAGAAAAGAATGTAAATTTGAATCAAAAGATGAAACTCGCAATGTTTTATGAAAAGATTCATCATAATGGAAAACTGGGCTTTACAGTTGGACCAATTTGTACGGTGTCCAAGAATGTTCTGTACAAGGTAAAAAAATTGTCATATTAAAACCAACTTAAATTATGCATTTATTTTAGTCAATTCTACTCTACGCTGGATACATCATTTATACATTGACATTCCTACAAAATAATAACCAACAATAAATCACCATTCTCAAATTATATAAATTATTCAAAGTTTCATGCAAATATTGTCAATTTGAATATATTATTTTAATTTATGATCTTTAAGGACAATTTTAAGGACAATTATTTATTTAATATATTTATGAGTAAAGTTCGTTAACATTAAGGAAAATAAATATTCAAGTTATATAATTTTAAAATTTTATTTTGGTTATTTTGAAAGAATGTACATTTTATAAAAATTGCGAAACTTGACAAATTGAACCGTAAACCGATCAATTGAGTCACATTTTGGTATAAGAAATGACGAAATTTATTTAGTAAAAAGAAATCATTAAGCCTTGTGACTTGTGTGGTTGCTAAATATTGTTTACAGTTTTCCAATCATTCGAAAATAATCTTGAAAACAAAAATATTTTCTCTCCAATTAAAGCAGCAAAAAATGGACAAAATCCGTCGTTTTATTATCCACAATTTGTCAAACAAATTTCAACGCAATTATCTGATAACCAAATTGATCAATGAACAGATTCTCGCAACTTCAAATCAAAATCAACAACCAAAATTTCGAATTATCACAAATTACCTTTATCTCACTGCATGCATACTCGAATCGGCTCGTTTAGCCACCGTCAGTGGAGCAATGTATTTCAATTGCGAGGACTATTTCGCCAAATTCGACAGAACTGCATACGAATTCAATCGAAATCAAGAGTTTGACTACATTTCGGCACTTTTAGCCTCAATTCTTCTTGTTTGTACAATCTATTTTTATGTTCAAATCTACTTTGTACCCGATCAGCTCACCTGGACACTGCTCTACGATTTGATTGTGTTGAATCGTGAGAATTTTTTCAGTTTAAATCCTAAATTTAAATTCAATAATGAAAATATACATAAAAATCCAATTAACGAAATCCAACGATTGGTTTACGTGATTACTCAAAGTAAAAATGCAAATTTCTATTATTCAAAATTGAATTACTTTTCTAAAATTTCAAATAAATTGAGAATTCGTGTGCTCTTTCTTAGTTTGGGACTTGATTTTGTTCTGGGAATTATTTTACTGGCATCTGAAGCAATTCTTGCTGTAATGTTGATTTATTATTTTGATTTTCTTTATAATTGTAATTATTCGCTGATTTCAATTTCGCTCATTTTGTTGGACATGTCAATTGTTTGGTATTTGGTTCGAAGTACTTTCGAGAATTGTCTTTACATGACGCACTATTTGTGGATATTTGCGATGGTTTGTGTGGGTCATGTTGGGGAACTCAAAAGTGTTCTTGTAAAATTTAACAACAAAAAGAATTCAAAAACGAGTCAATTTTCTCAATTTAAAATGATTCACTCCATCCACCATGAACACACCCAACTTTCCCTCTACATTCAAAAGAATATTCTCACTGTTTCACGTGCCACTTTCATATTCATCCTCACGAATTTACCTTTCAATGTCTATCTCATTTCGTTGATATTCTTTAGAACTTTGCCTGCAATGAATCGATTTATTGCTACACTAATTTTGATTATGCAAATCAGTGGTCCACTCTTGACAATCGTACCAATGATTCTCATTAGCGACTCGATTTATTCGATTAAAAGTTGTCTGACGAAATGTCAAATCAATCTTAAAAATTTGATTTCTACTAAGCTGCTGATCAGTACTTGGTTTGAACAGGTCAATAACGCGGACAATCAGTTCGTCTATTCGGCTGGACCATTGGGAAATGTGACTAGACAGTCGCTGGTTCAGGTAAAAATTATAAATAAAATGAATATTTAATTAATTATAAATTTATTTTATTTTTATATAATAGTTTATCTGTATCTACATTGCATATATTATGTTCTCGGTCCAGTTCATAAGGACGCATGCAATTAAGGATAATTAACAATATAACAAAGAATATAATTATCAAAATATAATTTGATTCGATATTTCGATGGTTTCTGAATTGGAATTCTACCATCTTTTCTTCGTTTTGATTGAACATTCTTCAAACGCAAGCTCTAAACAGGCGCAAATTGTTGAAAAACGCCAAATTGTCCACGATCAGTTAAACTTGTTCTACCTCGTACACTCGATACTGTATTAGTAATCTTTCCAAATTAGGGAAAATTCCTGAAATAACTTGACAAAAGCGAATGGTATCCAAATTGTTGTTCGAAATGAAGTTCAAATTAAACATAAAACAACGAAGCAGTGAAACCGAACGAAGTGGGGTGGATTGTCCTGCTCGATCGAGTCCAACTCGATTTCACAAATTATGAAGCCCAGTTCGTGAAGGTTGGCTAGTCTGGTTAGGGGTGGAATCCATTGGTAGCCTAAATGATATGTAAAATTGACACATAAAATTGTTCATACGAGAAGTCGATAAGAATATTAATACATTTGAGAATTACAAAAACTTGTCATAATCATAATAATCGAAATTTAGTGACTCGAGTCAGAAGTGGCACACATAAAAGAAAACATCACTGTCTGTGTGATTCATAGATATTCATAACCACCACCTGTTCATAGAGTACGTTCAACTGTTTTAATATATTTCCAAATTCCGACCTTCTTTAGAGGCGTTTGAGCTGCATTTTGAGCGCTACCTTTTAGGCTAAAATTAAACTTTAAAAATCTATAAACTTGAATTTATTTAAAATTTTAAAGTTTAGCTGTATCTCGTACAATAAAGATGATAATTAAAATTACTAACAATTAATATAATTAAGATATAAATGACATGATTTTACAATTTTGAGTTAATATTTGAAGACGAAGATTTAGGTTTCCAAAATTAAGATTTACTTTTTCTTTTACTTTCGTTTCTTGATAATTTCCATCTGAAAATTTTTCTTTGAATATTTCCGAATCCAAATTTGCCAATATCAGTTACGTCTATGGACACGGTTGAGTTGAATGTTGAATCCATCCAAATTGGGAAAAATAGCCGAAAGAACACGACGGAAACGGGGGCCATCGAACGCACCACAATACACGAAAGAACCAATCAGTGAAATAGTGCGAATGTTGACCAGTGGGGGCGGACTGTCCCGTTCGAGGGAATTCAAATCAATTTCACCGCTTACAAAGCCCAATTCACGAAGGCGAGCCAATCGGCTCAGAGGCGCAATCCAATAAGAGGTAAACTGAATAAAAAATGTAATAATTAAAATTATTATTCATTTTAATATTAATAATTTTAAATATAAAATAAAATTTCTAAATCTTACCGTACTCTCTAAAACATGCAGAATCTGCAAACCAACGAAGTGGTCACAAACATAATCGAGCACATCTAGAAAGTCAATACGCAATCTAAGATGTTCCAAATTCGCAACCAAACGAGCATTACGTCTGACCCATAAACTGATAAATATGAGTGTAATGGGAAAGTTACATTTGACAAATAGACGAACACAGTCGCGTCCAAGAAGACCAATCACCGTGAGAAGAGCCTTCTCGGTACCGGTCACCAGTGACAAATGTTGTAATCTGGAAAATGTTGGCGCAAGCAGAGCGCGATCGTTGAACATTTGCATACCCAAATCTAGTCGTTTCAAATTGGGGAGGCGATTGATGTGGTCACACAGGGCAGGGTAAAATGAACGGGGAAATGATTTGTCCAAAGAGAGCGCCACCAAACTCGTGTACCAGCAGACGAGCAAATTAAACAAATTGACAGCGCAACACAATCGATTCGCGAGAATTGGTTCAAATAGAAATTTCGTTATCCGAGGAAAGAGTCTCACGACAACCGAGATAAATTGATCAGATAGTACAATAACATTCCCGTCACCAATATAGAAAGGTAGTGGAACGACCTTGAGTACAGCGGGACGCTCATTATGACCAAATAATTGTTCCACAAAATCGCAAACTTGAACCGCAGATCGTGAACTCATAATAATCAGCGACTTTTTCTCTTGACACATTTGTTCGATCAACAGTTTCCAGCGGTAGCACACAATTCGAAGTGAGATCAGTTCTTGAGTATCCAATTTGTCCAGAATCGAACGCAGAATTTTGTTTGGAAGTCGATTAAGATTAGTTCCAATACGTATTGGATGATACAAATTGAGATCCATTTCGAAATAAAAGTCTTAAGAAATCGATTTTCTCAAAGTAGAAAAACAAAATAGAAAAAGGAAAGAAAGATAGATCGAGTGAGCGAGCGAGGAGCCGAACACAATAGATCATCAGTGATTCATCACGACCTGTTCATAGAGTACGTTACAATGTTTTGAGCACCGTGGTTCCATTCTCTGATTCGTTTATTTTATAAATTGTACATTCGTTAAAAGTTCAAATACAAAATCCCATTGAAGAATAGAGCTACTTTCTTCAAACTGAAACTACAAAATTCTGTTTTGAATTTCAAAATTCTTATTGGAATCCTTTTATGAGCGCCATCTGTTAGACAAATACAAAATTAAATTCTGCACAATTTGGAATTTTCCCTTGTTTTCAATTTTAAAATCAAAAATCAATATTATTAATTTTATTTTTATTATCTACTCGTCGTACTACTGAATTTATTATCATATGACAAATTCAGTCCATCTGCACGCAAATACTAAATAATTAAAAATTAAAAACAATAACAATTACTAATTAACCTTGTTTACCTGTTTTTAGCTATATCTAAATTGTAATTAATTTTAAATTTATTGTTGGAAAAGTTTCAGAGTTTGTGTCTATTTTTAATTGCATTATTTATGATATTTTAAATTTAGAAATTTAGAATTTTCATATTTATCAAATATTAAAATTCATATTTCAAATTGTAAATTGTCACAAGACCAACAACAGAAAAACCTACGCAATTTTAAAGTCTTTTTAAAGTTCCGCTCGATCACTTTTTTGGCAAATTTATTATTAAAACTTGAATTCCGAAGCGGCCAAAAAAGTATGAATAAATTCAACATTAAAAACTTTGTATCACAAAGCTTCCAAAAACTTGAAATAATATTTGAATAATAGTGTTTGTGCAATGTTTAAATATAAATGTTTTAAATTTATGAATTTTCAAACATTTTAGTATGTAAATTGTCGTGAAAAATTTAAATTGTGAAGAAATGCTAAATAATTGTCATCCGAAAGTTGATTTATGATTCTGTAGAAATTCAGGATTCTTTCGAAATTTCTAGAAAAGTAAAGAACAAGAACAAAGAATATTGTCTAACTGTAATTGTGCGCGATTTCTCAATTGGACATTTCAAGTTTCATTTGACGTCTCAATTTTTACGAAATATTTTTTAAATTATTTTCCAATTTTAATATTTAATAATATAACGAATATATTCTTTAATTTTCAAGGTTAATTAGCAATTTCCAAAAATGTCAAAGCAATGTTCAATCGAATCGCAAACCTCCTCAGTCACCATGTCCACCCTCAACATCTTTACACGATCATTTTACTTTGATTTTGTCGATTCACTCGAACAAATCTCAATTTACCACAATCCTCAACACATTCGCCTGCACAGTTATCCAATCTATCTATTTCTATACAAAAGTGTACACTTTTTCTTGCTCACCATTTTGCCCCTTTCCCTCACGGGTCGTATTCTACTGTACGATGCATTCTACCATTGGGTGCCATCGGTGAGCACCGATCTGTACGCAGCATTCTATGCAGCAATGTCCGCCTATCATTACTATCAGTTCTACTATTGCAACTGTTTGGCAACGAATCAGCTGTTGAGGAATATTCTTTATTATGACGATTCGATGGGATTTTTTGTGGAGCAGAGCTATAAGGGTAAGAGTGTTTGTCAGGTTGTGCAGAGATTTCATAATGTGGTTAATAATTTTCTCGGTTGGATTAATACCATTGGAGGTAAGTGGTGGTGACATCTTTTGGATTCTGTTTTTGATTTGTGTTTAATTTGTGTCTTTAATTTTTTATTCAATTTGTGTGTTTAATTTGTGTTTAATTTGTGTCCAATTTGTGTGTCCAATTTGTGTCTAATTTGTGCCTTTAATTTGTATCTGAATTTGTTTTTAATTCTTTTTTATCGAATTTTAAATTTCTTATTTATTTATCACTTTAAAATCTTCAATTTTTTCTACTAGTAATTTGGCTGATCACAACTCAAATAATCTTTATCGCAAAAATTGTCGACTTGAACGCATTTATCATAAAATCAAAATTGAATTTCACTTTCGCCCTGCTGTTCCACTTTTCAAACTCAATAATATTTTATTTTTATTTTATATTATTTTTGAAAATTCTAATTCTAATAATTTGTGTGTCGAACACGATTCTGTTGATTGCATTCATCAAGTTGCGTCAGTGTTATCGACTTTTGAAGAAATTTTCTGTGAATTTTAATTGGTCCAACTTTTACCGCTTCAAATCGAGCCACTTTGGAACATGTCAATTTTTCCACAAGTCCAACAAATTGTACGGCAAAATTTTCACAGCATTTCTATTTGTGAACGCACCGGGCAATGTGTGGCTGACAATGTTGGTCATTTATGGTGAGACAAAGCCGCGTTTCACAAACTTTTTCCTAATTCAAGTGATCATAATTCAAATTGTGGTCATCTTTGGCACCCATCTCTACATTGTGCAGTACTCGAAGCACGTGCACAGGCCCAGTAAACTGTTGATTCATTTGTTTGTGAACAATTTGCACAAAGTTGGCGATTTGAAGAGTCGAATGCGCATGAGCAGAACAATTCAGGGATTGCATTCGAGGAAGAGGTACGGAATTACGTATGGATGCTTTGCGCTGGTTACGATTAACACTTTTGCTCATGTAAGTTTGATTGTTGATTTTGTTGATTTGATTTTGATTTTGAATTTGATTTGTAATTTTGAATTTGAATTCACAATTTACAATTCAATTTACAGTTTCTAATGCTCTACGGAAAGTATCTAATGTTCACCTATAAACTGTTGAGAAGAAATGTTATTTGAAAATTTGATCAAATTGAAATCGAAATTTTATCCAAATTCAAATTTCCAATTTGTTTTTGTTTCATTTTCATTTTCAATATTATTATTATTGCTATTTCTTTTCGTACAATAAACACTATATGCGCAATATATTATCTAATTATTAATTCATCAATAATCAATAATTTATTATATTAAAAGTAATTTTCAATTTCTCTTGACAATTTATTGAAAGTTTCAATTTGAAACGAACATCACAACAGAATGCAAACGTCCTCTATGAACGACCATTCCCTCACACACATGCGTGATGCAGCAGTACATTTCTATTTATTGTTTCTATATTGCTGCATCATCATCATTTCTATTTTTGGCGTCACTCTCACATTTAGCCAAATCTATTTCTACTTTCATCATTTAGAAATACTGATCATTAGCTCAACTTTATGCGAGCACAATTCTATCGTTTTGGATCTTCTTCTTCTTCTTCTTCTACTCCTTCTCGATTCGAGGTAATTGTTCCTAGACTTTTAGGTTTGGTTTGGTTTCTTTTGATTCTATATTTTGATATTTGTTTTGTTTTTACAGACAGGTTTGACCAATCGACGACTCGAATCACTCAATTCGATTTTGGGTGGTTTGGACACCACGGTTTCTGGCCGTTGGCTACTGGTTCTCGTCCCTAGCCCGAATCCTCAGTCCTCGACCGTACCCCTCACAAGTTTGGCCACACCCCCACACCGCCACCAAAAATGGGCAGATGGGGCAAAGGGAAAGGCACCGGAGTGCACACTCCCCTCGGCGGTACCTTCTACACTGGACGGCCCTTCCGAACCGATCCCGAGACATACAAGCCCGAGACGCCCACTCAGTGGTGGTGCGAGTCGACGCCCGACTCTCAGTTTGCGTTCAACAATATGGCACCCCTTCGTGCAATCCGTGGCGAACTGCCCTCCACCAAGCACTGCCTCATCTGCAGCAGCACCGAGCACCCGATTGTCCGCTGTCCACGCTCACCACCCGACAAGATTCGCATTCTACGGGCGCTCAATGTGTGCGTCAACTGTCTCACGCACGGCCACAGCGAGCGCGACTGCAAACTCTGCAAACTGCCCGACTTTTATCCGTGCTCACAGTGTGGCCAACGCCACTATGACTACATCTTCCACTTTCCGAGGAATTGGTTCGTCTCAAGGCAATTGGTAAATGTGAAATGGAGAGAGTTGAGAAATGTGGATTACATTTTGTGTCATTACAGCAGGATTACTTTGACGACATGCCGAACCATCCTCTGTCGACCTACAATCGGTGGTCCAAGCGAGTGCCACCTTTCGCAAATAAGTGCACCGCCACTGAACAACCACCACCACCACCGCCAACAGTCTTCAAGCCTCCGTATGGGCCCAACAGGACCAACAACAACAACAACAACAATCGAAGCCAATCGAAGCAGCCACTACTCGATGAGTACAGTGAGCTCGAGCGAGTCGTCATCGAAGACGACTTTGAGGACCTGGATGGCTCGCTCGGCCACCTTCCCGAGTACGCAAAGTGGAAGCAGGCCAACTTTGCCTTGCGCCGCTCTCCACGCTTCGACTTGGAATTTCCCGAGTCGGAGGGATTCTGATTCTGTGGCTTCGAAAGGTATACACGTACACAAACACACACACACACACACACACACACTAATCACCTACATTTGATTATTATTATTATTATTATTATTATTATTATAATTCAACACATTTTAGTTTAACACATTTTAGTTTAACACATTTTAATTTTACATTTTTTAATTCATCATATTTTATTTATAATTATCTTAATTAATCATAATTTAGTTTAACATTATGTAACAACAATAAGCACTTTAATATAATGTAATGTAATATTTGTATTTTTATAATTCACATATGGGACTTGTGTATTATCATTAATAACCATAATCATAATATTAATTAATAATGAATAAATAATATTTAGACTACATGATGATTTGTAGAATTTTTTTTCTGTGATTGCAATTCAATATTCGGAGTATTTGCAAGAATTTTGGTTCGCGCGCGGTTTTATTTTGAATCGATTTCGTTTATATCTACCTGAGTTGACTTGTTGACTTGGATATTGACGCTCATAACTGTCAGTTTTGGACCCAAACTTTTGGTTTTTGTGTTGTTTTTTTATTGTAAAATTTGTAGTTGTTATTTTGTTTGGACATTTGCATCGATTTGGTCTTGAACTCGTAACATTTAAAAAAAATTAGTTTGCGACGGCAAAGTGCAATGTGATTTGTGGAAACATGTTAATAGTTCATTGAATGCAGTTTTAAAAATTTATTGTAAAACTTTTTTATGCATGAAGACAGTGTGCAGATTAATCAATCATTAGCCAATCATTTGTCGTTATTTGTCACTTGACCTACCTGGTACTTGTACACGAGAAAGAAGTGCTCCAAATGGGACGATGGAACAGGAAATATAGTCTCAAATGTGTGTACTTGATCGGCTTTCTGTTTGGCAAGTCAGACCCGTTACCACTAATCCCTGGTTCCTGTTTCCACATTGCACTGCAGGATTAATCAATGAGGATGGCCTACCAATGTTTCCCAAAGCTCGATTCGATGACAAGTGGTTTCACGCTCGTTTTATTCACACCTTTGTTTGAACACTATTTGCCTTCTGGTGGCAACTTTGTCCAACATGGCCACTCTACAGATTGCAATCAATCAAATTGCGTATAAAGTACTTGAGCAGGTAAAATGGCCATCGAGCCTGTTAACAGCTCTCAAATTGTGGTTCGAATTTCCTCGTGTAGATGGCAACCTAATCATGGGCAAGGTGATTCTACTGTTGTAGGCGGGCAAAACATCAAAATATATATTCTCTCTCACTAGATGTAATCAAACATTCAGACCTTGAATTGAAGCACTGGGGATCAACTTTTCCGAATATACAAATACAAATTTTCGTCCTCAGTGGGTGCACCCACTGACATGTCACCATACACTTGATACACTCATTATGCACATCTGAAGAACAATTTGACAGCAAATGTTGCACACTTTCGCGAAAAATCGTGCAGTGTCTCAAGTTGCGGCTCATCTTCACCCACGATCCAGTGCCGATGGAGTGGACCGAGGTCGAGAGTTTCTGAGGACAGAACTTCTGTCACAGAAGTGCATTCTCAAGGTGTTGAAGTCGTGAGGTGGGTTGTGATTATTACTGTACTAGATTAAAATTCTTATGAAATTATCATAATCTATAATCTTTTTAAATTGAATCTATAAGAATTCATTCTTTTTTATTTGTTTGTATTACTGCTGTGATTGTCAATTGCCATTTGCCACTCATTGAATGTTGAATAGAGCATCAGCAAATTCTACAAAATCTTTTATTCAAAAATACATAATCAAAATCAAAATACCAAATCCAATCTCAATGCGAAACAATGTCAGAGAAATTTCTACCATCAGTAAGGAATTTACTCATTAATCAGTCCATACTGAAGTCTTTGTGGTTCAATGTGAGCATTAGCATCATCCAATTTAAGTATGCAAATATGCATTTGATATCCAAAGAAAATTAACGCCTACAAATCAATTTAAATAGATATTTGTTGCCAGATAATATATATATTGAATTTTAAAATGTACCTGAAATATATTAAAAATATTGAATAATGCAATAGTTGCATGACTATCTGGCCTCAAGAAAAAGCAGAACCATCCACATTCCATTGAAAGGGCAATTGCGTTGAAAATCTGAATTCTTTTTCGGTGTTTGACTTCACTTTGACTTTGGTCAAAGTTTGTTTTATCGAAAAGATTCCAACATTTTTCATTATCTACAAGAATCATGATGATTGTGATAGCGCAGATAATAGCAAAAATTGGCATCCATCCTATATTGTCAAATTGACATTAGTCAAACATTAAACCATCTTCATACTGCTGGTTCATATTACCCCAGAAAAGTTTCTTTATCGTCGGTAGCTCAATCATACATCTAGATGAAGTATAGAAATATTTAACAATTAATGTACATAGTTGTAGGAATGTTTCAAAAAAATATTTATGCTTACTCAATACTGTCAATTATGGTATATGGAATTACAAGCAAAATACCAAACAGTGCCAACGAAAATGCAAAACAAATAAATATAACGAAAGTATAAGGCGCATTTTTGTAACGGTCAAACGATACCAAAGTGGAATGCATTGTCAGTAGAATATTAAACATGACCGTAGCTACCATTAATAATAAAACAATCATATAAATATAATATTCAGAATCTTGGTCCTAAAAAAATAAAATGTCATTTTATTTGTTATTCAAATAACTACTACTAAATGCTACTAAAACATACCAGTTTGTCAATATATTTTGGAATGCTGAATACGATTTCGGCTACTATTTCAAATATGCAAATACACACTACAATTGAAATTCGTTGACTTTTTGCATTTGTGCTTCCAAATTCCAAAATAGTGCTGTCCACTCCAAAATATATTGCCACTAATGCAGTGATTATGTAGAGGACAATTCTCACAGAAGCAACAAAAATATAACATTGTCTTCCCACAATTGCTATTTTATGATTGCAATAGTAACATGCATCGATAGCTTCTATAGCTGAGGCGTCCAATGTCACATTTTCAGTGTAGTCTAAATTTAAACTAGCACCATTGCATTCTGCGAAATTAATTAAAAAATAAATGACGAATAAAAAATAAAACGAGTATTTCATGATTTTGTTTGCAAATGCGACAACAAAGTAAATAACTAAATTACTCAACAAAATGTTTGTTTGATCACCTCCAATATAAATAGGAGCAAAACTTTTATGTGCGTATTCGCACAAGTTGTTGCGGCACAACATGCATACACTTAAACGATAATATATTTAATATATGCATACACGTAACCACCATTGTGGCCGGCGCCACAAGACCTTCTTAAGTATATTTGGCATCAAATCGGAGCGATGCTATTGTAAACATATTTCACTCTCATAAGGAGAGTGATTGATGTGAGATTCAGATACAAAAAACTCAGTAATAAGCGTCAAATTTCGACCTATCGTGTCTCAAATCTGTTCATCTACTCACTCACCAGAAAATATTATTAAATTTGAAAATATAAAAAGCTTTATTGACGATTACATTTCATTAGAGTCACACCTAAACTATTATTTCGCTTGTTTGCTCCGACAATTAATGAGCAAACAACAAACACTGCTCTACTCAATTGTCTGTGTATCGGCGTAAGACCGTAAACTCTCAAATTGCCAAAACGATTATTAGTTTAATGAAAAATTAATTCATTAGGAGACTTTGGAAAACTTCATAATGTCAGCTTTAATAATTAAATTAATTGAATGAAATGGTCAACTGTTTTGTTTATTTGACTTTACCCTAATAGTTTGCTGTACAAGCTAATGAAAACAACAATAAATGAGAATTTACTGTATTTTTCAGGATTATAGATTATTGTGATATGTACTCTATTTATATTTCTCATGATGTGTATGCCTCTATAATTTGTCCTTCACATGATCAAACTGCGCAATTAAAAATGGGAATTTTCTCAAGAGAAGATTCCCATTTCAATATCATTCGCTTTTCACATTTAATGACCATTTTAAATTTTGATTGTTTTTATAATGATGATCACTTTTGGAAAGACCCACTTTACTCAGACTGTATTGCGCCAGATGACTATGATGACTATGAATTTTGTATTCGAATATTTCCAAACGGAATTGACAAATCAAACAAACAGAATTCGAAAAAATTTCTATCTGTTGGCGTCGAAAAACGAAAAATGCCAATTAAATCCGATGATGTACAATGCAAATTGAAAATTTACATTTTGAACAATCAAGAAGAAACACTCAAGTGCAAGAGTAAGTAATTTTATAACTTATTTAATTTGCTGAGCGAAATGAACGAACACACGAGCGTTAGCGAGTGCGTGAGCGAGTGAGTGAATGTATCGAAGTACTATGCACCAACCCGATTGCTGTTTTCAATGGGCAAAACGGATACATTGTAACAGAGGGCAATATCATATTCCGAATATATCACGCTGTTTTGTGATCAAGAAAAATATAGAAACAGAGGCACTAAAATTTATAAATAATGCCTCAAAAGATGCAGCTAGTCTAAATGAGGTACAATTTGTTGAGGGAGAAAATCCTTAATTGTTTAGGGAAAATCCGGCCAGGTAATGTAATTTTTTAAATTAAATTAAAATTTAATGTATTCTCTATGGGAAATAGCGATTATCACCTCGACTTCGTAGAGGCTGTAGAGAATTGATTCTATAGAGCATTGGCATGTGTGATACACCAAATTAATCGTTGGACTATGTAGATTAATTCCCGCCATTAAAAACTTAGACATAACTCTTATCTACATGGCAATCTACAATCAAACACAACCTCTAAAAGTGGTCGTAAAATTGAAATTTGATGTGAACAAACTGATTTACTCGATATTATAATATATGTTCATAAAGTTCACGCAATTAGAGAGTATTTCTGCCAAAAAAACTCCCATTGGTAGTATTGTTTGAATGTTGCTGTTATTATTTTAATTATTTAAAAAATTAACTATCCGGTAAAACAATTATTATTATTAGGCAATGTTATCATTTTATTTGGCATTTTAAATGTAAACATTTCATTTAAACCTGAGTCATTAATTAATTAAAAATACTTATAAAAATTATTTGTTTCATAGAAAGTGTGTTTAAATTATTTGAAGATCAGTATTTTGCATCGAATGAATACATCAAGCAAGAGGAACTTTTGAAAAAAACCAAGCACAAGTCCAAAAATGGGAAACCTGATCTTCAGTATTATTACATATACGGAAACAAACTTAGATTAAAATTTGAGGTAATTAATAATTGAAAAATACGGAGTAAAATCATATTGTGACTTAGCACAAAAACAATTGGTCTTATTTAAGAATTCACTTTAATTTAATTTATATCAAGCATTAAAGTGATTTTATACTAATATTTTTCTTGTAACTCACAGTTTGAATTGTTTGTGAAAAAACCATTTATATATAGATTTTTGGGTTTGTTTAAAAAATCTAAATATGTTGCCACCATCAATAACAGTGTTTTGAATGGCATTTCTGAAAACACTCACTTATCATTCACTTGGACAATCAATAATGCCAACTATTTGCTTGAGAAAATCAATTCTTCGTGTTTCGTCGAGTCAGAACTGTTTCCATCTAGTTCTACCACCTTTTCAACAATCGAGCAGCGATATCAAAATCAATTTGCCGCCAGATTGTACTTCATTGGCTATCAAAATGATGACACCAATGTGTATGTTTCCATTCGGAATTGTGATAAAAAGGCAAGCCCATGTGTCAGAACAGTGATCACAATTGTTGACAATGTAAATGGCTCAACTGACGAATCTGCAGCTCAATATAAACCTCAAATCGGTTTGTAATTTGTAATTTGTAATATTATCTTAATTGACAATGTTTGTTCCTAGATTTTCCTACGGTCATTTCGCCACAGAAAGGAAAGTGCCTCAAGTTTCTCAATGTGAACGAGTTAAAAAGAAATGCTCAACGATTGATGCCAAACGGAGAATTGAAATTGAAGGTAGACTTATACTACATGGTAAGTATAAACTGTTTTTTAATTGGACATACAAATATTGTTTAATTTAGGAGTACTTAAAAGAAGAAGACAATCATATTGAAAGTGCTCAATCAAATAATTCCTTATCAATAAGTTGTGAAAGTAAAATTGATGTCACACAAAACCAAGCATATTACTTACAGGAGGAATGGATTGTGGATGAGTTCACTAAAAAGTTTAAAAACGATCCCACAAAAAAGTCTAAAGTAGAAATTGAAAATTTTTCACAAGTATTAACGATTACAACAAATACAAATCGAAATTTAAATTTCGTTGCAAAATTATGCCCGAGAAATAATGATATTGATCCAAAGTATCTTTCCTTGTTTTTGAGTTACACGTCTGACAATCCCGAACAAGTGAAGGCACAATATCAATTATCCGTAGTAAGCGATAGTCAAAGCTTCTGCACACAAGGTATATACACAATTAATACATATTTATGAGTTAAAAATGCAACTATACAAATTTACCTTTTACTAGTTAATCAACACTCTCCATAAAATTTGCCTTCAAAGTTTAGCGCGTGAACATTAAGCTTGAGACAAATTCTCTGTACACACTAAGCTTTCGACGTAATGCATGCGCATTAAAGTTACCTTGTAAGTTTAGTGTTGCTACACTAAAGTTTTGACCTGAATGAGATTGCTATTGCTCACAAGTTTAGTGTTGTCTCGTTAAAGTTTCTTTGAAGCATAGTGAAAAGGCTCTAAGAATTTAGGGAAGCATACTGTTGTAGCAATAGACTTTTTTCGTTATAAATAGTGCACATTTGAAAATAAAAAATTTATTTGAATATATCAATACCAAATATAATAAGCAAAAATACAAAAATGTAATAATCGAAAAAATTAATAAATCCAAATTATACGAACCAAATCAGTTTTCAGTAATTTGAAAACTGTTGGACCAATTACTAGAGTTCAGTTTGCGTTTTGACTTCTTCTTCTTCTTCTTTTTCTTCTGTTTGCTTTCTCCTTGAGCCTTATTTTCATTCGAAATGTCTTCTGCTGTAAATTGAACATTCTTCGGAATAGTCTCCAAAATAGCATCAATGTCACTTAAAGTATCATCGTTCTCAAAAGTCTCACTTCTCAAATTAGTTTCATCAATCGAATCTTGCTGAACGCTTTCTGGTCCATTTTTCAGCATCAGTTTTGGACATTTCATACCTCGAGGATACCCTTCACCAGGAGCTGTTTTGTTTCGAGACAATTTTTTCCTTGTTTCATTGTTTGGAACAGAATTTTCTGAGGCTGGTTTGAATTTACATGCTTCGAATCTATTAATCAATTTGCCTCGCAACCGTGCCTAATACAAATTATTATTATTATTATGTAATACTAAACAAAGTTACCATTAAGGTGTCATCAGAAAAAGTCTTGGGTTCAAATCCACAAATTAGACGTTTCAATTTGTCATTCAGTTGTTTGTTTTGCTTCTCGAGACGCACAATTTCAATCAAGTCGTCATATTTCTGTTGAATGAATGGTATTTGAGAGGCAACTATACCGGAAATAATTGTCGGCAAATCTGGGTCATAATTCAAGTTATTTTCAAGTCCTTTTGTAAGAAACCACACGATACGAACGGATGCGATATAAAGACCATGATCGATGTTCTCCAAAGTATACGGATCCAAACCTTTGGTGTCAACTCCATAATCACCAATAGCCCACTTTCCCCAATTATAGACCATGTTACTTCCTTTTTCTTCTTTTGTAAGACCGTACATGCCATTAAATGGTAAGCCATAAGGAATAAATGTGATCACTTTCATGAGAGGTAAATAAGCAGGTGTAATATTAAATCTAATATCTTGGCTTTTCTTATGAACTTTCTCAAACGAGACGAGACAAGATACGGTCAAAGAATTTGGATGTATAGACAAAAATTTTAACATCAATCTGTTGTATTCATCAGCATCTTCAAATTCATTCCTTTTAGGAAAAGGCAGACAAACAGCAGAAATATTAAAAGCATTTAATAGAATAGCTTCTTCGTCTTCCACTCTTCTGGGGCCTTCAAAGTTCATAGAATTATCGCTAATGTTATCTTCAAATTGTGGCTCATTTTCTGAGTTACAGTCCTCATTTGCATTTGAGACTTCATTTGAGACTTGTGTACTTGTTCCACCAGTTAGAAGTGAATTGACTTCATTGATGACCAGATCATCATCATCTATAAAGAATATATTAAAAACTTGTCTAGAAATGATTTATTACCAAAATTGTTTTCATTTTGTTCTGGTTGAGATTCAGAGTGATGATTAATTATCTTGCCAAAATATTTATTGGCCGTTGCATTTGGTTTTGGTAAACTTTTGGGAGTGTTAAATTCGATTAAAGGAGTTGATGGCACATCTCCGAATTTAGTTGAAATGTCTTGCTGAGCTTTCAAAGGTTTGCCAGAAATGTAATCAGAAGGTGAGAAATTTTTGGGAGGTTTGATAATTCTTCTGCCGTTACCAACGTAACGAAATGAATTCGTGGAATCTCGAAGAGGAAACATTGAGATTAATCGGAGATAAAAAGTGCAATCAAAATGAACTTATGAACAAGGAAAAGGTTGAAGTAATTAGGGTCATTTGAAGACAAGAAGCTGCAGTTCACACAAATGTGGTCAGAGTGCAACGCAGAATGCAACGGACATAACCGTCGCGAGCGGTGGTAACACATTTCTGTGCATCTTCTATTTTTTATGGAAAAACTTCTTGATGAAAAGCCCGCTATTTTTGGAAAGTTTCTTGAATTGATGCACAAATACGTTGTGACAACGTACGTTGCACGTGCAATGTACGTGCTCACAACTGATGAATTGATGTCGTTGACATGTCAACAAAGCTCAAAGCAACTTGTTAACTAATTAGCTCGACCTGAATACCCAATTCGGTTACTTTTCTTTCTACTTCTTACTTCATCGATTGTATATAAAATTCGCCATGTCTTGTCAAGAATGGATAGACTTTCAAAGAAGGATTAAGTTAACTTACGCAAAATCTCCTGAATGGAAACATCTTTATGCTTCGTTTTGTATGAAATCTGTCAAACTTGATTCTGGCAAAAAAACTCTTGTTTCTCCTATGAAATGTGAATTCTGCGAATTTCAATTTCGGACTTGGCGCTACTTGAAGTCGCACATAGAAGATAAACATTTTAGTATTTGTTACCATAAACCGTGAGACTTTTTTTTATGTTTCATGTTCTAATTTTTCATATTTCAAATTTAGTCAATCAAAAGGAGTAAAAAGATATTGTGAACTGGAACAGAATGGCATCAGTGCCTGTGACATTGCCGAAGGTAGTCAAATGAAATATTTAAACATGCCTACAAGTGGAAATTTGGTTGATACGACTGTCTTTACTGATAATGGGGAGCACTCTATACATTGTGAAGAAAACTTAAGCTACAATGAAAATACAATTGGATATGATTTTGATTCTCAATATAGTTTATTTAATGACTCAAGTGATGCTTTATATGAAAATTGTGAATCTGAAAGGGAGAAAAATGAAAGGAATTCGTTTTTGAAAAGTACTTTTGACGATAAGTTAATCCAAGTTTGTATTTTCTTTTGTGTTTGTTTTCAGTTTATTGATTTTTAATTTTATAGAAATGGATGAGTTTAGATCTACTTATGATGAAGATTTCATATGAAAACCAAAATGAAGTTAAACGTTTATGTGCTGAACTAATGCTTGATGCTGCTAAAAGCATAATTGGTACCAAACAATGCAATTGCAAATGTTGTAGTTGTAGTTGCTCATCAAATCTAGAAAATTATGAATCTTCTGTTCATCCATCTCTGGTGAAAATATCTTCTAGTCCTAATGGATATTTAAGTCGACAATGGCACAAGCTCTATACCAAAGATTATTATATTGAACCAATTGAAATGGAATTGAAATCGCCTGATGGAATTGTTTTTGGAACATATTTTCGCATCTCTTTAATCGATTTAACTAAATTACATCTCAAAAATTTGTCATTTCGCCAAAAACTTGATGCTGAAAAAAATGGAAAAGTTATTCGAATTGAAGGAAATTATTCCGATATTACTGATGGTGAAATATTTTATCGACTTGAGGGAATTGTAAAGATTGAGTTTTATACGGACGATAGTCAAACTAAAAAAATCAAACTACAGTGTCGGTGACAAAAGCAAAGAAACGAAGTTTGCTTTTTTTTACGTCACTTTTGCCGACTTGCCATTTGAATATCGATGCAAAATTCAAGATATCGATTGTGTTATGATGGTCAGTCGAAGCCATATGGACCGAATAAAGAAAGAGTATGGCAGCCTTCGAATGCTTTTTTGAACCATTTCTTCAAGAACTGGAATATTTGGCCACAAAAGGAATAAAAGTTGATGGAACAACCTACTTTGCGTCGCTAAGTGTCATCTTGGGAGATAGTTTAGCTATTTATGAGTTATTTGGATATCGAGAATCGTTCAAGACAGTTTCATTTTGGTGTAGAGGATGCGGTCTTAAAGGTCTATGTAAATGTGATACTATTAAGAAGAAGTACAACGAAATTAAAACGCGATCCTATCAAAATCTTGATGATTCTTTTGACGATAGTCGACCAATTGAACCTCTCAAATGTACTATTCATCAAACCATTCAAGACACTCGCAATGTTGGTCGGCTTTTGACTGGAAGTGACTTTACGAGTATGGATGAAGTATCTATCACTAATGCCAAACATGGCATGTATCGATTACCTGCAATTGTGAATGAAAATATCAGAACACTGACCAATATTGACATAACTAATATATCACCATTTGAAGGGATGCATGACATCCTAGAAGGAATTCTTCCAGATTTTCTTGTCCTTCTTTTGAATGGTATTGCTCAGGAATGGCACTCTGGTATTCACATTGGTGAAATTATGAAAGAAATTTGTTCAAAGTTTCAATCTTTTGACTATTATGAAGGCAATCCATTATTACGAATAAAAGATGGATGTTTTTATATTGAGGCAACAGCAATTCAAGTAAGTAAATACGTAAATAGCTTTAAAATAAACGTTTAATTAAATGCATTAATGCTTTTTCCATATAGAAACTGGAACTTTTTATGAAATTAGAAGTCATACTATTTAAAATGAAAATGCCTATTGCGTGCATCAATAAACAATGGCTTTATGATGATCTTTCTTTAGAAGATGTCCTATCGCAAGTTCTTCTTGGACCAAATGAAAGTGGCGAAATGTCAAATGGATTTATTCTTTTCTTAGAAATGAAAATTTTCGTACTTCTTACTTTTTCGCGTCATTTGACTGAAACAGACATCGACAAAATGGAACGACTTGCGACTAATTTAATTTTTCGAATCGTTACTTTAACTAAAACACCTGTTCGATGCAAATTACATCATCTAGTTCACTATGGTGCTCTCGTCCGTCGTTATGGCCCTCTCTACTTGTACATTGTTCTCAGGTACGAACAAAAGCATCAACAACCAAAGGATATCGTGAGACGTTCTTATTGTTTCGTTAATATACAAAAAACTATTTTTGATCAATTTGCCAGACAACGAGCATTCCATTTAAAGACTATTGGTTATATTGAAAAGAATTTCTTTCGTCCGATGACACAAATGAAATTTGAAAATTTCACTGAAAATGTCGACAAGGATGAGCCGAGCTCAGACAAGCCATATCCATTAAGCAAGAATATAATCTTAAAATGTCCAACAGATCAAAGCAAAGGTAACATAGAACTTTGGTTCCGTCCCGAGAGATATGTTAAAAGGCCAAGCAACGGCTGTGTAGTTTGTGTAGGTTCATTGTTTGAACTGAAACATAAACGAACTCACGACAATAATCTAATGCCTAAAGACACTAGCGGAAGAATGCAAGAACTTTTGTTGAAATTGCAAAATTGTTGTATTGATATCAACTGGCTTCAGGAATTTGCAATACAGCTTCAAAAGGATTTTATATTTGAATCTGGATTCACTGATGAAGAACGAAAACTGATTAAATCATCTTATCGAATAAAAAAACAATGTAATCTTGACCCAGTGATAACATCGAGAAAATCAAACCCGAATATCACTTATTATTTAGTTAAATGGATTGGAGGAAAAATTTAGATAATATTGATAATTATAATATATTTTTAAATTCATTGACATTGCTTTTATTTTTTTTGTGATAATAATAATAATAAACGTTATCTGTGTAAACGATCTCAACGATATTTAGAGATATAAATTATAATTCGTAACCTGTAATGTCACAACATTAAGGATGATATTTATTTTGTTCGAACTACAACTTAAAAATTTAAAGTTGTAGCATTAAACTTATGACAAAAGTATAATGACAGAACATTATTGTTGAGCTTAGTGTTCAAACATTATACTTTAGATTGAATTTTGATCACTTGATTCAAAGTTTAGTGTATGGACATTAAAAATCTCGATTGGAAAATCTGGCTGCGCAGACTTCACTGCAATGCACCAAACTTTAGTGTTCACACACTAAGTATTCTCATTTCATTCGATAGAATTTAGCAAGCTTAGTGTCCATGCGTTATACTTGGAAACTTTAGTGTCTGTTCACTAAATTTGGTTAAATTTTTAGTTCCCAAACATTAAACCAAGCAAAATTTTATGGATAGTCAAAGCTTCTGCACACAAGGTATATACACAATTAATACATATTTATGAGTTAAAAATGCAACTATACAAATTTACCTTTTACTAGTTAATCAAAGTATTTTTAAGCGGCATGAAAATTATGGCTTTTCAAAATTTCTATTGATTAAAGATCTTGAAAAGTTGCTTGAAGATGACAAATTGACATTGTCTATAAAAGTAAGAATTTGAATTTTTAAGCTTTTAGTAAAACTGCAATATTTACAATTTAGATATGGGTTAAAGATATTGACAGTAATTTTGTTGAGAATAGAAGTGATCAACAGCAACAGCAACAGCAACAGCAACAGCAACAGCAACAGCAACAGCAACAGCAACAGCAACAGCAACAGCAACAGTTACCTTTTCTAAACGAAAATTATCCAAATCGAGAAACGAACTTACTGAGACAACCAAGCACTGAAACTTTTCCATTTTATCCACAGTCTAATTCACCAAGAAGACATTCCCAAAAAAGTGATCGCAATTGTCACGAATGCTTTAATATTTGGTATAATGTGTTCAACCAAAGCGAAAAATTACGTTTTGACAAAGTAGAAAACTCGATTGTTAATGTTAATGGGAATCAATCTTTTGGGAAAACTAAGCTAACTTCAAAAATTAAAAAGAAAATTTTTAAATACTATTACCACTTTGAGGATAAACATCACTCTAACCCCCGAAAAATGTCACCGCAGTTATTAATAAATTAATTAAGTTTATTAGTATTTGAAATGTTATAAATAATAACAAACAAACCCATCCTTTGAATAATAATGCCATAACAGTTTGCTTAAATATATTTATTGAAAATTAAAATTGTATAATAAATACTTTTTGTTAAATGTTAAAACCAAATCGAGCCACTTTAAAATTAAAATGTTTTTAAAGATTTAACATTTAAACTGGTGTTTTGCATACTAGGTTCGGTTATTTGATTGCTAAAAGATACTGCGCGCTTGCGTTCTTTCTGGAATTGTAATGGTTGTTTAGTCGATTGATCGACAATCAATGATCGGTTGATCAATGTCGTGTTGGGCATGTAATCCTTTTGTCATTTTTGTTTGGTTGGGACAACAAGAAAGTTGTGATAAGATTTGGTATTTTATGCCCATACGAAAAGAAGCCACACCAACTATGATTAAGCTACAGAACCATTGGAAACCAAAAACGTTGACTAAACGAAAAGATCTTCAAATTGCTATCGACAATAAACAATTGTGGTTGGCATTTATCCATGCATGCATGCGTTACGATTGAGCCACTTTTTGTCGTCTATGTTTGCCTAACAATTGTTAGACCAAATTGACATTATTGCACATTTGAGCACACAAATTTGCAATCTCACACAAAACTTACTTACACTCTACTTATATCACTATTGATTATGGTCTGCAGCACAATGTCAGATGTCTGAACCAAAATTTTGCTCTTGTAGGAACATTTTTCCCATTTACACCGTTGAATGTAAACTAATTTCCTTTTAATAAGCGCTGAATCCAAAATTACACCCGTCACAGTTTTTCCTTATTTGAGAGTACATTAATTGAATTCATGAGCAATAAAAAAATGTCCGATACACTAGAAACCATAAAAGTGAAACGAGGCAAATTGTTGATTCTCGCTTATTCCAAATTTTCCCCAGCTCTGAATGTACAGTTTGAAGGACAACAGAAAATACCACTCAAATCGCTTCCTGGTGTAAAAGCCAGTGCTGCACTTTTGGATAATATTTTTTTGTCATTCAATTTTAACACATCCATTTGTCCGAATAAAACTTTTGCTGAAACAGAAGAATTCATTAAAATCCGTAATGCACATTTTCAATATCTTAATTTCGTATTATAATATCGCAATTATCCCAACAGATGTGAAAGATATCGAGAATCGGAAGGAAGGTGAAGAGTATGACTGTTTGGCAGTATGCATCAGTTCACACGGCGGGGACGGATGTAAGTCATAAATACTCATTTGATATCTAATTTGTATTATTACAATTTAGTTTTCTACTGCCACGATCAAATCTACTATCTTTCGCGCCTATTTGGTTATTTTGAAATTCCCAAGTTAGCCAAAATACCTAAATTATTTTTCATAGATGTAATCGTTTGTTTATTTTAAATTTATTATAATTATTCGATTAATTTTTGAATCCTTTACATGATAGACTTGTCAAGGTGATAAGGTCGATTTACGAGAAAATTTCATGAGTCCACCAGGCAGTGATGATTATCATTACGAAACACCTCTGGGCGCAAACTACTTGATCGCCCATTCAAGTTATAAAGGTAGTTGTCCTTTTAAATTTATGAATACAAAAAAAGATTAAACGTTAATTTTAGGTTACAAAGCTCTTATCGAACAAAATGGAGGCTCAGTGTTTGTACAAGAGTTGTGTCGTGTGTTGAATTTGCACTATCGAAAGTATGATCTACACGATCTGTTGACAATTGTGGGCAAAAATGTGGCATCACAAAAGTACGGGACACCAGAGAGCCATCCCCAGAAAGGCATCGTCAAGCAGATGCCATACTTCCAGTCGTCACTGTTGACACTGGTTAGGCTTGGCCGTACAAAGCACAACACTAAATACTCGGAATTAAATGAAACTATCGAATTTTTCGGTGTTTCTGCTGGACAGCAAAATTTTACCCTTGTAATTGACCGGACAAATATTTCTCCAAACATTCGTTCAGTGTTTGCCCATTGCGAAGGGAATTTTATCGAAATTGAATGCTCCGATTTGGAAACATTCAGAGCCACGAGCATTTACTTACAGAATGATCGTGTCAATATCAATGATCGAAATGTGCCTGGTTTATTGGACATTTCCGTTAAAGTAAGTCCAGTCCTAATTCAATGCAATGCAGTAATTATTGTGTTTATATTATTTATTTAGTACCGCTTAAATGTGTTACAGCAAATGTGCGAAAATTATCTGATTCAACAGCTTGATTCTCAAAATGTGGTAAACATTTGGCACTTTTCTGATCAATGCAAAACTGATCGATTGAAAAAAGCTGCCATGGGACACATTCTGAATAATTTTGGAAAAATTTGTGATGAAAATGACTACAAAATGTTTATTGAATCGAGGCCTGATTTGCTCACAGAATTGTCTAACTTTGGGAAAACTTTTACAAAAGAATAGATCAAGCAAACTTTATCTTGAGCCATTCTGTTTGTAGAGTACGGCTGCTGTCCAGAATTGTATTAAACTCCTTCGATTCCACAATATCAGGACATTTTCTAAAATTTTTAAAATAATATTAATAATATGATTACTTTATTTATTTGATACTTACTTGATAAATACCAAAATGCTTGCTCGTAGCTCAATTAGATCGTTCTCAACTGCCAAAATCAAATAATTCACAGCGGTCTCATTGTTGAGTGTTTTCTTGTAGAATTCATCACTAAGAAATCGTACCAAATTGTCCACTTTGAACTGTGAACATAAAAATTACTTATAAATTTAAAATATTTAATTCACAATTATTCCCAATTACTTTGTTAGCAACATTGAGCAGTGCCTCCGCATGTAGTCTCATCTTTTCAAGCTCCAATGGAATGGTGCCAATGACAATGAAATCGAGTAGAAGTTGAAATACTTCTGGCTCGACACTGTCCACCTGATGATCGTTGAGCGTCTGAGGGAATGAAGCCAACAAGTTGGCTGCTTTTTCGGCCAACAATTTTCGTTGGATAGAAAATTTTTTACCTTTTACAATAAAAGATATTTCTTCAGTTGCGGGGACTTCTGGTTCACTTTGGGCTGACTTTTGTTGATCGGCCCAACTTGGTGAGACGTTTACTTTTTCATGAACCTTTATTTTGCCATCAACTTCTATTTTGCCACCGTCAAGTCCACGAACGGCATTTTTCAGATATGTATCTGCGTCTATTTGTTGAGGGGGAGGAGTATAGCCATTGTATTCAGAAGTGATCTCAATCTCCTTAGCCTTCACATTGGCATCCTTTCCATGAGCTAAAACAGAGTTATGAATGTAAGTTTTGGAGTTCGAGTTAGAAGACATTTGTTGATGTTGTTGAATGAAACAATTTGGGCGAGTCAGTGTGCAATATATCAAAACCAGTTCTGGGCGCTGTGTCGGCCGTTTGTTAGGTTAGAAAAATGCGAAGGGGCATTCATAGATGAAATATGATTATATATGATGTATAGCTAATGTCTAAAATCTTTCTATGATAATAGGATTTATGATTGTTACTTTAGGAAGACAGATTAGTAGATCGAAAACAACAAGCTATATAGCTTGTCTTTAGTGTATTTGTATTTTTAAACTTTAAAATTTAAACTTTAAAATTAAAATCTACTTTAATACTTTAAACTTCAATATAAAATCAATAATATAAGGGTAATATAACTAATGACTCATTTACTCAAGTCACTAACAATAGATAAGGTATCCAGGATACATTGTCTGCAGCTCTATCTGTGGGCGAAAAAACAAATTATACGTATTTAAACTTTTTATTTTTTAATAATGTCTAAAATCAAATTCCAGAGTTCACAATCATTAACTCTTAATTATAATTTTATACGGAAACATTAGAAATTTTCCATATAAAAGTAGACACTAGGAAGGAAAAAATAGCATTATTCATAAATTCATAAAAGTGTTAAAAGATCAAGGGCTAATTTAAATTGTACTTTTGTAAAGGTGGCCAAAGTGACCATCCCTATAACGCCATAATTGATTCCATACATTCGATTAGTGTGCAGCCGAAATATCGAATGACAGCTCTAACCTTGCACGAAAGTTTCCAATTCTGTACTGCTGATGTACAGCAACACTGACAAAAGTTGTGAGCAGAACCTTTGCTGAGGCGTGACACTTTTTGGTCAAATGAGCAATGTATAGATGTAGTGCAAATATTACTATCCACTCTTGCACAATCAAAGGTGTCACAAAAGTGTCATTCGTCCGTGAACTCGGCCCAACATGACCAACATCATGAGATATGCATTGATTGGACTTGAAACGAGCATAAACACCGCAAACAACTTTCCAAGTGATCGATCACCGATGAAAATTATTTGGAAATTTGCAATATCATTTTGAATAAACGATTTTAAGTAGGACCAATTGAATTTGTATTTCACAGATTGAACGAATCGTTTCAAATTGTCCACAATTTGAAAATGAAGGTACACAAGTCCAGTCACTCCAAGTGATGCAGCCAAAATACAAATGTCACAGAAATTGAGCACACAAATGTAGTACATTGACAGGTGGACAAGATGAAAAATGTATTGACAAATTGATAATAAACTCACAAATAATTGATTCGACAATTTGGCCGTTTCAAATGTGATTACAATGCTGAAATGAATCAAAATTGCATCTGAAAATATTATTAAATTAAACATTATGGACTATTATTTGGGTGAATTCAAAATTAACTTACAAATTGCTAAAGTAAAAATCTGCAGCGAATTTACACTTCTCAAAGCAATCCTTTGAACACGAAATTGTGTTCTTAAAAGTTGACTGAAATATTGACAAAATTTCAAATCAACATTCAAATACAATTCGTGCATAAAATAAACCACCATTGATAAAAGCAAATTAGTGATCAAATAGAAATCGGGCGACAGTATGAAATGAATCAAATCGGCGTGAATAAATCGGTCAAAGTGGGTCAAATTGTGATTCGATAGAAAAAAGTAATAGTAGTACAAATTGTGAGCAAAAATGTTGATGTTGATCAGAATCAGTAACTTTACTTTGACTATTTCTATTCGGTTTCTGTAGATTGTGATTTGCTCTACTGCATTGAGATAATGTTCGTAAAATTGCAGTGTTTTGTATGGTAATATGTAAAGTAGTAAAGACTTTAGAAATTTTAGCATTTTGAAGTCTTTAAATTGGGTTGCTTTACAAAATGCAATTTGAATGTCAATTTGTGTGTTTTGAATTTGTCAGAAATTGTGTGTGTTGAATTGCCGTATCGATTGTAATTAAGCTCAAAAATACATTAGTAAATTATTAATGTTCAGAATGACAGAATTTTTATCATAAATTGTCAATTATAATTTCAAATTATATTTTATAATAATGAATGTTTAAAATGTTTTATATTCAAATTCCATTTCTAAATGTATTTGACTCTTTTGTGCGTATTTAAATGTAAGTTTCAATGTCAATTGGTTATCGTTCATTGCATATGTCCATATATTTAGTCGGGGGGATAATTTTGAAGCAAAAAAGACAGCAAACAAAAAGTGCCGGCACGTTTTGAAACTTTTTTAGTTCATAACAAAAACTAGAACTTTATCTAATGTCAATGTTTTTGCGTCATTTCTTTCAAAATTTATTACAATCGGTTATATTTATTTATATTTAGTAAATGAAGGTCGCTTGATAAAGATTGTCAATTTGACTTTTGATCTTTAATGAGTTTGACAATGTCGAAGAGAAACAAAAAATAATTTGAATAATTATGAAACCAAATCAAATAATCCCAAAACACTCAAATTTAGATTTACGATTGTCAATTGTCAAATTGTCAAATGAACGAGTTTGTTTAGATGTGTATAATGTAATTGTCAATTTGAATTAACGAGATTTTAGTTGGTTAAAATGTAATTTGCAATTTTTCAAATTGAATTGGTTGAATTGTCGAATTGAAATTTGGTTTTCCCATTATCTATCTATAGATTTCTATTGCGGGTTTGTTTGTTGTTAAAAGCTGTTATAATTGAGTGGGCAAATATCGATTGCAAACTGAGTAAATACATTTACATTTGGCTAATTAGAAGCCAAATAACACGCATCCAAAAAGTGCCAAGTTTGCAACAAATTTTGCTAACCGAAAACAACAATCAACAACTTTATCGAATGTCTATTTTTGCGTCATTCACTTTACAACAACAAAATAATGTACAATTTGGTTAAATGTTATATTTAGGTTATGAAGGTCGATCGTTTGATAAAATTTAAACTTTGATCTTATTATAACTAGTTTGACAATTGAGGGTAAAACAAACAACATTTGTATTATTTATTATAATTAAATGAACAACCAAAAATAACAATATTATTTATTAAAATTAAAAAAAACAAATATATTTAGTTATATTATAAGATATAGTACAAATCAAGATTTATCATTATTAATATTGACAATTGAACCATTTACACAGCGCTGTTTGGCACACTTCCCAGTGGTCCAGTAACGTTTGCGTAACCGTTCAATGGTTCCATCTTCGTGCAGCTCCCTTATCGCCTTGTTGACTGGCGCCAAAAGGTGTGAGCCCTTCTGAAATGCAATGACAATCTCGCGCGGCTGTGACCTGAAGTGATTATGCACAACTGTCACGCCACAGTCGTGCTCAGCCAAGTACTCGGCCATGTTGGACTTCATCAGATAGGCGAGGTTGGGCTTTTGTTTGATATTCTCCAGTGCGTCCTCGACGTCCATCACGAGATTCAGGTCACGCAGTAGTACCTTGTTCAGTCGCGCCACAAAGGGCCCCTCGGAAATGTTGAGAAAATACTTGAAATACCAAAAGTGGCCCAGGGCGCCAATGTGAAATTGTCTTTGTTCCGCCATTTTGAGCATGTCCTCTATTGTGCAAAAGTGGTGTGGATTGGCGCGTGATATTAAAGCGGCGTACTGTTGGTACTGTAGGATTGGGTCCGAAAAGATTACGTACGGATGGAAGAGGGCGTAGTTGTCCACATTGCCAATGGCAAAATCAGCTCGCTAATCATCATGATAAGATACAAAATTTAATAATGAATCAATCACAAGTGCAAAAGACACTCACCTTTTTGTGCACCTCTCCAACTGGTCCATACATGATTTTATTTCCAGATTTTCCATCGTGCAAACTAACCTTCTGGGGCGAATCATACAATGTGTAATTGAAGCCCAACTTTGCAGCAATTTCATTCAAAATGTCGATAGTGTAGCCCTCATAGTGATCACGGGCCACTTTACGAACATAGAAACCAGGTATTTCAGAGTACTGAGAAGCAAATAAAACAATCAAAAAATTAACAAATTAAGTGACACAACAAAACAACTACAAAACAGCAACAAAACAACCACAACAAAACTCACCTCACTGACCACACCTCTGAGTGTGAGTGCGTTCGACACGTGCGAAGTGATTAGCACGCAAAGCGCCAACGAGCAAACAAACAGACAAACAAAATTGAAATTGTGCTTCATTGTTGTTGTTGTGACAGGTCGAGTGTGATTCTTTTTGGGTTATAAACTGTATTTGCAATTGCATGCGACTAAAATACGCATCGCACGATGATGATCAAATCGAATCGAACCAGCAGAGCAGAGTGTGGAAGAAAACAGACAACAAGACAAGACAAGAGAAGTGAAGATTGTGCCTGCCAAAACACATCAAACCACAAAAGTCATATGATGATAAAGTGAGCGAATGGTGTCTTATATATATTTATTATCACGTTGGCCTTTGCATATTATTTATTCGAGCACTTTTTTGACGTGCACAAAAACACCAAGACGTGATTAGAGCATGTCATGAGTGACGGGAGATGAGACGAGACTGGTCGACTGGAAAGTTGATTCGAAGAGTCGAAAGCAAAGTGGAAATGTAATGCGATGTGCGTACATGCAAATGTGTACACATGTGGACTCATAATATGCAAAAAATTGACAACAATTTTTCCAAAGTGCAAAGTCACAAACTAAACAACAAGACAGAACAAGCCTAAACAAGCCCAAACAGAAATGTGTATTCATTTATAGTTTTATTTAAATTTACATTACGACAGTTTGTTAATTGGCTTTTCATTGAATTATATTCTTTTATATTTACAATCTATTACACTAATCTAGATGCTTTCTAAATTACTAATTGTAAAATATATTAGAAAAGGATTCTCGGACTAATTTGTAAAAACTTTAGAAAATTTACGAATCGAAATCGTTGGTTCACTGTTTTTTTCGCCTTCAACTTGTTGACGGTCGTTAGACGGTCGTCAAATTGATTACTTTGTTTATCTCTCTCAAGCGTCCATCAATTCTCTTCGTGATTGTTGTCGTCGTGTGTGTGAATTGAATTTGTCCGTAGTAATTTTTCCGTCACACATGTGTAACCAAAGTTCGAAATTTCAAATACAAACAACAACAACAATTGCTTGAGTCTGTAATTGATTTCCGTCAAACAAATTGACAAATGGAATATTTTCTGAAATTCGTGTGTGTGCGTCTGATGGAACAAAATTGTCTCGTTTGGTTCTGTTTCTAGAGGACCAAATGGAAAAATGGTGAAAAGAATCAAAGAATTGAATAAATGAATATTAAACACAATTTTCAGTTTAGATTTGGTTACATTGAAATATATGAGAAAATAATGAGATTAGTTATTACCCGTTAAATACGATCACCAAACGACAACTTTGTTTTTGGTCGAATATTGGCCAAATTGTGTATTCATTTTGGCAGCAAATACAATCACTGCAACAAAATGAGTTTCAGTTTAAGAAAATTGATAATGCCATTAATGATCGTTTATATATACAACATATGTATTATGCTAATGGTGCAATTGTGTATTGATCCGCATTTGTGTTTACATTTGGTTGGATTGCACAGACACACACACAATCTATACATTTACAATCAAATTGACAAACAAAGTCTACTACAAAATTTGAATGTGTGTTTGATCCAGTTTGGTGCCTGTCTCTGTCTGTCACTCTATTTTGAAATGTTCAATTTTGTGTAAACGAAAATGGCGTGATTTTCCGTGTTCAATTACATACATTGCATCACTTGCATCATCATCATCATTCGAAATCGAAATCGAATCGTCTAGTATTATCCCGTTGCACGATGAACTTTGTTGATTGATGATTGAACAACAACATGTATACAGTATAAAAATAATGTACTTTGTGCTTGTGGTGTGGTTATCTTCCACATTTGGTCGGTTTGGGTTCGGTTGCTATGCATGGGGTGCTGCATCATGTTTACATCATGACAGGGTTTATTTATTTTCATGCACTTTTTTCCATGTTTACAAAAAGTGAGACTTTCAGTGTTGTAATCAAGTGTCGTACAAAAGTCAAACTGATGGGGGTGCATACAGGCGCCACGTGAACATGGAATATATTGTGTGCGTGTGGATGATTAAATGTATTTATACATATTTGAACTAACTTTGTACTATAGTACCAACTTTCCAGCCTGTACAAAAGCTAAAGTTTACCTTGAAGTATTTAATTTATTCAATTTATTCAAAAACAACTAATAGGAATACATTGTAGCAAAACGGTACTTATTTAAAATTTTCAAATACAATTTGAACACATTTATGACGCAAAATCATCACCAATATAAATTGATCTTATCAGGGTGCTTTAAAGTACTCGTTTGCGTAAATACGTAAAGTGGCAGCAATCGACAATTTTGCAATCTTAAAAGCTAAGTTTTAGGTTTTCGGTTTCGGTTGTTTTGTTCTTTCGTGACATTTTTTCCTATTTATAACTCTTTAGTTTGACATTAGCAAAGATACTGTACATTTCGAATCATATCATTAAGTTCATCTTATACATGAGACTCTCATGATGAGAGAGAATTTCAATGTATCCAACTGATGAATGATTCACTTTATGCATTTGATTTGATTTTGTCCATATAAAATGCGATGAGTTCAGATTTGAGTTTCTTAAAAAACAGATTTTAAAGAATGTCCATTTCCCTCTCCCACTTGACTTTCTGTGTATCGAACGCTAAACAAGCAGCTCTAAATTGGTGTTTGCTGTATGGTTTTGAGCCGTACAAGTATCGTGGATTGGAGTCGAATCATCGGGACCAGTGTTCACATGCGATCAAACTGAACTCGATTGTGCTCGTCTTTGTTTTGCCCTATTACGATGGTCACCCAATTCGTACATTGTACGACACGGTGAATCGGTGAGTGATGTTGCGATCAATGTGAGTGGATTCACAGAAATGGTCAAACACATTCGATCACAATCGATACCAATCAATGAGTGGGCGGAAAAGGATGGAAATGATCTGGTTCGATTTGCTCGGGTGAGGTGTCCGTTTGGTGGTACAACTCATACGTTGATTAAGCGGAATGACTATCCTGACTTTCTACCTAACTGGACAACAAGTCCATTGAAGCTTACAAATTCAATTTGGTCAAAACTACCTTCAACCGCCCTTCAACAAATCGATCATTTAGCAATGAATCACTACACTGGAACTGTGGATAAAGTTGTCGGCTGGTACATTAACGTACTACAACTTGAAAGATTCTGGTCAAAGGACGACACTGTGATCAGCTCAGAACACTCGGGACTGAGATCCATTTTCCTATCGAACAGTAATGAGCAGATAAAGTTTGTCATTACTGAGCCAATCAGTAGAAGAAATTTCAAGTCCCAAATACAGGATTTCCTCGACTATCATCGTGGTCCGGGTGTGCAGCTCATTGCTTTTGGAACTTTGGATATTTGTGAATCGATACTACAACTCAAGAGTCGAGGTGTTCAATTTTTGGAGACGCCGCATACGTATTATACGCAATTAGTTTCTCGTCTCGAGAAAGATAACGTCCAAATCGATAAACCCGCTTCACTGTTGGCAACAGTCTGTTGCACAAACACAACATTTTGGTAGATTACGACAACCAAAATGGATCATCAGCATCACATTTGTATCAAATATTTACGCGGCCAATTGCGGATCGACCAACACTTTTCCTTGAACTCATCGAACGACACAGTTTTGGTGGCTTTGGTGCGGGCAATATTAAGGCGCTCTTTGAGTCAATTGAGGAGGAACAGAAATTGCGTGGAAATTTGCGGTGAGGCGACACTTGAGATTTGATTCAAATCATGATGATTAAGCCAATCTTAATTGGACAATCTCATTTCCAGGAATCGCGATTTGTGTGTGTGCACAAATTAAAATTTAGTAAAGTTGGTTGCGAGTTTCTTTTTGTAAATGTCTTAAGACAAATTTGTAAATCTAGTAAATTGTACCAAAATCATTTCGAAATGAAAATAAAATTTCAAATATTACTATTCATCAGTTTTCTGATTCAAATTATCGAATGCGCAATCGACTATCAAATTGTGGCCAACAGTCGAGGCGAAACAGAATTCATAGTTCTGAATGGAAATTCCCTCAAACTACCGAATCGTCATCGACACAATCAACCGGAACTCAAGTTGACACTGCACGGAAGTACAATTGACAAATATGAAAGTGGTAAAACGGAACTGAATTGGTTGTTGAGATTGAGCGACAAGTCGAGCGTGGAGTTGAATTCTGTTGAAGTGGGACAGACGACTGCACTGCAATTGAGATGGATTGCTGGTGGATCGAATGAGGAACGGGAAATTTGTGTGCATTTTGGCGGTTCAAATAATGTTTCATGGTACAACACGTACAAAAGTGCAAATCATAAATTTCCAATGGACACCATTCATAAAGGTAGTACCACTCGAAAGCCATTCAACTATCTGTTCAATGGCGATTGTGAGGAATTTTGTCACAAACTCGAGCATCTATTCCTCAACACTGATGGATTCGCCATTTTACTCGATCAGTACGCTCCATGGTACATTCGTCACGATTCTAATCATAATGATCCACTACTTTGCTTTTCTGTTCACAATTCGGCACCTTATTCTGTAAACAGTAATGATTCATCATATTTAGACATGAAAATGTACATTTACTCTTCGAGCAACATTCGAACTGTGACGGACTATGCAGTACACCGGTCGGGTGTAATGCCTAAACCGAAATCAATTCCCGATGAGCGTTTGTTTACGTATCCAAGTTGGCTCACTCATTCATTGAATCCGAATTTGAAACAAAGTGAATTGATTACTTTTGGTGATGAAATTGTGAAACATGGTTTTTCGAGTAAAAGTATGTTTTGTTTTATATTTTAAAAATTATGTAATTTTGATTTTGGACTTTTACTATTTAACATTTTAATATTTTAATTTTGATATTTTATTTTAATATATTTAAAAATAGGCACAATTTGGCTGGATGGAGCATGGGAGGCGCATCAAGGTGATTTCGCGGTCGACACCAAACTTTTCCCCAATTTCGATCACTCGATTGCAACTTTACACAAAACTGGTTTCCATCTTGGAGTGTTGATCTTTTCTCAAGTTGTTACTCAAAATCTAGAAGAAACCGAACAGTATTTCGTTAAAAGTGCTAATGACAAACGAACGCCACTGATCGACTTCTCAAATCCCGATTCGTGTAAATGGTTTGGCTCGATTCTGGAACGGTTGCACTACGAAAATGGGATAAATTCGTTTTTGGCTGATACGCATGTTCTTGAGACGGGTTTTAAGGTACAAGATCCACTTGTACAAAAGTTTCCAGCGCAATTGGTTCGAAAGTATATTGAAACGATTGGTTCTGCGTCCAACTCGAGTTTGTCAATCTACTCGTACAAGACTCAACACGTTCCAGTCTTTTCACTCTTTTACCCATCTGTACAATTGAATCAAACGACCTTTGACCTCGTTCTACAGGAGTTGATTCCAAATGTGCTCTCAGTGTCAGTGGGTGGCTATTCATTCATTACACCGTACGCAGTCGGTTGGCCTTTTTATGATTCTAAACCGAGTGCCGAGCTGTACATTCGATGGGTACAGGCAATTGCACTTATGCCAAGCATTGCCTTTTACCGTCCGCCCTGGGTATACCAAAATGAAAGTATCGTTCAAATTACTCGTAAATTTGTGGACCTTCACACGGAGCATGCGCCACTGATTATTGAATTGGCTAAAAAGAGAATTGCAAATGGAAGTCCAATTGTGCGTCCAATGTGGTACGGCGCACCAGACGATCCGAATGCACACAAAATTGGTGATCAATTCATGTTGGGCGATGATCTAGTGGTGGCACCGGTGACCAGTGTGGGTGTGCGTGAACGTACCGTCTATTTACCGACGGGCAATTGGATTGATCAACACGGGAAGAGTTACCATGGAGCGGGTCAATTCAAAGTTGAAGTTCCACTTGAGGAATTGGCGTATTTTACACGAAAACATTAATGATAACGATTTAATCTAATGTAATCAGTCAATATCTGTCTAACACTTTCAACACTCTCGAATTGACATATTTGCCCACTTCTTTACCCCAAATGAGATCTTTATGATTCCAGGTTGGATCGGGCACTGCGTAATCGTCCATTAATTTCACTAATAAAATGAATCAATTGATTTGTAAATCATTCATGAGTAACAAACTCCAACTCACCATTCAAATTATCCCTCAACAGTTGCACATCCACCAAATGGTTGAACCAGTCCCTCTTTGTGTAAATGATTGCAATGTCACTCGAATTGATGTTTCCCAGCTTGTACACAGGTGGATAGGCCTGTCCGTACTTGAGATAGTTGGCCCGTTCATTCCCATAGTCGTAATAGGTTGGAAAGCCTTTCTTGTGCTGAAAAAGGTGTACAAAGTTTTGGGTTGAGGAGCCCAGGGCGAGATTGTCAATGTAGATTGGAAGACGGTTCTATTTGGAAAGGGAAATGAGGAAAATGTTTGAAAATGTTAACGAAAAAGTTGTGCAATTGTTTTTACAAAATGGAAACTTACAAAATCAATCTGTGCACGATGCGAACCAGCCGAAACATAATACACAGCATGACACAACGTATACAAAAATAGCGGATTCGTACACAGCCTCGGAATCGAATACTTTCGAAATGAATTTGTCAAAATGTGGTTTGGTGATAATCTAGAACAAAAACAAGAATATTAACAAATCATAATTAACAAATCATAAAACAAAAATGATCAAAATTATAGACTGTCCATATAGTACGTTACGCTAATAATTTTAACATGATTCAAAACATAACATACCCGAAAATTTGTTTATTAAACAGCTGCAAATACACGATTGGTGACTCGAATCGGGTAAAGTAAGCCACCGGTGAGATGGCAATGAAAGGCTTGACCTTTGAACTGAAATGAGGTCGTTTCGAGAGTAGGCTCAACATCATGTAACTGCCCTGAGAGTGACCAATGTAGGCGATTGTTGACTTGCGGGTGTGGGCTCGAATGTACTCGACCAGTGCGGGCAGATCGTGCTCAATCATGTCGTCCATGTTAAATTGCCAGAATTGTGCATCTTTATTGAATTGAATTGATTTGATTAAATAGTTGTAAATTGTAAATCAAATGAGATTCTCAAATGAACCTCTCATAAAATCACCGACCTTCAGTGTCCATTTGAGTGTGATTGCTCGAGTAGATATTTCCCCGATAATTAGCGAGCCAAACATCGTACCCCCTTGCAGCCAGCACAAATCCCAACGAATTTCCAATTGCATTCGAATCGTTTCGATTCGCCGACTCTTCGTAATAGCTTCCATCACTGCGCAGTGTTCCGTTTGAGGCAACCAGCCAAACTGAACCAGTACACTGGAAGCCGTGATGAAGTAGAATTGGTTTTAGTGCAGTTCGATTTCGAACGTACGGATTCACGATTCGAATCGTCTGTAGAATGTAGCCATCGGGCGATTGTACAAAATGAGTTTCGGATTCGAAGCCACGAGATGTGATCAATTCTTGCTGTTTTTAGTAAACAAATAAACCAAAAAAAATGTTAAAACCTAATAAACCAAACAAACAAACAAAAAAAACAAACTCACAATCGTCTTATTGAGATCAGAATAGGTGAATGGATCTGGTTGGTGAGTCAAAATGATTGCAACTGAAAAACATTGTTGACATATTTACTTCAAAATAAAACTCAATTCAATTCAAAATTACCAATTGCAGCCAAAGCCGACAAAATGATCAACAGAAAAGTCTTGAAGCACAAATTGTTCATGTTTACATCATTTAAACATCACACAAATGTTAACAACCCTATTTTCATTTCATATGTCAAAATCATCCCAAGTTAAGCCCCAAATTTATATCTTTGTTTATACGTGTCCAAATATATTTATCAAACGAGAACACATGTACAGGCAAAAAATACCTCCACATGTTTGACATATTACTCCGATTTTGGCAAATGAAAAAGTTGCAATCATGTACATTGTAAAATTGCGGACATTTTTTTACCTAATTGAACGTACGATCTATTATTAATATACAATGTACCGGGAACATTCGATATTACATTTTACCATTGTCGCGACAAATATCAAATTGTACCAAATATGACAAACTTGAACATCGTGACTGTTTTTTTGTGGTTCTCGAAATATAATTTATTTATTATCAAACAAGCGACTTTGTTTGTTTCACAGACTCTGCAGACGATGTACGATAATGATTGTTGATTATGATGAAAAAAATAAAGAGGCACTCATAATAATTTCCAGACAGTTTTAATCAAATCAAATGAACAAATCGGGGTTGAATGACGATGCGCAGAATTGAGCGAAAGTCAAAGTCTAAAGTTTTAGTTTTTTATTTACTTTTTTATCATTATTAGAACGGTTCGTGTTCTCAAGTTTGCATGCACCCTAAATACAGTTTTATAAAGTTTAATAATAACATTTTCTTTCAATTGTTTAAATACTTTTTGATTGATTTAAATAATTTTGAGATTAAACCAAATCAAATCAAATTTCCAAACCAAATATTCTTTGTAAATCTTCACGTGTTAAAAATGGTGAAAAAATATGAAGCGATTCGTACAATTTGAATTGTACAATCTGTGCAATACAAATTGCATTGATCTTCGGTATTGGAGAAATTTGTTGAAAGCAAATTTTCGATTAAACAGAATCATTTCTTGTACATTTTGAATTACCATTTGTATTCACGTTTGCTCAGTATTTAAGATTGGCAATATTGAATCGTAATGCAATATATTGAAAGAATCTAAAACCACAAAAAGATAAGTAAATTGTATCATCGTATTATTTTCATTTAATTCGCAATTGATTGGAAACTTTTTACTTGTTTGGATAGACCAATCTTTTCTTCTCCGTTCAATTAAGATTTTCATCACCAAACCAAAATCATTGAATTGGACTTGTTTCGCTTTAGTTTATTTCATTAAAATTGTTGTAAATAAATTACAAAGTATATTTCAATAACAATATACATTCTCGTTTGATTAAATGTATTGAATCAATTACAAAGTATAAATAATTTTATGAAAATTTAAAAATTGAAGCGATCGCCCTAGGATAGGGTTTAGCAGGTTTGTGAATAAATGAATGAATGAATAGAATATAGACTTGTGTACAATAACAATAATAATCTCATAGTACCTTGATAATGTTCTTCTTCTGTCCGTCGGACTCGACCACTGTCCACTCCATTGGCACTGGATCGTGGCTGAAGATGAGCCGCAACTTGGGACACTTTGGCACAAAAGTGTACAACATTTGCTGCACCCCGTCCAACAGTTGGTCCTGTGAGATGGCTTCCAAATTGTTGTTGTTCTCCTTCAGTTGTGCCTTATAATGAGTGCATTTAGTAGTGACGTATGGTGATGATGACACACACTTGTGGCGAAAGTTGAGTATTTGTACATTCGGAAAGGCCCAACCCCAGTGTTGCGATTCAAGGTCCGAATGTTTGATTGCGTCCAGTGAGAGAGATAATATTTTGACAGAGGACAGCTGGTGAATTTGAGAACGGGGAGTGGAGTCGTCTCGGGACAAAGGCAAGGCATTCTCAGAGCTTAACCCAATCAAGTGGAGGGACAAATTGAGGTGAACCAATTGGCGCAAAGGGGAGAACGTATTGATCAATTGGGAAAACTTGTGATAGCGGGCAAAGTGACAAAATGATACTTCGGTTATTGAGCTAAATTGGGCAAAATTATGCTGTGCTTCCATGGGATTTTCAACCAGATCCAAATCATTATCCCAATCAACGCTCGGAAGAGAAGTGAGTCGTACTGCCACACTGGGACAGTGAAATGCAAACCAACCAAACATTCGATGCTTGTCGTAATTGCCAATTCCAATTTTAGTGAGACGCGCGTTGTGTGGAACAAAGTGCTTCAAGGAATAAAACAGAGGAGTCCTCTCGATGCTGTCCAGTGTGGAAAAGTAGAATTCGCGAAGGCGACACAAAATGGACAACTCAAAGTGTGGCTTTATGCCCATAAATTGATCATTTACCATATCGCGAGAGTTTGGATAAAGTTTGTGCTCAATGTCCACGGTGAGATGTTCCAACAGAGTGAGTGAGTTGATGGCACTCAACAAACGAATCACCTTTCCCGTGATTGGATTGCCATCAACATGAGAAAATGCGAACCACAATTTGAGTGTAATCAGGCTCGATCGCCATTTCTCGACCAGAAAAATTACCTCCTCAAGTACTTTATACGAAATTTGATTGATTGCAATCTGTAGATTGGCCAAGTTGGGCAAAGTTGTCACCAGACGCTGAACAGTGTCCAAACAGAGGCGAGAATAACGAACGTTAAACCATTTTTGAGCGAATCGAGCTTGAGGATACATCGGTGAGCCATCATCATCCTCGTTGACCAATTTGTCCTTCAATGGAATATGAAAACAGGAACGTGTGATTAGATTGGCCGGATCGGACTTGCCAACCAAAAGGGTGATCGAGTTCACATTTGAGACAATTTCCTGCTGGTACGATTGCCACGCCAAACAGACCCGTCCCATTTGGAGAACATCTTGTAGGTCTAGTTTTGAGAAGATGATCCGTAGAGGCAGAGAGGGGAGAGAGTTGAGGTGCATATTGTGAGTCTGACAGAGCAAATTGAACTTTGAACAAAAGTGAAGTGAACTGACAGACAAACACAAAGTGAGTGAGTGAGGCAACTGATCAAAACAGTGCCTGAAGTGTTTAGTATAGAAATGGACAGATGGCGTTCAATAAAAAATTTATTAGCAAAGGTCCTAAATTAGCATTTTAATCAAGTTTAATAATAACGTTTTTTAATTCTTCAAATACTTTTTTTGATTGATCTTTTTCTGATTGATCTCAATAGAATTCCTGTAAATATTCCTTCACTCTCGGCAGTTGGCCAATTCTGTCGACATACTTTTTGACATTATTCAAATTGTTCAATATTCCCACAGCCGTTCCATGATTATTGATCCAATAGAGATATTCGTTGAGATAAAAGTCTACATACGTCAACCTCGCACCGGCTCCAAACTTTTTCCCACTCAAATACTTGTCCAACAGGATCAGCTGACCTGAAGTGCGCTTGATAAAGTCCGTTTTGAGTGTGTCCGTTGCGTACAGATGGTCAAAGTGAATGTAGTCGAGTATGAGATCGGCTGTTTGCTGTTCGAGGACCGCAATTTGGTTCTGTTCCTGTTCGGTGCTGCCTTCGAGGTTGTACTTGCGACCGAGATGCTGGAGGATGGCTAGGGTTTGGGTTAGTTTAATGTTGTTCGTTTGGTCGATGTAGTACGGTAACTAGAGAAAAAGAATATTTTGACAAAATTGTTAAAAACAGAAATATAAAAACAGAAACCGTACATTTGGAAAGTCCAAATCGAGATTCCCTTTTGCAATTTCAATTGCCCATTCCTCTCTCGAGTAGCGCTTGTCTTCAAATTCCACCTGTAAATATGTCAAAAGTAGGCGAATTGTGGTGCCAAACTGAAAGTGAAATTGAAAATGAAATAATTTTGAAAAGATTTAAAAATTAAGAAAAACATTTACCCCACGTGAATCCCAGTAACCGACAATTGGCTTTGTGCTGCTGTTTGGCATGTTTAGACACATTTTAGAATTTCAATTTGATTTGTGATTGAACGAACTGCAAATGTCTCAAAGTTTTGTGTTCCCAAATTCAGGCCCAATTTAAACTTTTATACACAATTGACATATTTCAATCACTTGGACACTATTCAATCACTTTTCCCCCTCTCAACGTTCGTATATACGTGCAATGGTACTAATTAAGGTTAAAAGATAGATAGTATAACATAACACTCAAACTAAATGTACAAACTAAAGGATAATGCCTGTGCCAAGAAAGTGTTGGACATAAGTTTGTGTACCGCAAAGTCGTGTCCAATAGTCGACTTTGTAAATGAAACTTTTTTCTCAACAAAATTGTTAATAAAAACCACGTTTTGTGGGTATGATATATATCACCAAAAATGTATGATACATGTCCGATCTATTTATCATGTACCATCTCTAGTTTTTTGTACTGGTATATACTAAAGTTCGTTCATTGGACAAACTTGTACTCGTGATAAAAGTGAGTGATCCTCACTATCAGTAAACTAAAGCAAACAAAGTATAAGAAATAAACGAGACAATACTACTAATAATAGACAAGAGGATATTCCTAATATATTAAGGATATTATAGTCGTCATACTGATTATAATCGTAACTACGTAAATAAAAGTACAAGTGCTTTATAATTATAATCTACAAATATTAAGTTCAAGTAGTGACTTCATTTGTTGCTGCCAATAAAATGTATATCTTGAACGCGGGCAAAAGGTGCGAATTCATAATTTAAATCGCTAAAATATTTGGAAATTTTGTTGTTGTATTGTTTGCATAATTTATGATTTTCCATTAGCCAAAGAGTGGACAGTTAAAATTGAAAGTCTAATTAAGGGATTTATTACAATTTAATATATTTTCAATACTTTTTTTTACACAACGTTTTATTTCCATCCTTGAACTATTTATGGGTTATTATAATAATCCACCAATTTGTACAAAAATATTAATAAATTAATGACATTTTGATATTCTCAAATATTTTTACACCAAAAATCAAAATGGGCGCAATTATCGCGTCTATTTCCACTCTGATTGCTTGTTTATATGTCTATTTACACATTTGTTTTTTAGTGGAAAAATTACCGACTTAGGTATTCAGAAAATTTTCTTAAAGGGGCGCTGCTACACATTTTGTCAGAATTTGGGGCCAATCATAGTAGACGTTACTACGTAGGCTACAATCGTGGCTTTAATTGAACTCTGAGCGCAGCTACCCCCAATTGTGGGCATTAGCATTCTGTTCGCCACTGTTCTTTATACGGCTGGCCTAGTAGTGTGTTGTGAGGCTGTTGTTGATTTGTGTGGAGCACGAGCTCTTTCTAATAAGAAAATCCTCGTTTTGTTTATCTGATTATTGTAGCAAATGTTTGCTTATTTATTTATCAATATTCGACAGAATGGGAGAAGCGAACGAAGATGCTGACATACCGGGACAGATGGTTCTAGAGGACCAAATGTACACAGACGGGTTCGATCAGCAAACCAATTTGGAACTTACAAAAGGTTTTCTAGTATTAACCAAATTCGCAAGCACAGAAGAAGAAGTTGAAATACCACAGAATATTGCTGTTACTTCCGATGCACCAGAAGAAATATTTACCAATGCCCGTGAAGACCTTCAGGAAATGGACTTTTCGGACACTCGTACACCAGAACCGGGCGTGAGAAAACGTTGTTTGAATGCTAATCTCAAATTTGTGAGCGATCACATTCACCGTACAACGAAGGAGGTGACCCCACTGGCGGACGGCAAACAATTGGTACGACAGGGCGAGACGAGTGCCATTTTGGACCGAAATTGTGACGCCCAAAAGGCTCGCGAAGTGGCCGATGCAGTGGCACAAATCAACAAGCAGGAACCCATTCCCAAAAGCATCTCCGCTATCGTACTGGAAGAGTCATTCTATAGTGAATATCGAAAAGTTTATGATGAAGGAGAAAAAGAACAGAAACCACCTTTGAATCAGCACATCTCCTGTCCCGAATGTTTCACTCACCTAAAGCTCGACCAGTTGGCCTTTCACATGATAGAGCGACATTACTTTGAAAAGGGCCAACCCAACCTGTGCCTCCACTGTTTGGTGGTATTTCCTAATTCCGAAGAGCTTAATGATCATATCAAATTGGTAATATATACCTTTTAAATATTATTTAAAATATTAATATATTTATTATTTTTGTTTTGGTTAGGTCAACGATTTTACGGCCTTCAAGTACACGTGCCTGATTTGTTGTCTCAATTTTAAAGTGGACGAGGATCGTCTCAAACATTTGTACGAGAAGCATTTTATTGAGTGCATGTAAGTGTTTTTGGTATTTTAGTATTTAGGTATTTCTGTATTTAGGGTTTGGTATTTAGTATTTGATATTTAGGATTTGGTATTTTAGTATTTGATATTTAGGATTTGGTATTTTATTTATTTGGCATTTATATTTGATTTTATATTTTATATTTATTAAATATTTTCTATTATTTCTTAATAGGCCTTACGTCTGTAACCTCTGTGATTATCGAAGTTCAACCGCATTTTGTTTTGCTCAACATATGATTGAGGTAATACCAATTTGATTTGTTTTGGATCATTATTTTCATTCATATTTTCACCACTTTTAGACCCACAAGCGTGTCCACTGTCCCTACTGTTTGATTCCGTTCACGAATCGGCCCGCCATCCATCACGACTGTCCACCGCACTGTGATGACCAGGCGGACAACACCAAACTGGATGACGAAATGGGACGGCATTTTTCGCGGCATTTCCTGTATAAGCGCTTCCATGGCTGTACGGAGTGTAGCCTGTGTTTTCTCTCGCGGGCGGATCTCAACGAACACACCGAAATTGGTCATACGAGAATGAACAGAGGAGTGGAGGTGGCTAATGAGTCGAGGATGCGTCTGTACAAGCTCGATTTGGCTGAAGAGCAGTGGAACAAATTTAGCTGTTACAGTTATGGCAAGTTTGTGAATGAATATGATTATCGGAAGGGCTATCCGATTCGCAATGAAGGACCATTAAGATTGGTGAAGTGTCCAGAAGAGGAGGAAGAGGATAAGGTGGTGGAGACTCTCCAAAGTCTTCAGTTGAATTGTAAGTTTGATTGATATATATTCTCAAATTGACGTTTTTGTTGTGTTTGTCTTATAGCGAACGATGTTGCACTTCAGGAGGATGGAGGAGAATATGGCGAATACGGAGATTTTGATGAAGAATATGAATATGACGAAGAGTATGACACCCCAATCGATCCAAACTATAAAATGTACCTGGAACCCGACTGGAAGCACAAGTACGATCGCCTCTTCTATCAAAGTCATCTACTGCGTCTGCCCTCGATTGCGCCCAAACAGTGGGCCACCTTTCCAATTGCGAATCATCGCTTCAGTCTCAAGTGTTTCGAGTGTGACAGTGTGGTGGTGTCGAAGAAGCGCAATCTCGAGCTTTCGGATCATTTGGTCCTGAAACGCCAGAGTGACTGTCCCTTTATTGACTGTCACTATTCGGCCCGTTGTCACAAGTCCGCCAAGTATCACATGCACGGACTCGGTACACGAACTGCCCCACCTTTGAATATTGCCCCTAGCTATCAGCCCAACAAGTTGGTGTATCATCTGTCGATGTGTGTCACCTGTGGACTTCGATCCAACACGGCACAGGAGTTGGGTATGTTTTGGTTTGTTTGTTTGTCGATTGTGCTAACGATTCTCAATTGTAGTGTATCACCTTCATCAGAACAACAATCACATTGGCTTCTCACGTGAGACCGATCCACCGGACGAGGAGGAACAGGAACAGCTGAGGGTGATTGAGGAACGGGAGAGGGTACGCATTGAACATGAACGGGCCGTACGACTTGAGAGGGAGGAAGCACATAAAAGAGGGGGTAAAAAGGGACCGGCTGGCAAGGGCAAGAAGGAAGAGTCTCAACAGCAGCCAGAACCGAAGGCACCAGAATCTCCACAAGAAGAAGCTGTTAGCCCTGATAAGGACGAGAAGGAGCCAGAATCTCAACAGCAGTCAGAACCAATGGATCCAGAATCTCCTAACAAAGAAGCAGAAAGCCAACCTGAAGCAGCATCTTCTAACGAGAGTCCAAAAGAATCACCAGAATCTCCTCCTAATCCGCCAGTGGTATCGACTCGTGCCAAAGAAGGTTCAGAAAGGACTACCCGAAAAGGATCTAAACAGACCGAACCAGCTAAAGTGCCTGAACCAGCTAAAGTTCCTGAACCAGCTAAAGTTCCTGAATCAGCAAAACTTTCCGAACCAACTAAACTGCCTAAATCAGTGCCTGAACCCGTGCCTGAATCAGTTAAAGGGCCTGATGAATTATTTAAGAAGCCATTAAAACCAGCGCCTCGTAAACGTGTCGAAGACGAAGAGCCGATCAAAAGAGGCCGCGACGGAAAAGGCCGATTTCGGGGTGGACCCGAGGAACAACAGCAAGCAGCAGCAGCAGCACCTCAACAGTCGCGTAAAAAGTCTCGTAGAGGACACGAACTGGGAAAGTTGGCCTATTTTGAGCGTCAACCACGATCCAAAACACGAAGCAGCACTGACGAACTGGCGAAAGCAACAAAACGCCTCCGAGTACGATAAATCGGCCACGGGTTTTCACGGAAATTATCACTTTTTGTGGTAAGCTTTTTGTTCGATTATTTACATTCACAATTTAGACTGATTTTTGATTGTTTTCCATTTCAGTTCTCGATCTCAATCTGGTCGATTCAAATTGCCCCAGAGAGATCAAACTCCAACTATTATCATCATCATCAACAACAACAACAAATAGTCGTATGCATTTGATAAATCAAACAAACATTTCCATTTACTTTCTTATTATTACTTAACTTAACTTTGATGTTTACATTATTATACACAAATTCTTTTGTTTGTTTTACACAATCTCATACATATATTTCCACTAAATGAATTATTAATATTAAATACTTATCAATTAAACTTTCAATAACATTACAACATGTATTGGTTTTCATGAATGTCAACTTTACAACGTGCTTCAGGTTCACCACTCGCAAAAGCATCAGCCACAATCGTCTTCACTTGATCTTCTGAATGAGGAGTTGTAAACATTGTCAACTTTGTCAGTGAGGGAAATGCTCGCGGAATAAGATGAATCAATGTGGTCAATGTCGCTTTCTCGTTTTCGCTATAACCAGAATTGTTGATGTTGTTGTGCCACGGTGAGATAAACACTGGAAAATGATCGGTAATTCGAATATTCAAATGGCGAATTGACTTCAATGGTGCAAGTTTGAGATGATCAGGATTGTGATCGAATTTGTGATGATGCAGACCTAATTCTGTTTTGAATTTAGTCAAAGATGGTAAACGGGAGAGTTGAGTGGTCATTTCGCTGATTGGAATCTATCAATTTCAAAATAAATAAATATAAAAAGTTCAAATATTTACAATTGCACTTACTTTACAATTAGACAAAAGTAACTCGAGTTCGGTGAGTGAGCCAAAATGGTCACAGATCAGTTTCAAAAGTCGCATCTCTTCCTGTACACTTTCGAATGCAAAATTGATTCCAAGTTTAGTCAAGCCCAACTGAGAATGGTCAGCAACTAATTGGCCAAATTGATTCAACTCGTCAGGCGTACAGACTTTTTCGACCCACGGGCCTCGAACAAATAGTTCCCGTAAGTTGGGGCCTAGTTTCGCAGAAATCTTCCTGAAATCGTGTCGATAACCATCGAGTGTCAAGTGTTCCAACTGAGGGAGGACAGACTTTTCGTGCACGACAATATTAGGGTACGGGTTTTCGCCAAATTCGCGCAGTTCAAGATGTTTCAAGTTGGTCATTCCACGAATTTGGCAACAAATTTCCGGTTCAAACTTGGTGAGATGTGAGTTTTTGATAACCAAACTAATCAGATTATCTCTCCATGCTTCCAGAAAGTACGCAACCAAATCCGCATTTCGATCAACATGATTCAGCTCGAGATGTACAACATTGGGAAAGAGTGTCAAAGGTATAAACGAGCCGTCACTGGGATGTTTGCACACAAAGAAATTCTTCTCAAATTTTTGTCCTATTATGATACCATTTTTCGGTTTCAATCGACTCGTGGGATAGGTGAAGCCTCTTGAAGAAAAGTCCGACAGATAGGTCAACACTCGTAGTGACTGTATTGTGTTGCATTTGGATTCAATCACTTCACTCCAACGGCGGCAAACAATTCGCAGGGGGATTTGATTCTGCAGTTTGAGCCGATCCAGAATGTGCAAAATACAATCGTCGGTAAGGCCGTTGAAGGTGGTCATAATTAGTGGGACGAAGAAGGTTTTGAGTTGAGAATTGAACAGCGGAGAGATTGAACTTGATAGAAATCAGAGTTGCTATTAATATCCTCACACCAAAGTCAAAACGGACGAACAACAACAAAATGAGTTTGGCTATATAGCGATTCTGGAATAGAGCCTACATGAGCGATCCCTCACAGTGTAGAATATTCTTGTTCATGAGCCTCGTACATGTCGCCATCTTGAGACTAGATAGTCTAGTGGAACGTATGCACACGAATCGATTGAATATTCGGTCATTAGTTCAGAATATGATTCAATTTCTTGAGAGTGGAGTAATGAGAATCGGCCTATCTAAAAGAAACAAAAATAAAGATCATCAACATTTTGGAAAGACAAACAAGCGACCAACTTTTACAAACCTTACGAAGATGATGTTCGGGAAATTCAAATATCTAGTAAAAGATATTCTTCAAAGATATTCAAATTGAGGTCGTAGGTAGTGACAGATGTGGTTCGATATGAAACAACTTCCCACAATAAAGAGCGAAACAAATTTCAAGGGCTTCACCAAAACACAGCCAAACTGTTTGACATCAAACTGATGCTGTGAAAATTCGGGAGAGAGATCGCGCAAAGTGAATGCAATTATCGATGAATTGATGATGATCAAGCGTAAGAAAGAATATCTAATATTCAATGACAGAGAAATTCTGTTGATACTCATATAGACGAACCACACACCGAGAACGCCAAAATAATTTTTAATATAATCAACTCCATAGTAGTAGCGGGGCAAAATTCTGATTATGGCTATTATCGTGAGATCGATTGCTGTGCCTGTCAGAGGATCGTATTTTCTATATTTAAAGATTTTCGAAGACCACAATAAAACCAACAAAAGAGGATATTCACAATCTTCATCCAAAATTTCGTCTGTCGCAGAAAAGGATCGAGTAAAGTCGGTTTGAAGTTAGCATCAAGGGATTTGAATCCCCAAAGAATGAACATTATGCACCAAATGATCCAGCGCAGAATTGAGACGTTTCCACTTGTCGGGCAGACTCATACAACTCTGTACTACGGACATGTACATTTTGCTTCGAGGAATCCTGCAAAACAGGAGGGTCTGGTAATTGCGAAAGGACTGGCCAACTTTATCGGGTTTCAAATTATCTCCATTGGCACATTTTGTTGTTGTTCGTCAGCGAGTCTTCCTTGACGGGGTAGACGATTTATAAATTCCTCATCTTAAACACGAACAGGCATAATTCTGATCTGTGAGGATAACGAAGCACAGAATTAGTAATAGAGAGACAGGTAAATAACAAAGTAAATTACCAATGTTATTGCATTCGATCCAAATTCAAATGAGCAGTGACTCATGACCAGGAAGACCATGTACATCGTTACAAAGTTGCGTAGCGAGTAAGAATTTTTTGATGGTAAAGGTTATCGAAGAGAAGAAATAGATTACGGTCAAAGTGGAACCGAAAATGCGAGGGCGCTTTCACCACCGTTCGACAGTGTCCGACACCATTAGATCGGTACCGAAACGATCTAAATAATAGAGAGCATTAATAATTTCCAGAATAATCAAAGTAATAGAAGAGTTTACGAAAAGGCAATCCTCTTCTAGATGTTGTTCAGAGTCCATCCTTGATGTGCCACTACTGTGATTACATTTCACGGGAATAGAACATAACATTTCGAGAGAAGATATTAATCATTAAGTGAACCACCAAAGAAAGACGAGATAACTGTTATCATAACATTTGTGAGAGAAGGGGAATGTTTCTCCTTTTGAATTATTTCTTTCCGATCTGATTTTCGCTTCTCTCGTTCATAAGTCTGCACGGATAATCAAAAATGATAACAAGAATATACTCCATTCGTAAATAGTGACATTCTTCCTTATTTGGGATGGTTCATGTCGGATAAGATCCACTCGAGCTTCTGTTCTAGAAGATTCTTTATTTTGGCGGCATAAATAGCGACACAAAGCATCGGTTAGGCCAAGGTAAATGACATTCTCCTAAAAAGTTGAAATTGAAATTAAAGAGGAACGTTCCAAAATGTATACTCACTCATGATGATTAGATACATAGAAAGTATCGATCCAAAAGAGACCTAGTGGAAGATTATTTCTATTTTAGAGCGTTTGTTTTGTTTTGAAAGAAATCGCCTCCCAACCGTACGGCGACTATTTCATGCCAAACTGTCTGCATATGCGGCTATTGCCACACTAACACGTGCCGCCTCATACGAGTTTTGTCATCGTCGACGACCACGTTGTCAACAACATGTGGGTTCATATTCTTTCATTCTTAAATTCCTCACCATTTCGACCACCACCATCGCGAGAATATTCTCGATATATTCTCAACGAAAATCTTGCGCATAGAACATATATGAAAAGTAAGTACAGTCCTTTGTATCGCACGTTCGGTTAATATATTCCTTTTTAAAGGCCACGCTCACCTTTTCTCGTGTTTATGTCTAGAGAATGTGCGTCCAATTTGGATCAACCGCCCCACGGACTTCCTCACCGAACCGAATGACCAGTCAATCCATTCTATCTGCTATTTATCTTTCTTTTTCATATTTTTTATGTATTTTCCTCGTCTTGTTGTTTGCCATTACGCCGACATTTGTCTATTTTGGTCAGTACTACGACGCTCTTTTATTTTATTTATTAATTAATAATTCTTTAAAAAAGCCGAAGAATAAGAATATTCGGTGAAGAAGGATCCTCGCCTCACTATTGAAAAGGAATATTTCAGAAGGTAAATTGCTCAGTGGTTGTCACCCGATGGCATCCATACGGTATTTATGTTGTATTTATTTATTTGTTTTGTTTGGAATAGTAAAATTATATTTATTTTCATAGATTATTAGACCATACTTTCGTTATTTTATGATCTATTTCTATCTGTTTTATCTGGAAAGCCTCGTTTTGGTGGTGGTGCTCAACCGGCCCAGCCGTATGCCTCAGATAAACCAACATCCCGGCACGCCTTACATCAGCCGTATTTTATTTTCCTCGATGTTCAGAAGTTAGCCGGACTGACTTTTTCTCGTGACTCTTATTCCGAATGTTTACCGAAATTGTCAACGATATTCTGAAGATCTACTTCTTATTCTCGCTATATACCGAAACGCTAAAGGATAACTAACCGGTCGGACTGTAGCAATTTGAACTGCGAGGAACATATCGGAGATGTTTGAAGACCCGAAAGCTTTTATCGTGTCGAACTGTATTATTTTGTCTATTCTTGTGTACTGATGGCGATGTCCAGAGTACGATCTACAATGTCCACAAGGTGTCTATTTCACCAGAATCGAGGCCTATCTACAGTCGGTTGCATTATGTTTTAGGTTCTCATATGTTCTTCAGCATCATCGCCGTCGTTCATCAATTCGGCATAACTAAAGAGCATCAATCACCGTTAAGCCGTTCGACAATTTCTCGCCTATTTGCAGAACATCCTGCCGGCTACAATACAATTCAAAGTGGACACTACCGAACAGTCTGGTAGTCTTCGATGTGGCCGGTATCCTAATTATTGCCAAATTACCGGCACCAGTCAAACAGTTTGATCGCCGTCGCTATAAAGCACAACTGTCACTTACATTATTACTTTGTAATGTCGTGATGCTCTCGATATGAATATGTTGGAATATGTGGACACTGTCAGGACTGTCTCTAGAGGAGATCTCCGACGTGGTATTGGACATCGCCACTAAGATTCAAGATAAGTATCACTCTCAAAGATGGCAACAGGTTTAACAGCTTTTTTGTTTATAGGACATAGTTGAAGTAAGTGGGACTGTGTTCCAAATTGGCCTATTCTCCGTTTCCGTTCAGAAAAGCCTAATCGAATGCAGTTCCTACTTGATGCAACCATAAGTAGATCAACTACCATTCCGAGTCAACCTCAATGGTCTATTTCTATTGCCTTCAGTCCAAATGGTATCACTCTCCAGTTTTGGACCGTCAGGTATGGAATATATTGCCTCTCTGTCTGTGATTTGATTTTATCTTTATTTAGGTATGACTATATTGTTGTATTGGTTCGTTCCAGAGGACTATTTGACTATACTAAAGGTAACTTTTGATTTGTTGATGTTTTGGTTCAATGTTAATGTTTCCTAATTGCTCCTACAGGTTTGTTTTGACCCTTCTCGACCATATCTTTGTTATCGTTTACTTACTTTTGTTTGGCATTGCGAGATGAGCCTCGATATCGTTTCCTACTTTCTCTACGTCCGACAAACTAATATTTGTCGATGTCAATGGCCTGGGAATTGACCTTGTTCTTGACCTGGTGGCATTGTATGATGGAAACTGTATTCGGAGGAGTCGTTTCGAATCGATATTGGTCGGTCTGTGTTTTGGGAACCGCTTTTGGGGCATCATCTGTCTGGTTGGCCTACATCGACGGACTGAGGGTTGATTTGATGACCTTTTGGTGGCCTTTGTCGATGAGAAACGATCCCCGAAAGTTGTCCCACTCACTACATGATGCACAATAGGTCACCGATACCTAGGTCTACCTTGAGGGATGTTTACCGTCTTAGTATCCTCTGGATCGCTCTATCTGGATGGATTCTAGCGCTATATCATCCGTAATTCTGTGTTTGTAATGAGATAATGCCAATTGATCATTGTGGGAATTATCCCATCGTTTAGAGGACACTTTTATTGATCTATTAAAGTCGTGTCCATGAATTATCATCCATTTGTGCACTGATACAGGCGGATTCCCTTGAAAAGTGCTAACGTCATCATTAGATCGCTACCTTACGAACATGATGATTACGAAATAGTGCTGACTCACGTCGTATTGCACAGGACGCATGCTCCGTTGCGCTAATTATGCAGCAATCAGATGTAATTTGTGCAATGTCATTCGTTCACGCCCGATTCCGTCCACAAGTGACGTCCACCACACCTCCGTTTCTACTGAGCTATCTCATCAAATTGGATCTGATAATTATGGACACTCGCATATTCGTACTCTACAGGTTCAAGTTAGTGGGTGGACATGTCTGGTTCGAATTATCCGTTCCATTTGGAGTGGATATTTGCGTCGAAATGGGAACGGAGGTGGCGGTGGCGCTAGTGGCAGCTCGAATCGCGTCAGTCTGTCTGTCCAAGTCGAATTTGCCTATAAAAAGCCTCGGTGGCCGCAAGTATGAGGTCACTAGCGAGTTGTCCTTTGAACAAGAATAACCTATTCCTTGTTTACAAGCTCTCTCCTTCAAAACTCGACTATCAAGCGATCTCTCAAACGATCTCAAGCTCAAGTCACAAGCGACTTCTCTTCTCCCCGCTCTTACGACAACTTCTCAAGTTGGTCTTTCCTTCTCCCGATTGCATCCCCAAATGGGTGATTATCGTAAGTGCCCTTAAACTTTGTCCTTAGCCACTCATCCCTGACCGTTTATACCCACTGCTCGGTTGGGTATTCGGTCAGTCTCGGACTGTTGCCTTAGCTCTCCCTAATCCTTAGTTTGTGTTTCTAAATGCGGTTTCATAGTTGTTCTAATTCTCGTTTCTTTTTCTCTTCCTTAGGTGGACGTGGCCGAGGGGGATTCGGCGGTGAACGCGGGGGCTATGGTGGCGATCGTGGGGGATATGGCGGCGACCGTGGTCGAGGCGGATATGGAGGCGGTGGTGGCGACCGCGGCGGCTATGGTGGCGGAGACCGAGGCGGCTATCAAGGTCGCGGAGGTTTCGGTGGTGGCGATCGCGGAGGCTACCAAGGTCGTGGCGGATTCGGCGGTGGTGATCGAGGCGGCCGTGGTGGCTACGGTGACCGAGGCGGTGGACGCGGCGGCTATGGAGGTGGTGTCTCCCCTAACGCGCCCATGCCAGCTACGTCGAAGCACCAGATTTTGGTACAGCAGCCTATGGCTCACGGTACCGAAGGCCGTCCTCTGGAGTTGATCTCGAATTTCTACAAATTCACCACCTCTGATGTGACCGTCTTTCATTACGACCTCGACATCAAAAAGGAAAAGCGCAATGGCAATGGAGACGGCAACAACGGCGCCGGCCAACAGCCACAGCAGCCCAAGTCTGGCGAACAGAAGCCTGGCTCACCCAGTAGTTCGTCGCACTCTTCCGACACTGGCTCTGACGAGGTGTCCACCAACCTCGAACGATTCATCAAAAAGTTCTCGCCACTGATTCTGCAGAAGTTCATCGACAACCACGAGGCCATGTTCAGCACGGTCAAGTACGTCTTTGATGGCTTCAAGAATGTCTACACGATCAAGATGCTCGACTTTGGCAGCCAGCGCGATTACACCGCCAAGGTGCAAATCGAAGTCGACGGCCGTCCCTCGGACTTTATTGTCAAGCTCAAAATGGTGGAGCGCGTCATGGTGAACGAGGTGCTAGACTTTTACAGTGGCAAGAAGAAGGACCTGTCCGAGAGGACCGTGTCCACCTACGAAATTGTGTTTCGCTTCATTATGGGCCACAAGTATGAGTCCTTTCAGCGCAAGTTCTTTGACCTCGACACGGTCCACTCCTCGCCGAAGGTGCAGTTGGCCGAGTTTGTGCAGGGCTTTACCAGTGCCGTTCGCATGACCGAGTTTGGTCTCGCTCTGAATCTGCATCTCAAGACATCGTGTATCATCTCGCGGAATATCACGAAACTGCCCGACTTGGCCCGGTTGGTCGGTAACATTCAGTAAGTTATACTTTCAAAGTCTCATCCGCGTCTAACATCAACTTCCCCTTTCTCTAGACCGGGCACTCGACCCAATCGCAACCAGATCGTCGATGTAAACAAGTTCATTCGCCACCTGAAGATGTTCACCGAACACTCTCAGAAGAAGCTCACCTACACGATGGATGGTCTCATCGACAAGTATCCCGCGGACATGTCGTTCAACAACCGTGAAGGCCAACTCGTGACCATCGAGGACTACTTTCTGAACGAGTACAAGCTGCAGCTGCAAAAGTTGCCCCTTGTGAAGACCACCGGCAAGCAGGCTCGCTACATTCCCATGGAACTGTGCTCCCTGACGCCTAATCAATTTCTGTCCAACATGAAGATCAACCCAACCATTCAGCGAGAACTGCTGCTCAAGTCTACCAACACTCCGAACGTGTACTTCAACAAGCTCGACTCGATCGTCAAAAAAGTAGGCGAAGCCGAACCCGAACTGCAGCAACAGTTTGGCATTGAGCTCGACACGAAGCCTGTCTCCTTCACTGGTCGCGTCCTGCAGACTCCTCGCCAGGTTTGCGGCACTGGTCGTGACAAGTTCTACAGTGTCAAGGAAACTCCCAAGCGCTGGGCCGTCTTCTGCTTTGATCAGCAAATTGACCAGAATCAGCTCCAAGGCTTTGTTCACCAAATGATGGAACGGGCCCGCTTTTATGGTCTCAACTTTGAGGCGCCGAATCCGATTGCCAAGGTTGGCATTACCGATGCCAACTCGATCGCCAATGCCTTCTTCAATCTGGTCAAGAAGACTCAGGCGCAGTTCATCTTTGTCGGCATTCCTGGCCGTAAGTGTTACCCTTAACCTTAACCTTAGCCAAACTAATGTCATCCTATCTAGGTCATATGACCATCCCACCCGCGCACATCTACGGTCTCGTCAAGTACAACTGTGACCAGAAGTTTGGCATCGTGTCGCAATGCTTCAACGTGGACAAATTGCTTCAAACTCCCGGTGGCTACTTTGACAACTTTCTCCTGAAGGTTAACGGCAAAATTGGCGGACTGAACGCGGTGGTCGAGCCCAACATGATCAAGTCACTCGCCTTTGACATGTCGAAGACTATGTTGATGGGCATTGACGTGAACCATCCCTCCGAGACGGAACGACTCACTTCCTCGGTGGCCGCTGCTGTTGGCTCGCTTGACGCCATGTACTCCTCCTACACTGCCTCCATTCGAGTGCAAAAGAAGGAGAAGGACGAGATCATCAAGCAGCTCGACCAGATGGTGTATGAACTGTTGGACGAGTATGCCAGGCACAATCACAAGCATCCCGAGAACCTGATCATCTTCCGCGACGGCGTCTCCGAGGGCATGTTTGACAAGATCAAGAAGACCGAACTGCCACTGATTCAGGGGGGCATCAACCGAGTGGGCAAGCCCATGAAGATCACTCTCATTGTGACCCAGAAGCACCACAACACTCGTTTCGCACTGACACAGGTGAACGAGAGCGGCCGCAAGCCAACCTGGAATGTGCCCAGTGGCACCGTGGTGGACAACACCATCGTCGAGCCACTCTACAAGATGTTCTACCTCAACAGTCACTTTTCGCCCCTCGGCACCTCCCGTCCCACCAAGTACGTCATCCTGCGGGACGATCTCAACATGAACGCCGACCAGGTGCAGAAGATGTGCTTCCTCGTGTGCTACAACTCGATCCGTACCCGTGGTGTGCTCGCCATCCCCACCCCGGTGCGCTATGCAGACCTGTGTGCCTATCGCTCCAAGCTGCATGTCGAGGCCCAGCGAGACATGGTCGACGTGGTCGCCACTGACAAGTCCAAGATTGAGGACATTGAACTCGAGATTATCAAGCGCCTCAACGAAATGGTCAAGGTGAAGGACGAACTCAAGAATCGTTTATACTACTGCTAAGGGTCGTGTGACCCACTCTACACAGGTGACCATTGACCTATCTTTCCTATTCCTTTCCTATTCAGACACACTCAATCTAGTGTAAGTCTCTATTTAGTATCTATCTATCTAGCTATCTATCTTTCTTCTATCCTTTCTTCTATCCTTTTTTAGGTCACCTGTTTCAATTTATTTATATATTTAGATCACCACACACCACACACACACCCATTCACACATTTATTTATATTTTGTTAACTTTTTTCATATATTTATATTTAATGTTAATTAGTCAGCCAGACACACACACATTTTTGTTGTGATCGATCACACTACACATTTCCTTCTTTTTAACACAATGCCATTATTAATGGATACTTACAATTAATTACACACATATACACATATATTTTATTATTATTATTTATATTTATTAATATATTCAATTACATTTTAATATTTATAACAATTTTTTAATACAATAATAAATTCATATTTTTTGCAATATATTTCTCTTGTGTTTTATTTTATTTGATGTTTTTGTTTTTTGTTTTACTTTTGAGTTGAACTGTTTTGAAGTTTAAATTGAACTTCTTTTTGAGTTGTTCTTTAAGGCGTTTTTATGTTTTGTCACTAGATGGCGCCACTTTTGTTTTGTTTACTAGTCAACAAAGTCACATTCGTTTGTTTACTTTTGTATTTGTCAATGTCAACTCAATTTGATTATCAAATTTGACAATAAAATTGACATTGATCTTCTGATTTGATTTGAATCTCTATCGAATCAATCTATACCAATAGATTATAAATTCACAGTACAACAGGACAAACTGTAAAAGTGATGTTAATAAGATGAAATGATATCAAACCTAACCAAATACCTTTCCAAACGAATGAAATGACATCAATCCAAACGAGCCATACGTGATGCCATACTTCTTTTGACTGTTGAACTTGTGAATATAACTGGCCAGTCTCAATCTTTGATTTATGTCAACAGTAACATTGCGCTTCACCTGCCAATGGCACAGTCGTTTGGCACATTTGTGTATTTGGTTCGAGTAAGCCGCCGCGACAAGATGAAAGAATACAATGACCAAATATTGCATTGCAATGAAATTGACAAACATCACAACTGCGGCCGCGTTGAATTTGCCCATAATAATGCCCATTAGTAGGTACGTGTTGATGGGCATATTGGCCACAATGAAAGCGAGCATCAATTTACCGAAAAATGCGTTAAACGACAAAATGAGAGTCACAGTTTTGGTGTGATAGTTCGTAAAGAGAATCAAATTGAACCGATTACGGCCAAACAAAAGTCGATTTGCCTGTCTGAATTGAATGAAACAAATAAAAGTGAAACTGTACAGTAGACTAGACCAGATGATGTGCAGTGTTGCGTAGGATATGATGACAAGGTCGGCTAGGACTGAGTTTAGTGTTATAATTAGAAGACTCAGATAGCCGGTAAAGGTCAAAAAGTAGAATGTCCAATTGTGGACGATGAAACAAAAGGCAGAATAGTGATAGAATGCCATCAAACAGCCTACAAAGTAGTCCAATTATATAATCATATTTGAACACCCAATTTACCTGCAAGCACAACAAAATATTTGATCCAAAATAGATACTTCTCAAAATGTCGTCTCACAACCCGAACAGTCAAATCACATTTGCCGCCTTTTTGTCCACAAGTCCATCTATTCATAAAGAATGTAACATGGTCATCATCAAACAGAATTGTGTTGAGCACACAAATTGCCGCGGTCGCCGGTTGATACATGATATACTGAAAGTAGCATGCGTTTAGACCGAAAAGCAACATGATCCAATTGAATTTAGCCGACATTTGATAGAACAGAACCAAATCGTACAGAAGAAGACGACCGAATTGGGACATTGGTACGGTGAGCAACAGTACTGGCATGTAACAGTAGAGAAATAGTAGAAGTAAAAGACCTTGACGGCGCAATTCGAATAAGCCATCATCATGAGCCTTTAATATAGTCACTTGAGCTAGGTAGAGTTGAATTAGCTCACGAAGACGCCAAAATTGAAGTTCGACAGGAATTCTCAATGTTGGTTTCATTGTTCGGGCTGGGATTTTTGATTGCAACTGAAATTCAGAAATTTGTAAGAAATAAAATTCAAATTTGAATTTGTGTTACAACTCAAATCAAATTTTTCCTTCATTCACGAATGAATGAGAATTCAGCACCGGAAATTAGTGCGTGACTTTGAAAACTTAACTATTATTTTCCAGAAAACAATATAATTCAAATCTTGCTTTTTAATCGTGACACTAAATTATTAATAATCATAATTGACTGAATTTTTATTTGAGAAATTTTTGTTTGTGAAATTTTCTCTCCAATTTAGACTTATCATTTTTATTGTCAATTTAATTTAATTTAATTAATATTTATATTTATATTGTACATTGTAAAAAATTCATTAATCAATATTGTTCAGCAACTTTCAAAAAATAAAAAAATACACAATGTATTCATTTATAAATTATAATTACGAGCAGAAAATTTATGATTCGTTGCAGGCCTGAAAAGGCCGGAAAAGTGTCTGTTCCAAAGAAGTAGCTAATTTAGCCATTTGCCGGTTTCTAATTTAAGAATTCTATAATAACCATTTGTAAACAGTAATCCCATAATAATAATAATAAAGTAATAAATTCAAAATTAAAATATTTTCATTTATGATGATTTGGCTAGAAAATTTCTCCGAAATTCTAATTTAATTTAATAATTGAAATGTAAATTCAAGAGAATTATATTATTGACAATAATAAAAGTTCTGGTTATTGTTATCGTTATTATATTCTGTTGTTTGCGCCAAATCCTAAAAATACACATTTAATGATTACGTTTCGGGGTATAACTTTGAATAATAAAGTAAAGTCACAAACTTTGTATTATTACGACTCAACCGCCGAGTCGAGTCGACCTTGAATTACAACCACAATTTTGGCTTGAAAGCACAAACAATACGTCTTATGACTTTCAATTCTTAATGATTTTAAGTTAAAATTTAACGGCCAAAAAAGTTTTGTGCTTTCCATTTGCTGTCAATTTGATAAATTATTATTTTTATTAATATTATTTTTATTAATAATATTTTTATTCGTGTTTGTGTGTGCTCACTGCAAAAAATAATACAATTTGGGAAATATCAAATAAAATATCAAATAAAAATTGGAGATTAAAAAAATGGCTTACGAATTACTGAAAGATTTTCTCTGGAATTTATGGAATTTATCTCCTGCCACACTTGAGAACATCACCGAACGTTGTACTGAGAAAATGTTTTCCACCAAAACTCGTGGTCAGTACGACCCCAAACGTTTCACACCCACTCGTCTCCTACTGTACAGTTATCTCATTTGTGGAATACTCCGTTTATTGTTTGCCGCCTTAATTTTACACTACAAAAATGAAAACTTGCTCGAATACGACATTTTAATTTCAGTTTTGATCAAAGCAAATTTACTCAACCGTAACGCTGCTCTCTGTCTCACACCTCTACCCATCTTTGCACTCTATTTTGACTATTTTGTCACCGTAAAACAGTTCAATTACATTTGGTTTCTCGCTTACGACTTGATTGTGAACAATTGCTACATGTTTTGGCTGTTGAATTTACATTTGAAGCCTATCGTTTCAATTTGGGCACCAATCGAATCGATTAGAGGCGCAATCAAATTTGTTAAAATTTGTTGGAATTTACCTAAATCTAATTTAGTAGATATGAGATTCTATCTATCTAAATTGCGTTATCATCCTAATGTTTCTGCGAAAATTAGAGCACGAGCGATTCTGTTGAATTGGTCATTTCAAGCCGCGATTCTGGTTTTATTGATTTGCGCAATTCCATTCCTATTTCTCTGTCTCCTTTACTACAACTCAACTTTCCTATCACCAAACATTCAATCCCTATTCTGTCATTTAATTGCATTCCTAGATTGCCTGGCAGTTTGCGCATGCGCATATCAAACTCTACGAATGGCCCTCTTTTTGCTCCACATCTTTATTCTCACTTTCTATGTAATTCAACATTTGTATTTGAACCACTTGTTCCGCCTTTTACGTAAATCGATTCGAATGTTGAGCGTAAACAGACTTTCGGTTCACAGTTTTGCTCACTTTACCGCCTTTTATCGTCATGAACATTGTGCCCTTTTGATGCATTCTATGTTTGGTAATCGATGGTTAGTTTCTCCAATTATTTTCACTGCGGCAATATCAAATTTGGGGTTCAATATTTATCTAATTGGTGTACTGAATTTTGTGAAACTTTCATTTGGTGGTAAAGTTATCGTCTTTTTGGTAATTGGTCTACAAATTGTACTTTCACTCGCTGTGACTGTGCCAATGATTGTACTGTCGAGCGATTTATCGAAACCGGGAAAATTACTGGCGAAAGCTCAATACAAATTGTGCGGGATCGAGTTTCTGAGAGAAAAATTGAAACTCATGAGTTGCGTTGAGCGGATTCATTCAAACAGTAAATTTCACTACACAATTGGACCGATTGGTCGAATATCGAGTAAATCGCTTTTTGAGGTAAGCGAAATCTATTTTTAGGTTTAACATCAAATTAACAATTTCAATTTAAAATTTAAAATTTTACAGTTCACAATCTTCTACAGCAGCCATTTGCTGTTCCTCTTTCGAATGTTCATGAAGCTCAATTCTCAATGAATTTCACTTCGCTTCATTTTACAAAATTTAACCTTTCAATTATTAATTCTACTATTAATTATTGATGACAATTTAAGACAGTTTAAATTGAAAATAAATTGCCAAATAAATAATAAATAAACCATTAATCATAAAATCAATAATAACCAGTCTTATACTACTGTCTTAAAAGAAGGAGAGGAGAAAACAAGAATATTCCGGAAATGTACAGCAAAATGCGATCAGGCGATCATTGGCAGTAAATTTCAGGAATTTTCAATTCCGAGAATTAAGGAAAAAATTTTACGAATTCTGTCGATAAACGAACGTTCGAATTGTCCTAAAAAAGACAATTTCTCAATTTGCCTTGAAATGTTCATTTTGAGCAAGTGAATTACTTAGATCTCAAACATTTTGCGTTTCAAATTGAAACTTTCAATTTCAACTTTTTCATCAATTTTTTCCTTCATTTTCAATTTGAATCACAATCACACAAAACCATGAAACTACTTCACATTCCAATTTACCTCAAATTCTGGCGACTCAAAACGCGCTTTCGCCTCTACCTCGACGAATCGATCAACCCAACCTCCAACAATTCATTCACATTCTCCAAACACGGAATATTCTGTATTCTCGCAATTTACGGGCTAATTCACACGATTCTACTGTTAATTCCAGGGCTCTCCAATCGAACTCGTCTCCTACTGCACGATTTGATTCTGTTTTACAATTTGCCTCAAATTTACAATTGGATATTTGTACTCTTTGCTGCCGACTCGATGTACTTTCAATATTCTATGATGATGCATCATCATCATAAGTCAACAGAATCGCAGAATCATCATCATCATCGACCAGTGGCGTTAATGTTGTTGCGTAAAATTCTGTACGAAGAAGGTGATGGAGGATTCTTTCTACAGAAAGAGATGAACTTTGAAGGACAGAATCGAAAAACGGTTCATGTGATTCGAGTTTATTGGACACGATTCTTCAACAGAATTCGTTACTTTAGTGTTTATGTTGGTAAGTTACGTTAAGTTAAGGCTTAATTAAGTTAGACTAAGTTACATAAGCGAACACTCAAATTCCACAAATTCTGTGAATCTTTACGATTAGTCACATGAGGAAGTAGATGATTGTCCACTCGAGTACAGTTTGTATAGTAGAATCCTGTTTCCCGGGAAACTTCTTCACTAAAAGCACAGTGCAGTGTTGTCTGTGCACCCATTTCGGCGCTCAGCATCACAACTTTCCGGAAAACTTTTTCCATAATTCGTATCACGAAATGTAGATGACGTTTAATCTCAGTACTCACAACGCCTGGATGCACAGCATAAGTTCGTATTTTTGTTTCATCATTTTCAAGCCGTTTCCCAAGTTCTCGAGTGAACATCAACATTGCAAGTTTAGAACGAGAGTAGGCACGAAAGGGCGTGTAACAGTCATCGTCGAGATTTAGATTCTTGATATCTAATTGACCGCAAAGGTGGGCAACTGATGTAAGATTCACAATTCGACCACATGGAGCTGATTTGAGTTTGTCGAGTAGAAGATTTGTGAGTGCAAAGTGACCGAGATAGTTTGTACCGAATTGACCTTCAAAATTATCTTTGGTCATAAATTTGGGACACATCATGACGCCCGCGTTGTTGATCAGTACATCGATGAATGGGAATTTTGAATTCACTTTTTGTGCGCACTTTTGTACAGATTCTAGAGAACTCAAATCTAGTTCCACTTGGAAAACATTTTCGCGAACATTTTCGTAAACATTTTCTTTGCCCAATTCAGCACAAATCTCTTCTAAAGCTTCATCCATTTTCACTCGATTACGACAAGCCATTATCACGGTAGCACCAAGTTTGAGACAAACTTTCGCGGTCTCTTTACCAATTCCCGAATTAGCGCCAGTAATAAGCACAATTTTCCCTTGTAAACTTTCAGGCAATTTCGCACGTTTACGCTGTTGAATTAAATTGAGAAAACGCGCAGAATTGCACACCAATTCGGCGACAAAAGCAAAACATAACAGGATAAATGTTACATTTCGATAAACGAATCGATACAATTCGGAGAAAGTTGATTTCATATTTTTACGAAGAATAGTTTTACTGAACGGGAAAACAAATTGAAATTGTACAAATACGCAATTTAGCTATGCGTTAACTTAACATTTTCAAAGGGATTTACCAATCTTTCTTTGAGATCAGCATCATAGTGAAGGTCATTTACGCAAAATGTTTGCCATTCTCATACATATGCATTGATTGACAAACTAGTTTATTCATTTTTTATACATTTGTGTAAATTTGTGTCGATTACGTATACTGAGGAAGTGGCCCTTCTACAGCATGTGGCCTCCACTTGGGTGTATTTCATACAGAACACAGTATGAACTGGTCATTTCATAGAATAGATACAAGTGAGGAGACTCAATCTATCTGAGGAGACTAAATGGATATGAAGAGACTCATTACATCTGAGGAGACTCAATGTGTATGAGGAGATATATGCGAGTGAGGAGACTCACTTGACATAACAGTTAAATAGATTCAAGTGTGGAAACTCAATCAATCTGAGAAGACTCAATGTGTATGAGGAGAGTAGATAGTATCGAGGAGGTCGATATACTAGAGGAGATGATTTGTTGAAAGCTTGCACCGTCATACAATAGCTTGCGAAATTCGGTTGGGGCCGACGCGAGCGGTTGCGGCAGCAACCGCCGCGTCGGGTACGGGTGGGGTAGGGCAGATAGTGTGAGTGTGCGTAACATGGTGTGGGAGGGTTATGATGTGTAGATAGTAGATACATTTAAAGAGAGTAGATACATTTGAAGAGAGTAGATAGTTACGAGGAGAGTAGATAGTATCGAGGAGGTCGATATAATTGAGGAGGTAAAGTAACATTTTAGAGAGAGTAGATAAATTTGAAGAGAGTAGATAGCTACGAGGAGAGTAGATAGTATCGAGGAGGTCGATATAATTGAGGAGATAAAGTAACATTCTATATGAACGGTCTCTAGTATGTTATGTTTAGTAAATAAACTTCAGTTGATGTTTTGATTTCGTTTGAGGCAGTCGCATTCTCGTGTGTTTTGACTTTTTCACTTGAGATTACATCTTTGCAACCAAGTGTAACTAACTAACTAACTAATCTAGTCTCTTTTAAGTAATCACTATAAATAATCTAGTTTTCAAATGTTTGGTATTACCAATAGTCGATAAGATCTTTAGCGCATTTATGTTTGTTTGTTTATAAACTGACAGACTCAGGCTTGGCTCGCTGCTTCAACACATGTCGAATGTGTTTATCTGCACTGAAGCAAATGTGCCAAGTTTGTACGCTGTCAGTTTTTTGCGGCTATTGTAACCTGGCCACATACGTTAAGAGGCCCGAGGAAGTTGCATGAATATGCAATTTGAAATGCTATTTTTGTTTCTTTAGTTATTGATGCAAATTTTAGTTCGTTCAGTCACAACTAGAGGGCGCCATTTTTAAATTTTTTAAATTAACATTAGCAATTAAACGAAAAAAGTGGTTTTCGTAAACTTTCATTTTCTCCTGAACCTATTTACCGATTTCGACCTACTATATCTTAAATTAAAGGTAAATGTATGATCTTTAAAATTGACAATCTAAAATGTTATCTAATTTTTTAAAACTTTATCTTATTTAACAGTGAAAGTGATTCAGATAATTTAAAAAAATAGGTGAAAAATCATTATTATTGGTTACATTTATGGATAGACTTTCTTAGATAGCTCCAAATAAAAAAAATAAGATACCCCATTTTCAAAATCATACATTTACCTTTAATTTAAGATATAATAGGCAAAAATCGGTTAATAGATTCCGGAGAAAAAATGGTAAAATACGGAAACTATTTTTATTTCGTTTATATCACAAAGGGGTCATTCACATATGTTTGAAACTTCTCATTCCTGACTTAATCTAATCTATATTTTCTTTAATAGTTTATCTCCTATCATTCTATCACATCAACTCACTGAAACATATTATCCGTGACTGGCAGTACTATTTGACAACACTTCCGGGTATTTTAAGTTTACCGGTAATCGGTTGCACCAGCCTCATAACCGACATTCAGATCATCACTTTCGCGTTGTTGCACTCGATCTGGTGTGGCATCATCTACTCGTTCACCAAGATAACCTTCATTCAATTGCGTCAAATCAATCGATTGCTCCATGATCAAGAATGCCTGACCACACGAATATTCTATCAATTCATTCGTTACCACACTCGAACTCTTGTCCTGATCAATCGGTTCAATCGATTTTTCGGTACACTAATGTTGGCCTTTATCCTCACCAATCTACCGATCAACACCTATTTGATGATGGGAATATTGCTCGGGAAATTCAGACCCACTGCAGTGATAGTTTTCGGCAACTTTATCCTCATGCAGTACATGATATTCGTGTTCTTTCATCTGTTGGCAGCGAATTACACCAACAAAATTCATCAATGTCGGAGTCGGCTGTTTCACTGGAGTTTTGTGGTTCCAAGTCGAAATTTGCTAACTTTGAGAGCCAAAATTCGATTATCACTTTATGTTGACAAGTTTAATGCTAAAAAGAGATATGGCATCACTTATGGACCGTTTGGACTGATGTCGTTTGCTTCGTTTACAAAGGTAAGATTTACTTTGATTTTGGAATTTATGAAAATTAAATTTGATTTGAATTTTAATTAAATTATTAATAGTTTATGCTTCTGTATTGTGAATTCATTCTCTACTGGTACCGATTAATCAATCTATAATTATATTATGTTTATTAATAAAATAAAAAATAAAATTAAAAAATAAATTAATTAATGATTAGTAAACAAATTTTTAATCAAGTCCTAAAGTCCGTTCACAAATGACGGAACGCGATGAGCTGAATTTGGACGAGTAACAAGTGAGTAATAGATCACATCGAGACAGATTTACTTGTTAGTTCACTCGATTTCAAAATTGAAATGCAAATGTAAAAGATCAAAATACAAAACGATAAACACAACTTCCATTTGAATAAATCGAAAATGAGTTTATTTGTTTACATATTGAGTAAAATAAAATATAGAGAATAGTGTAATATGTCAAATATGTAGTAAATATAAGTGATATATGGAATATGTGATTACAATGATAATAAAAAAGAACAAAAGATCTTGTCTACGGTTGATACATTGGAGGTGGAGTTTGAGGATAGATTTGAACGCTTCCGGGACGAGCATCATAAACCACCGGAGAAGAAGTGCCAAAAGCAGGACGAGCGTTGGATTGAGTCACAGAATGATAAGATGGAGGAGACAAGTTGTCGGTAACTTGACGACCTTTCACAAAGAAGGTCACCATTGCACCAAGCACAATCGTGTCCAAAAACCAATCAAACAGACAAAGTGCAATGAACCCATACGATGAATGGCCAGTCACACTAACCAGATTAACAAGGTCAAGCACAGTGAAGGCCACTTTGAATACCGCAAAGATGGCTACCATGGTGAAGTGCTCTCCGACCACGACCACCAGTTGAATGCCAAAGAGAACAATGTAGATCAATAGTTGAACAGTGAAGGCAGCCAAAGGATACTTCACTGTTTTGTTCTGTTCAGCGAAAGTATGCGAAAATCCAACAACTGACTGCAACACGAGCAGACCGAGTAGAATTCGTTTGAGGATTGAAAATGTTTGACGATCCATCGTGGATTGTAGTGTGGAGAGTCGGGTTCGGTGATGGGTAAGGACGAGGTAATGAAACAAAAAGAAATGATGAAATAGAAGAGTGAAACAACAACCTTTTGAGAGTGCAGTCAAAGGCAAAGTGAGTAGACAAGACTCAAAACGAGTGTGAGGCCCTCACTCAGAGTGAGTAAGCAAATTAGTGAGAACCGTTCACAAATGACGGAACTCGTTAAACTGAGAATTTTGACTAGCACAAGTGAGTGCATATGTGCAATTTGACTCATTTTACGCATTTTAATTTGTGTAATCAATCTGGTAATAATCAAATCAAATTCGCTAAATAAAAATGTTTCAATCAATCTTCAAAACAAATTCAATACAATTCAATTAACAATCTGGGTGTAGTCCAATTCATATCGCTCATTTATCAAATCAAATTTTTTATAGTCATAAAATACTTTTTGATTTAAATTGTTGTTTTATTCAAAATAAATAATAAATATAATAGTAATATGTCGAATATGTAAAGATAAGTAACAAGAAACGGTTCACAAAGAAGTGTCACCATTAGATTAGACAAAATCGTGTCCAAAAGGGATTCAAAAGAATCAAAAACAATAAAACCATTATTTTGAGAATTAGCATAAGGACGAGCAGACCGAAGAGCATAAGTGTCCATATAAACATTAGTAGAGTTTGTAGAATTCGCTTGAGGATTGTCAATAAATTAGGATCCATTTTGGATTGTCGATTCGGTTAGTCAAATACAAAGTGCAAAGTAGTTTAGTATGCAGATATCACAACAAAAGTTAGGGTCTCACTCAGTGAGTAAGCAAATCCCCTAGTAGGGTCCATACACAAATGAGGAATGCGTAGAACTGAATTTGGACGATTATAAGTGAGAATATATCACACCAAGACAGATTGGAATTCACAACATTGTTTTGGAGCAAATCATAGTTATCATGCAAAATACTTTGGATTTAATTTTGTTTTATTAAAAAATAAATTGGTGAATTTATAAAAATGAGGATAAATCATCAATTTCAAGCTCGTTCCCCACGGATCCTACGAGCGAGTTGAATGTCCTTGGGCATGATGGTGACCCGTTTAGCGTGTATGGCGCACAGGTTCGTGTCCTCGAACAGACCCACCAGGTACGCCTCCGAGGCCTCCTGCAGTGCCCCAATGGCCGCACTCTGAAAGCGCAAGTCGGTCTTGAAGTCCTGGGCAATCTCACGGACCAGTCGTTGGAAGGGCAGTTTGCGGATGAGCAGTTCGGTCGACTTTTGGTAACGACGAATCTCACGGAGGGCAACAGTGCCCGGACGGTACCGGTGAGGCTTCTTCACACCGCCCGAGGCTGGTGCTGACTTGCGAGCTGCCTTTGTGGCCAGTTGCTTGCGAGGCGCCTTGCCACCGGTCGACTTGCGGGCGGTCTGCTTGGTGCGGGCCATTTTGGTCTTTGGGGTTTGGTGGAAGTTGAGGTGATGCGAAAAAATGTAAAAAGTTGGAGAAGCAGCCAAATGGAATTCACAAATGATAATCGATGATGAGTGGTAGCCTGCTTTTATATGCAAAATATCTTCAAATTATCAAATCACAAAGTAGTTTCTTTATTTGAGTAATTACTAAGTTAAGCTATAAGGTAAGTTACAATGTTACATCAACCTGTGCCACTACTGCTCCAACTGAGTGAGTACCATCCACCACTTACTGATTAAATAAAGGGCTTTTGGCAAACATTAGACCTTTGACTTAAATTGTACAAAAGAGCATGTTGTCCTTATTCCAGTATCGGATTAATACAGCTGTCCTCATAATTCAAAATAATTGTTCAAAACATATTTGCATTTGATAAATCTGTGTTCAATATCAGTAAGATTACATTGCTAAAATGACATTTGACCTAAACCCGACCATCACCCTCTTTGAGCAAGCAATCTTCAATAGCACCATTACTTAGATTCGATGGTAAGGTTTACCAAATAACCTAAATAAAGGTTAAATTTTCTACTAAAAATAAACTTGGTAAATAAATAAGCAGTAGAATTGTCAATTTGTAAATTATTAGTTTTGTTGTTTATTTACTAAGATAAATATAACAAAATAAAAAAGTCAACTTAAAAGAATGATAAGTGATTACATAATAAGAAACGTTCTATGCGTACATCGGAGGTGCTGTAGGATAAAGTTGAGCAGTTCCCGAACGGGCATTGGTTGTGTTAGTTTTATCGCCAAATTTGAATTTTGATTTAAATCGATCAGATGCATCAACCTTAAGAAGTGCTCGAAGATTCACAATAAAGACCGTCATAATGACAATGACAAACAGATCTACAAACAATTCAATCACACCGATAAAGACAAAATCGAATATTCGAGCTGTGGGCGAGGACTGTGCGATCACAATGATCCAAACAATTCCAACTAGACGGATGACAGCGTACAATACTTTGAGTACCACGATGATGGACAACAGGAAATAGTATTGACAGTAGACGGCCACTGGTTGAATTGCAACAAGCATAATGTAATACACCATTTCATTTGCAGTGGAGCAAAGTGCTGATTCCGTGTTGAGTTTTACGAAATGGATCACAATTCCAATTATAGACTGCAACACTAGAAGCAAGAGCAGAATTTGCTTAAGGAATGTGAAGGATTTGGGATCCATCGGAATGTGTTCGGTCTTGGGTTTGAGACGAGGCCTCGAGGTTGAAAAGTTGCGTTTTAAAAATCAAGTTTGGTTAGAAACGAGGTAAAAATTGTAGAAGAAAGAATGTTTGAGACAAGCTTTTATACTGAGACACAGAAAAACGCAGGTGTCTTGAATATTTGAGGACAAAGGAGAAAACACTCACAGACAGTACACAAATTAGGACAGTTTGTAATTGTATTTAGCTTATACTTTATTGCCCAGAATTGATCATATTACATGATTTATATACAGAAGGGCAAAAGGACAGTCTGTTCAAATGCACAAACTCAGGTTTAAGGTAAATGCGAGTAAAAGGTGAAAATACAAAATGATGAACACATCTTTCACTTGAATAAATCGATAAAGTGTTTGTTGTTTATACATTGAGTAATATAATATAGAGAATATAGTAATATGTCAAATATGAACAGATAATAAGTGATATAGAATATATGGAATATGTGAGTACGATTGAGGTACGTTTGAACTGAATTTAGATACGAATCTACAGATATATCTGCGAGTCGACTCACAATTTGTCACTCTCTTGTCACTCAAAAGCAAATCAAACATAACAAAAAACAATGTAACAATGGTCTAGCCTTCAAGACTCGAAAAACGCGCGAATGAGCCACCAACTCAACGAATTTATTATTTAAAATAGAAAATCAAATCATAATTTACATACGAAGAGGTATACATATACGATCATAAAAAGGTTCAAGGTTTGAGTGTCAAATGAGAGTGAATACATTGAGATTGTCTAAATAGAAGGTAAAGTTATAAGCAGTATAGGAAAACTAATCTAAAAAGTACCAGGTGGACAAGGAAAGAGATTATAAAAACATATATACAAAAGTATACAGATGCACTTGAGAAATAGTTTAAAGATAAGATTTGATAGGATTAGTCGGTTAATGACATTATGATCATAGATTTGATGTTGAGCGCGAGAGAGAGAGCGAGTGACCGTGGTTAGTCGGTGCCTCGCAAGAAAGACCATAGTCCACGTGGTCTCCGGCCAAAGTTACGCAATTGCTCCATAAACTCGGGATTTGGATTAGCAGGATCGGGTACTGGTTCGCCTCTATCATTGAGATCATCAGCAGCAACAGCTTGAAGAGGTGCCATCCGTATTATCGGAGTGCGAGTAGGAAGGTCAAGGCGCCTACGAATAAAGTTGTTGATGGTGAGGAAAATTCCTTCGTCTTCAGCTTTGTATACCATCACAGCGAAAATGATCAAAAGCAACACAATGGTCACAATGACAACCAGACCAATCCAGAATGTTTCGAATTGCATTTTGCGGTCAAGAGTGGAAGAGGCGTGATGATGCAATTGATGATCGAGAGTACGGGCTGACACGAAGACCAAAAGACAAGTCAAACCGAGAGTGGCCAAGGTTGTCGAGATGGTGGAAAGCAGTGAGAGATGAAGACACGAGTACTTCAACGAGCAAACTTAAAAAAGTGAAAACAACCAAACACAAGTCTGTCTGGCTTTATAGTCCAAACGAAAGTGTCGACACAGTCAAACGAACAGTGAAACGAAAGTCATGTTCAAGTTCACAAGTTGGACACGAAATGATATTTATGAATGTTCATGTCAATCATTTGTTAGGTTAAAATAGACAAAATGTGAGTCATCAAATCAAAATGATTCAGCTTGTGACTTGCCTGTGACTCACTTGTTCTCGTCGTTTTCTTAAAAGTTAACGTGAATGAATGAATGTACGCATACGGTAGGGCACGCACTTTTGCTTTTGAGATAAAACTGTTCACTTTTGTGGTTGGTGTTGGCAAAGCAAAGCGAATGAAAGGGAGACTGGTTTGACTGTAGTTTCTCCGACAGTCACGGTCAAACAAACAACGTGGAAGCTATTTTGATTTAGATTTCAAATTATTAGCGCCATATATACGAAAAGTATAATTGAAATCCGAGAATAGAAATTCTACTTGAATTTATTGTCATTTTGAATTTATTTGATGCATAAGTGCGTCATTGAGATAATACATCAATAAATTATCAATATGGGATGAATTGTCTAAAATTCATTTTGTTGTCTTTATGCTTCACACATTATAAAAATGTCCATTCATAATTGACACAAAATAAAAGAAAAATGACAAACATATAATCAAAACAAAGCAAGCATGTTAGGGAAATCGGTCTTTTCTGTTATTGTTTGCCAAAAACAGTAGCGTTCGAACCAGAATTGTCTCTGTTCCAGCAATACAATTAATTTGTTCCAAAATGAGTGAAATTCAGCGTACTTTGTCAGTAAGACAGCTTGTAAATGTTCATTCTGACATTCTGGCGTATCGAAACCGTATCGTCAAGTGCAAGCCTTGCAACACCACATGGACCGTGTACTCGACTGATACTATTTTGCAACATCTAGATGATCCAGCCCATATCCATGCATTGACCGAAATGCACCAACACAAAGCGAGACTTGCCAAGCAGTTTCTCATCAACCAACTAATCGAACTACACCCGAGTGATCTGAGACGTTCTAGTGCCGGTGAATTGTGCTGCATTGTTTGCAACATTGACATTGACCAAGTGGATGATCTATCTGTGCAAACTCACTTAAGCAATCCGCTACATATAACAAAGAAACAAAATAGTCAAATTGAACACTACAAAATGTTGAATCGACTAGTTTTCGAAGCATTTCAATGCAATATTTACACTCAATTTGACGAAGCTACAGTTGGTTGTCTTTCATGTGGAATGCGAATAGGTTCAAATTTGACTGAACTACAGGCTCATGTCGTCAGTGATGATCATCGTTGTTCAATCTCAAATTGTGATTCAATGCAGGATTATCATTCCAACCGGTTACTGGTTAATTTGGTCTGCGAGCACGAGGTTCTAAAGTTCGATTATATTGGTCGAGTGCAATGCCTCTGTTGTTCAGTGTACATTAATCGAGATTATCAAGCTGTCATGCGACATTTGAATGAAGCTTCGAGTCACTCCAAATCTTTTGAGTTACACTTCCAGTATGGTTCGAATTTTGTCGAGTCGGTCGAATTCAAGAAGCTTATTGCTGAGCTTTTTCTGGTTAACGATATTGCCACTTGGAAGTTGATCGGAATGACGCCACTGATGGAAAGACTTCTAGCTCGATCCATTCCAAGTGAGACTTCTCTTCGTGTAGACTATGTTCCACTGGTTTACCGTGATTACCGCGAACAGGTTCGACAAGCACTCGTTGACAACTATTTGAGCCTGTTCATCGACGAAACAACTGACAGAGACAAAAGGCCAGTTGTGGCAATTCTGTTAGGAACATTGTACCAATTTGAACCAACTAAGCAGCAAGTGTTTCTTTGGGACATTAAGACAAAGCCAAAGTCTGATGGAAATGTGACGGAAACTGCAAGTGATGTTGAGCAACCAAATTCACGCAAAAAATGCAAAACTAAAGGAAAAGGCATATCAGGCGATTTACTCTTTGACATGGTCATTGAATCTCTGGGGGATTTATACGGTGGAACAGACAAAATACAGTTTGACAAGCTGCTCATCTTAATGACCGACCGTGGATCTAACATGCTTCGCCTTGGTAGACTACTTCGAGATTGGTTTCCAAATGTGCGGCCAATTCCATGTCTCTGTCATGCCCTTCACAATCTTTGCGAGACAATCGAATCATTCTTTCCCGATGTGACCGGTTATGTCTCTTCCATCGGTATGGTGTTTGCTCATTCGGCAGCTAACAAAGAATTGTTCCATCAACAAACTGGTGAACCCATTCCAATGCGATTTGTCATGACGAGGTGGGGAACATGGTTGTTAGTTGTTCTGTATCATTTTGCTAAAGGTGATCTCGTCGGTAATTTCCTTCCATTGCTTGACCAAACGCGCACTGTGGCAAATGCAACGAATCTGCACGCCGATCCAGATGTACGCGAACATATCGAGTACATCACCCTTCGATACAGCTGCATTATCGACTTCATCACTAAGTTTGAGAAACGCCATAAGTTTGTTGGTGATGTTGTTGCATCGTGCATTGAGCTAAATGAACTGCTTTACCGATGGATCTTTGATGAGGATAAAGAGCTCGACGTTATCGCAAATGCAATCTATTTGCGTTACCAGGAAGTGATTTTTGGAAATGACAGATTTTGGGACTTGATTGACGACATTGAATCTGACATTGGCAAATCAGACAGTTTGACCAATTACCTCCACTATGCTCCAATTGATAATTCTGAAGCAGAACGAGCGTTATCACTGTATTGCAACATTTACACACAAAGAAGATTCATGATGGAAGTCGAGAATGTTGGCCTTCGCGCATTTGTGGAATTCAATGCAATTGCTTTAGGCAAGAAAGCAACTCGCCCACCAACTAAATCATCAAATGAACCAAGGGGATTATACCCAGAAGTAGACATTCTTTTTCAACCTGATGAAAATGGATTCATTCGTAGAATATCTTTGCCTAATTTTGATCCAACAAAGAAAATTAGATAATAAAATTACGTAGATGTTGCAATACAGTAATAATGTCTTTGTTTCAGAATTGTTAAGAAATGCACTGTTATTATTGAGAATTTGTTCCGTTTGTCATTGTCATTTGCGGTGTTTTGCCAAACTGTTCCAATTCATAGCCGTAGTTTAACTCATTCCATGCCACCCTTCGCACGGGGCTACAGCTCGAACCATACAACCTAGCGACTTGAAAATTTAGGAGCATATACATCAGGATGGGGGTATTTGGGGAAGGTACCTGATTTGTTCCAATTGGAACTTCGATGGAAAAGTTAAATGTACCACCCTTTTTTATGATTGTAAACGATTCTACTCGTCAATCTGATCATTTTGATATATCACATGCCTGTGCAAATATTTCAAGTTCCGCCGGAAATCTTGGTTCCATAATTCCAAAAACCAGAAACATGGCCCATGGACACCAGAAAGTTTGACCAAGTTATTCTACTGAATTTTCTGAGAATTTTGATGTCCATCTCGACGCATTTGGCCAACGGGAAGGCAGTGAACTGAATTTTTAAAAATAAATTGAAAATATATTTTTTGTATCAGATTAGGGCGCGCGGACTGCAGTTGAACTGTCTTTGTATAAAAGCTAATTGAGAGAGTTTGATATGATCAAATATGCACTTGGGTATACCAAAATGCTCATACGGATGTATAGAACACGATGGAGTAAATTAATTTAGTATCTAGGACCGAATTCTGGTTAGGATTTTGGTCCAAAATGGATTCAAAACCAAAATCATGCGATATAGCAATGTAAATTACCAAAATGCTCGTACGGTTGCATAGAAAATTATGGAGTAAATTAATTTGGCATCTAGGACCGAATTCTGGTTAAGATCCTGGTCCAAAATGGATTCAAAGCCAAAATCATACCAAATAACAATGTAATATTCCAAAATGCTCGTACGGTTGCATAGAAAATTATGGAGTAAATTAATTTTGTATCTAGGACCGAATTCTGGTTAGGATCCTGGTCCAAAATGGATTCAAAGCCAAAATCATACCAAATAACAATGTAATATACCAAAATGCTCGTACGGTTGCATAGAAAATTATGGAGTAAATTAATTTTGTATCTAGGACCGAATTCTGGTTAGGATCCTGGTCCAAAATTGATTCAATTTGGTATCCAAGATCAATTTTTTTTCTGGTTTAGATAAATTTCCAATGCAAACTCATGATATCACCCAATAGCTTATTCTTTTAACTAAAAGAATTTTTATGTGTAGGCGTTTGGGATTGCATGTAAAAAGAAAATAGCAAAATCAGTGTTGTTCTCGCTCTCGAGGCAATTTCAACGTGGATTATTTGGTTGGTCTATGTAAGATTATTTCAGCGTGTACTACCGGCAGCCATTTGTTTGTTTATGCGTGTATATGTTAGTTATTTGACATCTATGTTGTAATAACGAAAAGTTTTATGGATTTTATTGGTTTTTTGGATCAAACAAATAATGGGTTATGTACAGAGGTGGATTTTGATATTTATATGGCCCATGCAACTATTGGGCATGCCTAAAGTGTGTTTTAGGATTTTTTCTGGACCATTTAACTATTGGATAAGGTCAAGAATTCACTTTGATAACCGAACCGGATAAGGATTCTAACCAGATTTTGGCCATGGATACCAAATTAATTTACTCCATCATTTTCTATGTATCCGTACGAGCATTTTGGTATATTACATTGCAATATGGCATGATTTTGCTTTAAATCCATTTTGGACCAGGATCCTAACCGGAATTCGGTCCTATATACCAAATTAATTTACTCCATAATTTTCTATGTATCCGTACGAGCATTTTGGTATATAACATTGCAATATGGCATGATTTTGGCATTGAATCCATTTTGGACCAGGATCCTAACCAGAATTCGGTCCTAGATACCAAATTAATTTACTCCATCATTTTCTATGTATCCGTACGAGCATTTTGGTATATTACATTGCAATATGGCATGATTTTGCTTTGAATCCATTTTGGACCAGGATCCTAACCGGAATTCGGTCCTATATACCAAATTAATTTACTCCATAATTTTCTATGTATCCGTACGAGCATTTTGGTATATTACATTGCAATATGGCATGATTTTGCTTTGAATCCATTTTGGACCAGGATCCTAACCAAAATTCGGTCCTATATACCAAATTAATTTACTCCATAATTTTCTATACATCCGTATGAGCATTTTGGTATACCCAAGTGCATATTTGATCATATCAAACTTTCTCAATTAGCTTTTATACAAAGACAGTTCAACTGCAGTCCGCGCGCCCTAATCTGATTCAAAAAATATATTTTCAATTTATTTTTAAAAATTCAGTTCACTGCCTTCCCGTTGGCCAAATGCGTCGAGATAGACATCAAAATTCTCAGAAAATTCAGCAGAATAACTTGGTCAAACTTTCTGGTGTCCACGGGCCATGTTTCTGGTTTTTGGAATTTTGGAACCAGGATTTCCGGCGGAACTTGAAATATTTGCACAGGCATGTGATATATCAAAATGATCAGATTGACGAGTAGAATCGTTTACAATCATAAAAAAGGGTGGTACATTTAACTTTTCCACCGAAGTTCCAATTGGAACAAATCAGGTACCTTCCCCAAATACCCCCATCCTGATGTATATGCTCCTAAATTTTCAAGTCGCTAGGTTGTATGGTTCGAGCTGTAGCCCCGTGCGAAGGGTGGCATGGAATGAGTTAAGTAATATTTCAAATTGTGGTGTGAACATGTGAGTAAACTTTGGTTTAGAATAACACTATGGAAGCTAATTTTGAGTCTATACAAAACTGGTGCATAAACTTTTTGGTTAATCTAAATGGGAAACATATTTTGGTAGAAAAATTTATGCATTTTTGTCGATTGTTTCCGATTTACAAAAGAATGTAAAAAATCAAACTTAAAACTAATTTTTTAAAAATTTTTCGCGCCAGTTTGGTTGTTGTGTCTGTATGAGCTGAAATAGCCACCAAACTCTTTGGTTTGACAGTGACAGTCATGACAGATTAGAAAAACTACAGTCAAACCAGTCTCCTTTCATTCGCTTTGCTTTGCCAACACCAACCACAAAAGTGAACAGTTTTATCTCAAAAGCAAAAGTGCGTGCCCTAGCATACGGTCAAGGTTCATCGTGATTACAAGAAGAAGAGGACAAAATAGAAAGAAAAGGGTAAAGATAGCTAACTCGAATGACCAAACTTGGGTTGAAGATAAACGCAAAATGTAAAAGTTGTAAATACAAAATGGTAAACAACTTTCATTTGAATAAATCGAAAAAGTCTTTATTGGTTTACATATTGAGTAAAATATAAAATAGAGAATAGTGTAATATGTCAAATATGTACAGATAAGTGAGTTAGAATATGGAATATGTGATTACAATGATCAAAAGGTACGTAGGATCTTCTACTTTAAAATCAGCGGAGCTTGAGGACAGATTTGAACCTTTCCGGGACGAGCATCGTAGATCACCTGAGAAGTAGTGCCAAAAACGTTGATTGGACGAGTGTTCGGGCGAGATTGAGTGGACAACCGGTCACGGGTCAATTGACGGCCTTTCACAAAGAAGGTCACCATTAGAGCAATGACAATCAAATCCAAAAGCCGAGACAGCATCCAAACGTAACCGTAAAAACTGAACAAATAGACGATACCAGGAATGTTCATAACCGTAAAAGCGAAGAAAAGCACAGCAAAGACCACTTTGAGTACAATGCAGACGCGGACCATATTGAAGTTATCGTTTGTGACCATCACCAGTTCAATGCCACTGAACACAATGTAGAGTATTAGCCAAATAAAAAATAAAGCACCCAAAGAACTTGTGAGGGTCATTTCCACAATTTTCACAACTGACTGCAACATGAGCAGACCGAGTAGAATTCGCTTGAGCATTGAAAATGAATCACGATCCATCGTGGATTGTAGTGCGGAGAGTCGGGTTCGGGGATGGGTTTGGACGAGGTGAAAGGTAATAGAGAAAAAGACTCGTGAGTAGTAGAAGACAACCGTTCACGAGTACAGTCAAATGAAAAGTGAGTAACGTACGATCGAGACTTGAGAAACACAAAGTCGAGAGAGTGAGTAAGCAAATCACCTAGCTCAAGTCCGTTCACAAATGAGGTAAACGTTGGACTGAAGTTCAGTCACTGAACTTGAACGGGCTACTACGGTACACAAGTTAGATTTATCTTTGACTTTATCTGTATCAAGTGATTAAGAAATAAAAATAACTGAAATTGATTTAAGAGCTATTTATTTATTGAGATAAAACAAAAGGCGAAAAAAACATACAAATTCAAAGTTTAAGTTTAAAGATTTGAATTTATTCGATTTTACCCATTTCGACTCATTCTTTGCATTACCCAAGTATTACACAACTCTGTTCACATTATCCCATATACCAAAACGCAAATTTCCCCTTCCAACCTATTTTCAAGCCTTATTCCACAATGACCAAACTCAAATCACCTGTACGATTAGCAATCTCCATGTCCTGTCCCATGAACTAAGGGTCAAGGTTAGGTTGTTTTGACTTACAAGACCCTACTGAAGCTACGCTACCTACCTCAGACCTATGATATCATGGGAAGTAATCAAGATAATCAAGATAATTTTGAGTAGCACCACCTCCCTTTTCCCTAGTCCACCTGTAATAGTGTTGAATCTTTGACACTTTTGATTGTTGGAACCTTCAGGGCAACGTCACATTTCTACTCGAATTGGTTCGCACACGTGTAACAATTGTCGTTCGGGGGTGATTTGGCGTTTTTTGCAGTATCATGTTGACATTTGCAAAATAGAAAGTGCTGATCTCATGGTTGGAACAATTTTTTGGTCACGTGTATTAAGAATGGAACAATCTAGTCGAGCGAGAAAGGAGTCAATCCGCACGCTCTGTCGACATACGACCAAGTTGAATTCCCTATAAATAGAAGTCTCTGGTGGTGGCTTATGGCATATGTTCAAGTTGCGAGTTGTGGAGCAAGCAAGCCTCTCGTCCTGGTCCTACAAGTGGTTCCCTTCTGTATATCCGTACAAGTCTCTTTCCGGTACAAGTAACTTTTGTCTGGTTTTACAAGTGGCTCCTCACTGGTGTCAAAGGACCTTTTTTCCGGTCTCACAAGTAGCCCAAGCGGTAGACGCGCTGGTTATGGATCACCTTCTGGCGAGCTCTGTCCCGAACCAAACTCCAAGGCGCGCGGATTATGGAACACCATCTGTGGAGCCATGGCACTGGCCCTGGCGTCAACAATATATATCACCTACGGTCGAAACAAGGTCCGAACCCAAGACCAAGGCGTCATGATTATAAATCAACTACTGTGGAAGCCAGTCCCGAACCCAAGACATGGGCGTCAAGATTATAAATCAACTACTGTGGAAGCCAGTCTCGAACCCAAGACATGGGCGTCAAGATTATAAATCAACTACGGTGGAAGCCAGTCCCGAACCCAAGACATGTGCGTCAAGATTATAAATCAACTACTGTGAAAGCCAGTCCCGAACCCAAGACATGTGCGTCAAGATTATAAATCAACTACTGTGAAAGCCAGTCCCGAACCCAAGACATGGGCGTCAAGATTATAAATCAACTACGGTGGAAGCCAGTCCCGAACCCAAGACATGGGCGTCAAGATTATAAATCAACTACGGTGGAAGCCAGTCCCGAACCCAAGACATGGGCGTCAAGATTATAAATCAACTACTGTGGAAGCCAGTCCCGAACCCAAGACATGGGCGTCAAGATTATAAATCAACTACTGTGGAAGCCAGTCCCGAACCCAAGACATGGGCGTCAAGATTATAAATCAACTACGGTGGAAGCCAGTCCCGAACCCAAGACATGGGCGTCAAGATTATAAATCAACTACGGTGGAAGCCAGTCCCGAACCCAAGACATGGGCGTCAGCATAAAATGATCGCCTTTTGGCGTGACCAAGGCCGAACCCAAGACCAAGGCCCGCGCTTTATGGAACACCATCTGACAAAACCCGTGGTGAACAACCGGATATCCCACCAAGTACCACTGTTTTCTCAAATTTTTAACAAAAATAAAATTTTTTAGATTTTTTTATGCCATGAGTCGCTTCTAATCATGCGAGAAGAGAGGTTGGATAGGGTCAAAATATCTTGTAACTTCTCACTTCTATGGAGAAAAGTTTTAGAATCGGCAATTAAAAAGTGGAATTAGGTTTAGAGGTTCCATGTAAAGGATAAAGGAAGAGAAATGTTCCTAGAAAAGAAGCTTTGTCCAGATATCCAGTTCGTACACGTGTAATACATTGTACATGGAACATTATTGATTTGAGCCCAAAATTTCTGCTCAATCATGCTGAGATTTGTAAAAATGAAAGTGATGATCTCATGGTTGGAACACTTTTGCTCACGTGTAATAAGAATGGAACAATCTAGTCGAGCGAGAAAGGAATCAATGCGCACGCTCTGTCGACATACGACCAAGTCGAATTTCCCTATAAATAGTCTCTGTTGGTGGCTTATGGCATATGTTCAAGTTGCGAGTTGTGGAACAGGCAAGCCTTTCCTGGTCCTCGTAAAGTTGTTCCTTTCTTTTGGCCGAACAAGTCTCCTATCCGTACAAGTGGCCCCTCCTTCTGGAAAGCCCCGTGGTTGACAACCGGACAAGTCAATGTCCAAGTGACCTAGTGGAAACCCAAGACCAAGGCGTCAGCATTATGGATCACTTTCTGGCGGGCTCAAGGCCGATCCCAAGACCAAGGCCCGCGCTTTATGGAACACCATTTGACAAGCGGAAGCTCATGCCCAAGCCCTAGGCCCGCATATTATGGAACACCATCTGGCGAGCCTTAGCCAAAACCCAAGATTCAGGCCCGCAGAATATGGAACACCATCTGTGGAGCCCTGGCTCAAAACCCAAGATTCAGGCCCGCAGAATATGGAACACCATCTGGCGAGTCCTAGCCAAAACCCAAGATTCAGGCCCGCAGAATATGGAACACCAACTGACAAGTCGTGGCTCAAACCAAAGACCACGGCGTCCTGATTATGGAACACCAACTGGCGAGCCCTAGCCAAAACCCAAGATTCAGGCCCGCAGAATATGGAACACCAACTGGCGAGCCCTAGCCAAAACCCAAGATTCAGGCCAGCAGAATATGGAACACCAACTGACAAGTCGTGGCTCAAACCAAAGACCACGGCGTCCTGATTATGGAACACCATCTGGCGAGCCTTAGCCAAAACCCAAGATTCAGGCCCGCAGAATATGGAACACCATCTGTGGAGCCCTGGCTCAAAACCCAAGGTCAAAAACCAAGCGGTGTGCGAGTTGGCTATCCCCCAATCTTTCTTTTTCTTTTAAAAAATAAAAAAATGTTTTATCAACTCAGCTCGAGATTGGCTCACTTCAAGTTGATAATCTTTCTTCGTGTCCAAACAAGTTATGTTCCATTTGCCAAAGAATTTAAATAATAAATCAGTGCAAATGTTTTGAGAATTGAAAACTTCATTTTGGTTGATTTACTTGTAAACTAAAATTACATTTTAAAACAACGTTTAATACTGAGTTTGAGTTATTGACTTCATTTTTGGGGGGAAAATTGAACACAGTCAAACGTCTGTATGCTAGAAAAACCTTCAACAAATTGTGTCAATATCCATCTCAATTGACATTCCACACGACACTTCAACTAAATTGAGTGTTTGCGTTGTTTTCGGGCATTGATATTTAGCTTGTTTGGCACAAAAATATGTATTTGAGACATTTTGATTGCAATTCTATGTCTAATATTAGAAATATGCAAAACGTCTGTCGTAAATTTGGCGTTACGCCTTTTTGGTTTCTTGGTAATTTATCGATTTTACTTTGTCGAATTTCAGTTAAAAGCAAAAGTATATTACAAGTTACTATGTTATTAGATTTTAGTATCCAAATGTGAGTGTTTGAAAATGCAACAGAATTGTTCAACAAAATTGCCAAGTATTAAATGACTTTTACTCTGCATGAATCATTCAACCAAGAATGGAAGCACCGGTGGCCATTCTATGTAAATTAGTTGCTCGATGAAAGTGTTTATTGAGATATTCTTGGAAATTGAAAAAACAATTCAATTGAATAGTAATATTTTTACAAATTGAACACATTATCCACACAATTCCTCAGTAAATGCACAAATAACACAGATCACTATTCTGAACATTTCCTCGCATAGTAACTTGCAAACAACCAAACAATTTCACCAACAAAACAGACCAAACTAAAGCCCAGTCCAAACAACCAAACAATGAATGTAAAGTTGATGCATTGCACAGACAAAATATAATACGACGAGTTTCGTTTCTTTTTGTTGTTGATAATTTTGAGATTGCGATTTTGAGTTTTGATTTTCAATTTATGTTTTGTGACAGTGTTGGCGAGCCATTTGGTGAACAGTCCCATTTCGCGCATTCGAATGATTCTGTTTGGGTTAAAAAAAATTAAAATGTAAACTTTTAAAAATATTCAAAAATTACGAACATGACATTGAAAGGTTTCAACAATTTAGAGTGCTTAGGCAAAACCAAGCCAAACATGTTCTGCTCAATGTAGCCCGAACCAATGTGCAATTTCTTGACAGCATAAAGTTGTTTGATATGTTCGAGACTAATTCTGAAAGACATTGCAACAATCTTTGGATTAGCCTCGACTCTTTCAATCAAATCTTTGGGTACACTCAACATTTTCACTTTTGAGTGTACCAAATGGCTTCCAATGATTCGATAAACTATGTTGGACTGTTCGAGTTCGGTTGTTGTTGCGCTCAAAAATTGATTCCACTGTGCAATGTTTTGTTTGATAACCAACGATCGACTGCGATCGTGTGCAACACGGAGAAGATCCTCGAGGCTGTCAATTGGACTTTCGCGTTCACGAATTGTTAGACTTGAGAAGATGATTGAACTAAATATTATTGAGAGAATTAGGGAGGATAGAATCCATGAGGAGTAGAGGAGACGAATTGAGGCGGTGGAGATTGTTTGACGATTCGTGATTTTGATTGTCGCTACGAAAATGAAATATTTTTTATTAAGAAATAAATTTAAAATTCTTTTTATTACATTGTCTCACAAATATTCCAAACAAATTCAAGCCAAGTCCATTGATTGTTTGGATTTTAAATCTTTTTTGTTTCGATCTTTTTTGTCCAAAAGTGTTGCTTATCAAGAGAACGCTAAGCAACACAACACAAAATGAACACAAACTCAACATGAGCAAAATGTTGTCTGCCAAAGTCGAATAGATCAACTTGTCAGTAGACTTGACACCAGGGGAGAGTGATATGAAGGTGAACTGATCCATGAACACAAATTCGGAATACGAAATTGCCTCAAGTCGTTCGGAGTTGATGGTGATTTGACACATTCCAAAGTGGCTTGTCTAGGAAAAAATCGGTATTTTTAAACAACATTTTTATTTTTAAAATTTAATTTAAAGTTCAATTAAAAATTTAATTTAATTACTTAAATCAAAATGTAAATTCCTACCCCATTGAACACTTGTCCCACAGTGCCAGTCCATTTGCCATTGACCAGTAAACCCCATTCCTGATTTGCATAAATCAAATTTGCCTTAAAGTTGAATTTGCGTTCAAATGTTTTGAGCAATTCAATTTCGACTGAATATTCCGAAGATGACACTCGATTTGTGTTGTCGTTATTGTTGTTCAATTTTGAATGAAGTATTATGTTGCAGTATGGTTCAATCTTAGAAAAAAATATTTTCAAATCAATTCAACAACATGAAAAAAGAGAAACTTATTACATAATTTACCGAAACATTTAAAATGTTTCCATTCAAATTTAATGTATGCAATTTTGAAATTGAAATTATCAAAATGATTATAAATATGTTTAAGAATTTAGAGGAAATGTAAAAAATCATTTTATTTGAATAAATATTTCGCAAACAATATTTTGTTTTTGCTGTATCTCGATATAATAATTGAATAATAAATATGAAATAAATGAATAAAAATTTATTTGCAAAAAATTGTCTCTTAAATTATAGCATACATAAATAAAGCATTTTTTACATTAGAAATTTCGTTAGAATATATTTCCGTGACAATTTGGAATGCAAATGTAGCTGTTGAGTGCAATTCTGTTTATTTAAATGTAGTTGGTCGATTTTCAGACTTTTCTAAATATTGTCAGTGTGATTTATCGTTAATTACATATCAGTTACTTAAGTACTTGACTCAAGTAACTTGAGTAATACGTGACAAAATTGAGATTAATTGTTTTTTAGTACAAAGACCTTTGCGAAAAGTGTACACCAAGTGAATTTGCACAAGAATTGGCTCGTAGCAAAGTGACTGTAAAAGAGCTAAATGATTCGATTAATTCTTACTGAAGCTCATTCAGGTTTATAAAGAAATGAAAATTTTTTGTTGGCAAAATAAGTTAATTACTCATGAGTTTATGAAACTCACATGTAAAAGTCATTGAGTTCTTGTCAAATGCAAATTAAAAGATTTTATTAAAATTAATAATTGAAACAAGCGTCAACTTTATCTTGTCACTTCTTGTTGTTGTTCTTCTTTGGGTCTTTTCGTTTATCCTTCTTTCTCGTATTTCTCTTCTTCTTTTCCTTTGCCCACAATAAGCCCGCAATCCACTTTCCCATTGATTGTTTCTTTGTAGCCAAGGTTCGTTTTGCTTTCGAATTGGCATTGGTTGGACTGGTTGTGCCAACACTTGTGCTCAGTGATGACTTCTTTGGCGAGCCAACTTTATCTTGAACTTCTGAGGAAGCTTTGACTGACGTAATTGATGACCCTTTAAGACTGCTGCTCTTCTTAGTGATTGATAAAGTTGGCGAGATTGAGGACCCTTTGGGACTGCGATCTTGGACCTTTGTTAGCTTCTGTTTTGCTGAAGCTTTTGAATTGACATTTGTTGGACATGAGTTTGGTGTTGATGCTGAAGAAAAAGTAACCCCTCCGAATTCAGGAGAGAATGATGGTTTCTTCAGAATTGAAGATCCCATGGAACTGCTACCTTGGGCCAGTGATAAACCTGATCCTGTGGTTGATCCTTTGAGACAGCTTCCTTGAGCAGTGGCAAATTCAAGTTCGGTTGATGATGTTGCACTGTTACCTTGTGCTGTTAAGAACTTGAGGTCAGACGATTTTGCTTGACTGCTTCTGTTGGTTGTGGCAGTTGCAGACGCGGTTGAGGGTCCTTTGAGAGTGCTGCCTTGGGCCGTTAAAAACCTGAGTCCAGTTGATGATTCTCTGGGACTAGAAGAACTGACTGTGGCTGGTGATCCATTTGGAGTGTCGCCATTTGGAGTTTTGGTAGTGGAGGGCGAATTCTTCTTACACTTCTTCTTCCTTTTCTTTCTCTTCTTAACTCTTGACGAATCTGAGGTGGTGTCCATCTTAATGAGATAGATAACCAGAATTACGGTAACGAATAGTATCACAGAAAACATTAATATCCAGTAATAAATCTGCAGATTGGTAGGTGGATTGGTTGACATTGGAGTTGCACATTGGATGAATTCACTAATCGTGATTGTCCAATTTGGTTCAGGTGCTTTGGCTTGATTACTTGGAAAAGTGTCGACTTTACGAATTTCTACAAACCCACTCGAGTAGATGAACACTAAAATTTGGTGTGGTTTGGCCAAATAAAAAGCAGTCAGAACAGTGTCACCATCCTTGGGCGTAAAACAAAAGTGCCGTGAAGGAATACAAAAGTCTTTCGAGTGTTTAGACTTCAAAAACATAATTTCACGATCAGAGTTTTCCGTTTTGGGGCACGAACGCGACACCACAAAAGCTAATCGTAAAGTAAAGAGTAAATATTAGACACAGTTTGTTGTTTGAATGCAAGTTCTACTCACCAAGATCGTCTTCATCTGCAATTGCTTTGCAATTCGCAAATTCGTCCACAATGGACTGCTTCACCGTTTGACCAAGCTCTATCAATAGTCTACATTTAACAGAGTATAGACAGACATTCCAGAGAGGTTTAGTTTTGAAGATGGCACCAAGTATGGTCTCATTAGTGCTCTCATAGAATCGTAGTGAGTAGAGCACGTTCGTGTTTTCGCTTAAATCCAATTTCACCTTTGGCCACTCGTTCTTCACGTGTCTTCTTGGCTCTTGACTGATGTTGAGGTAGTAGCCTTCGGAGCTGTGTCTGCGAATGGTCGAGTTTAGATCGAGCTCGAACATGTGACCAGAAGTGGTGATGATGAGCAAAGTCGTGCCACCGTACACCTCACCAAGCACTCGAATCTTCTCGTGCTGGTCATGTAGATTGTGACATATTTCCTGTGGAGAGGTTCAAAGTTAGCATTGGACAGAGAAGGTGAAGGATGGGACACTTACCTGGGACATACTCGACACGATAAGATAAGTGAAAAGTAGAACAAAACAGGTCAAACGATTGGTGAGGGAAAAGTGCATTTGGGTGGAGAGAGAAGTGACAAGTCAAACAACACATAGCAAATGACGAATTGAGTAGAACACACGACTGAATAAAGTCAAACATAATGTTCATAACTTTCGATTTAGAGTTTACTGATAATCGATTTATAGGGTCACTTTACTATAATCTGCTCTCACATTGCCAGCCAAGTTTAGAAATTCAAATAATGACCAATGTGTGTGCCAAATTTCGTGTTAGACAATGTCCACAAATTAAACATTTAGTTGTACGTTCGATGGATCGAAGCAGTGAGTTTGACTTGAGCAGTACTGACGTTGGAAATAGCTGTCTCTGTTAATATGAAGGAAATTTGTGAATGGGTAGAATAATAAACGATTATAGGTGGAGATGCGCGACTCGTTCAACCGATTCGACGCACCAAACAGGGCAAAAAAGACATTGCCACAAATGTCCTCAATGATGGGCAGTGGACGACAGGCGAGTTGGCCAATGGTGGCAACCCACTTTTGGGATGCAATGAACTGACCACCGAGTGTGCGGAATATTCTATAGTTGGGCGCAATGGTGTACGTGATTGGCCAGGTGGCATACGTGTTGAAGGCCACAGGCGCCCACGCAATGTATGGCTTCACAATTTGGGCATACTCGGGACGCAGGGACAGTAGTGCAAACATTGCAGACGTACCCTGTGAATAGCCCACATAGCCCACGGATGTACGATTTGTGGCGCCAAGAACAAACTCGATGATTGCGGGCAAATCATATTTGGCCATTTGTTCGAACGAAAATTGCCAATACTCCTTTTGACTCGTTTCGAGTGTCACGTGACCTTGACTTGGCCTGGTCCCGCGTGCATTCACCGACCAGACATCATACCTGCCCGACTTGACCAAACAAAAGCCCAAATCATCGGGACAGGTCGTGTTCCCATCCACAGGCTCGAGCAGTGGTGAGTTGATGAAGAAATTGTTTCCACTTCCCAGTACACCATGATACAGGATCACAGGCTTACGGCGATCATTATAGCTCTGAGCGACATAGTCCTTCGTGACCACACGATACAGCCCGATCAGATAGCCATCCTCAGTGAGCACAGAATAGGTCTGAAGACTGAAACCACGGTCCACAATGAGCTCCTCGAAGGATCTCTTCTCGTCTGGATCCACAATCAAACCATTTGTCAGTGACAAAATGAATATTGAACAGAAGAAACAAATGAACAAAATGTTCAACATGATGATGATGAAATTGGTTGGTTTGGTTTTTGACTCGAAAAAGATTTTGGTTTATATACCGAACAAAAATCTGCAAAACAACAAATTTTCATTGAAATGTCACTCAAAATAGTTAGTTCGATTGTCATTGTAAATATACCACATGTATTATTAATAAATCGCATTTTGGTGTAGAAGAGATTCTATATTTGATAACGATTTTGTGCCTATTTTGAGTAATTGCCAATTAATTTTAGCCATGCACTAATAGAAAGTGCAACAGCACATGTGTTTATTTCATTTTGCATTGAAGCACACATGACCAAAGATAACATCTACTTTTGCATGGATGCACTTTCAAGGTCAATGTCACATGCATTTACATTTACATTTGGCCATTTCCCATATGTTTCTACGTTTGAAAATGTAATTCAATTCGGTTAGTTGATTATGCTGTTCGAATGTTGAATATCAAAACTTTGGTTGCTTTTGGTTGTGGAAAGTTTAGTTTCAATTTTGCTATTAAAATTCAATTACAAGAAAACTCAATTCCCCTCGTGACAGGTCACGAAGGGAATTGTCGCTGCGCGAACGTTTTCTTGTAAAACCCCCTAGAGAATTGAGAGAGAATTTCCGAGAATTTAACAATAAAACTGTCAATTAATTCAAATAACAGGCAAATTCACAATTTAAAAATTTATTGGAATTCGGAGTTGAAAAAATGATTTGAATTTGCTTCAACCGTCACCATTACAATCTCCCTGGCAGTGTGAAGGTCAAAGGTCCCATCTGACATTCTAAGTACATTAAAAACATCAAACAAAGAATGATACATACTCAAAACATAGTTTGTGTTGAAGCGAATCATTTGTTGGTTAGTAGGACCAAGCACCGCATTGTGCATAATCTTGTATCAAGTGTAGAGTTCGGGATTGGCCAGTTCCAGTGGCTGTTTCAGTACGTGAAGAACCATCAGATTACGTCGAGGACACCGCACTTGGCTTTGACGAGTGGCTTCTGTGGTATCCAATATCCACAGCTGATTATTCACCCTGTATTCAAACAAAACATAATTAAAAATTAATGAAAAAAAAAAAATATCACTTACCGATAGCGCTTTGGGTGTTTTAGCGACCACCATTCATGTTGTGTACGGTGTGACCAATCTTACTCTGTGCCATTTCCCTCAACCTGAGCTTCTTTGTAGGAGATAGATCCAAGAGACACCGTACTGTTGTTGTGACGAAGATTCGAGAACCACTCGTTATTTTCAGGATAGGCTGAAAATACTGCTCCAAGGCGTTCGGAGACGGTTGAAGAGGGCAGGATACATCTTTCCACCATCACAACACATCGAATAGGTGATAGAATCACCAACCTTCTTACCTATTCGCTTCCCCCATCCATAAAATACCAAACACCACAGTTGGTGCACGCCTGGTCCATCAGACCGAGATAGTCCTTCTCGGGTACACCATACCTCAGCTTACCTGGGGTTAGGAAAGGAGGAAAGGATCATGACGATGTTGTTGATTTCGAGAAGTTCCAGATTCGACTTGACGGGCAGTAGCATAAGCGCATACGTTCACACACATTTTATTGATAATAATTTCGCTGGTACTCACGGCGTGGAGCAATACTTTCTTCGTGGGTGAGATTCGGAGAGGATGAACACCGCTTTGACCCCAATCTTCCTAACCACTTCCACGTCCACCACCTCGTGCACGATCTCTAGCGACCGACCTCGTTCGCGATTTTGACCTCGATCCATGATGATAAGATAGATTGATAACGGCGAGGGGAGAGGAGGAGAGAAACCTAAAACACGTGGTGTGAGCTTTGATGCGAGTTCACTAGTGACCGGTGTGCAAAAAGAGGATAATGTTGTGGCTGGTCTGAGTAGTAGTGGCAGGAGTAGATGCATGCAGCATTACACAACCGACACTGTCCGATGTGTGAGTGCGGCACATTGGCCGACACAATCACAGGCAGAGTGAGTGAGCGGCGTGCTCTCCTCTCACCTCTCTCTCACTCTCACGGCGGATGTCTGTCCATCTGTTCTCTACCCTTCACTGTACAAATGACACACTCTTCAACACGACCACACAAACTCGCTCTGTGCTTGCCTGTTAGCTGGAACCTTTAAATGATTTTTTCGGTACCAAGGACACATTTTCGTATTGAGTACATGATATATCAATGTTCCTATATTTTTACGATGAATCCAACGATATTTTTTTCAGTTCATGAATCCAAAAATCCAAAATTCCAGAATCCAATTTTTAGCTGGATCGACTCGAATGTATTTACAATGGATGCTTGCCAGGCAAATTAGTGTTGTAAAAAATTTTCATAGGACTACGACGTATCGTTTAGGCCTACGAAGTTTTTGTTTACGGCACACTGGGATATTCATATATAAGAGATCAATGAATATATTCTGGTTCAGTGATGGGTGGAAATAGTATCAGTAAGAAAGTTGGTTAGTGGAATATTCTGTGGACAAAAGAGATTGTGAGGATAGACAATGACGATAATACAGAGATAGATTTAAATATGAACATTACGAATCGAAATAGTTGTCATATATAGATAGATCTACAGATAGACATAAATATTATTAAAGAGTAAAAAGCTTACGCCGGTGAAGACACCGCGCGGGGTCCACCACCACACCTTGACCTTTGACCACTGCCTGCCTTGTGTCCCGTCTCGCTTGTGGAGTTGCCTGGAACGTGCAGCCTCCCTTTGCCTTCCTTGAACGTTGAGTGTTCCTGAAAGTGCGGTGCGTGTCCTGTAGAATGTCCATTGTGTCGCGGACTGACTGTAGACCTAGAGTGCGGGGTGGTCACCGTTCGATGTCCGTCACCAGACACGATGCTGCCTAACTTGCTGCCCCATTGACATGACAAGCCAGACCACTGCACCGCTCACCGACGTAAGCTGCTGTTGGTCGCTATTAACTAGTCTTTAAGGAGAAAATTCGAAATATTCTCCCAAAAATAAAGTGGCGCCATCTAGTGGCGATTTAAAAAACTATAACATATAAATCTAATAGCGCCAAAGTACTGCAACATCCTCAAGCAAGCTCTTATTACCCAGGCCAAAATGAAGTATCTGTACTATCAAACAATCTGTGAGTCTCTCGAAATTATATATTCCCGAACCAAAAAGCCCTACAAATTACCTCATAGTCACATACACCCCAACTGATGTCTGCGTACCCTAATATGGTAAAATGGATACATTTATTATTTATTTTCGAAATTCATTTTAACTACCTTCCCATTGGTCAATATGGTCGTGGGTTATATCAAAATTTTTACAAAACTCAGGAGAACCGAATGACACACATTCTATTGGTATCTTAGATCAAAATATTTCTTGTACCTAGGAATTTGGATTCAGGATATCAGATCCAACAAAACATATATTGTCCCAGGTAGATGATATATCAAAATGCTTAGAATTGAGAGTAGAATCGATTAAAACGAGCATCTATGTACAGGCAACTTTTCCTGAAGAATAATTTTGGGACAAATGCGATTATTTCCTCAAACTAGCCACCCATACTGATCTCATGGCAATTTAACAAACTTGTCAATCCAATTCTATTGGCGCCAAAGTTGTAGATGAAGCAGAATCTAGTTCTCTCACTGTACTCACTCTCAATGTGGCATACCAATTCTGAACTATCAAACAATCGACTGAAAATGTCCCAAATTGCATTATCCGTATAGTACAATCCAAAATCTGTAGCGCTTAGAGTCTCGCATACGCAACAAAGGGATAGTAGAACACTTCCCGTCGATGTGACCACCAGGAGTAGTGTCCACTAACAGAATATCAATGAATCCTTCAGATTGTTCGTTAAATTAAATTATTGATTTGATCTATTAATTAAACTTTGATTCTCAATATGTTGGAGTGTTTTCAGGTTGAGTTACACGCGCGAGTTCATTGCTCATGAGTTGATGAAGCTCACATGTAGATGTCATTGAGTTTTTGTCAAATGCAAATGCAAATTAAAACATTTTATTAAAATTAATAATTGAAACAAGGTACAACTTTATCTTGTCACTTCTTATCGCTGTCCTTCTTAGGGTCTTTTCGTTTATCCTTGTTTCTCGTATTTTTCTTCTTATTCTTTGCCCACAATAAGCCCGCAATCCACTTTCCCATTGATTGTTTCTTTGTAGCCAACGATCGTTTTGCTTTCGATTTGGCATTAGTTGGACTGGTTCGAGTTGTGCCAACATTTGTGCTGAGTGATGACTTCTTGGGCGAGTGAGCTTCTGAGGAAGTTTTGACTGACGTAATTGATGACCCTTTACGACTGTTGCTCTTCTTAGTGATTGATAAAGTTGGCGAGATTGAAGATCCTGCGGGACTGCAATCTTGGACCTTTGTTAGCTTCTGTTTTGCTGAAGCTTTTGAATTGACATTCAGTGGACTTGAGCTTGGTGTTGATCCAAATGCGGAAGAAAGAGTTGTACCTCCAAATGATGGTTTCTTCAGAATTGAAGATCCCATGGAACTGCTACCTTGGGCCAGTGATAAACCTGATCCTGTGGTTGATCCTTTGAGACAGCTTCCTTGAGCAGTTGCAAATTCAAGTTCGGTTGATGATCCTGTTGCACTGTTACCCTGGGCTGTTAAGAACTTGAGGTCAGACGATTTTGCTTGACTGCTTCTGTTGGTTGTGGCAGTTGCAGACGCGGTTGAGGGTCCTTTGAGAGTGCTGCCTTTGGCTGTTAAAAACTTGAGTCCAGTTGATGATTCTTTGGGACTAGAAGAACTGACAGTGGCTGGTGATCCATTTGGAGTGTCGCCCTTTGAAGTTCTGGTATTGACAGTGGAGGGCGAGTGCTTCTTATGCTTCTTCTTTTTTTTTCTCTTCTTAACTCTTGACGAATCGGAGGTGGCAGTGTGCATCTTAATGAGATAGAGAACCAGAATTACGGTAACGAATAGTATCGCAAAAAACATTAATATCCAGTAATAAATCTGCAGATTGGTAGGTGGATTGGTTGACATTGGCTTTAAAGTGTAGAGTCCAGACTTTGTAAATCCACATTGGATGAATTCACTAATCGTAATTGTCCAATTTGGCTCAGGTGCTTTGGCTTGATAACTTGGAAAAGTGTCGACTTTACGAATTTCTACAAGCCCACTCGAGTAGATGAACACTAAAATTTGGTGTGGTTTGGCCAAATAGAAAGCAGTCAGGACAGTGCTACCGTTCTTGGGCATAAAGCAAAAGTAATTCGATTTGTAACAAAAGACTTTCGAGTGTTTAGGCTTCTGAAACACTATTCGACAATCAGAGTCAACCATTTTGGGGTACGAACGCGACACCAAAAAAGCTAATCGCAAAGTAAAGAGTAAATATTAGACACAGTTTGTTGTTTGAATGCAAGTTCTACTCACCAAGATCGTCTTCATCTGCAATTGCTTTGCAATTCGCAAATCCTTCGACGTCCAAATTGGGCTTCTTCACAGACTTACTAAGTTCTAGCAATAGTCTACATCTACCAGAGGATAGACAATTATTCCAGTCAGGTTCTGTTTTGAAGATAACAGTAAGAATTGTGCTTTTCACTGTGGACGGATACAATCCGTACAGCACGTTCGTGTTTTCGCTTAAATCCAATTTCACCTTTGGCCACTCGTTCTCCACGTGTCTACTCGGCCCTTGACTGATGTTGAGGTAGTAGTAGCCTTGAGAGCTGTGTCTGCGAATGGTCGAGTTTAGATCGAGCTCGAACATGTGACCAGAAGTGGTGATGATGAGCAAAGTCGTGCCACCGTACACCTCACCAAGCACTCGAATCTTCTCGTGCTGGTCACGTAGATTGTGACATATTTCCTGTGGAGAGGTTCAAAGTTAGCATTGGACAGTGAAGGTGACGGATGGGACACTTACCTGGGACATACTCGACACGATAGTCGAGGCTAGAAGCAGAACAAGACAGGTCAAACGATTGGTGAGGGAAAAGTGCATTTGGGTGGAGAGAGAAGAGGAGAAGTGACAAGTCAAACAACACATAGCAAATGACGAGTTGAGTAGAACACACGACTGGATAAAGTCAAACATAATGTTCATAACTTTCGATTTAGAGTTTACTGATAATCGAATTTATATGGTCACTTTACCATAATCTGCTCTCACATTGCCAGCCAAGTTTAGAAATTCAAATAATGACCACTGTGTGTGCCAAATTTCGTGTTTGACAATGTTCACAAATTAAACATTTAGTTGTACATTCGATGGATCGAAGCAGTGAGTTTGACTTGAGCAGTACTGACGTTGGAAATAGCTGTCTCTGTTAAAATGAAGGAAATTTGTGAATGGGTAGAATAATAAACGATTATGAATGAATATATTCTGGTTCAGTGATGGGTGGAAATAGTATCTGTAAGAAAGTTGGTTAGTGGAATATTCTGTGGACAAAAGAGATTGTGAGGATAGACAATGGCGATAATACAGAGATAGATTTAAATATGAACATTACGGTTCGAAATAGTTGTCATATATAGATAGATCTACAGATAGACATAAATATTATTAAAGAGTAAAAAGCTTACGCCGGTGAAGACACCGCGCGGGGTCCACCACCACACCTTGACCTTTGACCACTGCCTGCCTTGTGTCCCGTCTCGCTTGTGGAGTTGCCTGGAACGTGCAGCCTTGCCTTTGCCTTCCTTGAACGTTGAGTGTTCCTGAAAGTGCGGTGCGTGTCCTGTAGAATGTTCATTGTGTCGAGGACTGACTGTAGACCTAGAGTGCGGGCTGGTCACCGTTCGATGTCCGTCACCAGACACGATGCTGCCTAACTTGCTGCCCCATTGACATGACAAGCCAGACCACTGCACCGCTCACCGACGTAAGCTGCTGTTGATCGCTATTCACTAGTCTTTAAGGAAAAAAATCGAAATATTCCTCTAAAAATAAAGTGGCACCATCTAGTGGCGATTTAAAGAACTATAACATATAAAATCTAATAGCGCCAAAGTACTGCAACATCCTCAAGCAAGTTCTTATTACCCAGGCCAAAATGAAGTATCTGTACTATCAAACAGTCTGTGAGTCTCCCGAAATTATATATTCTCGAACCAAAAAAAAACCTTCAAATTACCTCATAATCACATACACCCCAACTGATGTCTGCGTACCCTAATATGGTAAAATGGATACATTTATTATTTATTTTCGAAATTCATTTTAACTACCTTCCCATTGGTCAATATTGGGTCGTGGGTTATTTCAAAATTTTTAGAAAATTTAGTAGAATCGAATGACACACATTCCATTAGTATCTTAGATTAAAATATTTCTGGTACCTAGGATTTTCGGTTCAGGATATCCGATCCAACAAAACATATATTGTCATAGGTAGATGATATATATCAAAATGTTTGAGAGTAGAATCGATTAAAACGGGCATCTATGTGCTACAGGCAACTTTTCCTGAAGAATAATTTAGGGACAAATGCGATCTTTTCCCCAAACTAGCCACCCATGGTGAGTAGTACTGATCTCGTGGCAATTTAACAAACTTGTCAATTCAATTGGCGAAAAAGTTGTAGATGAAGTAGAATCTAGTTTTCTCACTGTACTCACTCTCAATGTGGCATACCAATTCTGAACTATCGAACAATCGACTGACAATGTCCCAAATTGCATTATCCGTATAGTACAATCCAAAATCTGTAGCGCTTAGAGTCTCGCATGCGCAACAAAGAGATAGTAGAACACTTCCCGTCGATGTGACCACCAGGAGTAGTGTCCACTAACAGAATATCGAAGTATCCTTCAGATTGTTCGTTAAATTAAATTATTGATTTGATTTATTAATTAATCTTTGATTCTCAATATGTTGGAGTGTTTCCAGGTTGAGTTACACGCGCGAGTTCAATGCTCATGAGTTGATGAAGCTCACATGTAGATGTCATTGAGTTTTTTTTCAAAAGCAAATGCAAATTAAAACGTTTTATTAAAATTAATAATCGAAACAAGCTACAACTTCATCTTGTCACTTCTTCTCGCTGTCCTTCTTTGGGTCTTTTCGTTTATCCTTGTTTCTCGTATTTTTCTTCTTCTCCTTTGCCCACAATAAGCCCGCAATCCACTTTCCCATTGATTGTTTCTTTGTAGCCAACGTTCGTTTTGCCTTCGATTTGGCATTGGTTGGACTGGTTGTGCCAACACTTGTGCTCAGTGATGACTTCTTGGGCGAGTGAACTTCTGAGGAAGCTTTGACTGACGTAATTGATGACCCTTTACGACTGTTGCTCTTCTTAGTGATTGATAAAGTTGGCGAGATTGAGGATCCTGTGGGACTGCGATCTTGGACCTTTGTTAGCTTCTGTTTTGCTGAAGCTTTTGAATTGACATTTGTTGGACTTGAGCTTGGTGTTGATCCAAATGCGGAAGAAAGAGTTGTACCTCCAAATGATGGTTTCTTCAGAATTGAAGATCCCATCGAACTGCTACCTTGGGCCAGCGATAAACCTGATCCTGTGGTGGATCCTTTGAGACAGCTTCCTTGAGCAGTGGCAAATTCAAGTTCGGTTGATGATCTTGTTGCACTGTTTCCTTGGGCTGTTGAGAACTTGAGGTCAGACGATTTTGCTTGACTGCTTCTGTTGGTTGTGGCAGTTGCAGATGCGGTTGAGAGTCCTTTGAGAGTGCTGCCTTGGGCCGTTAAAAACCTGAGTCCAGTTGATGATTCTCTGGGACTAGAAGAACTGACTGTGGCTGGTGATCCATTTGGAGTGTCGCCATTTGGAGTTTTGGTATTGACAGTGGAGGGCGAGTGCTTCTTCTTCTTCTTCTTTTTCTTTCTCTTCTTAACTCTTGATGAATCGGAGGTGGCAGTGTGCATCTTAATGAGATAGAGAACCAGAATGACGATAACAAATAGTATCGCACAAAACATTAATATCCAGTAATAAATCTGCAGATTGGTAGGTGGATTGGTTGACATTGGCTTTGAAGTGTAGATTCCAGACTTTGTAACTCCACATTGGATGAAATCACTAATCGAAATTGTCCAATTTGGTTCTGGTGCTTTGACTTGATTACTTGGAAAAGTGTCGACTTTACGAATTTCTACAAACCCACTCGAGTAGATGAACACTAAAATGTTGTAAGGTTTGGCCAAATAGAAAGCAGTCAGGACAGTGCTACCATTCTTGGGCGTAAAGCAAAAGTAATTCGCTTTGCCACAAAAGACTTTCGAGTGTTTAGGCTTCTGAAACATTACTCGACAATCAGAGTCATCCATGGGGCACGAACGCGACACCAAAAAAGCTAATCGTAGTAAAGTAAATATTAGAAACAGTTTGTTGTCTGAATGCAAGTTCTACTCACCATAATCGTCTTCAGCTGCAATTGCTTTGCAATTCGCAAATTCTTCGACGTCCAAATTGGGCTTCTTCACAGACTTACTAAGTTCTAGCAATAGTCTACATCTACCAGAGGATAGACAATTATTCCAGTCAGGTTCTGTTTTGAAGATGGCACCAAGTATTGTCTTATTAGAGTTCTCATAGAATAGTAGTGAGTAGAGCACGTTCGTGTTTTCGCTTAAATCCAATTTCACCTTTGGCCACTCGTTCTCCACGTGTCTACTCGGCTCTTGACTGATGTTGAGGTAGTAGTAGCCTTGAGAGCTGTGTCTGCGAATGGTCGAGTTTAGATCGAGCTCGAACATGTGACCAGAAGTGGTGATGATGAGCAAAGTCGTGCCACCGTACACCTCACCAAGCACTCGAATCTTCTCGTGCTGGTCACGTAGATTGTGACATATTTCCTGTGGAGAGGTTCAAAGTTAGCATTGGACAGTGAAGGTGAGGGATGGGACACTTACCTGGGACATACTCGACACGATAGTCGAGGCTAGAAGCAGAACAAGACAGGTCAAACGATTGGTGAGGGAAAAGTGCATTTGGGTGGAGAGAGAAGTGACAAGTCAAACAACACATAGCAAATGACGAGTTGAGTAGAACACACGACTGAATAAAGTCAAACATAATGTTCATAACTTTCGATTTTAGAGTTTACTGATAATCGGATTTATTTAATGTTCAACTCCATTTTAACAAAATAATCAAGTCTTAAGTTTGAAGTTGTCTTGGACGAGGAAAAGCACAAACCAAATTTTGATCGATCCGTGAACAGATTTGCATTTGTGCTCACTGATTGGCTCATGTTTTCACATTTTGCTCTAATTTGCAATCAACCTCGAAACATCACTTATCACGAAGTGTCCATTCGTATTATAGTTGTTGAGCAGACAACATTTGTGAGCTATTACGAGTTCAATCTCGAAATGTTCCATGTGATTTGTTTGTTTGCACTTCTATTGGAAATTGTCATATCATCTACTACAATTGGACAATCAATTAATGACAATATTGCTTTTATCGATCATTTTCGATACGGTTTGGCAATGATTTTGGTTGTGTGTTTGTAATTACTGTTGAGATGTATGTTCTCGATAAATCTTTTAAAGTATAGAATGTCATGATTGTATAATAAAATGTTATTGAAAATTATTCAACTAAAAGATCATACAGATTTGAATCTAATTTGTTTCGACTAATTTCGATTCAGTCAGTTTGTTTCAATATACTTTTCTACTTACTACCAAAATGGTCAACACATTGATTTGAATTTTGGTTCGTTTGCCTATTTGGCAGTTGGCAACACTGTTATTAGTCGTTATTTTATGTTTTGATAATGGCGGTCGGCTTTGAGACAACTAAAATGTCCTAAACTAGATGGCGATTGAATTTTTCGCCTATTAATCAGTGATTTTAAGACTAATTTTGCTTGATTATCAACTGATAAAGACTAAGCCCCCTTTCGCCATCTAGTTTAGGACATTTTAGTTGTCTCAAAGCCGACCGCCATTATCAAAACATAAAATAACGACTAATAACATTCAATTGCTGTTCATGTTGAGCACTCGAGTTATGTGCACGAATATTCCCGAACATAAGTTCACTTGAATAATGCAAATGGTAAACAATCTCATTTGAATAAATCTAAAAATGTTTTTATTGTTTACATTTTGAGAAATGTATGTACATTGTGTACAAAAGAATCAGTTTCAAAACGACTATCATGGAGTTAATATTTTAATCACCATCTTTTATGGTGAAAGCCTTGAAAGACACGAAAGGCATGGTCTTGTTGGTCATCCTTATGGGCGGCTCGATCGATGCACTTCGTACACAAAATCCGTCATAATTCCAATGATAAACAGATCGAAAAGCATAGCAGCCATTTGGAAAAAGTTGAGACCAACTGATGAGTGATGAGCAAACTCAAAAATCATCGAACCGGCGCGAATGCCAACATGCAACAATTTAAAATGTATAAAAATGTCTACAAGATTGGAGAATTCTATGGAGTTGTACAGTTGAATTGTAACAAATAGAATTACAAGGACTACAGGACTACAACTGTGCAGAATCTTATCGCCCAATTTGTCTGCTATCGAACCTCGGGAAAATCTTTGAAACAATAATAAAGGACAGATTGGAAAGCTTCTCTGAACAGAGCAACATCTATAGCTCAAGCCAGTTTGGATTTAGAAGAGGTGGCTCTACAATCAAAGTACTGTCGAGGATTGTCAACCAAGCAAAGGTGAAGCAGGCTGAAGGATATCAAGTCGCACTTATCTCTTTCGATATTAAATCAGCTTTCGATTACTGTTGGTGGCACAACATTCTCAAAGTCATGCATTTAAACAATTTTCCGATAGCCTTAATCGAAGTAATTCAAAGTTATTTCTCCAAACGAACTGTTGAATGCACTTTTGGGAATAATACTGTTGATAAGCCACAAACAAGAGGTTGTCCTCAAGGCTCCGTACTCTCGCCTTTTCTATGGGACTTAAGCTTAGATCCTCTGCTCAAGCTTCTTGAAAGTTCGAACACGCACTGCCGGCTGGTTTCGGCATTTGCCGATGACACCTCAATTCTTATATGGTCTTCTAACTTGATGGATTTAAGAAATGAAATTATCAAAACATTCGGAACGGTCGTAAATGAATGTGCAAAGATTGGCATTCAGATTAATGTTGAGAAAAGTTGCATTTTACCTATGTTTGGGGCACATCTGCAGACATCTGAGAATCTTCAGTTTGGATCATTCAGCGTGCCAATAGTGACTTCTACTCGTCTACTTGGACTTATAATCGACCAGAATCTCAAATTTGATCAACACGTGAAAAGCACCATCAATAGATTAGTTCCACTGAGTCATGCTTTTATAAGACTTTTCCCTAATGCGTACGGATTGGATTCCACAAGAAGGGCGATACTATTCAAACAAGTTGTGAGAGCTAAACTAGCATACAGCTCTGAAATATTCTCCTCCGAGATTGATAATATTTGCATGGACAAACTACAAAGTTTCCAACGTCGATTTCTTGTACGCGTGGTTAGTGGATATAGAACAATTTCCCATATCGCGGTAGAAACTCTATCACGAATTGAATCAATAAGCACTTATATGGGAAAACGAAAACTTACCTATGACGCACTGGAGAACACACCCTCCGAGGATAACTCATTATTTGCACATTTTCTTCCAAACGAACCACCAGCAAAAAGACCGAAACCCGAAAAAATCATCTACAAATCGTCGCAAGAGATAATCAACATGCATAATAAAACAACAATTCACAGAATTGAACAAAACTCAAATGAATTTGACTCACAAGTAAGATCAAATATTCAACTCAGAACAACCACAAACTCTCAGATAATTCCGGCAGACTGGGTAGATGAAGACGATATTACTCATGAAAGTGATCTGGTGGACCCACTACTTCCTACCCTTGGGGACCCAAATTCTGACAACTTCCACCTATATATCTCAGCTCGTATGAGGAAAATAGAATCGACCTTCAAACTCGGTGTTTGTTATCGTTTATATACTCAACGTAATTTTTTCACTGAGAGAAGATTCCATTTCCAACATTACGTGGACAGATGTCAAGGCACACAAGTCGCAATTTCAAAAGCACTAAAGCGCATTGCTGAAGTTGCTGAAGTTGGGCCTCCAAACAATGTGATCATCATTACTGACGAACTCAACTCTTCTAGATTTATAGAGCACTGCAAGAATAACATTACTGAACTCGAGGGTGAGATTCTGTCGGCACATCAAACATTGAACTGTGGTCTGATTTTCCGCAGGCCGGTCGTAGGTGATCCAATATTCAAGCAAGTCAAAGAAGAAGCTATTGACAAATGCAAAAGCCGAATGAAAGATTTTGCATATTTCAAATACAATAAGAAATATGTCAAAAGAGTTGTTGATGCCTGGTCAACTGTAGAGTGCAACGAGCGTTTCAGAAATTCAGAAAATCTTGTATTGAAAAAATTCTTTCCAGTCGCTTCATGGATTCCTCAATATATCTCGACAAACTTCATACAGACTCAATTTTTTACTGGACACGGTTGTTTTCGAGAATATTTATTTCGGTTCCACAAGAGGAACAGCTCTGCTTGCGACTGTAACACGGTTTCAAGTCAAACCGTAGAACACGTTTTGTTTGAATGTACTAGGTACTCACCAATCATCCAACAAGCATTTGCAAACGCAGGGATACGTGCCTCTTGTTTGATGGAACTCGTTGGTAGTCACCGAGCTTACACACTGTTCGACGAATCCACGACTGAAATCCACAAGATGCTCATGATCGACAATCAAAACTCAGACATCAATCGAATGAACTAACTTTGTATATGATCTCAACCATATCATGTCTCTTGTGTTGTACATCTAGAAAATGTTCGCACATCACGGATGGTGGTCTTAGTATATATATATTTTTTTTTATCACTCTATCTATTAATCTCTTTATTCAAACACACTATTTAAACTCTTTTTTACTCTTATTTTAAACACACAATTTATACACACACTTTAAACTCTTCGGTGCATTGACTTGTACCTATCCAGCCCGGGCTCACACTCGAGGCTGTTTAGTTGGTCGTCTAGTGCTTACTCTCTCATTTTAAACACATTGTTCAAACACATTAAATTAAAATAAACGGCCCCGCATGATTCTAGAATCAATGATTCATGAATCGTGCAGTAAATAAATAAATAAATAAATAAAACAAATAGAATGTTCATCAGCAGAGACAAGAGTTCAATCCAAATTGAAGTTTCCGTCAAACTGATGCTGCCGAAAATCTGCACAATTTCCACAAATGATTGCAACACAAGGAGAGCGAGTAGAATTTGTTTGAAGAATGATTGACGATCCATCGTAGGTTGTAGTGTGAAGTTGAGTTCAGGTTGGTTTAGGACCAGAGGTGATGAGGATCAAATGTGAAATTGCAAAAAAAAAGAGTGAGACAACCTTTTGCAGCTGAATGCAAAGTGCAAATCGAAACTTGATCGAGTCTTGGCTCAAAATAAGATACACAAGAATCAGCTTTTATGGTTTACCTGAGCAGTAATCAAAAAGCAGTTCTTAGACTCGCGCTATTAGTAGATTTGTGTTCAAGTTCGTTAAATCGTCACCAGATGGCGCCACTTTTAAAATTTGAATATTTTTCTTAAATACTAGCCCAGTCCAGTGTCCATTGGCTTATGTCGGTGAGCGGTGCAGTGGTTTGGCTTGTCATGTCACTGGGGCAGTGCAAGTTAGGCAGCATCGTGTCGGGTGACGCACACCAAACGGTGCCCACCACACTCGTGTTACTACTACAGGCAGGCCTCCGCATATACAGGATAGGCACACTTTCAGGAAAGTCCGGAAAGTTCCAGGAAACCCAAAAGGCAAGACAGCACGCTAGCAAGATCAGCCACAAGTCTAGTAACCAAGTTGTGGTCAAGGGTCACCGGTGTCATCACGAATATTCCCCCGACGTAAGCCAATTTTTGACTATCTATTTACTATCTATATATGAAAACTATTTCGACTCAAATTGTTCGTTTATTTGTATCTATTTCTACATCTAATTAAACGAGAGTTAAAACTTTCTAGTTTAAGTTTAAAAACTCAGTAATATATTCATAGTACATTGATAAATGATAACGAGTAGTAAGTTTTAATATACGTTAAAATCAAGGAAATTAAAATGAAATTCGGTATAAAAAGAAGGATAATTACTACTCAATAATACAGAGAATTATTATTTGCATTACAATGAAGTGGATTAAGTAGGGAAACATTTGAGAAGATGCGAGACAATGTGCTCAACTGTTGTTAGCTTAGTTGAGGTCGCCTGTCCAGAAATCAATCAATCACGTCCTCCTGGTGGTGATGGTGGCGAGAGTGGATATATAGCTGCATCTCTATAGGTTTCCAAAGATTCAGAATCGGGTCGTTCGACATGTGGCGGTGATTGAGTGGATGAAGCATTTGGTGGAAGAAGGGAACCCGGTGCCAGCACCAGTCGATTGTCTTGTAGACTACCACCACCAACACCAGCACCAGTTGCAGCCTCACTGTCGCTTGTGGCTTGAGCAGCTCCTCGAGTGATGCTCCGTACTGGAGTGCCACGACCAAAGCAGCTTTGCAAGCGCTCACGAATCTTTCGAGCACGTTCAGAGTCGGACTTGAGAAAGTCGTTCACTTTGATTCCACCAACTGCGGCACCAAGTCCGACAGCAGCACCGATGCACACATAAACAAAGCCATGTAAACCCATTTTGAGGTGATGAGGCGCGCGCGAGTCGAGACCTGGTGATGATGATCGAGTGTTGAGAGAGGAGAGAGAATTAGACCAAATCGAGTTGACACGAGAGCACGAAAGACACGAACAAACAGGCGAAGGAAAAAGTTCACATCGGTGGACAAGCCAAAGTTAAAAATTTAGTAATACATAATTTCAGAATGTCATGTAAAATTACTTTTTAATAATACAAATTTCGGGAAATTAAAATGAGATTAGTAGTAGTAAAATCAAATGTACAAAGAGAGAAAGTTGATAATCGTGTAATACAGATTACAAATACGTTCACATGAAATTGGTGATTAAATAGAGGGGGAAAAGGGGACAATTCATAGATGAGATGATGATGTTGAGACGTTTGTCCGATTGCCACCAAATCAATCATCGCCACCAACTGCACCAGGAAGAGAAGAAGTACTAGTAGGAGCGAGTGAAGTGGGCGCCTGAAGACGAGTTGTGGAAGTCACAACAATCACACCAGAAAAATTTCATTTCAAGTTCAAGTTCAAAGGAAAAAATGAACTTTGTGTTAAGTATTGTTATTTAGTCAAAGCTTTTGGCGCCATCTCTACATGTTAACAATTGATTGAACTGTAACGATGAGAAATCTATCAAATCAAAGATGATGATAAAGATGATAAATCTACACTCAACAGTTGGTTAAATTTGACCAATCTGATCGAGATTGAAGTGTTGTATTCGTATTATTGTCATAAATCGCACATTCTCCAGTTTGCATTTTTAGTATTTCAATATGAGGAAACATTTCAAGCATTTCTGTACAGTACAATACAAACACTACGTGATTGATCTCTCATTTGTAAATCATTATTTACTTTATTATTCATTCAGAGCTTGTGATTAGATTTTATTTAATTTTTTCTGAATTTGTTAAAATAAAATGATAATAATATTGATAAAACATTTTTATTGTGTGAAAAGAATTTGAGTAACAATGATATAAGAAAGAGTAGTGGAACCTGGTTGGACATCAGAGTGGCCACCGCGGGTTTTTGTCAGAAGGTGTTCCATAAACCCCGCGATAGCAACTTTGGTTTCGGCAATAGCTTGCCAGATAGTGCCCCCAATGGGCAAGTGGCAATGGCGTACCAGAAGGCTATCCATAACTACCACGTCTACCAATTGGGCTCTCGTGACGGCTTTGGTCAGTTGGTCCGTGATCATCTCCTTGTCTGTCTGTCTCCTCCACTTGGCTACATGTGAGATCGGAAAAAGGAGCCTTTGGCACCAGTAAAGAAACTACTTGTGAAACCAGACAGAAGACAGACACTTGAACCGGAAAGGGACTTGTTCGGCTATAGAGGAAGGAACCACTTGTATAGGACCACGACAAGAGGTTTGCTTGTTCCACAACTCGCAACTTGAACATATGCCATATAGTCCAAAAGGGACCTCTATTTATACTGAAAATATTTTTGTTGCCTGTAGCACATAGATGCCCGTTTTAATCGTTTCCACTCTCAATTCTAAGCATTTTGATATATCATCTACCTGGGACAATATATGTTTTGTTGGATCGGATATCCTAAATCCAATATCCTAGGTACCAGAAATGTTTTGATCTAAGATACCAATAGAATGTGTGTCATTCGGTTCTCCTGAATTTTCTTAAAATTTTGATATAACTTACGACCATATTGACCAATGGGAAGGTAGTTAAAATGAATTTCGAAAATAAATAATAAATGTATCCATTTTACCATATTAGGGTACGCAGACATCAGTTGGGGTGTATGTGAATATGAGGTAATTTGAAGGGTTTGGTTCGGGAATATATAATTTCGGGAGACTCAGACTGTTTGATAGTACAGATACTTCATTTTGGCCTGGGTAATAAGAACTTGCTTGAGGATGTTGCAGTACTTTGGCGCTATTAGATTTATATGTTATAGTTCTTTAAATCGCCACTAGATGGCGCCACTTTATTTTTTGAAAATTTTTTGAATTTTTCCCTTAAAGACTAGTGAATAGAGATCAACAGCAGCTTACGTCGGTGAGCGGTGCAGTGGTCTGGCTTGTCATGTCAATGGGGCAGCAAGTTAGGCAGCATCGTGTCTGGTGACGGACATCGAACGGTGACCAGCCCGCACTCTAGGTCTACAGTCAGTCCTCGACACAATGGACATTCTACAGGACACGCACCGCACTTTCAGGAACACTCAACGTTCAAGGAAGGCAAAGGCAAGGCTGCACGTTCCAGGCAACTCCACAAGCGAGACGGGACACAAGGCAGTGGTGAAAGGTCAAGGTGTGGTGGTGGACCCCGCTCGGTGTCTTCACCGGCGTAAGCTTTTTACTCTTTAATAATATTCATGTCTATCTGTAGATCTATCTATATATGACAACTATTTCGAACCGTAATGTTCATATTTAAATCTATCTCTGTATTATCGCCATTGTCTATCCTCACAATCTCTTTTGTCCACAGAATATTCCACTTACCAACTTTCTTACAGATACTATTTCAACACATCACTGAACCAGAATATATTCGGATATTATACATTCTCTTGTCCGATCAACTCCCAATAATAACTAAACAACTCCCGACAACATCTCGAATCAATCAATTGCTATATTGCAATAATTGAGAGTAATAATAATGAATGATAATTGTTAATAGACTATTTCAAATAGGAAGTAAAACTCTCAAAACATTTGCACTGATTTATTATTTGAATTCTTTGGCAAATGGAACATCACTTGTTTGGACACAAAGAAAGAATGTCAACTTGAAGTGAGTCAATCTCGAGCTGAGTTGATAAAACATTTTTTTTTATTTTTTGAAAAAGAAATTGGGTGACAGAGTTGTAGAAAAAAGTTGAAAGAAACTGTTAGGTTCTTGCCGGGAGGTGGTTCATAGCCAACTCGCACACCGCTTGGTTCTTGACCACGGCGTTCCAGATAGTTGTCCATAGCCGGCTCGTCCACCGCTTGGTTCTTGACCACGGCGTTCCAGATAGTTGTCCATAGCCGGCTCGTCCACCGCTTGGTTCTTGACCATGGGTTTTGGCTAGGACTCGCCAGATGGTGTTCCATATTCTGCGGGCCTGAATCTTGGGTTTTGGCTAGGACTCGCCAGATGGTGTTCCATATTCTGCGGGCCTGAATCTTGGGTTTTGGCTAGCACTCGCCAGATGGTGTTCCATATTCTGCGGGCCTGAATCTTGGGTTTTGGCTAGCACTCGCCAGATGGTGTTCCATATTCTGCGGGCCTGAATCTTGGGTTTTGGCTAGCACTCGCCAGATGGTGTTCCATATTCTGCGGGCCTGAATCTTGGGTTTTGGCTAACACTCGCCAGATGGTGTTCCATATTCTGCGGGCCTGAATCTTGGGTTTTTGGCTAGCATTCGCCAGATGGTGTTCCATATTCTGCGGGCCTGAATCTTGGGTTTTGGCTAGGACTCGCCAGATGGTGTTCCATATTCTGCGGGCCTGAATCTTGGGTTTTGGCTAGGACTCGCCAGATGGTGTTCCATATTCTGCGGGCCTGAATCTTGGGTTTTGGCTAGGACTCGCCAGATGGTGTTCCATATTCTGCGGGCCTGAATCTTGGGTTTTTGGCTAGCACTCGCCAGATGGTGTTCCATATTCTGCGGGCCTGAATCTTGGGTTTTGGCTAGCACTCGCCAGATGGTGTTCCATATTCTGCGGGCCTGAATCTTGGGTTTTGGCTAGGACTCGCCAGATGGTGTTCCATATTCTGCGGGCCTGAATCTTGGGTTTTGGCTAGGACTCGCCAGATGGTGTTCCATATTCTGCGGGCCTGATTGGTCTTGGGATCGGCCTTGGGCCCGCCAGAAGGTGATCCATAATGCTGACGCCTTGGTCTTGTGTTTCCACTAGATCACTTGGACATTGGCTTGTTCGGTTGTCCACCACGGGGCTTTCCAGAAGGAGGGGCCACTTGTACAGATAGGAGACTTGTTCGGCCAAAAGAAAGGAACCACTTTACGAGGACCAGGACGAAAGGCTTGCTTGTTCCACAACTCGCAACTAGAACATATGCCATAAGCCACCAACAGAGACTTTTATTTATAGGGAAAATACGACTTTATCTAAAGTCATCTGCGCTTGCGTCATAGTCTCCTTTCTCGTTCACTAGATTGTTCCATTCTTATTAAACGTGACCAAAAGTGTTCCAAGCATGAGATCATCACTTTGTATTAGAAAAGTCAGCATGATACAGCAAAAAAGACTCTAAATCAATCCCAATTGGAACAATTGTGCACTATTAATGTATACACGTATATGAACAGATTCGAGAAGAAAGTGTGACGTTTCATCCAACGTATTTTTTGCTGACTAATGAAACAATTATCCACTACGCATCCGCAGTTCGACTTTTCTCGCCGATTTCTGGAACCACAAATGTACCACGCATGCTCAGTATGACTTTCGTCGCTAGATTTCGAAATCGAAAGTTGAGTGGAATTCCAAATCCACGTAAGCCAAATGGTGAACTGGCAGTTTTGTGCCACTCGATTTCACTATTTAAGAGCCCAACCTAGAGTGCTCAAACCATAGCAATTTTCTGCTACTTGAACAAGTTCTTTCTCTCAAGCAAGACCTCTTCAAGCCAAGCCTTCCTCTCAACTCTCAAGCCTACGGCTCTTCCTGTTGCAAGACTGCAAGACTTCCTCTCCCTTCTGGTTTACAAGGCTCTCTGTCTTTGGACAAGACCAACCGGTTATCCGGTTCTGGCCCTCTCCTCGTCCTTTCACGATGAGTGACTATCGTAAGAAGACTTACTAACCTACTTTTTACTCCACTCCTTTTACTATCCTACTACAATCCAAGACCCTCCTGTATCACTAATCGCGTCTTTCTTCTCTTGTTTAGGTGGTTCTCCACGTGGACGCGGTGGAAACGGCAATGGTGGTGGCAGCACCTACCGAAGAGGCGGCGGTGCCGGCGGCGGATACGACTCCGATGGTGGTGATGGTGGTGGATACCGCAATGGGCGTGGTGACTTCGGAACTCCCCGTGGTGGTGGCCGGGGCGGTTATGGTTCGCCTGGTGGAAGTCCCTGAGGTGGCCACCATTCAGATGTGCCAATGCCAGCCACCAGTAAGGCTCAGTCCATGGTTGTGCAGCCACTTTCCCATGGAACTGAAGGACGTCCCATCGTGGTGATCGCCAACCGGCTTCTGGCAAACCACAAGATGAATTCCAACGTCACCCGAGCCTAGGACCAAAGCCCAAGCCCAAGCCGGCTCCTGGCGAACCACAAGATGAATTCCATCATCACCCGAGCCTAGGACCAAAGCCCCAGCCCAAGCCGGCTCCTGGCGAACCACAAGATGAATTCAATCATCACCCGAGCCTAGGACCAAAGCCCCAGCCCAAGCCGGCTCCTGGCGAACCACAAGATAAATTCCATCATCACCCGAGCCTAGGACCAAAGCCCAAGCCCAAGCCGGCTCCTGGCAAACCACAAGATGAATTCCAACGTCACCCGAGTCTAGGACCAAAGCCCCAGCCCAAGCCGGCTCCTAGCTAACCATAAGATGAACTCCAACGAGACCCGAACCTAGGACCAAAGCCCAAGCCCAAGCCGGCTCCTGGCGAACCACAAGATGAATTCTATCATCACCCGAGCCTAGGACCAAAGCCCCAGCCCAAGCCGGCTCCTAGCTAACCATAAGATGAACTCCAACGAGACCCGAACCTAGGACCAAAGCCCCAGCCCAAGCCGGCTCCTGGCGAACCACAAGATGAATTCAATCATCACCCGAGCCTAGGACCAAAGCCCCAGCCCAAGCCGGCTCCTGGCGAACCACAAGATGAATTCAATCATCACCCGAGCCTAGGACCAAAGCCCAAGCCCAAGCCGGCTCCTGGCGAACCACAAGATGAATTCAATCATCACCCGAGCCTAGGACCAAAGCCCCAGCCCAAGCCGGCTCCTGGCGAACCACAAGATGAATTCAATCATCACCCGAGCCTAGGACCAAAGCCCAAGCCCAAGCCGGCTCCTGGCGAACCACAAGATGAATTCCATCATCACCCGAGCCTAGGACCAAAGCCCAAGCCCAAGCCGGCTCCTGGCGAACCACAAGATGAATTCTATCATCACCCGAGCCTAGGACCAAAGCCCAAGCCCAAGCCGGCTCCTGGCGAACGACAAGATAAATTCCATCATCACCCGAGCCTAGGACCAAAGCCCAAGCCCAAGCCGGCTCCTGGCGAACCACAAGATGAATTCCATCATCACCCGAGCCTAGGACCAAAGCCCAAGCCCAAGCCGGCTCCTGGCGAACCACAAGATGAATTCCATCATCACCCGAGCCTAGGACCAAAGCCCAAGCCCAAGCCGGCTCCTGGCGAACCACAAGATAAATTCCATCATCACCCGAGCCTAGGACCAAAGCCCAAGCCCAAGCCGGCTCCTGGCGAACCACAAGATGAATTCCATCATCACCCGAGCCTAGGACCAAAGCCCAAGCCCAAGCCGGCTCCTGGCGAACGACAAGATAAATTCCATCATCACCCGAGCCTAGGACCAAAGCCCAAGCCCAAGCCGGCTCCTGGCGAACCACAAGATGAATTCAATCATCACCCGAGCCTAGGACCAAAGCCCCAGCCCAAGCCTTCTCCTAGCTAACCATAAGATGAACTCCAACGAGACCCGAACCTAGGACCAAAGCCCCAGCCCAAGCCGGCTCCTGGCGAACCACAAGATGAATTCAATCATCACCCGAGCCTAGGACCAAAGCCCAAGCCCAAGCCGGCTCCTAGCGAACCACAAGATGAATTCCATCATCACCCGAGCCTAGGACCAAAGCCCAAGCCCAAGCCGGCTCCTGGCGAACCACAAGATGAATTCCATCATCACCCGAGCCTAGGACCAAAGCCCAAGCCCAAGCCGGCTCCTGGCGAACCACAAGATGAATTCCATCATCACCCGAGCCTAGGACCAAAGCCCAAGCCCAAGCCGGCTCCTGGCGAACCACAAGATGAATTCCATCATCACCCGAGCCTAGGACCAAAGCCCAAGCCCAAGCCGGCTCCTGGCGAACCACAAGATGAATTCCATCATCACCCGAGCCTAGGACCAAAGCCCAAGCCCAAGCCGGCTCCTGGCGAACCACAAGATGAATTCCATCATCACCCGAGCCTAGGACCAAAGCCCAAGCCCAAGCCGGCTCCTAGCGAACCACAAGATGAACCCCCAGTTTTATCCCATGTTTATTATTATTATTATTAAAATCATTCAATACTCGTACTTATCGAATACAGTCTTTCTTTTATTTTGTTTCAGTATGGAAATTTCCAAATTCAACTTACTTTAATTTTAGTCACAAGTGCATTTAGCTTTACTTTCTACTTTTTCATAGAAATGTTTTTTTTTGTATTTCAACTCGCTCGCTTAAATCTCGAATCACAATCACAACCTATTAATTATCAAATGGCACAGGCGAATAAATTTCCTCTTGTGCATTTGCTCTAAACAATTTTGTTGCCTATCTTAACAAATCTCGACAAATTGTTCTATTACGTAACAACTTTTACTCGATTTAGTTTGTACATTTGTTTTCTGCTTTTGATTGTAATCATCTGCTAGTCGTGATGCACACCAAATCAGATTCATGAACCTTGTAGAAAGTTGTTGAGATTGAATTCAAGAAGAAGAAGGATAACAATTATTCCAACTAAAAATCAAATCAACACATTTGGGACCAAAAGTCTCAACCAAAGTTGATTTTCAAAACGTAATAAAACATTTTCAACCTCGTTTCCAATGAATAGACAAAAACATCTGTGATTTTGTCTTTATCGGTGTAATTGAAATTGTTTGTAGATCTAATGGTGCACTATTGAAGATTGCTTGCTCAAAGAGGGTGAAGGTCGGATGAAGGTCAAATGTCATTTTCGTAGTACTTTAGTTTTACTGATATTGAACACAGATTTATCAAATCAAATGCAAAATATGTTTTGAACATTTGGAATTATGAAAACAGCTGTACTAAACAGGAACTGGAATAAGGACAACATTCGTAGACGCATTTCAGGCCAAAGGTCAAATGTTTTCTAAAATCACTTTATTTAATCAGTAAGTGTTGGATACTCAGTTGGGTACTCAGTTGGAGTAGTAGTGGCACTGTTTGATGTGACATTGCAACTTACCTTATTAGTAATTACTCAAAAAACGAAACTGCTTTTCGAGCAGTGATTTGACATTTTGAAGATATTTTGCATATAAAAGAAGACCACTACACATGATCGATCATCATCATTTGTGCATTCAATTTGACTGGTTCTCCAAATTCGCAATCGATTTTAACATTTTTCTTCCATTTTCTTAACTTCCACCAAACCTCCAACCGAAAATGGCCCGCACCAAGCAGACCGCCCGCAAGTCGACCGGTGGCAAGGCGCCTCGCAAGCAACTGGCCACAAAGGCAGCACGCAAGTCAGCGCCAGCCTCGGGCGGTGTGAAGAAGCCTCACCGGTACCGTCCGGGCACTGTTGCCCTCCGTGAGATTCGTCGTTACCAAAAGTCGACCGAACTGCTCATCCGCAAACTGCCATTCCAACGACTGGTCCGTGAGATTGCCCAGGACTTCAAGACCGACTTGCGCTTTCAGAGTGCGGCAATTGGGGCACTGCAGGAGGCATCGGAGGCGTACCTGGTGGGTCTGTTCGAGGACACGAACCTGTGCGCCATACACGCTAAACGGGTCACCATCATGCCCAAGGACATTCAACTGGCTCGAAGAATCCGTGGGGAACGAGCCTAAAATTGGTAATTTATACTTATTTTTATAAATTTACCAATCTCTTATATATGAATATCTTTATTTTTAAATAAAAAAAATTAAATCCAAAGTATGATTTGCTTCAAAATAATGTTGGTTCCAATCTGTTCCAATTCCAAACACACACACACACACAATGTTCATTTATGACTAACCAAACAAATCATCTGATAACTCTTACTGCTCAAATTTGTACCTAAACACCGAAAGTTCACCATCCCAAAGACAATGTCAAATGTAAATTATGTGTGTTGTCGTTAACACACTCACAATGCATCATTGTAAGATATATATACTTGAACAACAGTTCTTTGGTGTAACTGAATGACATCAACTTTGGGTTGGAGTTAATACGAAATGTATACAAAAAAATGAAGATTAGAAGGTCTAAAGATAATTCACTAGATGTTGTAAACGAAAACGGGGTTTTATGCGTTGAAGCAGAGGTTTCAGATACCAACGAATCGCAAATTTCAAGTAGAATCGTAGCTCAATTTAGATTAGGTTCCGGGAAAAGGTACCATCCTGGATTATCAATCCAATGGGTTGTTGATCCATACTTCAACAAGCATCCACACCAAACTTCAAAACTTGAAATCACATTTTTGCCTTCTACATTTTGAAGATGAAACGATCTTCCAATCTAATGCACAATCTACAATTCATGTTATATAACCCAAAACAGCTTTTCTCTTAAGACCTTCACATTTTACTGACTATAATTCGCATCATTTATATTATTTAAACAAGCGTAAAATGCATATTATCTAGAAATCTAAAAGGTCATTTTTAGATCATTTTTCGCAAAATTTTCCATTGCAAAATTTTACTTAATTAACCATGAAAATGTCAATACATTATAATTTTTCTGTTCAAGCAATTTTCTGAGAACAATTACGCTCAAATTAGAAATGTAGCGTGTCATATTTTATGATTTTAATTAAATTAAAAAATAATTTTCATAATTCACAAATGCATCATGCAAATAAATCTTTGGATCATTGTATTCCAGGTATATCCTGTTCCAACATGTCAAGTAGTTGTCTGTCCTGTATCACTTTGCGTCCAATCTGTTTCAAATCTTTGGTCATTTGACACAGTAGGCTATCAAAGTGCGAGTTGAGAGAAATGTAACTTGTGCGGACTTTGTGTGCGATCAGAATTCACTCATTCGGAAATGTTTAAGAAATCGTTCATTACATGGGAACTGTTCCAAATGGATCGAAAATTTCGAATTCGAATTTCAACTTTTCTCTATCTAAACTTTCTGTCTCATGTTTCCACTCAAAGTTCATTTCTCTTTTTCTTCTTTTTGGCTTAACTTTACGTGTAATGCGATCCAAATTTTACGACTCGATGTTTCTTCTCACTTTGTGGTTTGTGTTTGCGTTCATCTTCGACTTGTCACGCGTTCAAGGTGATATTAACAAGGTTTGTTGTGATACTTTGATTTTTGAGATTTCGGTTGATTTTCATATTTCTCTTCCTCATAGGTTTGCAACAAACTCAAGCACAAAGCCTTCCCTGGTGATGTTCAAGGTCTATCAGCGGTGAATGGTTCACTGTATTTGATGTCCCACGACCGATTGTACCGACTGTCGATGGATCGACTCAACGGATCGGGAAAGCACTCGATTGCACTCTACGACCAAGGAAATGGATTCACCGACTTGGGCGAGTACTCGGACTTTGAGGTGTTTTCACAAAGTCTCTGGAACATTTCGGGAATCCGACATTTCAACATTTGGGTCAATCCCTTCTTTGGGGAAGGTCATCCCTACCGAATTTTGTGGGAGGCTCTGGCCACTGATGGTGTGCATCTGTGTAATCGAACCGGCACGGCAATGGTCAATTGCACCCCTTTCCCCAATGAACTCAACTATCTGGTTGGGGACGGAAGCGGCGCCCGATCTTATTACTTCCGGTACTTTGTCAATGTTGGTCTCACTGTGAATGTGGCACCATTCGACCATGAGGGCAAGCATCACTTCATTTGGGTCCCCACTAATGAGGAAATGAAACGGAAACTGTATTTCGTCGGTTTCCACGGTCTCAATGAGCAGGAAGAAATCTGGTTTACACCTATTCGGAAGAATCTCCTACGGCCACTGGTCTCCCACAATGGGCCCATCTATGGATTCATCCACTCGGGTGTGGTTCACCTGTGGGACCTAGCGAGCCAACAATCGATTCTGTTTGACGATCCTGGTCTCGCCGTACCACCACAACAAGACTATCGAATGCCCGTGAGCAAGATTCCATTCGAGCAGTACTTTGTCTGTTCAGACACTTCAGACGCACTCGGACTGACCAATCCGCTGGGACTACTTCCAGTGATGGGCTACATTCTACTTGGTGGCGCCATTCTGTTGACCTTGTTTCTGTTACTTCTCAAGTACAAAAAGAAGAACTCTGAGAACAAGTCGAAAGATCAAGGGTTCAAGGTCATGAAAGGTCATAAAGGTGATGCTAAACTGAAGGCGAGAAAGAAGATGGTCAAACCGATTTTGTCAAGCCAAAAGCAGTGCGACTAGTAATTTAGGATGGACCAGTTCGAGTGCAATTGCGAGTAGCAATGCAAGCTCAGTGCACGTCATCAGTACCGAGTTGAACGCTAAAGCATCGATCGATCCTAAATTGTCGCCACCAACTGAGTTCAGGCAAAAGAAGCACAAACCAATTTGACGTTTCTGACGTAATTTCAAAGCCATAAATAAAATGTTTTACATTTGCATACTTGTTTTGTACCTTTTCAAAATTCAAATTCATAATTCAAATTTTTTTAAAATTCAAATTGTATCATTTACCATTTCAATGATTATCACAATTAACATCTTTTTTATATTAAAATTTCAAATATTTTATACATTTAATTGTTCCAATTTGTTCTTGATATTCCTAATTTCATTGCGTTTTACTGATTTTCTTGCAAATGTATTCTCTTGTTCATTTTGTACCAATAAATCAAAAATTTCCCATATAAAATCATAAACTGAAACAAACATTTTTGATATATTTTGCAAATTTACATATAAATTTACCTTTGTAAATGAAGCAAACGACATCAGGCCAAGCGACGCATAAGTGATGCCATATCTATTTCGTACACTAAACTTTTGGATATATTGAGCAAGTCGAAGTCTCCCTCTCAGAGATGTGATTTTACTTTGTGCACTATTTGCACTCCAATGATTCAACATTTTAGCACACGCATGAATCCGATTGCTGTACATTGCCGCAAGCAGATGAAATGCCACAATGATGATGTACTCTCCAGTGATGTAGTTTGCGAACGTAATCAAGGACAGGACACTGTTGAAGTGCCGCAGAATAATCTCCATAATAATGTAGGAATTGGGTGGAAAATTGAGCAGGATAAAAGCTAGAAGAAGTTGACCGAAAAAACGATTATACTCAAAGAGGGTCGACAGAGTTTGGGTGTGATGTCGAGTGAAGTGATTGAGGCGAACAGACGAAAACGATTTTTTCGAAATCGATTAAACAAAAAAAAGTCGATTAACCTGTCTGAATTTGATAAAGAACACGAGCGTAAACATGACCATCGTGGTCGACCAAATTATATGCACTTTTGTGTAGGTCACAATCACAACATCGAACGATGCTGAACAAACCAAAATTATAATCAACTTTACAAAAGATATCAAATTCAAAGCAAATTTTTCCAAATTATTCAAAACATGATACACCGTACTGGTGTGTATGAACAGGCCACCAAACATTGCAATCAACACAAAGTACTGCATCACGTAACACCAAACTCGAGTATAACGCTTTATCAACCAAACCACCGAACAAATCTTATTTTGATTATCTTTAAAAGTGATGATTTTACGTGAAATGAAAAATGTAACATTCTCGTCATTTTGAATTCGCCACAAAATTCTCATCAATTCATTTGGCGGTCTATAAATGTACAAATGAAAGTAAATTGTGTTGAGAGTGAAGAGGAGGGTGATCCAGTCAAAGTTGAGTGGCATTCCAAAGTGATACATTGGATCGTTCAGTAGGAGTCGTGAGAAGTCAGACATTGGACGAACCAGTGACTGGACAAATGCAATCAAAATTGCAATTAACAATGCAACTAAAACCAAAATTGAGCGAATTCTTGATTTTCTGTTTTCATTTCGTCCATCTTCACAAACAACAACTCGACTCAAATAATCCCGAAACAATTGATCACAAAATGAACGACTAAATTGAAGACGAATTCTTCTTTGCAAAATTGTTTTCATTTTTACAAAATAATGTTTGAGAATTTACCAAGACTGTTCGTTTACCAATAAAAATTACTTTTTAAAAAACCCCAAACTTTTTAATAATGCAATAATTTAAATTATTTCTCAATGTTTCAAAATTTATTGTGAGATTCTGTGCATAGAAAGTTTTAAATTACTTTTTCTTTTGTGCCTGGACGCTACCTATTCGCAGAATTCTGTGAATAATTTGAAAATTATTGATTTGAAAACATTTTGGTTTTGTTGTTTCGAAGAACATTCGTAAGGTACAGAAATTCAAATTACCAATGGCAACTAAAGTGTACTAATTAGTGGTTTTAATGGAATTTTAAATGAATTGTTTGAATTAGAATTTATAAATAAATTCTTGGAACAATTTTCGGAATTGTACTTTTTGGGTACTAATTGGATTTTTATTTTATTTTACAAATTATACTACTAAAAATGAATTTCAAATGAATCCAAAGATACCGAATCAAATAATATTATGTAAAACATAAAATTATGATCAAGAAAATTATTGGTCAAGCAAATGATTTTGAATCGAATTTGTAAAAGCAAAAAAATGACAATTCAAATTTTTGTAATTTAAAATGATTAAATATGAAATATTCGTTTAATCATTTGACAATTCATATAAAACACGATTCTTGGAAATAATAGAAATTTCAGAAATTCTCATTATTATACTAATTATCCAACGTATCCGTTGACAACCAAGAATTATGAACAATTTAAGAATTTACATTTACATTTAGAAATATTTCTTTGTCGGAGCGATACAAAACTCATTTGTAAATTCAAATTCAAATGTAAATTAAATTTTGAATTCAAAAATCTTTGCTCCGACTTTGAAATTTAAATATCCAAATATTTAAATAAAATTCGTCGATATAAAACGTAAGGGTTCGCGAATTTTGTAAAGGTCAGACAGAGGTAGAGAAGAAAATGATGATTCATTTACATAATAATGTTCTATGTTTGATTATATAAAAAAATTATATAAAAGTCATTTAAAATTTCTGTAATTTAAAATTTATTCTGGAAGAATCTACAATTTCATAAATAAAACTCAGAAAAACGAATTCAAAATGTTTCGCAAGCTGCCAAATCTTCGCTTGAGCGTTCAACGAAAAATAAACCATCTCTTGCAAAACTATTTTGATCGAATTTTACATTTCGATTCGCATCACAATTCGCGTCTATTTTTATCGATTCTATGCCTTTATGCACTGGATCCATTAATTTTGACAATTACGAACGATTTGAGTGACTTTCAGCGAGTCCTACTGCACGACCCACTGCTCTACTATCGAATGTCACAAAAGTATTGTTCAAATTTGTTGTTGTTTGCACTGAATTCTATTAATTTTCATTATCAAACATTCAATCGTTCACCGAGAAAGTTGATCCGACTGCTCAATCAAATTCGATTCGATATTCATAATTTTCCGGTTCACTTTTTCGTGAATCAGAAAATTTTTGATGGCAAATCAAAAAACAAAATGATTCGTGTCACTCAGTCCATCAATGAGCACACAAACAGAAAGTATTACATTCCTGAGTATTTTGCTTATACGGGCGCAGAAGTGACTTTATTCTTTCATCTCAATTCTTTTGGGTACATTTTCAAATTTTGGAGATATTTTTTCATGACAATTCGCGGTTATTTAAGTTTTATTACAATCGTGATTAGTTCTGGCGCTTTTGATTTTATGATGTACGGCTTTACGAGGGCAATCATTCTTTGGACTGTAACTGTCATCATGAGTACACGAACATTTTTTGTTAAATTTAAACAGGTCAATCTACTACTTCGTAAAACAAATACAAAAACTTCGATTTACGATGATCAATTTGAATCACTTCACTCGACATCACACTCGAACCCTGTCACTCATGTTTGAGTTCAATCACTTTCTGGGTGGATCCCTCCTCGTGTTTATCATTCTCAATTTCCCACAAAATACCTACCTTCTCATGGCCATCACCATGGGCCAGTTTGACCTCTTTCCCGCCCTGATTTTCCTCAACTACATTCTGTGTCAGTATGTGTTCATCGTGTGGTTCCATCTACTTGGCGCAATGTACAGTGAACGGATTCATCACTGTAGGGCGAGACTTTTCTACTTTAGTTCAAACAGAAAGTTGCTTATAAATTTGCCAATTCGTGGACAAGTTCGCCTGGCACTTTACATTGACAAATTCAGCGCCATCAAACGTTATGGCATCACTTATGGACCACTGGGTCTGATGTGCTTTGCTTCGTTTGGCAAGTTTGCACTTGTTTATGGCGAATTTATGATGTATTGCTTTAGGTTTATTAGGAAAATTTAATGATGATATTTTGTGATTTTTTAATTAATTAATTAATTAATTAATTATTTTCTATTGGTCCATTTGTAAAATTTGTTTCATGATCATGATGTATATTTATTAATATTCACGAATGTACGATCAATTTACGTCAACAATACCAAGAATTATTAATTAATTAAAAGTAAAAAATTGTAATCAATTGAATCATTTTTTATTGTCAATTAAATTTTTATTTTACTCGATTCAATTTCCTTTACATTTTCTTCTTAAGTAAATAAATTGTGTGCTTAATTGCCAACTGATTAATTACGATAATTAATTAATTACATTATTTAATTAGGTCATCTTGCAAACGAAAATATTTGTTTTATAAAATATTAATTTATTTTTTGTTAATTAGTTCCTGGGTTTTCCTGGAATTTCGTTTCGTTTTTGATAAACTTTTATCGCTACGCAGTTGAAAAATTCTAAAAATATCTAAAGTTACTTAGAAAGATACCAAAAAATCGCCCTTGAAAACTGTTTTTTGTTTGTTCACGCGCCAAATTGAAAATATTGATTCTGGGGGATTTTGAACTTTGATAAGAGGTTTTTTAATTAAATGATTAAAAATTTACAGAAAATAATGGATAATTTAACGGAAAATTTATTGACTTTTTTTTGGGTATATAAATAAGAGTCTTCTATCTTATTCTTAAATAATATAAAATTTTTGTTTTGTTTTGTTCAAATATCTACTGTGCAAAGACAAATTTACAGAATTTTCAAAATGAAATTTCATTTGACTACTTTGGTTTTCATTTTTGGACTGGGAAGTAATATTAATATTTTGATTGTTAAATATTTTAATAAATTCTTTTTTTGCTGTTGTTATTTCTTTGCAAAAGGTTTCGTTTTTGGCGAAAACGAGATCGCCGACTACAAGTCCCACTTTACCGTGATTGGCTATGAAATTCTCCAGCGCACCGAAATGGTGATCCAACAGATGCGCATTCGGGCCCAGCCAATGGCGGATCAAATTGCACTCCGGGACAAGGCTACCAATCTGAGCAAGCTGATGCAGACACTCGAGGCGTCAAAGGGCGAATTTGAGGTGAAGTGTGCAATGCGCAATCTGTTTCAGGCACAGTGTGTGCTCAGTGTGCAACTGCAAAACTATTTGGCCAAGTATCCCAAAAATCGTATTCGAACTTTTGGTCTTTACTAGGTACTGCACCAATAGAAACCTAGACCTAGGTTTACTTGTGGGCTTTTGTAGCCACCAGCACCACCACCACCCATTTCCCATTGCACTACTAATTTTAATAAACATGATTCATGGATTATTATCAAAACGTTTTCCCATCGTAATTATTCATCAAATTAAAAAAAGTCAAATTTGGCAGTTTGAACTGCAAAACTCGAACTCAATTTAATTTAAATTTAAAATTTACATTTGTACTCGTACAATTCATTGAGTGTTCGAATGTCTATATTTTTTTTGGAGCGGTATTTTATTGGCCAAAATTATTGCTCAATGAAATCTAGAAAATGCACATACATACAGTAGAGGTATAGATCGATATATTAAAGAATTATTTACAAGTAATGTAATACTGAATTTATAAATTTGTAGACAATTATGAAAAATAATAGAATTAAGAAAATAATAGAAAAAAAATTAAAATGGCTTTTTACAAATAATGAAATTTTTCAGACAAAGCATTTGATGAATTTGGTTAATTATAATTCAGAGTTTGATTTATTGATTTTTGTTACGTATTCATTTATTACTATTCATAAACCGATACCAATAAAGAATGAATTCCCCATACAAAAGCATCGTCTTACCAAATGTGGCCATCGACATCAGTCCAAACGAGCCATAAGTGATGCCATACTGTTTCGCTGTGTGAAATTTCCAAATATAATTCGCGAGTTGCAGTCTTCCTTTAAGATTTAGATCAAAATTATTCCTCATTGATTCAGTTTTTGCCGCGCTCAATCTCAATAACCTCCTACAAGGTTGATGTATCTTGTAGGTGTACATCACTGCAAGTAAATGAAAGCACACCGTAATCAGTGCCTGTCCAGACATAATGTTGACGAAAATTATCGAGGGTTGAAGATCAAATTTTCGCATAATCAAACCCAACGCCAAGAAAGTGTTGATTGGAAGTTGGGTGAGAATGAAGACCAACATTAGTTTACCAAAAAATGGATTAAACCAAAGAATCAACAAAAGCGATTTTGTATGATTACGCATAAAACGATTAATCATTGAATGTTTATTTGATTTTGAATTTTGTATAAAATTCAAATTGTTTTGTCTAATTTGAATAAACACAATCAGGGTGAAGCACACAATGATGATTGTCCAAATGATGTTCAGTGTTCCAAAGGTGATGATCATACAGTTGACTGCCTGAAGATTGATCGCGATTGAAAGCAAACTTAAATAGCCATTAAATGTAGTGAAAAAGAAGGTAAAATGTTCATAAATGTACGAAAATGATCGAATATGATAGAAGGCGATAAAGCCAAATTCAAATACGACAAAGTAACGAACGATTTTAATGTAGGCGAAAGTGTAGTGACGAATCAGACTTTGAACTGAAACGAATTTGTCTTTGAAATAAATGAAATTCTTCTTGATTTTTGATTTTCTCGAATACAAAACGTTTCGTACAAGCAAAAGTGTGCTCAAACTCAATTTGTTTGACTGAAGATGATGAAACATGTGATACTCTGCATAGATTGTTTCCGATTGCATTAAAGCGACCAGAAAATTGAGATTTTGTGGTAAATTAAAGTGCAGAGCTAGATCCACGAGTAGAATTCGATAGAAATTGTTCATTGGAAAGAGAATTAGAGATAGTGGATTTAGAAGATAAATCAGAAGAAAGAGAAGTGAAAGTTTGAGTTTGATTGGGGACAATTTGATTGAGGATTGTTCAATTTGAGACAAATAGAGCTTGAGTTGGTGTTCAAAGTTGTAGAACAGAATGTTTGGTACTTTGTGGTTGGATAATTGACTGAACAGAGATTTGAGTTTGGTTAACATTTTCATTTTTGGACTTTAAAAATGTAATTCTCTCGATTCGGTTGTAAAATCAGAAATGAAACTTGAAATTTGAATTTCTATTTTCATATAACTTTTGCTTTCAATAATTTTCAACCAATTTAATCACGGAATATTACAATGAGAAAATCAATATAATCTTCACGAATATATTCTTTGTTTTTTGAAAGACTCATTCGATTTGAATATTTAAATAATTTATTAATTTGTAGATCGTATTTTTTCTTGGATCTTTTTGATAATTACTGAATAATTTATTGTTTTTGAATTCAATTTGCCAATTTGGTTTCCAAATTCAGCGTTTTCGAGTAGAACTTGGAACAAAAATGATTTTGATTAACAATTTTGGTTTTGTATTTGAAGAGTTGGCTTTCCAAAAATGATAGTTTGGATCGACTTTAGTTGATGAAATCATTTTGTTGTTCTAAATGAAACTAAATATTAAATTTTCTATAATAGCTGAATTTATATATCAAATTTTAAAATTGATTTATTGTTTAATTGTTAATTATCTTTCAGAAAGGTAAACTTTTGTAACAATTTGACGTTTTCAATTGACGTCTTTGAAAGTTGTTTGCTAAATTAATAAAATATTATGATATACTGGGTGATTAAGTGAAATTTGTTTGTTTTTAAAGGAAAATTGTCAAGTTATTTTCTTTCATTTTATTTGATCAGCCAATACACGAAAACATTCACTCGAATTTGTCCTGTTCTGAACCTGAACATTCACGGGTTCACTCACATGATCATACAATTTAATCATTTGTAAATAGACTGTTCGACATGAACGAAATTTTGGACTGTCGAAATCGATTGTAGAAATTGAGAAATTGATCCATTTGGTCCATTGGTAATTTTAATCGAACATTGGACAAAGTTATACCCGTCCTATATCCCTCCCTCCCTCGCAAATGTGTTTTTACGAGCTTTTCGTTTGATGATCTTTATTCTATATTTTATTTACTCGAAATTAATCACAATGTTTATCAGTTGGGCTTAGTTAAGCATTTTTGTGTCCGCATGCCATTACATTAATCTTTAAATCATATAGCTAAATTAGATTTGTGTTGTTATTAGTTGAGATGAAATTGAATTAACCCGAATTAAGAAAATTTTGGATATTTTGTTTAAATGCAAACTTGTATCTCTTTGTATATTAATATCCCAGTGTGACGTCAACAAAAACTTCTTGAGAAGAAAACAACTTTATTAAAAAATAGAGCGGTGCTGCCCACTTGCGATGGGTTGCCATGAGACACAGCATACTAATCAATCCATATGGACAATTGTCAATTGCACACAAAATACAAACAAGTGGGTTACAGAATAAAGATGTATGAATAAAGCAAAAACTACTGAATGTAGTCATGAAATTTTTTAGTAGACTAATTGGACCATCGCGGATCTGGGATAAATAGAATCGGTTCGATCCAATCCCAAATTGGATTTTGGATTTTTTGGGTTTTAGGATTCTTGACAAGAAAAAATACAGTTGGATTTATCTTGGAAATCTAGGAACATTGATATATCATGTTCTTGTTTATTAAATATTAAATTAAATTCATCAGAGATTCGTATTGATTTGTGAATAGAATTCCCAAATGGCCCAAAAATGTCACTGGAAAGTAAGATCTACTGGAGATTCATGAAATAATCGAATTTCAATTTGGTTATTTGAATAGACTACTTCCTCTACCTAACCCGACAGAGCAATTCAATGTTTGAGATGGTATAGCAGTTGATGTATTGATTATTGAGACGAACAATAAAAGTAACTTGCCCAACCATCGGATACAGTCAATTCTAGAATGCTCTAGTTTCCACAATAAAATTATTTTATTATTCATTATAGAAATAATTAACCTTTATTTATTCCTGTAATTATTCCTGGTAATTATTGCAGCTCTTCTTAGATATTAAAATCTTTATTCTTAATTTCAAAAATTTTATCTATACATAAAATCGCAAAATTCTTCGAAAATGTTTAAATATCCGTTTATTCTCATTTACTCACTAATGTGCACTCATTATCACACATTGGTGGCTCATTTTGATTTGGTCAATCTGAAAAGTACAAATTTCGGCAAAGTTCGACTTAACTTGACATTTGAATTTGTGGTGTCATTTCTGACATTCACAATCGGTATATTTGGCCTGTACTATGAAACATATTCAACCGTTGGCCCACTCGAATCAGTTCTCACCAGTCCAGTCATATTTATTCACCAAATTCTGCCCAAACAGTTGTGGAATCAGATGGACATGGTGGTTTGGTCTGCTTTTGGCTCTGTGGCGTGCATTGGTTTCTGCTCTCTGGTGCAACCTAGTATGGATTCGAAATTTCGCTTGACTTTGCATTCTTGCGGAAAAGTTTTGCAAATTGATGGGAGAGGTAATTTTGGATTTGTGATTTTTTAGATACAGATATTTTAATTTTTAATGCAGAATTAGACAAAACTGATTCGGCAAAAATTTTGAAGATTCACCAAAATGGCAAATTAATCTTTCAGTTGCTTGTTCTTTGGGTTTACTGGGTCATAATGGTTTATTACTACGTAATGGTGGCCATCAATTCGGTTTACCAAATTGGCATTTGGTCATTTGGATTTTGGATTCTGCTTTATCCAATATTTAGTTTCTACATTTCGTTTGGTATGATTTGTGTTTCAGCTAGAGCAGTTATGAAATTGGCTTATTCCCAACTGTAGAAATGTTTGGCAAAATAATCTTTCTTCTACTCACCAATGAATACGTCTTGGTTCAGCAGAAATCGAATTTAGCTAAATTGACATCTCTGAGAAAGAGATTGGAAGCACGACCGGAAAATTTATTGATTCCAGCTCGTTTTAACCAAATTTGGCGCCGTTACCTGTACCTGAACGCTCGAGTGGCAACTGTGTGCCGATACCTGGGGGTATATAGCAAATTTTGGAGTCCATTCCTCACCCTGACATTTGCAAACTACATCATCTATCAGTGCTACAATGCCTACTCGATGGTCTTCATTCCGCATGTTCCGCTCATCATGAGATTGGTTTTCGGTTATGGGCTGGTGTACGTTCAGGTGCTGTTGCTCTTCACCACTGGACAGTGCGCCAAAGTGGTCAAATGTAATCAGAAAATCACAAAAAAGAATCGCCGATTGAGTCGATGCTTTCAAAGTCAAGCATTTAGCACTGCAAACAAACTGTTTAGGGCTCGTGTTTTGCTGAAAGCAGAATCGTTTCAAGTGCTTCGACTGTTACATCGCTATGCGTTCACCATGTTTGGAAATTATCGAATCACATCCAAGACCTTTCATGTGGTATACCTATGTCCATGTCAATTGACTATAGTTTAAATAATTTTTAAATATAGATCATTTCCTATGTTGGGGTATTCTTCTTGACTGTCATCAAGAATCGCTACTGAATTGTTTACTTTTAATGTCAAAAGTTGGATTAAACATCAGTAAGAGCCAATTGACACCACTTCACTTCAGGTACACATTTAATACTTAAATTAAATATCTTTATTTTTTGTTTTGTTTAGAATACTTTTAGATTTCCGTATGTTGTTCGCTTATTGAAGTACTACTATTTACTTAGGGAAATTTAAATTTTGAACATTTGGTTGATTGATTAATTTTAGCTTATAATTGCACTGTCTTCTAATCGTATGTAATATTTTGTATTAAACTTCACTTATTTATTAATAGTCATTTCAATTTGTTATTAAAAGCACAATTCAATTTCAGCAAATGTTGCAATGTTTTCCAACAAACTTGTTTACATTTTAAATTCTCTTGAAGATGCAAATGAAAATCCTTTTATTTCAAATAGTTTTAAATTTCTGCAAACTATTTTCAAATGGATACCACTATTTTTTGAAATAACATTTCAAAACAATTGTCAAAAAAAATAAAACTTAAAAATCAATTTAACCATAAAACGAACAAATCATGATAAATTCATGCGCAAATAATTTCAAACGAATTAAATTAAGCATTCCAATCTAATCATGACTTTTTTATTCGTAAAACATTTAACATTTAACGAGTTTTTAAATTATTTTATATCGTATAATATGGCATAGTGTGTAAATGTAAAAACAAAAGTTTGTCGTAATTGATTATAAATAAATTCAAACCCTAGAATAGTTAATATTTTTAATTAAAAAAAAATTAAATTTATTACATGGCAATAAATAAATAAATAAATCGTAAATAGAGATAATTCAAAAAGATCCTCTATTATAAATCACAAAATATTCGACGGCTGCAGAGATTCAGTTGAATTCTTAGTGTAGTGGCAAATTCACGAGTAGCTTTGAGAACTTGTCAAACTTACGAATCCAATGATTCAATTTATGTGAAATTCTTAATTCTATTATGATTAATTCGAGTCTTCCCGAAAGTCATTAAATTCACTCATATAAATTTGAGTCATAAGACTGGTTTTATGTTTGCACACTATCAAATTGAGTGCTATTTTAGAAAACGAGCTAATTGTATCAATACACGCAATAATCCAAACATTTGTGTGTTGATGTACTTTTGTAAAACAATGTAACCAATAGAAACCAGGTAAAAATAATTACGATCTTCTAAGAGAAAATGCAATAACAATAATTCTAAAATTAGTCTCAAGTAGGCTAGTTCGCTTGATTGATTGGAGCTCGAAGGTGCGCACTTTGATCTTATTACAAATTTTGTTGGCACTCTACTTTGAGACTTCAAACTTCAAACTTCAAAATTTCAAGATGAAATTCTACTATTCTGTGCTCGTTTTGGCTGTTATCTTTACTGCCAGTACAGTCAAAGCTTATCCCCTTACTACAACTACCCCAGGTGAACATAACATAACACAATAATTTATTTTTTAATTAATTAATTAATTAATATACATTTTCATATTTTTTCCCTTCAAATACAGCTCCAATGTCTGAGGAGACTCTGGCTGAAATCAAGTCAAACGTGATCAACCAGTGTGGCACAGTCCTGAGACAGTGCGATGTGGTCATCTTTCGATTGTACGTTACGGGCAAGGCAACACGTGCTGAGCGAAGTGCCCTGCAGGGGAAGGCAGGTCAAGTGCGCCAACTGATCCGTCTACTTGGAATGGCTACTCAATGGCCAGAGATTGAGGCCATCGGTGTGCAATTGTTCGACGAAACGTATGAACTGAAAGTGTTGACTCGACAAATTGTTGGCAGTAAGAACCTTTTTTACGGGTAATCACGTTGAATTTTGAATGATTCTATACAAAGACAAATTGCAATATATATTGTTAGATTATTATTAGATTGACACAAACATTTGTCATTGTCAATTTTTGTCTGTATTTGAGTCTCAAAGTTTGAAAAGCAAGAATGTTTGCTCCTTAGAAATTATGTTGTCAACAGAAATTTAAATTTTAAACTTTAAATTTTTGTGTCAAAATTGAATCATTAAAGCAATTTAAACTTTTTTTTCGCGTTCTGCAAAATTAATAAAGTAAATTTGTGACACTCTAAAGGTGAGAAATTTGAAACTAATATATAGTTACAGTCAACTCTCTGATGATCTGTCTTGAACACAATCCGTCCATTATCTTTCAATTGATCAACAATGCACTACCCAGAAGCAATCATCGATGATCCGTCTTGAACACAATCCGTCCATTATCTTTCAATTGATCAACAATGCACTACCCAGAACCAATCATCGATGATCCGTCTTGAACACAATCCGTCCATTATCATTCAATTGATCAACAATACACTACCCAGAAGCAATCATCGATGATCCGTCTTGAACACAATCCGTCCATTATCTTTCAATTGATCAACAATGCACTACCCAGAAACAATCATCGATGATCCGTCTTGAACACAATCCGTCCATTATCTTTCAATTGATCAGCAATGCACTACCCAGAAGCAATCATCGATGATCCGTCTTGAACTCAATCCGTCCATTATCTTTCAATTGATCAACAATGCACTACCCAGAAGCAATCATCGATGATCCGTCTTGAACACAATCCGTCCATTATCTTTCAATTGATCAACAATGCACTACCCAGAAGCAATCATCGATGATCCGTCTTGAACACAATCCGTCCATTATCTTTCAATTGATCAACAATGCACTACCCAGAAACAATCATCGATGATCCGTCTTGAACACAATCCGTCCATTATCATTCAATTGATCAACAATACACTACCCAGAAGCAATCATCGATGATCCGTCTTGAACACAATCCGTCCATTATCTTTCAATTGATCAACAATGCACTACCCAGAAGCAATCATCGATGATCCGTCTTGAACACAATCCGTCCATTATCTTTCAATTGATCAACAATGCACTACCCAGAAGCAATCATCGATGATCCGTCTTGAACACAATCCGTCCATTATCTTTCAATTGATCAACAATGCACTACCCAGAACCAATCATCGATGATCCGTCTTGAACACAATCCGTCCATTATCTTTCAATTGATCAACAATGCACTACCCAGAAACAATCATCGATGATCCGTCTTGAACACAATCCGTCCATTATCATTCAATTGATCAACAATACACTACCCAGAAGCAATCATCGATGATCCGTCTTGAACACAATCCGTCCATTATCTTTCAATTGATCAACAATGCACTACCCAGAAACAATCATCGATGATCCGTCTTGAACACAATCCGTCCATTATCTTTCAATTGATCAACAATGCACTACCCAGAAGCAATCATCGATGATCCGTCTTGAACACAATCCGTCCATTATCTTTCAATTGATCAACAATGCACTACCCAGAAGCAATCATCGATGATCCGTCTTGAACACAATCCGTCCATTATCTTTCAATTGATCAACAATGCACTACCCAGAAGCAATCATCGATGATCCGTCTTGAACACAATCCGTCCATTATCATTCAATTGATCAACAATGCACTACCCAGAACCAATCATCGATGATCCGTCTTGAACACAATCCGTCCATTATCTTTCAATTGATCAACAATGCACTACCCAGAAACAATCATCGATGATCCGTCTTGAACACAATCCGTCCATTATCTTTCAATTGATCAACAATGCACTACCCAGAAGCAATCATCGATGATCCGTCTTGAACACAATCCGTCCATTATCTTTCAATTGATCAACAATGCACTACCCAGAAGCAATCATCGATGATCCGTCTTGAACACAATCCGTCCATTATCATTCAATTGATCAACAATGCACTACCCAGAAGCAATCATCGATGATCCGTCTTGAACACAATCCGTCCATTATCATTCAATTGATCAACAATGCACTACCCAGAAGCAATCATCGATGATCCGTCTTGAACACAATCCGTCCATTATCATTCAATTGATCAACAATGCACTACCCAGAAGCAATCATCGATGATCCGTCTTGAACACAATCCGTCCATTATCTTTCAATTGATCAACAATGCACTACCCAGAAGCAATCATCGATGATCCGTCTTGAACACAATCCGTCCATTATCTTTCAATTGATCAACAATGCACTACCCAGAAGCAATCATCGATGATCCGTCTTGAACACAATCCGTCCATTATCTTTCAATTGATCAACAATGCACTACCCAGAAGCAATCATCGATGATCCGTCTTGAACACAATCCGTCCATTATCTTTCAATTGATCAACAATGCACTACCCAGAACCAATCATCGATGATCCGTCTTGAACACAACCCGTCCATTATCTTTCAATTGATCAACAATGCACTACCCAGAAGCAATCATCGATGATCCGTCTTGAACACAATCCGTCCATTATCTTTCAATTGATCAACAATGCACTACCCAGAAGCAATCATCGATGATCCGTCTTGAACACAATCCGTCCATTATCTTTCAATTGATCAACAATGCACTACCCAGAAGCAATCATCGATGATCCGTCTTGAACACAATCCGTCCATTATCATTCAATTGATCAACAATGCACTACCCAGAAGCAATCATCGATGATCCGTCTTGAACACAATCCGTCCATTATCTTTCAATTGATCAACAATGCACTACCCAGAACCAATCATCGATGATCCGTCTTGAACACAATCCGTCCATTATCTTTCAATTGATCAACAATTCACAACCCAGAAGCAATCATCGATGATCCGTCTTGAACACAATCCGTCCATTATCTTTCAATTGATCAACAATGCACTACCCAGAAGACATCATCGATGATCCGTCTTGAACACAATCCGTCCATTATCTTTCAATTGATCAACAATGCACTACCCAGAAGCAATCATCGATGATCCGTCTTGAACACAATCCGTCCATTATCTTTCAATTGATCAACAATGCACTACCCAGAAGCAATCATCGATGATCCGTCTTGAACACAATCCGTCCATTATCTTTCAATTGATCAACAATGCACTACCCAGAACCAATCATCGATGATCCGTCTTGAACACAATCCGTCCATTATCTTTCAATTGATCAACAATGCACTACCCAGAAGCAATCATCGATGATCCGTCTTGAACACAATCCGTCCATTATCTTTCAATTGATCAACAATGCACTACCCAGAACCAATCATCGATGATCCGTCTTGAACACAATCCGTCCATTATCTTTCAATTGATCAACAATGCACTACCCAGAACCAATCATCGAAATCTATCTAAACGATAATGAAGACCAGTGAAACTCAATGCAGGCTCATGAAGGAAAACAAGAATTACTTAGAAAATTAATTTTATTTGGAAAATTATTGAAAAATTAGGTTATTGGTCACATTCAGCATGGATTGTGACCTTTAACCTTTAAGATGTCTTAGAATTGTGGATAAGTATTGTAAGCATAATCTTGCTCCATGTCGTCCACTTGATAATGGCGAGTAAACATGTCAAATAGCCCATAAATCAAGCACACACAAATGAGCTGACTGCGCACTTGAATGGGATCGATTGGGTCAAATTGACCTTGAGGAACAGAATCACCCTGAACTGCTTCCGTATGTTCAATGCCATGTAGATCTTTACCACGCATTCTGTCCTCACTAAAGTGTCTGGATGCTTGTTGGGTGGGCTCGACCATTGCGTCCACCAGAAATTCGACCAACTCACCATTGGTGGCATTTGGCGTGAGAATGGTCATGTCAAATAGAAAGTGGAGCGCATTATCGTCTTGTCGACAGATTTTTGCCGGGAAGAAGGCCTGTGTGTTGTAGCAAGTGTCCCGGTAGTAGTCGAGTAGTGGTTCGAGCCGTGGCCACCACCATTGTCCTCTCACTTGTTCAAATTGTCCGCTGTGTGGCACTTCCCAGTCATCACCGTGCACTTGAATCACCTTGAGATAGTGCAACAGTGCTGGGTTCAATCGAGATGGATCGTTGTTGTTGGCGCGGTTGGCTTCACGAAACTTGGCACTTCCGTTGAAGAGGTGGAAAAGTCCTCGATAAACAAATGCTCTCAGTACGATGTCGTGCTGTAAACGAGCCATTACAAAGTCGACCCATCCCTGGACGTGTGACTCAACTTGTAGGGCGAGTTGTCTTTGCAAGAGCACTTCGTCTCTAGGTTGGGAGAGAGTTGATGAAAATGGATTAATAAAGAGGATTTGAATGAATAGTCAAAGTCAGTACTAACCGGAACATCTCATACAGCGTGAGATAGTACGCGTGTCGAGTTTGAACGGTCAAAAGTGGCATAAACACATACTTGTGCTTTCCTCCTTCTTTGTGGGGTTCTTGGTGTCCTGCTGCTTTTGCGGCACTTTTCTCTGCACGAGTTCTTCGGGCCGGTCTGATCGCAACCCTGCCCTCAGCACGACACTTTAGATAGCCCTGTTCAAACTCAGTGATACCATCCACGAGTAGATCGAACAGAGTGTCGTATTCCATCACGATGTTGGCTCGGCTGGTGGGTGACTCGTGAAACATTGCCACACCTTGATCGGTCCATACATCGTAGAGTCTTCGAGGCATCTCGATTGGATGCGGGTCGGTCGGCACAAACACCTCATGGGCCGGTTCAGAAGGATAGTTCACGGACGCAACAAACTGTCGGGAGGGAAAGGAGAATAAAAAATGAGAGTTCGATTGAATGAACTTTGAGTGAACTAACTGACCTGTCGCCATAGTTGCTCGAGTCGAGGTCGCTCTTGAGTTCGATAATAATGAAACACCTCGGTGGTCTCCTTGTGATGATACTGCGCGGGCACGAATCCATGACAGTCCAAAAAAGCGGCCACGGTGGTCAAACCATGCTGCCACACTCGAAAGTAACTCAAATGGGCCTCGAAGAAGCTGAAAACAATAACCCAGTACAGGTCGGGATACTGATTCATCAGATCGGCAGAGATTCGAGGCTCGAACCAGTCGCGCTCTTGGGCACTCACTTTTCCACGGGGCATTTTATTTTTGTCCATTTCGGGATGCTTGTCCAACATGATGATCGCCGAACGACACGAACACTCGAACAGAACAGTTTACACAAATCTTTCACAACAAACCAAATGACCAGAAAGTTCAATTGTCTCACTAGTTATAGTCATTTTGGAATAGAACTTTTTGAGTTTAAAATAAGAAAAATTAGTTTATTGCATAATGATTGATTGGTCATCGCAGTAGGGGCTTGACCTTGACCTTGAGATCTTGACCATAAGAACTTGCATCAAGAATCATGGGCCTCATCGTCCATATTCTTGATGTGCGAGTGGCACATTTTGGTCTTCAAGTGAGAATTGAATCACACTCAGCCAGATGATTTGATTGCGCACTTCGATTGGGTCAAGGTTTGGGTAGACACCTTGAGGAGCAGTCCCATCTTTTTTCAGATCGAGCAGATAGTCAACTTCACGTAGATCATGACCACGTCTTCTCTCATCTCTCACAGTGCGATTCTCGGCAAACTCGACCATCGAGTCCACCAGAAAGTGGATCAACTGACCATTGGTGGCATCGGGTGGAATGATGCTCATTCGGGCCAGAAACTGAGTCACTTCACGATTGTGAGCGAGCTCAGTTGGAAGCACAGCAAACTCGTGATAGCCCGGGTTCCAGTGGTCGTAGTCGTCGCCAAGTGACCAATAGGCCCATTCTCGTGGGTACGCTCCAATGATTTGAAGATACTCCCAAAGTGCATCGTTGGTTTTAGGATCTTTGTTGGCACGGACAAATTTGGGACAGCTAACCAGTAGTTGAATGAATGCACGGTACACACGAGTGCGCAGCTCGAGATCGTTAGTTAGGAGTTGCATTGTGGGTTGCATGTGAGCTTGGATGGCGGTTACGATTCGGGCGGGCACCGAGTCCGAAACAGGCGTCACCAGATTCCTCAGCAGTTCGACCTCGTTTCTGAACATTCCAAACAGTGTCAAATAGAAGGCATGTCGAGTCCGAAAGACTCGCACCAGTTGGAACAGTCCCTTGTTGTCTCCGTTTCTAGTACCATTTGCAAAGTCAGTGATGTCTTGCACGAGAAGGTCATGCAGACGGTCGAAAGTGACGGTGAAGAGTTTGCGACCCTTGGGCGTAGTAGCATTGCAAGATGCAGTAAAGTTAGTAGGCCATATGCACCTGTACTCATTGAGCAGCCAAATGGGACTTGGTGGAGGCACAAACACTGGACGTCTTTCGGCACCACCATTAGCAGCATAGTAGTTCGATGCAAGGAACTAAAAAAGAAATGAATGTTCGAGTTAAGCGACTTTGACCCGGACACTAACCTGCTCAAGAAGTTGTCGGAGCCGAGGTCGTTCTTGGGTGCGATATTGATGGCCACCTTGTCGATCCTCTTGATGGTACTCCGCGGGCACGAAGCCGTGACAGTCCAAAAAGGCGGCCACATTTGCCACATAGGCCTGTGGAAATTGCTCTTTGATGGCGGCCTCGAAAAAGGTGAAAACCAGTCGCCAGTAGACATCGGGATACTGATTGATCAGTGAACGGGAGATTCGGGTCTCTGGCCAATCGCGTGCACCCTTGAAAAGGCCCGAACCGCGCAGAGATTTCTCAAATGCCGTGTTGACTTCGTGGTATCGATGTTGATCCGCCATGAGATGGAGAAACGAACTCTCACACGAGCACAGAACAGTTTACACAAATCTTTCACAACAAACCAAATGACCAGAAATTCCATTTGTCTCTCTAAAGTTATACTCGATTTGGACAATGGAACTAGAGTTAGTTAGAACTATACATAGTCGAGTTTAGAATTAGTGGTAAAATCAGTTTTATTGCATAATGATTGAATTACAGTTAAGGTTTGACCTTGGCCTTAACCTTCAGTTGGTTCTTTCAGCAGCGTTTAAAGGTATGCTGGTTCATATCCATAGGCACCTTCATATTGATAAGCGTGATTGCGCTCGTAGCGAAATTTCCCTGCTGGATAGCGAATCAAGCACAGCCAAATGATGCGACTGCGCACTTGGATTGGGTCAAAGACGTCAAATTGGTTAACTTGAGCAGCAGCAGTAGTATCCCTCATGTGATCCAAACGAGCCAGGTCACGTGCTTGGGCTCTGTCGGCACTCCAGGCCTGTCCCTCGGCATACTCCACAATCGTGTCCACCAGAAACTCGACCAACTGGCCATTGGTGACAGCATTGGGCGTAATGATGCAAACTGCGAACAGAAAGTCCCGAATAGCAGGATCATTTCCGAATCGATTCTCAGCCAAGCAGTGATAGCCAGTGTCGTAGTAGTTCTCCAGATCGCGCATGTCCGGAATATCTGGCCACCAGTCGTCCCACGCCCGATCGTACACTCCAATCGATTGAAGATAGTCCGGAAGTATCGCAACGTGACGGTAAAGGTCGCGAAACTTGAGACTTTGAGCCAACAGAAGAACAAGTCCTTGGTACACTCGACCACGCAGTAGTGGATCGTTCTGTAGGTCAGCCATTGCATGGTGCACGTGATCCTGCACGGTGATTGCCGGTGGAACGACAAAAGTGATAATTTGCCTGGCAATACGTCTCAAGTCCGCCACCTCATATCTACAGAAAGGGAAATAAGATTATAAAATAAAGATTTTAAATATCAATTTGACTAACCTAAACCATTCATAGAGGGTCAAATAGTAGGAGAGTCGAGTTTGAAGAACAGGCCTTGGCGTGAAGGCCTTCCGGTTTTCGTAACGTGGTGGCTCCCTGGGTCCATTCGGAGCTGGTTGCGGAAGTTGCGCCTGATTGGCTGGTTCTACGACGAAATTGCGAAAATTGCTAATTTCATTCAAAAGAAGCGCGTGCATACGGTCGAATCGCACAGTGAGAGGTCTATCGCCTACAACGAAGCCTGTAGGCGGCCAAATTGAACTGAGCCTTTCGGGTAGTTCGATTTCATCTGCTGGGGCCACGTATGGTACACGACCTTGTGCAGTGGCAAACTGTGAATGGAGAAGACAAATTAAACGAGTGTGTTCGAAAGTGCCTTTGAAAAGATGACAGACAGACACTACTAACCTGATTCCAAAGTTGTCGGAGCCGAGGTCGTTCTTGGGTGCGATAGGGATAAGCATCCTCTTCGGCGAGATGATACGCCTCGGGCACGAATCCGTGACAGTCAAAGAATGCCGCCACTATTGGCAAACCTAGACTGCGGATGCTCGACTCGAATAGGGTGAAAATCGTGCGCCAGTACACATCAGGATATTGGTTGATGAGGGAACGGGATATTCGGGGCTCCACCCACTGCTGCTCCGCCTGGCAGACACGGGTATACCTTCCTGGATTGGCAACGGCGGCATGTCGGTCACACATGATGGAGAGACACTCACTCAAACAAAGCACAACAGTTTACACAAATCTTTCACAACAAACCAAATGACCAGAAAGTGCATTTGTCTCACTATTTATTGTTCGCTTTGGAATGGAACTTTACTCGATTTTAGTACCGTGACAGCCTAGCAAAACATTACATTAGTTCTTCATAGATGTCGTTACCCTCCTCCACATTCAAATCACACACATGCGCAGTACAGACACACACAACACAACGGACAGAAACGACCAGTGTTCGTTAGAAGAGGTTCAGGACTGCTGCAGTCAACATGTCACTTGCTCACTAGGTCATTTATTGTCAACCCCAACGATTTACTCAAACATTCCTCTGTATCATCGTTATCCAAGCAATGAATACACCTTGTACGTCACAGTACAATCGCTCATTTCGAATTAAACCACAAATCGGCACCAAAAACAGAAATATTTTTAATTTCATAATTGAAATCAGAAAATTAAATGGAACAGTTAATGTTCAGTTTAGACTTCAATTTTGGGACATTTGAAAATGTTTTCGTTTGCAATACAAACTTTTGTATTTCGATTAAATTCTGTTGACCAAGCCCAGACAAAATGTGGATTCACATTTGACTCATTCACATTTGCCATTCTACTCATTCTTTGCATTCAACTACTAGATTAGTCTGCCTAGTAAAATTGATTGCACTTCCCAATCAGTGCCAATTCACTCGACTGCCACTCATGTACGACTTGACACTGTTCTACAGAGAAACATCACAATTGGAACAATCATTTGTTGAAACACATTTGCCAACGTGAATTCTACCTTTTCTCACGTGAATTTACCACCGTTTCGTATTATTTCCTATCTTACCATGATAAACTCCGTAACTTTTCCACAATTGAATATTTCAGAATCGACTAGCTTGTCAAATGACATAAAAGAAAATGGCAAAATGGCAAAATTGGCAAAATGGCAAGTAGTCGAGTTTAGAATTAAATCAGTTTTATTATTGCATAATGATTGAATTGCAGTTAAGGTTTGAACCTTGACCTTGGCATCCAGTTGGATCTTTCAGAAGCGTTTAAAGGTATGCTGGTTCATATCCATCATAGGCACCTTGATATTGAGCAGCCTGATAGCGTTCGTAGCGATATTGTCCGGCTGGATAGCGAATCAAGCACAGCCAAATGATGCGACTGCGCACTTGGATTGGGTCAAAGGGCTCAAATTGGTCAACTTGAACAGCAGTATCCCTCATGTGATCCATACGAGCCAGATCACGTGCTTGGGCTCTGTCGGCACTCCAGTCCGGCTGCTCGGCATACTCCACAATCGTGTCCACCAGAAACTCGACCAACTGGCCATTGGTGACAGCATTGCGCGGAATGATGCAAGCTTGGAGCAGAAAATACTGAATTTGTGGATCATTTCCAAATCGATGATCAACAAATTGGTCATAGCCAGTGTCGTAGATCTCCAGATCGCGTGGAATATCTGGCCACCAGTCGTCCCACGCCCGATTGTACACTCCAATCCAATGGAGATAGTCAGGAAGTATCGCCACGTGGTGGTAACGGTCACGGAACTTGAGACATTGAGCCAATAAGAAAACAAGTCCTTGGTACACGCGACTACGCAGTAGTGGATCGTTCTGTAGGTCAGCCATTGCAAGGTTCACGTGATCCTCCACGGTGATTGCCGGTGGCTGGACATTTGCGCTAATTTGGAAGGCATTACGTCTCAAGTCCTCCACCTCATTTCTAGAAAAGAAGATGAAATGCTGAAATAAACATTAAAAATATCAATTTTACTAACCTAAACCATTCATAGAGAGTCAAATAGTAAGAGAGTCGAGTTTGAAGGACAGGCTTTGGGGTGAAGGCCTTCCGGTCTTCGTAAAGTGGTCGACCCTTGGTTCTATTCGGTGCAGGCGGAAGTGGTTCCGGTTGAGTTGCTGGTTGTATGACGTAAATGCGAAAATTGCGAATTACATTCACAAGAAGCGCGTGCATACCGTCGAATCGTACAATGAGAGGTCTTTCGCCTACAACGAAGCCTGTAGGAGGCCAAATCGAGTTGAGCATTACGGGGAGTTCGATTTCGTCTGCTGGGGCCAAATATGGTTCTCGACCTTCTATGGCAAACTGTGAATGGAAAAGATAGAAAAAATGAGTGAGTTCGAAAGTGCCTTTGAAAAGATGACAGACACTACTACTAACCTGATTCCAAAGTTGTCGAAGCCGAGGTCGTTCTTGGGTGCGATAGGGATGACCATCCTCTCCATCGGCGAGATGATATGCTTCGGGCACGAATCCGTGACAGTCAAAGAACCCCGCCACTATCGGCAAACCAAAATTGCGGATACTCGACCCGAAGAGAGTGAAAATCGCACGCCAGTACACATCAGGATATTGGTTGATGAGGGAACGGGAAATTCGGGGCTCCACCCACTGCTGCTCCGCCGCGCGGACACGGCTATTCCTTCCTGGATTGGCAACGGCGGCATGTCGGTCACACATGATGGAGAGACACTCACTCAAACAGAGCACAACAGTTTACACAAATCTTTCACAACAAACCAAATGACCAGAAAATGCATTTGTCTCACTATTTATAGTCAATTTAGAATGGAACTTTACTTGAGTTTAGTATAATCGATCACATTTCGAATTAAATCAGAAAAAGTGAAGAAACACATTCGAACAAAACTGTTCAGTTTGCAATTTTTTTCACTTGGATCGATTTGGTTTGAAACATTTCGAGTTTAGTGGCAAAAAGGACTTCAGGAATTCAGACTGATCTTGTGATCCAGTGAATTGTTGCATCAACAGTTTCTGAACAACAGCTGAACGTCAATTTTGGGACATTAAAAAACGTTTTCGTTTGTATCGCGATCAAGTTTTGTTGACCAATCCTATGACTCAAAGTAGATTTACATTTAACCGTGAAGCCATTCTAATATTCATACAAATACTGATTCTACTTAGTATAATATTGATGCCAAAATGGCAAAATTGGCAAAATTGGCAAAATGAAAAATCAAATTGATCCGACTTATGAGAGTGGAATTAAATTGAAACTTTTCATGAGATTAGAATTAGAAAAATTAGTTTTATTGCATAATTGATTGGTCATTGCAGTAGGGGCTTGACCTTGGCCTTGAGATCTTGGCCATAAGAACTTGCATCAAGAATCATGTTCATCTATCGTCCTTGTTCTTGATATTGTTGATCTGCGAATCGAACATTTTGGTCTTCAAGTGAGAATTGAATCACACTCAGCCAGATGATTTGATTGCGCACTTCGATTGGGTCAAGGTTTGGGTAGTTACCTTGAGGAGCAGGCATATCTCGCAGATAGTCAATATCACGTAGATCATGACCACGCCTTCTTTCATCTCTCACAGTGCGATTCTCGGCAAACTCGACCATCGAGTCCACCAGAAAGTGGATCAACTGACCATTGGTGGCATCGGGTGGAATGATGCTCATTCGGGCCAGAAACTGGGTCACCTCACGATTGTTGGCGAGTTCAGTTGGCAGCACAGCACACTCGTGATAGCCCGTGTTCCAGTGGTCGTAGTCGTAGCCACCGCCAAGTGCCCAATAGGCCCATTCTCGTGGGTACGCTCCAATGATTTGAAGATACTCCCAAAGTGCATTGTTCGTTTCAGGATCTTGGTTAGCACGGACAAACTTGGGACAGCTACCCAGGAGTCGAATAAATGCACGATACACACGAGTGCGCAGCTCGAGATCGTTGGTTAGGAGTTGCATTGTGGGTTGCATGTGAGCTTGGATGGCGGTCACGATTGGGGCGGGCACCAGCTCCAAAGGCGTCACCAGAGTCCTCAGCAGTTCGACCTCGTTTCTGAACATTCCAAACAGTGTCAAATAGAAGGCATGTCGAGTCCGAATGACTCGCCTCTGTTGGAACACTACCATGTTGTCTCCATTTCTAGTACCATTTGCAAAGTCAGTGATGTCTTGCACGAGAAGGTGGTGCAGAAGGTCGAAAGTCACGACGAAGAGATTGCGACCTGTGGGGGTAGTAGCACAGCACTGTGAAGCAAGCTCATTAGTCCATATGCACCGGTTCTCTTGGAGCAGCCAAATGCGACTTGGTGGAGGCACAAACACTGGACGTCTTTCGGCGCCACCATTAGCAGCATAGTAGTTCGGTGCACGGAACTGTGCGGGAAAAAGATCAAAAGTTCTATAAAGTGATCTCAAATAGAACAAACTAACCTGCTCAAGAAGTTGGGCGAGCCGAGGTCGTTCTTGGGTGCGATATTGATGGCCACCTTGTCGATCCTCTTGATGGTGATACTCCGCGGGCACGAAGCCGTGACAGTCCAAAAAGGCGGCCACATTTGCCACATAGGCCTGTGGAAATGGTTGCTCGTTGATGGCGCCCTCGAAGAAGGTGAAAACCAGTCGCCAGTAGACATCGGGATACTGATTGATCAGTGAACGGGAGATTCTGGTCTCTGGCCAATCGCGTGCACCAACGCGGATGATCGTACCGCTTATGGATTTCGTAAGTGCCGAGTTGACTTCGGGATGTCGATATTGAGCAGCCATGAGATGGAGAAACGAACTCTTACTCGAACACAAAATCAGTTCACAAATCTTTCACAACAAACCAAATGACCAGAAAATCTCCATTTGTCTCACTAGTTATAGTCAATTTAGAATGGAATTTTACTCGAGTTTAGTATCGTTTCATTTAGTATAATTTCGAATTAAACCACAAATCGGCGCTAAATATTGACAAGAATTTATCATTTCATAATTGAAATTTTAAAAAAAGTGGAAAAATACACTCAAACTGTTCAGATTTCAAATCTTTCTCAAAAAACCAAAATGATTAGAAAAAACTCAATTTGTCTCACTTGGATCGATTTGGTTTGAAATAAAATTCGAGTTTAATGGGAAAAATCAAGTTTTATTTGAATAATGTGCAAAAAAGTCTTTGAAGCAGATTTTGATCCTGTGCATCAACAATTTCTGAACAACACTTCAATTTTGCGACATATAAAACGTTTTCGTTTGTAATAAAAACTTTGTATCTCAATCAAATTTTGTTGACCAAGTCCAGTCAATGTGGTTTCACACTTGAAAAGATTCAACTACTGATCTACTTAGCATAAAATTGATTGAACTTCCCAATCTGTGCCAATTCACTCATTTAATTTGATTAATAACTAATTTGAAATTTACTAAATCTTCAGTGAATCTAATTAAATATTTGTAATATATTAATTTTGAATATTTAGATAAATTGTCAGACATGTTCGAATAATATGCAAGAACTTTTATCGAATAGCCAAAAATGTGTGCATTACTGGAATATTTTGGATAAAAGCAATGCAGCAAAGCTACAAACTTGACGAAATACAATTTACATGGGTTCAGTACTGCCATCTATGAACAGTTTAAATTGACAAGTTTTTCAAAATGGATCAATTTCCGATTGCACAAAACTCGTTGCTACGTCAGGGTGAACAGTTGAAGGTAAAAATGTTGAAACAAAAAGAAAATGATTGATTGATTGAATTTGTAAGTCATGAGACGAAGGAGAGAAATTCTCTCAGAGAAAAGGTTGAGCAAAGTGAAATGAAATTGATCTTTAGGAAATTATTTGATGGTTTCCATAGAGAGAGTTTGTTGTGAATTTGAAGTGAAATGCATTGTGCCTTGCAATGTCAAGTGATTCTGGTTCTGTTGTAATGTGCATTTTGATCGGTTAGTTTGCTAAAGTCAGCGCGCTCTCTTTACTCGAAAGTCATTCAGTCGAACTGTTTTAATCGAATCATTCTAAATTTTTTTAATTTGTGAGGTAAAGCAAACACAAATATGATGCAAATTATAAATTTCCGAACGCATCTTTAAATACGGAAATAAATATGATTAATCATATTTGTGTTTGCTTTACAGATATAACATTATTATTTTTAAATCTACAAAATTACTCGGATTTTCGCAACTGATCCAAAGAGAGGTAAGACAAACAAATCAAATTCGCAAGTATAATGCACGAGGATATTTTTTTGTTAAATTATTCAACATTTTTTTAAATTTAGTTATATCACTTTGTATACACGATTCTTATTATGTATCCTCATGATTTTATTTGTCTAATAAAATTGTATTTTTTACCATAATTCAAATGTATCACATTTCGCCAATCGTAACTTTTCATCATACTCAAGTCGAAATGTCCGAATTTCTCTATTTTGATACATGTCCTCTAGATCATACATGAAAGATCGCACAATTTGCATCACTTGAGTGTCTTTGATTATTTCCGGTTTAAAACTTGAATCGATTCGGAATTTGGAAATATTTGTCCAATTTGATTCACTTGGCTTTGAAAGTTTTTGGTAATTTAACTACTAAATTGATTGCTTTTACAGTGGAAAACTGTTCTGTATATTTCAAAGACTCTACTTCGTAAATTCGAATCTAAGTATAAAGTGAAATAATAAATGAATCAGACTGGAAAGTGATGATAAATTTCGAGATAAACTTGAGATAATAATGATTACATTGTAATCAAGATTGGTTGTACTGATCGATTCGAAATTAAAATTCAAAATTCTCAACAAACTTTCCATTTTAGTCAACTGACCAAAAGATTGTTGAGTGAACAGCTTTTGAATGGGCTAATCATGAAACTCCCTTTGACAATGTCAAATTGACATCTACATCTGTATCAAACAAAATGAATTTAAATTATTCCATTAAATTATCAATTAATGATTCTGTATGAAAAACTTTTTTGATGACTTATTGGTATACGATAATAAAATGACAAATTAAAAGAATATAATAAAAATCCATGTTACCAAGAAATTATTTTCAATATTGAAAAAATTATCAATAAATCAATCAGAAAAATATTTCTATTTTCAAGTAAAAATAAAAATAAAAATAAAATATTCTTTTTCTTTAAAATTATTTATTCGTTTAATTAATTGCATGAATAATTTCATGCTTTTAATAAAAAGTTAATTTTCCCTGTAATTAGCAAATATAATTTGAAAATTTAAATCTTAAAATGATAATTTATAATGAATTATTCAAAAGTTTTAAATTGAAAACTTTAATTTCGTTTTCAAATTTTTCATTTTAAATTCCTGTGAAAATATATTTCAAATTCAAAATCTCATTTCATTTCCACAGAATTATTATTACAAAGTATTCACCAAAATTTGATGACCAAATTCATCAGCTCAAAAAATGCTTCGAAAAATATTCAAATTACGAAACAATTTCGATTCGAAATGTGATCTACTATTGAGAGACTATTTTCAGTATGTAATCAACAATTGTGATGATAATTCCTTTGAGAATTATCATCACAAAATGATTTTATTTCTTCTCTATTTGTATTGCACAATTCCAGTGATGTTGATCATGATCAAATCCATGACCAATTTTGAACGTCTACTCGTTCACGACATAATGCTCTTCTTTCACATGCCACAGCGTTTCAATTGGATCGTTCTACTGTTTACACTGAACGCCATTTACTTTTACACTCAAATGTATTTGCAATATCCCAAAAATGGTCGATTGATTCACTTTCTATGGCCAATTCGTTACAACAAAAGTAATAATAATCGAAAGTTGAAATACTATGTATTTGTTAGCTCCAAGATTCGAACCCAAAATGGTCAAATGAAACCAGTAATTCAAGTTATTCGAGACAAAACTGATCAACAATTTTACCTTGTTCAGTATTTGGTTTATTTGGTAGTGCAGGTGATTGTGTTCTATCACTGTTCCTCACTCTACAATGTGATTACTTTGTATTGTTCATACATTTTCACTTCAATTTGTGGTTATTTAAGTTTGGCCACAATTTTGATTTGTTCAACACTGTTCGATGTAATGATAATCGTGTTTATTAAAGCGCTGGCCATTTGGACGATTACTGTTGTGATGGTGACGGTGATTTTCGCTATCAAATTTACTCAAATCGATTCTTTGTTGATAAATCATCATAAATCAAAAATCAAATCACTTAAATTATATCGATTCTTCTATTATCACACTCAAACTCTACTTTTTCTACTCGAGTACAACAAGCTTTTCGGTACACTTCTCTTTTCATTGATCCTATTCAACTGTCCACAAAACACCTATCTATTGATGGCAATTTTAATGGGCCAATTTGATTCACCAATTCCAATCTTTATTCTACTCAATTACATTTTAGCTCAAAATGTATTTCTCATTGCATTTCATCTGCTAGCAGCAATGTACAGCGACCGCATTCATAAATGTCGTTATCGGCTGTTTCGATTGACGAGCTCAAGCGGAGAATTAAGTTTTAAGGCCAAGCTTCGTTTGATGTTTTATATTGAAAAGTTCAACAGTCGAAAGCGCTATGGCATCACTTATGGACCGGTTGGTGTGGTGATGTCGTGTGGTTCGTTTGTGAGATTTGTGCTTTTGTATGGGGAATTTATGATGTTTTGGTTCAAGTTGATTCGAAAGTTGTGAAATATAAAATTAAGATCACATGTATAATCAAAACTAAAATCAAAACTAAAATCCAATCAATTTATTAAAATCACAAATCAAATGATCTTGACACAAATAAGTAAAATCGCCATCAACATTCATCAAAATTCAAATTCAAATTCACGAATCAATCAATCGACCAAGTCTTCATACAGCTCATTCATAAGGCCAAGATTGGTCTTGATCAGCGTCTTCCAATCTTCCGTAGCCATGACAGCCTTGGTCACAGCCTTGGGTGATTTTTGTGGTCCTCTCCCATAAGCACCGTTAATAAAGTAGATTGCATACTGCTTCAGTTTGGTCAAATTGTGCAAATCGGCAACCCAAAGGATTTTGCTCACAGATTCAACCGTGACGTTGTCCCACATAAAGTCCTCACACTCTTTGGCCAGTAGTTCCAAATCGTACTATTTTATAGTGTAAAAAAAGTTACAAAACAGACTTGAGAATGCACTTTACCTTATGAGCGGCAATAAAAAGTTCCGGTGCAAAGCGTTCCATTGAGGGCACCGCTCCAGTGTAGACATACGACAACAGTGCCTCAAACACATTTGGCTCAATGTCGTCAATGTGGACACGACTCTCCACAGACTCGGCCATTTGGTCACAGTTGAACATTGCACCAAACACGGGCGATCGGACACTGAGAATCGACTTGTGAGCTCGGAAATCTTCACCACCAACCGAAATGGTGACATCCGCAAATGGGGTACACTTGTAAAGTGTGGCCAAATTGGTGGTCAAGTAGTACAGGTGATCAGTGTTGGTGCGATTCATCATAAACTAAAGAGAGAAACGGGAAAAGTTGAATAATTTGGAATATAGCTTCATTACCTTTTTAACGACATTCATTTGAGTACGGGTGAGCTGTTCCATGGAAGCCACCATTCCGGTATAGACACAATCGAGCAGTGCCTTGAACGCCTTTGGTTCGATATCTTGGTCGAGATCAATTTCGGCTCCACGTGCAGCTTTGAGCAGTGCATCAAACAGTGGCGACTGTGTGGCGAGAATGGCTTTGTGAGCATCAAATCTTTTAAAACCAACCAGAATGGTAATGTCCGCAAATTGAGTAGCACATTTGAGGAGGGTGGCCAAGTCGATGGTGAGCCGGTGAAGATGACAGTCAAAGACACTGTACGAACAGAACTGACCCACTCCACGCTCGCCGAACTCGTCGTCGGTGCCACTGAGCTTCACAAATTGTGCCTCACAGTACAGTACCTTGTCCTGGTTGAAATCAAAATTGGTGAACAAATTTCGGCCACACCAGATGAATGCAAGACGGTTGGGACGGAGCTTTTTCGGTGACTCTGTGAGTGTATGGAACAACAACAACAACGAAAAAAATCGATTAAAATCATAAACAAATATCAATGATACAAACGTACCTGAAACAATAGTGGCATCACCGGTTTTGAGTGTAAACTTGACATACAACACATTACGCTCGTTCATTAGATTCAAACGGCTCACCCATTTGAGTGCCACCAAATAGTTGTTCTGTTTCTTGTTGTAGGCCAGTTTGAGCTGAAGAGTACGTTCCTCTGGGCCAAACTGGGGCGAGGCAAGATGATTCTGTGGGAAACGATCCAACCAGGACGAGTAGGTTTGACCACTGATGGACCACTTTAGCTTAGTGGGAGGGCACAGAATTCGGTCTGTAAAGTTCAACAAGGATTGAAACATGATGATGAGTTTGGAGTTGTCAAAACACAAACAGACAATCAAAGCTCTTTACTAACTAACTGTTAAACTTTTAATAAGAACTGACAAAAAACAGACAACAACCAGAGCTATATATAAGGCAATCACTTGACACGAAGCGCAATCATTCATTTGTGTGTGTGTGTGTGTGTGTGTGTGTGTGTGTGTGTGTGTGTGTGTGTGTGTGTGTGTGTGTGTGTGTGTGTGTGTGTGTGTGTGTGTGTGTGTGTGTGTGTGTGTGTGTGTGTGTGTGTGTGTGTGTGTGTGTGTGTGTGTGTGTGTGTGTGTGTGTGTGTGTGTGTGTGTGTGTGTGTGTGTGTGTGTGTGTGTGTGTGTGTGTGTTCTTATCTTGGTCATTCATAAATGGGGAACATGATTCACAACATTTCAAAAATGTCGTTTACAATTTGAAAAGTTAAACAAAGTTGATCGATAAAGTTTATCAATCAAGACAATCAAAACTAACTTGTCATTGTCATTGTCAATTACTCATTGATCACTAATCACAAAAATAATTGTTCAATGACATTGAATCAAATTGAATTTTGGCTCTGAGCTAATTCACAAAAAATGAAAACATACAGAAAAGTACACCGAAACACAAGAGACAAATACAACTATATTTATTTATTATTTACATTATTTTGATCTTTATTTTATATATTTATTATTTATTAATCAATTTAAACCAGTAAATCAGAAATCGTGCATACAGAAGCATAAACTGAATATTAAATAAAAAATTTAATTAATTATTAAATCAATTAAAATTCAATTCAATCGATTGCTTACCCGAAAGAACGAACTCGACGACATGAGGCCATACGGTCCATAAGTGATGCCATACCGTTTGTTGGTGTTGAACTTTTTCAATGTACAGACCAAGTCGAAGTCGGACTCGAACTCCCAAACTATTCGTCTTTTGTCCACAATTAGCACTGAAATGTGCCAAACGTTTCTCGCACTTATGAATACGTTCACTATACATTGTACCCAGTAGATGAAACCACAGTATGATAATGTACTGACCGGCCACATAGTTACCAAACAGAAATTTAGTCGCCGACTCAAAGTGCCGCAACAGAATGCCCATCAGAAGGTACGTATTGATGGGGAAGTTGATCACAATGAAGGTGAGCAGTAGGGTACCGGCGAATTTGTTGTACTTTGCTATAATCGAGAGGGTTTCCGTGTGATGTTTAGTAAATTGAGTCAGCTGATAAGTGGATAAACTTCTTTTTCTACTACTTTTAACCAACAACAGCAACCGATTGACTTGATTCAATTTGATAAAGAAAACCAGCGTAAACATGACCACGAGCAGCGTCCAAATGAGATGAGTCTTACCAAAGAAGAAGAGCGCAACATCGAAAGTTGTGGACGAAAAGACCAACAAACTCAACCGCATCAAACCATTGAAAGACAGAAATATTTCAGGGAAATAATCGCGGAATACGAAATAGAGCGAACTACAGTGCAAAAACAGAATACAAAACTGAAAGATGCACGCAAAGTAGTTCATCAGATGGAACCACTTTTCAGTGTAATACGAGATTACAGCCACAATCGACACTAGCGCCCCCTTGTGGCGCATGCGCTTTTTGATGAAGAATTTCAATTTACGATCATCATATCGTACGCGCCATAGTAGGCTCATTAATGACTTTAATGATTTGTCTGAATGACCGTACATTTGGTACTGAAAGGCTAGTCCATTGAAGACTTGAAGCAAGAAAATCCAATTGAACTTTTGTTCCATTCGATAGAACAGCATCAGATCGTACAGGCTGAGTCGTGACAGTTGAGACAGGTTGGGAATGACACTCAAAATGAGTTGAATACTCAATCGAAGCACAATTACGAGTAAAATCCATTTCTGTACACTTTTAACACGAGAATCCAGTCGCTGTAAAAGATATTCCTTCAAAACCCGATCCCAATTGATGATCAAAAGCTTTTGAATAAAATTTTTAATTGCAAACTTCATTGTCACTGCATTCGATAGAAAAATTTCAAATAGAAATAGCATTTTGCTTCTGCACTTTAAAATTGGCCTGAAAAGTACAACAAAGAACAATTTTAAAACATTCATGCAACATTTAAACATTTACATTAATTATTAAAGCAAAATTGTTTCGTATTACTTTACGTTACTTTGAATGACGTTCAACGGAAGGTTGAGAAATGCTACTAAAAATATAAAGTTGATAATTCAAATTAGTCAAATGAACGATATTTCAAAAAGCAATTAGCAGTAAAATTGTCTTTTTAATTATTTAGTTGATCATTATTTTTAAATTTAAATTTAAATTTAAATTAGAAAATATATTTTAATTAGTAATTTTTATAATGCTTAAAGCGATTAATCTTCTTTTGCTGACAAACACAAATTGCAAATTGTAATCAACAACTAATTTGAATTTAAATTTATTGATTCGTTTTGAAATATTTCGAAATATTAAAAGCCCATTTTTTAGCGAGACTCTTTTAGAGTCGTAAGCTTATGCTATTGCCATCGTGTCTGTCTGTCTGTCTGTCTGTCTGACCGTCCGTCTGTAAACCTTTGTCCATATCCTGAGAGAACCGTAGACCCTAAAATTACCAAATTTGGTATACATACACTTGGGCCGATATGTAATCGACTAGTCAGACCAAAACTGGGCGCCATGGATCATGACGCCCATTCTGGTGACAAATGTATTCTGAGAGAACCGTAGACCCTAAAATTACCAAATTTGGTATACATACACTTGGGCCGATATGTAATCGACTAGTCAGACCAAAACTGGGCGCCATGGATCATGACGCCCATTCTGGTGACAAATGTATTCTGAGAGAACCGTAGACCCTAAAATTACCAAATTTGGCATACATACACTAGGGAGTATATGTAATCGACTAGTCAGACCAAAACTGGGCGCCATGGATCATGACGCCCATTCTGGTGACAAATGTATTCTGAGAGAACCATAGACCCTAAAATTACCAAATTTGGCATACATACACTTGGGCCGATATGTAATCGAATAGTCAGACCAAAACTGGGCGCCATGGATCATGACGCCCATTCTGGTGACAAATGTATTCTGAGAGAACCGTAGACCCTAAAATTACCAAATTTGGCATACATACACTTGGGCCGATATGTAATCGACTAGTCAAACCAAAACTGGGCGCCATGGAACATTACGCCCAATTCTGGTAGCGCCAAGTTTTAAAAAAGATTTTTTGTGGTCACTACGTTGAAAATGATGAACAAATGTGTTGCACATTTTAAATAAAAATATTGGTCCCAATACACCTCTTTAGTGATCCAAATAGATCAAATAAAGTCGTTTTAAAAATTTCTAAGTTGATAGTTCAAGTTTCTATTTTTTAAGAGTCTCGCACTTTGCCTGGCTTGCCAGACAATCTTATTTTATTTTTTAAGGAATAAATATGTATTAAAATTCGAAAATAGGTAAACGGATCTTAATTGGTAATTTTTCATTTGGAAAGTTTATTTTAACTTTATTTTATAAATTAAAAGTAAATTTACGTTAATTTAAATCATAAATCAACATTTGACATTATTATTACTTTTTATATTTATTTAGGTCAATTTTGGTAAAACAAAATGCCATTGCAGTATAAGAAATTTTAAAGCTTTTCATTATTTATGAAATTGGATGCAAAATGCATCAGAAATGCAGCGTAAATTAGGCCAAACTATTTTTTAAAAATTAAAATTAAAAGTCAAATTAGTCATTTCATTTTGCATTGATCATACTTCAATCAGTGACTTCCACTTGAATGTACCCAAAAAGCCCGCAGTCATCAGCAATGGCTCCTTCTTGTCTCGATTTAACATTTCGTAGAAAATCGCAGATTTCCACTGTTCACGAGCAATTGATTTATTAATATTATTTCGATTTAGTGTTGAATTGTTCAACTGTTTAACCAACACTAAATTTAGCCAATGAATTGAAAGATACATTTTGGAATTTAGTTTTACCAAAAAGTATGCAACAAAAAGTGGAATCGCCACTTGAACACAAAGTCCCGTGATTAATGCAAATTGAAATAGACCATAAATTTGTTGATCGTTCGAATAGAAAACAAACATGAAACTGTACGCATTGAAGGACAGTGTGCCTAGAATGTACATGAAAAAGAATCGACTCACAATTTGATCATTAAAATGAGCCATAAATAGACTCATTTCAGTGTGCCACTGACGATACATTCGTAGTTTTAACAAATTTTTACGCATCACAAAACGATTGATCGAATTGTACTCGTGAATGGAAGCGATGGACAGTGTGATGATTGTCGCAAAATAGATTTCCATGCATTGAAAACTTGAGATGAAACTTATTGCAAATAGAGAAAAGTCGAGTAGACCAAACAGAACAATGAAAATTGATTTGTGGGGAACAGTTTGGCAGAACAAAAAGACAAAGCCACAAACAGTTGTGAGCACTTTAAAAAATATGAAGAATAAGAAATAGTAAATAGTCAATTTAAAATTGAGAAATATAGAAAATTGTCTCAATTGATCAAATACTTACAAGCCAAATTAATCAATTTAGAAACATGTTCCGCTCGTAACCAAATGAGCACCAATCGAGTGTGAATTTGATTATTCGTCTCTCGATTAACAGAATCAACTTTACCTCTAATCCAAATATTCACAACAAAATTCAATATTTTCACAAAACTTTTCAGAGGTTTTCCTGTCAATTCTCTTAGAGATAAATTCAAAATCAAACTATTTCCGTTCGCCAAAAAGCGAAACACCAATTGATTCAACGCAAACCAAATTCGTTTCGTGTTTCGGTCTGTTTCAAAGTGTAACCAAAAGTGCAGAATTGCAACACACAAAAGTAAAGGTGAAATTGCAATGTAAAGAGCGGGGTCAAATGCTCCAGCTCTATTGAATACCGCAAATAGTGAATCGTATTGATAGTAGGTTTGAGTTTTGTGGGTGGACATAAGAAAAGATACTAATAGGGTTCGTAAATAGTATTGGATTACGCATGCGTAGTATGCGTAATGCCATTGATGATGTTGGGATGAATCTCCATTTGAGGGATTATTCAACTCCAAAATAATTTCTCGAAGAGACTTGAAAATTTTGAACATTGTCGTTTTTTTTCAGTAAATTGGAATTTGAATCTTTTCACACTGAAATTCACAGGAAAATGGTTAAAGTAATAAAATGTTTTAAATAACCAAAATTCTGAATTTTAAAGTTTCAAACTTTCAAGCGCAAAAAAAACAAATCAAAAGCCAATAAATTAAAAGCAAATGATAAATTATCAAAATTGTTGATTTATTTGTTTGAAAATTATAATTTTAAAGTTATATTTCGCAACTCTTTCGATATATCACAAAAGTGCAATGTCAAAGTAAAATGCCAAATAATTCTAAAATAATGTTCCAATCAAAAAGTTCTCAAACTCAAACAACGAAAACGCATAAATTTAAACTTTTCTTCGAGTTCGTTTCGAGTTTGCGTTTCTTTTTGGTTCTCCTTCTCTTCTCTCTCTTTTGTGTTTGTGCTAACGTTTTATCACCGTCCCCTCTTCCTCTCTTCCTTACGTTTGGTCTCTCACATGGGCACTGGCCACTCGACCGTGAAAGACGCCGAAGAGGTGAAGAAGATGAGACGAAAGCGAAAGAAGCACAAGAAAGGCGACCAAGCTGCTCAAGGCGACAAGAACAAGACGCCCGAAGAGGGCAAGGACCTTCACAATTGGGAGTACTTTGGCAAGACTGCGGACAAGAAGGGCGAGAAGAAGATGCACAAGACCAACAAGAAACATAAGAACAATAAAAAGCTGAAAGGTAAAGACCCGACAAAGGCGACCACCGAGGAGAAGAAGACGCACAAGAAAGATAATGACAACAACACGGACACTAAAGGAAAGAAGAAGAAAAAGAAAAAGAACAGGACCAAAGACAAAACTGGCGAAAAGACCGAGGGAAAAGAACAGACCAACAAGAAAAAGAATAAAAAGACTAAAGACACAGAGGACACCAAACAACAGCAGGAGAAGTCACCAAACAAGGATTCGAAGAAAAAGAAGAAAAAGAAAAAGAATATGCAGAAACATGAACAGAACGGTGGGAAAGAAAGTCCCAAAAAGACGATCGAAGACTCAAACAAAAAGAAGGACAAGGACAAGAAGAAAGAGAACCAAACGATCGAAAAGACAGAAAAGAAAAAGAATCCACCGAGTCCAAAGGTGAAAGATGAGGAAAAGAGTTCCAAGAAGAAGAAGGAAAAGGAGAAAAAGGTGGAGATCGAACCTAAAACGGTCAAACAAGTTGACAAAGATGGTCCCGAGCTTGGTTTCAAGGCACAAGCTCCTAAAGAAACAAAGAAAGAGGATCCTAAAAAAGATGAACCCAAAAAGATGAACCTAAAAAAGGAGAATCCCAAGAAGGACGATCTCAAGAAGGAAGACCCAAAGAAGGAGGATCCGAAAGATGTGAAGAAACCTGATGAGCCCAAAAAGGAAGAACCGAAAAAGGTGGAACCCAAAAAAGATGAAACAACGAAAGATAAACAGGACGACAACGATGACGATGATGAGGATGAAGACGACGAGAAGGACGAGAAACCTAAAGACGAGAAACCTAAAGACGATAAAGACAAAGTCACAAAAGTCACATCGCCACCCAAAAATGAACTCAAAGACAAACATTCGATCACTTCTCTGACTAGCAACGACGAAGACAGCGAAGATGATGATGATGACAAGCCCAAACAGGACAAAGACACCAAAAAGAATGAAGTGACGCCCAAGGAGAAGGAACCTAAAAAAGAGGATCAGGCGGAGAAGGAGAGCACAAAAGATGACGACGATGATAAAGATGATGATGATGAGGACGAGAAGAAACCAACAACAGAAGAGAAGAAAGCCCCCGATAAGGAGGAACCCAAGAAAAAGAAAGACGAAGACGAGGACGAGGATGAAGAAAACGAAAAGCCGAAAGTAGTCGAAACGGATAAAGACGATTACGAATTTGATGATGGCGAAAAGAGTGACGATAAAGATGGAGAAGATGAAGATGACACGAAAAAGCAGAAGGAACCAAAGGCGGATTCAATGAAACCTAAAATGGAGTCCAAGAAAGAGGATGCGACCAAAGACGAAAAGAAACCGGACGACAAGGACCAGAAGAAAGAAGAGCCAAAGAAGGAGATTGCGAAGGTGGAACCGCCAAAGAAAGAGGAACCATTAAGTGCCAAACAAGGTACCAGCGACAAGTCAGCGGATACCAAGGAAGCGCTCAAGAAGGATGAACCTAAGAAAGAGGATCCGAAAGATGTGAAGAAACCTGATGAGCTCAAAAAGGAAGAACCGAAGAAGGAAGATCCGAAGAAAGAGGAACCCAAGAAAGAGGAACCCAAAAAGGATGATCCAAAAGACGTGAAGAAACCTGATGAGCTCAAAAAAGGAGATCCGAAGAAGGAGGAACCCAAGAAAGAGGATCCTAAAGACGCCAAGAAACCTGAACCTGAACCCAAAAAGAACGAACCACCAAAAGATTTGAAAAAGGAAGAACCCAAAAAGGACAATCCTACTACTGCTGTTGGTGGTGGTGCAGCTACCAAACCCGGTACTGACAAGCCAATCGAGAAGAAAGATGGAACTGGTGGACTGACCACTGATACCAACACCAAGAAAGTTGATCCTCCTAAAGATGTGGCGAAGAAGCCTGAAGATTCGGGAGCTAACAAGACTGGTGCAGCTGCACCTCAAGGTGGAGCAGCAGCCAAACCAGGAGACAAACCAGGAGACAAGAAAGTGGATCCAGCAGCAACCGTAGCCACAACTTCCAAACCTGGTGACAACAACAAAGTGGATCCGACCAAGGCTGGAACAGGAGGAGCAGCAGTCGCAACCAAACCAGCACCAAAAGAACCTCCACCAAAAATGACCGAACCACCCAAACAACCAACACCGGCAGGACGAGAACCTCCACCACCATCTCCCAACAAAGTGTCCGAACCGCCAGCAAAGTCAAATGGCCCGCCCAAAGAGTTGGACAAACCAAAGTTGGAAACCGCCAAATCGGAGCCATCTTTGGAGGACAACAACAACATGCCCGATGCAGACGACGACTGATCATCGATCATCAGCATTTCACACCAATTTGCACAATCTTAATGTTTTTATTGTTACAATCGTTCATTCATTAAAAGCGTAATACAAAATGTATTCAAATTTTGAATTTCTGTTAATCGATTACGCAAATTCATCGAATCAATCGATACCAATAGATAATAAACTCACAGTAAAGCAGCATAAACTTGAAGAACGAACCAAAGGTCATCAATCCAAAGGAACTGTACGTAATGCCATACCGTTTCGTAACATGAAATTTAGCAATACAATTCGCCAATCTCAACTGAGTTGCCAGACCGTAGAATTTTGCACCCTTTGTTTCACAAGTCAACTGAAACAGTCGTTTGGTGCACTTGTGAATTCTGTTTGTATAAGCAGCTGCCACGAGATGAAAGAATATTATGGCCACGTATTGCATTGCGATAAAGTTCATGAAAGCCATTATGGTAAACAGTTTAAAGTGACCCAACAGAATGCCCATGAACAGATAGGTGTTTACGGGTAGGTTCAGAATGATAAAAACCAGAAGGGGAGAACCGAAGAAGCTGTTGAAGCCAAAGATTGTAACCAGAATTTTCGTATGATTCTGCATGAATTGATACAGATGAAAGATTGTGACCACTTTGCGATTGTTGAGTATCAATCGATTTGTGTCGGAAAGATGTAAAAAACACAAAGAAGTGAAGGTGTAAATGAGGATGGACCAAATCATGTGCAGCACACAGTAGGTTGAGATCATAATATCAGCTAAAATTGAAAACGCAAAAATCAATTGAAACGCCAAAATTCCAGAGAAACTCAAAAAGAAGAAACGAAAATCCACGATTATAAACGAAAACGAATTGAAATGCAGAAACAGCAACAGCACGCCCTCAACCGCGATGAAATATTTCAAAAGTAGAAAATATTTCTCCACTTGACTTCGAACGACACTTTCGGAAGAGCGCAAAATGTTTCGATGGTAAATTTGTTTCGAAACGGAGAAGTACTCCAAAGTGCTGGCCAGTTTGTCTTCTTTTTCTTTAAGTTTTGAATCGTAAAACAAAATTCTGTACAAAATTAAAACCACAGAATTTTGTAACGGACTTTGATAGTAGAGAAAGTGTTGAAAGTAGATTGCGTTCAGTGTGAACAGTGCCATGATCCAATTGTAGGACTGGGGTATTTGGTAAAAGAGGGTCAAATCGTACAGAAGAAGACGCTCAAATTGGGTTAAATTGGGTAAAATAACCAATGTGAATGGTAAAAGAAATTGGATGCACAGAATTAGGAGAATTCCTTGTTTTGATAAACAGAATTTGGTTTTAGAAACCTGTTTAATCAAAAGTTGATCGAGATAAAGCTGCAAACGAGTTCGAATGTGCCAAAATTTAAATTCAATTGGGAGTCGAGGTTTTGGAGACATTTTTTTGTTTGCTGCTGCTGTTTGGTAAATTGATTTTGCAATTTGAAATTTATGAAATTTCAAACTACAAATAACGAAATTGTCAAATGCGGTGCAGTGAAAGTCGACTTCAGGTGATTTGCTAATGAATTATTAATTTTTCAATTTGAGTTCTGAGAATCTATTGAAACTTGAATTGACTCAAACTATTTTAAGACAATTTCAGTACAATTCACTTTCTACAATTCTTTACTCAATTCGACCTCGAGTTTTATACTTTTTGGAGAACGGAAATTGCATTTCCGTTTTTTCTGTTTAGATCACGTAGATCACAAGTTGTAAGGAAAATAAAATTGTGAAATCATAAACAATTTAATGATAGCAATTAACGATTAATTTTATAATTGTAAACAATTTTATTATTTGTAAGCAAAATGTTACAATATTGTGTCAATTATTATGAATCAATCGATACCAATAGATAATGAATTCGCAATACAGCAATATAAACTAAATTAACGAAAAATTAATTTTAATATTTAAAATTTAAATTATTAAATTAAATTAAAATTTAAATTTACCTTAAAGAACGATGCAAAGGACATGAGTCCAAATGAACTGTACGTAATGCCATATCGTTTCTCAACATGAAATTTAGCTACATAATTTGCCAATTTAACTTGAGTTCGTAAATTTGTAGATTTAGTCGATTTGCTGTCATTTTCATTTCCAATTCGTTCACTCAACCAAATCAACCTTTTACCACATTTATGAATTTTGTTAGTGTACGCCGCAGCAATGAGATGAAAGCACACAATTGCGAGATACTGCATTGCAATGAAATTCAGGAAAATGTAACTTGTCACCGCATTGAACTGGCCCATCATCATGCCCATCAGTAGGTACGTGTTGATGGGCAGGTTTATTACAATAAACACGAGTAAAGGAAGGCCAAAGGATCGGTTGAAGCCGAATATGATCACGAGAATTCGAGTGTGATATCGAGTGAAGTGATTCAATCGTAAATTGATGTTGTTTTCAACATTACGGTTCAGTAGTAAACGATTAGCAACGCCAAGTTGAAGAAAAGCCGCCAGGGTAAAGGCGTACACAATGACGGACCAAATCATGTGAAGCATACAATAGGTGGAGATCATTAGGTCGGTGAGTGCGGCGCCTAATAGAATCACTTGAATTGAGCACCAACCAGAGAGGGTGAGGAAAAAGTATTTCCATTCATGGAAAAAGTACCATAATGAGGTGAGATGGAGAAACAGAAGTAGGAATCCTAATGTAAAATGTCAATTAAAGATTCAAATGATTCAAATTTCAACTTCAATTTGAAACAAAAATCAAACAATCAAAAGTTGACAAACCTTGAGCCCCAACGAAATACTTTAAAAGCAAATAATATTGCTCAACCCGAGTCCGCACAACATTTGCCACCGAAACTTGTGAACCCTTTTGCACAATTTTCTGCTCCGTAAAGAATCGAACAGAATTTCGATGACTACTCACACGAACTCGACACAGAATCGACTGTAGAATCGAAATCACTTCCCGGGTCAGTGGCTTTCGATAGTACTGAAAGTGTTGAAAGTAGATTGCGTTCAGGTTGAAGAGTGACATGATCCAGTTGTAGGACTGGGGCACTTGATAGAAGAGGGTCAAATCAAACAGAATCAGACGAGTGAAAGTAGGTTGATTGGGAAATAGTACGAGGGCTGCTGGAAATAGGAATTGGATACACAGAATCAGTAAAATGCCTTGTTTTGACAGGGAAAATTTGGTAGATTCAGTTGGATTCAGTAAATAATCGAGATAAAGTTGGAGGCGGGCACGAATGCTCCAGAATTGGAGTTCGATTGGAATTTTGATTGATTTGGTCATTTTTTTGCGAGAGACTTTTCAAACTTTTAAATCAAGAATATTCTTTAAAATATTTTTTACAATCTAAAATAACAAAATCAAATTAAGATTTGTTTACTTCATTTTGACTTTTTACAATTATTTTTTTCGGTTTTGAAATTTTGACAAATTAATTAATAATTTAAAGGTTGTTGACTGAACTCCAACTTCTTCTTTTCCTTCTCGATAAATGAGAATTATTAAATATTAATAATAATTTTGGTATTATATAGAATTTCCGGTTTTTGGGAGAGAAGCTGCGCATGCGCATTTTATAAAGTTTAGTCACGTAGACGTAAGAATTGTTGTTAATATTAATTTTCTTGTTATTGATTTTATATTTTATTATATTATTTACAGAATTTGTTTCAATTATGAATCAATCGATACCAATAGAGAATAAACTCACAATAGAGCAGCATAAACTTAAAGAACGACTCAAAAGACATCAACTTGAACGGTCCATACGTGATGCCATAACGCTTTTCACAGTGAAACTTTTCGACATAACTCTGCATTCGAAATTGAGTCCTAAAACTGTATGAAAAATCCACAGCAGAATTGCGCGAAGCTCTAAAGTGCAGTAGTCGTCGAGTGCAGGCATGAATTTTGTTTGTAAACTGAGCGGCAATCAGGTGAAAGTACACAATAATAATGTACTGCATGCTCATTATGTTGACAAAGATGGGAACGGTCTCGGAGGCGAATTGGCCCAAAATGATGCCCATCAGAAAGTACGTGTTGATGGGCAGATTGATCACGATAAACACGAGAATCGGTGTGCCAAAGTACGAGTTGAAGGCAAAGATTCGGTGCAGGATTTGACTGTGCAATTGGGTGAATTGGTAGAATTGGTACACGGACAGTTTGGGCCCATTTAACAGCTGATTCACTTCGGTCAAATGTACAAAACAGGCAAGGGTCACACCGTACACTACAATTGACCACAACATGTGAATGGTACAGAATATTGCTAGGGTTGAGTCGACCAGAATCGAAGTTGACAGTACACATTGAAGTGAGAATATTCCCGGGATTGTCAACAGAAAGTATTCCCAGGCAGGAATTATGTAAGATAGGGCTCGTACATGAAGATACGCCATTAGACTTCCTAAGATTTGTAAAGATCAAACATTAAAAAATCAAAATCAAATAAATGTATCTAAAATCTAAAATCTAAAATCTAAAATCTAAAATCTAAAATCTAAAATCTACCAAAAAGTTATTATTACCTTCAACCATAACAAAATAATCCATCACAAGCAGATACTTTTCAACCTTCCGTTTCACAATTTCGTTTGAATGTTGAACTTTATTCCGTTGCTTCAAAGTTGGTTTTCTCGCAAAGAATTTCAATGAATTTGACAACTTTCCACTTTTGTTATTGTTGTCATACAGAATTTTGCTCAACATCTCAATGGGCACACTCGACGGTCTGTAGTGCATAAAGAATTGAAAATACATTGCATTCAGTGTGAACACTGCATTGATCCAACCATAATTCTGTGGGATTTGATAGAACAGGGTCAAGTCGTACATTAGGAGACGAGTGTGGGTTGGGAGGTTTGGAATGAGAATTGAGGCGAGATAGATTGCGAGTTGGATGGTGAGGAGAAGGAATATTCCTTCTTTGAAGAATGCAATTTGATAGGGTCGAGTAGTAGAGTGCAGGAGAGCTTGAGAGAGATACAGGGCGAGACGTTTACGAATGTTCCAGAATTGGAGCTCGGGTGGAATGATTCGAGTGAACAGAAACATTCTCATTTGTTTGGATTAAAGAATTTCAAAATTGTGAAATTTTTTTCAAAATTGTACTGCAAATGAACATTTATTCTTACAAACAAGAGGAATGCTTTAAATCGTGCTTTAAATCTACCCTAAAAACGACCTTTAGAAAAATATCGATTCATTTCATTAAAAATGCATTAAAACTCTTTTGAATCGGTTTTGAATCGAAAGCGCGTTTTTTTCTGGGAATTGTTTACTGAACAAAAATTAACTGAAATAATACAAAATGGAATTGATATTATTAATAGAATGTTCATTTTGCGTGTGCGGTTTGTGACAATTTGAGGTCTTTTCTTGCGCCACTTTTGGACACTCCTACTCATTTTGACAATTTCACAAATTCATAAAACCGGATCGAATTGGAATCGTAATTGGAAAAGTAATAAGGCAATGAAAATGTATACAATTACAAGAAGATTTATTAAACGTTCAAAAAAATAATAAGATAATTTCACCTAATTAAACAATAAAATTGTAGAAAGTCACTTCTTTACGGACAAATTTGAGATAGAACCCACCAGCCAGTGCAAAGTAGATGCCATTGAGCACCCGATGACCAAAGCCCACCATCGCCTGATGTCGATAGAACTGTTCGGTGTCGGTGTAGGCCTTACCATCCAAATGATACTGATTCTCCGACTTGAACAGTGCCTGGTAGGCCAAATAGTGCACCACGAGATAGTCGGCCAGAAACTGTGAGATCCAGCCATAGTGTTGGTTGAGTTTGGTTCGATTGGTGGTGAGACCGTGACCGGTGATCGAGTAGTCGTAGTGCTCGTAGGCGAGCGCCTCGAGTGCCAGTTGAGTGTTGTTGGTGCCAAAGAGGGCAATGGCCCAGCGCATTACGGCCAACAGCACCAACAGGTAGATCAGCTGCTGGTCGGACACGTCCTCGATCAGGTACTCGATACTGCGCGACACGTAGATGAACTGGCAGATGGCTTCGCACTCGGCGAAGAAGGAAAAGTGCATCAACTGTTTGGCCACTCGCCAGAAGGGACTTTGAGGTGGTAGAAGCTGTTGAAAGTTTATAAAGATTAGTACTAAAAATGATAAAACATACAACACTTACATCAGGCCGCATGAGCAGTCCAGCCATGATCAGATACACAACAGTGCACAGACGATAGTACCAACCGTAGAAGTAGTTGTCAAAGTAGCAAAAGGCATTGTAACGGTTGATAGCTCCATCCGAGAACTTGTAGTGCGAGTACACCTGGTCACTGGCCAGGGAGACCAGGCCAAACAGGAAAAAGTTACCACTCAGGACGTACTGTTGGGACATTATCGTAAAAAAGGCTCAGGATCGGAGAGAAAAAGACTAAAAAAGAAGAAACGATCAACAAGAAACAACACAAATCGAAATAAGAAAAACGAAAGAGTGACGTGTTTAGGCAAATAGAAATAGAAAAGAGAATGTTTGATTTTGATCCAGCAGATGGCAGTAAAGACGTTTTATTTAGCGATTTGTTACAATGAGATGTTACAATGTTATAATGAGATATCTGGTCAATGTGCAATTTACCTAGGCACGGTTCACTTTGTCTAGTCACTTTGCAGTCTACCTAGGTAAATCGAATAGTTGACGATCAGTCATCCGGAAATTCGCGATAATGATTTATCTTACCAAAATTATCATTTATTCACAATATTCTAAACAAAATATTAACGTACATTTTAATCATACACATTCACTTGTCCTTCATCCATTCGCGGTACTGTTTGACACGATCCGACGTGACAAAGTGAGTCAAATGAGCTTCAACGAGTACTTTTCTAGCGTAAAGTCGAATGAAAATTGCCTTGAGGAAAGAAATTCCCTTCTGATTGAACAGTGCCTGAATTGTCAAATTGAGCAGCACACGAACGCCCGTCATTTTGTAGTCGTCAATACTCAAAAGTTTGGACTGCTTGGGACGAGCATTTTGAATGCATTTCACCAGTAGGTTGCATAAGTTCCCGGCTAGGCCATTCACCATCTTCCAGGTAATTGGACGATCTGGACGAGGGTCCGCCAACTCGTGCTCTGGTTTCGCGATCACTGCGAGATGGTTCAACAAGCTGGCCACAAACGGATGAATCACTTCGGCCGCATCTTTGGTCGGGTAATTAGCAATTGAGGCTCGAATCAGGCCAACGAGTCGAGTGATGAAACGAAAACGATTTGCCAGTAGAAGAGTGGCGTGTGACAGCAAACGACGAACCACTTCGATCTGTTCGTGGGTGGACAGATAGACAAACACGTGCATTACATTGTCGAGTACGGAGAATGACTCGAGCAGATAGGAAGATTCGGTGAGGGTGGGGAGAGTGCGCAGTTGAGGATAGCCACCGAGTGGATACATTGACCGGTAGATGTTGGTCATTTGGTCGTGTAGGAGAGTGGGCGATAGCATGAGACAGAGTTCGTGGAAGATTTGGATTGCTGGGTACAGAAGATTTGAGTTAATTAGGATTCAAAGGTTCTCACGAATCCAAAGATTCTCAAGTAAACTCACCTGTATACCGCACAATCGAATCCTTCGAGTCAAACAGGGCCCACTTGTAGAAGCCAGCACAAAAGTACCAATAATACTCTCCAAGCACAAAGATCACCCCTGAAAGCTTCTCCAGAAGCTCCACCGGTTCTTTCACCATCTCTCGATAGCATTTCGGATCGATTCTCCAGTTTGCTGCAAGCTCAAACTCAAAACACTCCATCACCGCCTCACCAATCTCCTCGTTGAGTGTAATGTCAAACTTTCGGCGCAGTCCAGTGTAGCCAGAAATGAGTGCCTCAGATATTTTGATTCGAATGTACTCTCGATTCGTTGGATCATCGGAATCCATCAGTGAGAGTTTAAAGTAGATTTGTGTCGATTCAGGGGAATTGGTTGCTTCCTGAAAGAGTGTGAAAGTTTAAAATGAAAACCTAAATATAAAAATATAAACTAACCGGAATATCGAGCACATACTGAACATCTTCAATCAGATTCACTTCTCCGATAATAATATTAACATTAACTTTACTTTCTTCTTCTACTTTCATATCTTTCTGACCATCTTGTGAAGAAGTAGAATCAACAACAACCGCATCCACTTGTTCATTATCAAGTTCGGATGATGATGAAGATGATGATGACAGTGCAGTTACAGTGAACGAATCATCATCGTCAGACTTTTCGTCCTTTTCTTCTTCTTCTCCAACTTCGTTATCCACCATTTCCTGAATCAGCGTGACACGAATCTTTTTGTTGGTCTTTATCAGTCCGTTAATGTTGTGAAAGGTCAGCACCAACTGACGATGATAGTTGCGACTGAGTTCAGTGGCAAGATCGATCACAGTGTCGTTCAGTTCACCATCGGTTAGGCCAAGAAGATTCCTATAGGATTCCAAGAAAATTAGGAAGAATCAGTATTCGATGGAACTTACTTTTCGTTATCATCGTCATCATGATCAAACTCAGGCAGCAAAAGTATTCGTTCATAAATGTGCGAGAAACGTTGCATAAAGTCGGCCAAGTATTTGTTGTTCCCGCCCTTCATCCAACCAATGTAGTGCACACTGAAGAGGGACAGTACAAAGATGGGCATCTTGTACTGCTCGGACACGATCATCATCAGCAGATCCTCGTCAGTTTTGTTCAATTTCGTAATGTTGTGCGAGAACTTGAGTACATTCTTGCCATAATCATCGATGCTATTCATCTTGTTAATCTCTTTTTCTGCCTCTTCTGGTGAAGACGATGATGGTGGTAATGATGATGATAACGAAATTGGCGGTAACGATTCAAAAAGCTTCAAATTAGCAAGAAGATAGGTTGGAGATGATGGTACATCGAAATCGGTCTGTGAAGTAGTAGAAGACATTGTACGGTGAGTTGGCATAAAACATAAAAATCGAAAGTGACAATACGCCCGACTTGGTCACACATCGAATAAATCAAAACATACAAGACGGCCTTGATCAGAAATTGCTCGAAAATTCGAATATTTACGAAAGTGCAAGTACATTTTGTATATTTGAAATTTATGGTTAAGTAAACCCATTTGACAATAAAAATGATAAATAATAAATTGCACACCATCAAATTAACATTTAAAACTCATTAATCATATGTTTAATGCAATTATCGATTAAGTAACTTGAGAACAAAAAAAAGTTTTCTTCAGTTTTCCCGGGGAATTTTTAAATATTCTTAAATAACAAAATGAGTTCATTTTAAATGTACCAAAGTTTTACATTTCAAGCTTACACAAAATCGCTAACCAAAATACTAATTTCTCATTTACAAACAGACACACAAAATTCTCTACCAAAATGTTGAACATCTTAAAGACATTCACGGATGATGTGAAATTGTTTATTGATAATTCTCCAAATTCTCATAAACTCAATTTGGCCTATTACTATTTGTTCTATTTGATTGGATGTCAGTTTGCGGCTCGTTTTGGTTTGACATTTCTCATGATAAAAATCGGCTTATTTGGCGAATATTTTCAATACGATCTACTTTTGCGAACAATCTACGAGATTGGCTTCAAGGACCCTTTTCTCTATTTATCCTTCTGTCCGTTCATTCTATTTATAGTGTTCACTCATTATCGACTCTATTGTGAGGATAGACGGGAAATTTGGGCTCGAATTGATGAATTGGTCATTCAAAATGCTCAACAAATGTTTGAACAAAATCCTGATTTGAGAATGAATGTTCAATTTTCAATCAGAAAACCACTTAAAACGTTCTCAAATTTGTGTGAAACTATTGTAAAAATATGGAAAGGAAGCAATTTGAAAGATTTTAATAATTTGAGTACAAAATTTCAACATTTGTCTAAGCAGAATAAAGCGAGAATTGTGCTCATTTGGTTTGCAGTGGAACGATTTGCTTTATTCATGTGTTTTGCATGTAAGTTTGAAATTAGTTTTTGGTTTATTTCAATTTAAATTTTATTTGTTCAGTAATCATCGGATTGAGTATTCTTTTCTACCTTTACCTTATTCCAATTTTGCAATCAACTTCCACTTTGCTCATGGTAACTTTGAACATTTGTGATTATGCACTTTTTATGTTTTCAAGCACAATCGGCTGTCGTTCTGTTTTATTTCACATTGCAATTATAATTCTGTTTTGCACTGGATCCAATCACGAATATGACAAACTGAATCGTCTCATGACTCATGCCCGAACACGAATCACACAAAATCCGAAACGCAACTCTCGAAATGTTTGTGCAATCAACTTTACACTCGCGATCTATCGATCCTGGCACAGTAAAGTCACTCTGCTGATGACCAATTTGGTGAACCGTCAAATTGTGTCGACATTTTTCTTTGGTTTCATTCTGTGTGGTCTGTGCTTCAATGCATCGACCATCTCTTTTCTGTACTATCACCAAACGTCCACCTTCATCAAGTACTATGCAGTGGTTCTTTTAAGTGTTCAAATGTTCACGCCACTGTTTGTGGCACTGTTGATCATTTCAGTCAATTTGAACATTTACAAATCAGTTTACAATTTTATTTGGTTGTTGGTTAGACTGACTGGTGTTTCAAAACCTAACAAGACAACAACACTTCTTCGAGATCAATGGAAGTCGATGACCTATCTCGAGATGGTTCATCGACGCAAGAGGGCACCACTGGTGATGAGTGCTGGTGCACTTGGATCGTTTCAGCGCAAATCGTTGATTGAGTTTGCACTCATTTATGCTGCTTTCCTCATGCATTTCGCGTCGAAATTTATGATTAAAAATGTGTAAATTGCATTTCATAAAAAATTCATATTTGTACGAAATTTTTAAATTCCCAAAGTCTCATTTGACAATAAAAATAAATGATAAATAGCCAACCATCAAATTAACATATAAATTTTAAAACTCATTATTCATATTATGTTGGATATAATTATCGATTGAGTAACTTGAAAAAAAAAACAAAGAATGGACAAGGTAAATGTTTTCTCCAGTTTTTCAGAGGTATTCTTAAATTTAATATTTTAATATAATAAATTGTAAATTAAATTTAAAATTGAGTATAATACTCGGTGAATTTCTAAATGAACCAACGTTTTTCACTAAAAGCACACAAAAATCCTCAACCATCAAATCGAACAAAGTTGAACATCTTGAAGCAAAAAAGTCAAGAAAATTTCAAGTTTATTCAATTCAAAGTTTGCTTCTACAATTTAGATAATTAAAAATTATTATTTAAAATAATTTATTTATTAATTAAAATGGGGAAAACAACGATCTCTCATCTGTCATCTTCAAATATTAAAATATCTAATTAATGAATAAATTGAAATTGAATTCCAATTCATCAAAAATGAAATTCTTTAAACATTTTAGTTGAAAAAATGAATTTCGACTTAAATAATATTTTATATAAAAAGTTTCATTTGATAAATGCCATTCTTGAAAAAACATTAATCATTTAAGTTTTGCTTTGGAATTTTATATATTTTAAAATAATAATTATATATTGAGTAAAACTCGCATTTCAAACACAAACAGACAAAATTCTTAACCAAAATGTTGAACTTCTTGAAGCTATTCACGGATGATGTGAAATTGTTTATTGAAAATCATGAAGATTCTCCAAATGAACTGAAAGTCAATTTGCTCTATTACTATTTGCTCTATTTGATTGGATCTCAATTTGCGGCTCGGTTTGGCTTGACATTTCTCATGATACGAACCGATTTGTCTCGAGAATATTTTCAATACGATTTTCTGTTGTGTACATTTTACAAAATTGGCTTTAAGGACGCATTTCTTTATTTATCCTTTTGCCCGTTCATTCTATTTCTACTATTCACTCATTATCGACTCTATTGTGAGGATAGACGAGAAATTTGGGCTCGAATTGATGAATTGGTCATTCAAATTTCTCAGCAAATGTACGAAAAGAATGCAGATTTGAGAGTCAAATTTTCAATCAGAAAACCACTCAAAACGTTCTCAAATGTTTGTCAAATTATTGTGAAAATATGGAAAGGAAGTGAGTTGAAAGACTTTGATAATTCGAGTACAAAATTTCAACATTTATCAAAACAGAATAAAGCGAGAATTGTGCTCATTTGGTTTGCAATGGAACGATTTGCTTTGTTCATGTGTTTTGCATGTAAGTTTTTTTTTAAATTTTTGAATTAGTTTTTTTAATCTATTTTGGTCTATTTGAATTTAATTTTTTCCTTCAGTAATCTTTGGATTGAGCATTGTTGGGTATCTTTACTTTGTTCCAGTGTTGCAGTTTGCAACTCCAACATTCCTCAAAGCAACATTGAGCATTTGTGACTACGTACTTTTTGTGTTTTCAAGCACACTCTGCGTTCGTTCATGTCTATTTCAAATTGCACTGATGGTCATCTTTTGCTTTGCGTCCAATCACGAATATGACAAAGTGAATCGTCTCATGTCTCATGCCAGAAAACGAGTCACACAAAAACCAAAATCAAACCGTCGAAATGTTTGTGCAATCAACTTTACACTCGCGATCTATCGAGCCTGGCACAGTAAAGTGACCCTGCTGATGGCAAATTTGGTGAACCGCCAAATTGTGTCGACATTTTTCTTTGGTTTCATTCTGTGTGGTCTTTGTTTCAATGCATCGATGATTTCATTTATTTACTACAATCAAACATCAGCCTTCTTCAAGTACTATCTATTGGTGCTTTTAAGTTTTCAAATGTTTGCGCCACTGTTGGTGGCCCTATTGATCACTTCGGTCAATTTGAACATGTACGGATCAGTGCAGAATTTGATTTGGTTGTTAGTTAGACTCACTCGTATTTCTCTGCTTCCCAAATCAACATCACTCGTTCGTGAACAATGGAAGTCGATGACCTATATCGAGATGGTTAATCGACGCAAGAGGGCACCACTTGTCATGAGTGCTGGTGCACTTGGAACGTTTCAGCGCAAATCGTTGATTGAGTTTGCACTCATTTATGCTACTTTCCTCATGCATTTTGCTTCGAAATTTATGATTAAAAATTTATGAAACAATAAACACCAATTTCCAATTTATCATGAACAATGTCTACATTTTCCATTTTCATATTTCCATGTTTGGTCTGACATATTTATTATTATTATTTTACATTAAAATTCAGTGGAATTTCTCATTAAATGTACCTAAAAACTAATGCATTTATATTACATAAAATTCCGTCTCTAGATTTTTTTTTCAACAATTTCAAAATTTTTTTAATTTTGAGGACAATTTGGAAAGGAGATAATTTGAAATTTAAAATTGAAAATTCAAATGAATTTAAACATTTGTCTAATCGAAACAAAGCAAGAATTGTGTGGATTTGGTTGGCATTCGAATTGACTACTTTGGCCTTTTGTTATGCGCGTAAGTGATTTTGATTTTGATTTGTTTTTTGAAAATCTATTTTTAACTTAGTAATTCCAGCGTTCATTCTCATTGCCTATCTGTACATTGTACCATTACTGTTGAAAGCACCCTCAATTATAATATCAATGATTTCAATTTGTGATTGCACGCTCTTTGTGACAGGAACCATAATCAATGTTCGTTGCTTTCTACTTTACATTGCACTGATGGTCGTCTTTCCCATTGTCTCCAATCACGAATATGACAAAGTGAATCGTCTCATGTCTCATGCCCGAAAACGAGTCACTCAAAATCCGAAATCCAACTCTCGAAACTTTACACTTTCGATCTATCGAGCCTGGCACAGTAAAGCCACTCTACTGCTGGTGCACTTTAACCGTCGAATTGTGTCTAAATTTTACTTTGGTTTCATTTTGTGTGACATGTGCTCGAACGCATCGGCAATCACATTCCTGTCCTATCACAAAACATCGACAATTTTTAAATACTTTTTAGCATTCTTTTTGTTTGTTCAAATTTCTCTTCCGCTGTTTGCTGCACTCTTCATCATTTATGCTAATTTGAACATTTACAAATCAGTTTACAATTTGATTTGGTTGTTGGTTAGACTGACTCGTGTTTCGCATTCCAAGACATCACAACTGATCCGAGAACAATGGAAGTCGATGACCTATCTCGAGATGGTTCATCGACACAAGAGGGCGCCACTGGTGATGAGTGCCGGTGCACTTGGATCGTTTCAGCGCAAATCGTTGATTGAGTTTGTGCTCATTTATGCTGCTTTTCTGATGCATTTTGCTTCGAAATTTATGATTAAAAATTAGTAATCTTGAATTACCTACCGTCATTATTCCGTTTGTCAAAAAAGTTTTCATCATTGTAGCAATGACTAATGAGTAATGTTTAAAAAAATAAAAATAGTGTAAAAACATTGCAGTGAAGCAAACATTTAGTGCAAACGTGCAAATGTCCACGAAAATTCACAAAGTTTTAAAGTAAGTTGTCCAATTTCAACGTTGAAATCCAAAAAGACACAACTGTACTACAAAATTGCGCTAATTAATGCTGCCAAAAGGTGTGATAATTAAAAATAATAATTTTATAAAGAGAAATAGAGGAATCGAATAAGATCCATGTCAATTCTCATGAAGTTTGAGATTAATAAGTTTGTAAATGAGATTGATTAGTGTGAATAAAGCGGGTTGTTCTCCTTCGGTGATGACAACAAAGCGAACCACGCAAAGGTAGATGAGAGTGAGGCTAAGGCAGAGTGCAATGGCAGCAGTGTTGTGACAGTCACTGGGAAACTGTCTCGAACGGCCACCGAATACTTCTTGAGCAAACTGAACCAGAAACTGAAATAGATGAATGTCAAATAGTTGGATGATTATGATTGAGACACAAACTTACAAAAAGGGAAGCATTAAGCAACATGTAAACGGCATAATCGCCGACTGAGCGATAAGATGGGGATGACAACGAACAAGTGCAATGTATTACTGCCCACACAAGGAATGAGGCAATAAGCGTTCTTTTGAGTGTCATATCGTCGGTAAAGTCTTCCTGTAAGGTAATACAATTACAATGTTTATGAGTGGTGAACAACTATAGTTGACTTACGGAAGTGAATTTGGCATAGAGCACCAACACGGAACACATTGCGAATGTCTCCACCAGTGCGATGGCCAAATTGTGCAGATCGATCAGTGGAAAGTGGATGGAGAGCAGAGCCAGTGCACCGAATGGCACCATCAGGTAGAGCACAGCGGTGGCAAACACATGATGAGCCCACTGGGCACGAATGGAACGCATCTCACGGGCGAGAGTGGCCGCTTGAAAGCCTTGCTCGACATCGTCGGCCATTCTTACACTTGTTGAGTCACCTAACAAAAAAATGAATGAGGAGTACGATTAAGTGGACTTAAGTACAATCGTACAATCACACGATAAAGACAAATTCAAATAGAAATCTCAATTGGAACACTAAAGCACTTAAGCTTACGAGCTTAACTTTACGCTTGTTCGTTTAAAAAATCTAATTGTTATTTCGAAATAGTGATTGTGTTGGTTGAAACTTTTGAAATGAACAATTACACGATCTGCTTTCAACTTCAAAATGTTTTTTAACAAATGTCCTGGAACCTATTGATATTGGCTATTTTTATTAAGGTTCTCTTTTCCTTGTCCCTAATGGTAATGATCAAATATTCTGATCTAAAGAATGTAAATCCCAACTAGAAATAACTACTTGACGCTTCACATTTTGACTTGTTTGACTTTTGAATTAGAAGTACAACTAGCTATAAGGAAACAGGTGTACTGTTGAGGACAAATTGTCCTGTCGCTGTTAGAATGTGATAAAAAAATGTGAGAAGCCGAAATGATGAATGATGCACAGAAAATGTCCGTGGTTTAATTGCAAAAAAGATTTATTGCTAAAAAGTTTCGTATGCCAAATGTCGCCAAAAAAATTGAAAACATATTAATCATTCGATTATCGATTGGCAAGACATTTTAGTGCAAAGTTTGTTTTTGGGGATTTTATATATCTAAAAAATTGTCTTAATTTGAGACTCAATTTTTTAGTCTGATAAAATTCACAATGTTCAACATTCTGAAGCGGTTAACAGTTGATGTGACAATGCTCAACGATCAATCTTTTCAAATGAAATCTAATTTGAAATATTATCTTCTGTATTATTTGGCAATTGTTGTGTACTCGATTAGACTTGTGACTGCTTGTTTGGTGATTAAGAAGAATGTTCATAAAGTCTACTTTCAATATGACATTTTCATTGGTACATTGTATTCGGCTGGATTCGAGGATCCGTTACTGTACGCAACAATACCACCGATTTACATGTTCTACATTTGGATGCACTATCGACTGTACTGTACGGACAATTCAATCATCTGGAATCGACTCGCTCAATTGGTGATTCACAATTCTGAACAACTCTTTGAACTAAATCCAGATTTAAAGTTGAATTTTTCATTTCTAAAATTGATTCAAAATCCACGTAAAATACTGTCAAAGCTATTCGTAAGCCTTCTAAAAATTTGGAACGGCAAAAATCTAAAATTTAAAACTGAAAATTCTAATGAATTTCAACATTTGTCCAGTCGAAACAAAGCGAGAATTGTGTTGATTTGGTTTGCATTTGAAACGGTTACTTTAGTGCTGTGTTATTCGCGTAAGTGCTTTTCTTTTTTGATTTTAATTTGAATCTCATTTTTATGTCTAAATCCAAGTAATTCCAACATTCATTCTCTTTGTCTGTCTGTACGTTGTACCGTTAATGTTCAAAATATCCTCAATTGTGATTGCAATTATTGGCATTTGTGATTGGATAATGGTTGCAGCAGTGACCATAATCACTGTTCGCTGTTTTGTACTTTACATTGCATTGATGGTCATCTTTTGCACTGCATCCAATCACGAATATGACAAACTGAATCGTCTCATGTCTCATGCCCAAACACGAATAACCCAAAACCCGAAATCCAAATCTCGAAATGTCTGTGCAATCAACTTTACACTTTCAATCTATCGAGCCTGGCACAGTAAAGTCACCCTACTGTTGGTTCACTTTAACCGTCGAATTGTGTCGAAATTTTATTTTGGTTTCATTCTGTGTGACATGTGCTCGAACGCATCGGCAATCACATTCTTGTTCTATCACAAAACATCGACAGTTTTTAAATACTTTTTAATGTTCTTTTTGTTTGTTCAAATTTCCCTTCCACTGTTTGCTGCGCTATTCATCATTTCAGTCAATTTGAACATTTACAAATCAGTTCATGATCTGATTTGGCTTTTGGTCAAACTGACTCGTGTTCCAAAACCAAACAAAACAATCAATCGAGAACAATGCAAGTCGATGACCTATCTCGAGATGGTTCATCGATCCAATAGAACGCCACTCGAAATGAGTGCTGGTGCACTTGGATCGTTTGATCACAAATCGTTGATTGAGTTTGCACTCATTTATGCTGCTTTTCTGATGCATTTTGCGTCGAAATTTATGATTAAAAATTTATGAAACTATAACAAACACAATTTGAAATTTATCATAAACAATGTCTCCTTTTCACATACATTTCCATATCGACAATACTAGAATTGAACTTTGCCTTGAATAATTTGAATTTAAAACTCATTAATCATGTGTTAATGAATTGTTGAGTCATTTAAAATTTAAAACTGAGAAATATTAACAAAAAAATTCCCGGGGTTTCCTGGTTAGTGTTTTTTCTCTCTTCCACATTATTTTACATTAAATTTTAATGATTAAAATTAAGCATAATAATTTCTCATTAAATGTACCTTATTACTTAAAATTTTGAAATAAAATTTCTTCACTTAAATGTTGTACCTTTTGAAATGCCATTCTTGAATATTGTCAAATAGATTATCGTGAAATCATAATTTTACTTACATTTAACTAATCAATTTTTAAAAATAGATTTTAATTCTAATTAACAATCAATTTACACTTCACTCAAAATGCAAAAACAAATTAATCAATCATTTTTCAAATGTTAAAATTCCATCAAATAACCAAAAATTAATTAATTTGTAATTTGTAATCTATCAAAAGTGTTCCTTATTGGACAGTTTCATTGTAAGAATGAATTTCGATTTAAATAATATTTTTACAAAAAAAGTTTTTATGCCAAATGTCACAAAACAAAATTGAAAACACATTAATCATTCGACCATTATTCGATTGTCAAGACATTTTAGTGCAAAACAAAGTTCGTTTGTTCAAGTTTGCTTTGGAATTTTATAATAAAATTTTTATCATATTTATTAAAAATTACAAATTTTAATTTGATAATTTGTGAAAAAATATTCACTCAAAATCATGTTCAACATTATGAAACCGTTCACAGATGATGTGACAATGCTCAACGATCGATCATCTCAACTGAGATCTAATTTCAAATATTATCTTCTGTACTATTTGGCAATTGTTGTGTACTCAATTCGGATATTGATTGGTTGTTTTGTGATTAAGAAGAATGTTCATAAAGTCTACTTTCAATATGACTTTTTACTTGGTACATTGTATTCGGTTGGATTTGTGGATCCGTTACTGTACGGCGCAATACCGCCCGTTTACATGTTCTACCTATGGATGCACTATCGACTGTACTGTACGGACAATTCGATTGTTTGGAATCGACTCACTCAATTGGTGATTCACAATTCTGAACAACTGTTTGAACTAAATCCAGATTTGAAGTTGAATTTTTCAATTCGAAAATTGATTCAAACTCCTCGCAAAATGTTATCAAGAACTTTCACAATTGTGAGAAGGTTTTTGAAAGGAGATGATCTGAAATTGAATGTTGAACATTTCGGCGAATTTCAACATTTGTCCAATCGAAACAGAGCGAGAATTGTGTTGATTTGGTTTGCATTTGAATTGACTTCTTTTGTGTTGTGTTATGCGAGTAAGTGATTTTAATCTTGTTTGGTCTGTTAATTTGGATTCATTATTTTTTTTATCAATCTAGTGATTCCAGCATTCATTCTCATTGGCTATCTATACTTTGTTCCATTACTTTTCAAAGTGCCCTCAATTGTAATAGCAATAGTTGGAATTTGTGATTGGATATTCGTTACAGGAGGAACTTTAATCACTGCTCGCTGTTTTCTACTTTACATTGCACTGATGGTTCTCTTTCCCATTGCGTCCAATGACGAATATGACAAACTGAATCGTCTCATGTCTCATGCTCGTAAGCAAATCATTCAAAATCCTAAATCCAACACTCGAAATGTCTGTGCAATCAACTTTACACTTTCGATCTATCGAGCCTGGCACAGTAAAGTGACCCTACTGCTGGTTCACTTTAACCGTCGAATTGTGTCTAAATTTTACTTTGGTTTCATTTTGTGTGACATGTGCTCGAACGCATCCGCCATGACATTCTTTTCCTATCACAAAACATCGACAATTTTTAAATACTTTATAATATTCTTTTTGTTTTTGCAAATTTCTCTTCCGCTGTTTTCAGCGCTATTCATCATTTCAGTCAATATGAACATTTACAAATCAGTTCCCGAATTGATTTGGCTTTTGGTTAGACTGACTCGTATTTCAAAACCTAACAAAACAACAATTCTCATTCGAGAACAATGGAAGTCGATGACCTATCTCGAGATGGTTCATCGACGCAAGAGGGCGCCACTGGTGATGAGTGCTGGTGCACTTGGATCGTTTCAGCGCAAATCGTTAATTGAGTTTGCACTCATTTATGCAGCTTTTCTGATGCATTTTGCCTCCAAATTTATGATTAAAAATCATAATTAAAAAAATTATGAAATTATAAACACAATTTCCGATTTATCATGAACAATGTATCCATTTTCACAGACAATTCCATATTGACAATACTAGAATTGCACTATGAATTGAATAATTTGCATTTAAAACTCATTAACTTAATGATTGGTTAAGTCACATTTAAAATCTTAAAATATGACGATAATAATGAGAATTTAAAATTTTAAAATTTCCCAGTGTTTCCTGGGTTATTCTTCAATTTTTCCATTATTTTACATTCAGTACAGTTTCTCATTAAATGTTCAAATGTTAAGATTTTAATTACATAATAAGATTTCTCTATGAAAATGTAGAACATCTTGTAAAGCAAGTCACTGATAAAGTCCGCTTGTTTATCGTGAAATCGTGATTGACCAAAAGTACTAAAAACAATTATTCAACCATTTTACTTCTACATTTAGATAATTAAATTTTAAAAATATATTTACGGGAATTAAAAAACAATTTAGTTATATAAAAAGCAAAATTAAACTCGAGCTTCATTTTCGAATCTTTAAAATACCATCAATCAATCAACTTTAACTTGTATTTCAATCTAGTCCAGCAACATTGCCTCTCTAGTTATTTGGATTGTAAATATTTATTGACTTTTTTGCACTTTTCTTCTTGTTTATTTTTTCGTCGATTTGAATATTTTCGCTAAAAAGTTTCATTTGCTAAATGTCACAAAAGAACAAATGAACCTCTCATTAATCATTTGATCATTGATTGTCAAAAGCAACATTTTTGTTTTTCAAGTTTGTCTTGGAAATTATTTAAAAAAATGAACTGAAATTTAAAACTGAGAATACAAACGAATTTCAACATTTTACCAATCGCAACATAGCGAGAATTGTTCTGATTTGGTTTGTGGTCGAATCGGTTACTTTGCTGTTGCGTTATTCGCGTAAGTAAACTTTTCATATTTGTTCCATTTGAATTTAAATCACAATTTTTATTATATTTGAATGTCTGTACGGTGTACCGTTACTGTTCAAAGCGCATTCAATTGTGATAGCCATAATTGGCATTTGTGATTGGACAATCGTGACGACAGGAACCATCGTCACTGGTCGCTGTTTTATACTTTACGATGTAAAGTTTACATTGCACTCGTATGATCCTTTTTCCCATTGCGTCCAATCGCGAATATGAAAAAATTGAATCGTCTCGTCTCTCATGCTCGTAAACAAGTCACTCAAAACCAGAAATAAATAATCAGAAATGCCTGTGCAACCAACTTTACACTACAGTATAGTCTCCAATTTCATTGAAAATTGTACAGGTTGTTCAATAAAATCAATTTGTGCTCAATTGGCGGCGGTTTTTATACTCGGGGATTTGATGCTTTGAGCAATTAGAACAGTATATTCTCCAATTTCATTGAAAATTGTACAGGTTGTTCAATAAAATCAATTTGTGCTCAATTGGCGGCGGTTTTTATACTCGGGATTTGATGCTTTGAGCAATTAGAACAGTATATTCTCCAATTTCATTGAAAATTGTACAGGTTGTTCAATAAAATCAATTTGTGCTCAATTGGCGGCGGTTTTTATACTCGGGATTTGATGCTTTGAGCAATTAGAACAGTATATTCTCCAATTTCATTGAAAATTGTACAGGTTGTTCAATAAAATCAATTTGTGCTCAATTGGCGGCGGTTTTTATACTCGGGATTTGATGCTTTGAGCAATTAGAACAGTATATTCTCCAATTTCATTGAAAATTGTACAGGTTGTTCAATAAAATCAATTTGTGCTCAATTGGCGGCGGTTTTTATACTCGGGATTTGATGCTTTGAGCAATTAGAACAGTATATTCTCCAATTTCATTGAAAATTGTACAGGTTGTTCAATAAAATCAATTTGGGCACAATTGGCGGCGGTTTTTATACTCGGGATTTGATGCTTTGAGCAATTAGAACAGTATATTCTCCAATTTCATTGAAAATTGTACAGGTTGTTCAATAAAATCAATTTGTGCACAATAGGTGGCAGATGCATTCTCGGGTTTATTTATTTATAAAATACATTAACTTGTTTTAATTTTAAAAAATCCTTCACTCATAATCATGTTCAACATTATGAAGCTCTTTACAGATGATGATGATGCTCAACGATCGAGCATCTCAATTGAGATATAATTTAAAATATTATTTTCTCTATTATTTAGCAATTGCTGTGTACTCAATTCGGATATTGATTGGTTTTTATAATTAAGAAGAATGTTCATAAAGTCTACTTTCAATATGACTTTTTACTGGGTTCAATGTATTCGGTTGGATTGGTGGATCCGTTACTGTACGCAGCAGTACCGCCCATTTACATGTTCTACCTATGGATGCACTATCGACTGTACTGTACGGACAATTCGATTGTCTGGAATCGACTCACTCACTTGGTGATTCACATTTCTAAACAACATGTGCCCGAACGCATCGGCAATTACATTCTTTTCCTATCACAAAACGTTTTTAAATACTTTATTTATTTGTAATTTGAATTATCTAAGATTTGCCACCATTATCCTGTTCGTCAAAAAAAAAGTTTTCATCATTAACATTTGTAAAACTAATAAGTTATAATGTTTTAAGAATGTTAAAAGAAATGTAAAGACAAAAACATTACAGTGAAGCAAACTTTTATAGTGCAAACGTGACATAATCCACGAAAATCCACAAAGTTCAAAGTATAATTTGTCCAATTTGTACTTTAAAATCTAAAAGGACACACATTTACATTTGTTTACGCTCATATCTCAATTTGTGCTAACATTTAACATTTAAAATAAAAATAATAAAAATAATAAATTGTTTCATTAATTTCCAAGAATTCGTTCATTTTATTTTTTAATTAGAATTTGTTAATTACGTAAGTTTGCTTTCCTCAGTAAAAGGTCAACTCAACTCACAACTCAAAACACGCAAACGTACACAATTCTTAATCACATTGTTTGTCAAAACGTATACGTTCTTTAAATTGTGAAGTTAACAAAAAAACAAATTACTTGAGATAATAAATGAGTGGAATTTTTCCGGAATTAAGTTTGACATTTTGTTGCAAATTGTTGTAATTTAAAATATTCTGGATCCTTCCTGAATTAAATTATTATCTTATTAAGGAAACTTACAATTTAGAAGATTTCAAAACATTAATGAATATAATAATCTGAATAAAATGAAATTTCTTTCGATTATTTTGCTCAATTGAGAACTAAATCAACCAAAAATGTATTCAAAACGAATTCTTAAATTTATCTCAAAATTACTTCAAAGTTACGCTCACGCTTTTACTCCCGACTTTTATCGTGATATGAAACGAATCAAAAGAGCAAATCGAGATTATGCATTGATCAGACTGAGCTACAGAATCATCTACTTTTTGACCATTTTAATGTGCATTTATCTACTCGTGATTGTGTATCTTCTTTTGTTTGATTTTGATTTGAGATTTGTGAGTTTTGATTTACTTTTGACCACTTTTAACAAAATGGACAAAGCCAAACGTGTCGACATGGCCTATTTGATTCTGTTTGCAATTGGTCTGCCACTCTTTGGCCTACAGCTGCACTATCTCTTTTTCTACTCTCCAAATCCGATTATATTTGCTGCAATTTATGATTTCTGGGTGAGAAATTGGGATCACTTTCGAAGTTGCAACAGAAGATTATTTTTATCAGTATATAAATTTAAATTATCAAAATTTATTAACATCAACAATCCTTTAAAATTTTGTTCAAATAATATTCTCTACTCACTGGTAACAGGACGGAATGTGCGATTCGGTAAAAAGTTGAAATGTTTTCCTAATTTGAGCACACGGAATCGAGCGTTCATTTTGTTGATTTTGTGTGCGTCTCATTGGATCAATAGATTGAGCTATTTGTTGTTTGGTAAGTTGTAAACTTTAAACAATGTAATGTAAACAAAAGTTTACTGATTTTCAGAAACATTTTTTTTGTATTCAAAAAACTTTTCTGTAAATTTTCCAAATTGACTAATTTTCTCAATTTACCTTTTACAGGACTATTCATCTCAATTTCAGTAATCAAAATTTGGATCAAACAACAACAATTTGCATCAATTTGTCTACTCCAAACAATCTGCCTAACAATTTTCGCTCAAAATTCATTAATATTCATAAAATCCGCACTCTACGGTCTATCAACCTGTGCGCTGATTTCTTTTGTGCTCTCAATTCAATTCAATTTTCTCAACATCAAGTTAAAGAAATTAAAGCTTAAATCCATCATAAACTGCCACATGAGACAGTTGAGCCACTTCCGTGCCCAACACACAATTTTCACTAAATTTTGCTCAATTTTCAATCGAAAAATCTCCTCGCCACTAGCGTCCTCCTTTTTGGTGTTCAATATGTGTTACAATTGTTATGCACTACTGTTTGTCATGTTTCGTCAAACAGAATTGATGGACAAAGTGTTGATTGTGGTTATTTGGGCAATGCAACTTGCGGGTTGTGTCAATAATATGAAAGCGCTGTTGAAAATTAATTACTCGATGAATTTGTCGGGCAAATGTTTGGCTTCTCTACTGACTAGATTTGACATTACGAAAACTTCGAAATTATTTCGTGATAAATGGAAATTGATGACCTACTATGAGTTGGTGCACAGGAGAAAGAACAAACTCTCACTGACTGTTGGCTGTTTTGGGGCTGTTTCACAGAAATTTGGATTGAAGGTAAATTTGGAAATTTTAAAATATATATTTTTAAAAAATATTAAAATTTAATCTAAATTTAATCTAAATTTAATATTTTTCAGCTTGTAGTTCTGTACGCGGGCTATTTGTTGTATTTCTCAGGAAAATTCATGCACAAATCTACTTTTCGTTGAACCTTTATTTGACCTTTTATTACAATTATTGATTTTGTAATTAACTAAAACATAAATTTGAGAATTTTCTCACAAATGACATTTTAAATTAACGTCAATAAATATCAAATTAAATATTCGGTTGTTTTGTTGTTTATTATTTTGCGTAAAATTTTCTAATTATCATTATTATTTCATGATATATAAATTATAATGATATTTTTCATGTTAAAAATATTAAAAATATTAATATTTTATTATATTATTTCGAGAAACAAAACAAACAAAATATTTCTGCTATTTTAAATATCACTAAATGTCAAGAGTTTGTCATTACTTTATAAAGTTAGTTTGTTCCGTTGAAGTTGTATTTCGAAATTTGAAGGTCTTTTAATTTATTCTCGATTTAAATTATTATAATAATAAAATACAGTTTATTTTAAAACTTTTTAAATTATTCAAAAAGAGAATTAAAAGTATGGAAAAAACCAAAAGTCAATTAACGAAAATTGTCAATTCAATTTCGAAATTTGCGTCAAATTATCATTTTGTGCTTGCCTCTACCTACTATCAGGACATTAAACTTTTGGCTGAAAATGCGCAATTTCCCAATCGCAATTATCGAACAATCAAACGAATTTATCGCACTTTTTATTGTTTGATTCTGTTGCTCTGTTTTCGTCTTCTTTTTGGTGCGATTCTACTATTTTTGGATTTCGAAATGCCGTCAAAGTACGACCTCCTGCTTCAATCATTTGGTCATTTTGAGTCAAAATTTCGCATCGATTTTGCCTATCTCACTCTGTTCAGCATTGGCATTCCTCTGTTTTGTTTGGAAATTCATTTGCTCTGTTTTGCGACTCCGAATTCATTGATTGTGTCTTATCTGTATGATTTGATAGTGCGGAATGGTGAACAATTTCGTGTGAAAATGGAATTGAGATTTTTCATTGAAAATGTAGCTAAATTTGATGATCGAAAGTCGAAGATTGGAATTGATTTGAGAGACAAATTGATACATTTTCCTAAATTGGACATTTTCGTTCGCTTCAAATTAGTGAGAATTTGGTGCGTCTTTGAGATTGTGAACAAGATTACCTTTTGGGGAATTCGTAAGATTATTTAACATTTTTGTAAATATCGAATCTAATTTAGATTTTTTAAATTTAGATTTACTAATGATCTTCAACATTTTTAAGAATTTTGATCTTAAAAATGTGCTCAAATTCGCAATCCAATCACTCGACATTATATTCCTCAGCCACTGTGGTCTATTTATGCTCAAAACTGCATTCTACGGAATATTCATTGGCCTCCTAGTTTGTCAAGTTCTGGTTGCCCATTTTAGCCAAATGAATTTGCGTTTACTGAATTTGTATTCGAATTTGAATTTGAAACTTCGAGCCCACCGAAACATTCTACTCGACAATTTGTGCGCCTTTCGTCGTGAACATTCACAAGCAATTCGTTTCTGTTTGTTGCTCAATCAAACTTTGGTTTCAAAGTTTGTGTCCACCTTTCTGCTGTTGACCTTCTGTTTCACCTGTTATGCGATCATTTTCTTGGTTTTCCGTGATATTGAGCACTCTACGAGAGTTTTAATTATTGTGATTTTGGTGGTTCAAATTGGCGGTGGCGCGAATAATACGAAGACGATCCTGACGATTAACAGTGCAATGAACAGTTCGGGCAGGCATTTGGCGCGCATTTTAGCACACAAACTTGATGCTCAACTTTATTTGGTCAATTTCGTGAGGGAGAAATGGAAGTTGCACATTTACTATGAATTGGTTCATAGACGGAAAGGGAAGTTGGCCATTACGGCGGGCGCTTTTGGGGCAATGTCTCAGAAGTGGATTCTTAGGTTTTGTATGATTTATGTGGGTTATATGTTGTATATTTGTGGACTGTTTATGAAGCATCGAAATAATGGTACAAATGTTTATGAATCCTACAAATAATGTCACAAATGTTTATGAATCCTACAAATAATGTCACAAATGTTTATGAAGCATAGAAATAACAAATAGGTAACCTTGAAAAATCTATTTTTAATAAAAAAATTTAAAAAATTCCAAAACAAATCAATTATTCACAAAACAGCCCAGCCACGTGTGGCAAACATTAATTCTTAATAAATTTATGATAATTACCTTGATATAATTTATTAATTTACTAATTTTAAATTAACAAATAAACTAATAATTCATTTTAAATAAAAATTCCAGAAGCTTCTAATGAAATTTTAGTTCCGGATAGTCCCAACGTTTTGTATGAATCTGCAAAACTGAAATTTCAGAAAATTGTTTTCAAAATTTTTGAAACGACTACTAAAAATGTTGATCAAAATGAATTTCAAAGCGAAATTGATCAAATTGAAGCAATTTTTGATCCGTCTCTATTTGAACAATGTTTGGAACATTATCGGTGTGGACTACATTCGCGATATGCGTCAAATAATGCACATTCACGAGTACACCCATCGGTGGGTGCGTAAACGTTATCTGTTTATCTACTTTATGAATGGCTTCATGTGTGCACGGTTGATTGCAATTGCCGCCTGCCTGAGATTCGATTACGATCTGACCAAAGTCGTCTATCGAAAGTATGACATTTTTCTGTCTTCTGTCCAAATCGATGCTGAGTATTATCTCGATTTTTGTTATCTGATTCTTTCGGTTCTTGGAGTGCCACTTTTCTGTGTAATGTTGCATTTCATGATATTCTGTCATGCTCATTTGCATTATATTGATTTTGTGAAGTATGACCTGACGGTGCGCAATTATGATCAATTCAAATTGAAGAATGCTATTCAAATTCGATCCAAGTTGTTTAAGGATTTCATCATGATTTACCGCTTGATAAGAAGTGAAAATAAATTGAAATTTTCTACAAATTATCAAAAGTTGGTCTACTTTGCTCGTCTTCCAATTGAGTGTCGTTCGAGAGTGTTGATAATTTTGTATTTGTTTCAGTTGGCCACCAAATTTGCGTATCTGTTGTTTTGTTTGTTGATTACAATTTATCTCTATCCTCATCTCAATCAGTCATCATTCGTGATTCAGTCGATTCAAATTGTCGATGTTCTCATGTTCATTTTCAATTGTCTACTGAACATCAAGTCGGTGATGGCTGCAATGTATATCGAGACAGTGATTGCTTACGTTTTCGGTGTTGAGTTTGATCATTTGAATCGAGATTTAGCGAAAATTGTACAACATTGTACAACACGAGAACGATTCTACTACAAATTGATCCAATTCCGTCACAGGCACACAAAGTTGACCCGTTTTGTGCTCAAATTCAACGAACTCTACTTCTCACGGACAGTTTGCTCCTGTTTGATGTGCAACTTTTGTTTCAATTGTTACGCGATTGTGTTCATTTGTTGTCGCAAAACTGAGCCACTGTATGTGTTTGTCATTTGTGCAATACTGCTCACACAGTTTGGTGGATCACTGTACAACACGTGGATGCAGTTGCGCATTAATCGGGGGCTGGTCAGTTCCGGAAAATTTGTTTTTCCGTTAGTAGGGAAATTTGATGAATTTTCGCGCGGAAAAGTGAGCGAAATTAGGTGTAAATGGAAGTTGTTGACGTACTATGAGTTGCTGCATCGGTTCAAGAGGAAATTGTCCCTTACTGCTGGTCCATTTGGAACAATTTCACAGAAATCGGTTTTGAAGGTAAATTTGATTTTGATTTTGTTTTTGAAATTATTTTTGAAATGATTATTTTAGTTCATTTTAATCTACATTGGCTATCTCATGTATGTCGGTGGAAAGTTTATGGGAAGAAGAAAAAGTTTGATTTGATGATTTCAAACCGAAAATCTCTTTATGCACCGGATCCATCTCGCCAAGTCTCAATTCGGTGAACATTTGTCGATGTGTCTCAATTTGGTACTCAATGGCGCCCAACACTGTGATCAGTCGTTTGTACTTGAGCTCAGCATTGATGTAATTCTGATGTTTGCGTTCGAGATATTTCAGCAGAATGTGACAGTACAGGAAGTAGTGATATCTGTGGTGTAATAATCAAAATGTTAATCAAAATTCAAATTTCTATAAATTTTACTTTAGCAATTCACCATTTTCGTACAGATTATCTTTGTCTGGTTTGAAGAGTAATTGGACCATTAGCTAAAGGGGAAATGGGAGTTTAATTGATGATTTAATAAATAAAAAATAAAAAATAAAATAAATTCAAAATTTCAAAATACCAAATTTCGAATCGTCGTATCGTTTTCCATTTCAATGTTGAGTGTCTGTTGAAATTTGATGAACCGTATTGGCATGTCTCGTTTGTTCCACTCGTACAGCAGTTCATTGTCCACCAGAATTGCCTTTTTGCGTGTCGACGGAAAAATGTCTTACACGACTCACACGAAAGTCAATTAATGTTGAAACCTGTAAGTAGAAATACAAAGTAGATGATGATAAAACTTTGAGTTTTAGTATCATACTTGCAGCCTTTCCACCACAGACTCGACAGTTTTTGTTTTTTTTTCACTCGATTCTTCCAGGGAGTCATTTTCAGATGGGTTAAATATGAATGAAATGTATGATTTGTAGTTTTCAATACAGTTTTCAATATACGTAATTCTCAAATGAAATTTCTGCTAAGAAAAATTTGTTTGCGCTTTCTTGTCAACAAAATAATAAGTCACAATGTATGTATGTCAATATGTTTTTTCTCTTGTCAATGGATGCAATAAAATATTATTTATCTTGTAGGCAGCAATCACAAGAAGTAAGAGATTGGACGGGATATTTTGTACTTTTGCCCTTAAGATATAAATCGATATATCCTTGCAATATCACAAATGTATTTTTACGTACATGCGTGTATGTCTTCTGTTTGTGTCTGGTGAAGTAAAGTTTTGGTGAGACATTCATTCAAATTGAATTTCAATTGGAAGTATAGTCAATTTGTAATGCTGTTTCATATGTTGAATCTTCTCATTCAGAATATGTCACTCAGTTATTACTAAACAGACAGTTGGACAAACACAACACGACAATGAGTAAGCTCAAAAGAGAGCTTTCATAAATGTGCAATAAGCAGCTGTATACAAATTGTACTGTGTACAATACAATACACGATCACAAAAGTCAACACACACACAAAATCCGCCTTGTCACGCCGTGTGTGTACCTAAGCAAATGATATGAATGTGTCGTTTCGTGTGAAATTACGTACATTACACGTTACATTACATTATCATCTAAAATTTAGACTAAATGTTTTTGTGCCAACAAGAACACAACAACACATATCTGGCACAAATTGTTGAAGATGGATGAAGATGTGTTTAACGCATTTTACGCAATGCTCAAACTTTGCCTGCACTTGTCACTTCTTTCACCTTCTGTAATCGCTTCAGTTTGATTTGAGTATTTTGTACATTAGCTCAAAATTTGAGTATTCTTTGAGATATTTGGTTTCAATTGAAGCAAATTGATCCAAATTGTGAGTCTACGACAGTTTTGTTTTGTGTTTTCTGTTTTTAAATTAAAACTTTTAAGACACATAAATAGATGTATAAAAAGCTGAATTTTATTCTATTTCCATTTCCACAATATTATCTACTTTTGTTTTTATTCAAAATGAAAGTGAACGACAACTGTTTGCTAGGTGAGGCAGTGGTTGGTGCGGCTGTTGTCGGTGCTGCAGTTGTAGTCGTGGTTGTGGTTGTTGGCTTTGGATAGTAATATTCATTATTGCCATGACCCATCATCTTTCCATAACCACCGTAACCGCCATAGCCACCGCCATTGGGCCAATTGCCGAATTTGATAATAATCTAAATTAAATAAATTAAATATTTTAATATTTCAAATTTAAAGACAATATATACGCACCGCAGTGGAATTGAGAACAAAACTTGCCACCAGAAAAATGAGCTAAAATTAGATTTTTAAAATTAAAAGTTGATTTTCTAAACACCAAAAATACAACAAACCAAATATGATTTAAAGGAAGTCATTTTTTAATGTTTTGGACAAAGCAAACAAAATTTTTACGACACAAAATGAAATCAATTCAAATTTACGATGATTGCAAACTTTTGTCTGTTCTTTTATACTTTTAATGTTTTTTTGTACTAAACCTAATTGACCCAAAAAGTACAAATTAATAATCCAAATACCATACATTCTAGATTACTAGATTGAGAGAGGTTATTAGGTTATATTTGAGTAAATCGAGATCAAACACAACAAGAAATGCTCTTGAACTTTGGTGATCATAAAACTTTGATGTCATTTTAATGCAAACTCATCATTGTACATCAACTTGTACTTTCTCATCGAACAACAACAAAACATATTACAATATTGAAAAGTCACTTTTTCGGGTGCAAAGTTCAATGTCATCTAGAATATATTTTCCGAAATGCTTAATAATTCAATAATCTATTGATTAATAAGACAAAAAATGTGCAAATGTTTAAATTCATAAAATCTTTACTATTACAAATGTAAAATAAAATTTGAGTACCAAATTGGTCTATTGTTGGGACTGATCTATCTAATATGATGATGGGATTGTAGGTCTTGATTTAATTTGACTTTTCAACTTTTGTCTCATCAATATGTTAATCACGCAAAATTGTCTGGACTAATCAGACATGCAATAAAATGACCACAATTTTTACATTGTAATAATCGAAGAATTAAAAAAATTCAAGCAGGTTTTAAAAAAGTATGTTCGATATACGAAGCTCTGTGACAATCTTATTTATTCGGGTTCCATTTTGCGTTGCGTTGTTGATCCAAGTTGGTTATCTGATGAGAGTTTTTTCTGTAATTATAATAGCAATTTTTTCCTGCTTTTGATCAATTTGTATTTGCACAAGAAGAGTGCAATTATACAATATTGTTGCAAAAAATTGAGATAATTTATTGAATAATTTACAAAAAAATCCAACAGAACAGAATTTAAATTCATAAAATCTTTATTATTACAAATGTAAGAAAATAAAATGAATAATCAAATAATGTTATCGAAAGGGTGAAAGGTCACCAGTTTGGTCGGGCAAGCAAGTGGTCTTGTTACTGGCGTACTTGTTTTGCATGAAACAATCCACAATGAACTGTCGTTTGTGTGATTTATTGAACACGTCGTGTCGGTCGTGAATTGGAAATGCTATAGCAATAGCAACGACGAGCCAGATGGCAAACATAATCAAATACATAAAGTTCATGGTTGTCTTGGAAGTCAAGAAGGAGAATCCAAGTAAAATCAAGCTTTGCAACGGTTGATCAAATGAGTTCACAATGATTTCGTCGATGAGAGATTTTGTGCTAAAGATAGCGATTTCCAAGAGGAAAGTGGGTTCAATGATACACAAAATGAGAGTACCCCAAATAGCTCCAAGGCAAGTCCATTTATAGTGCTTATCAAATCATTCTTATCCCCCTTAGATTAATTTTAGGGGGTGTTTGGAAATGTGTGTCAGTCCGTCTGTCACCAAATCGAATTATGTATCAATTAAAGAAAATCTCGAATAACTCAAAAACTATTGAACATTGAGAAATGAGATAAAAGACAAAAAGATTGTGCGAATTTTTTCCGATCGAATGGTGCAAGGCATGGACAGGTAAAAACTAAAGAAGTAACTGAAAAATGCAAAATAGACAAATGATTGTTGTGGGATTGTTGTAGGGATTGACAAAGAGACAACAATGAATGGAGTAAACTTTCAAGTCAATTTGATAAGCTACGATTATTTTCGACTTTAATTGTTGGATATATTTGAATACGATGCATAGAAAGTTGTTAGTGAATGCTCATTGGTGGGTTAGGTGTTCAGTGTGTTTAGGTGGTTAGCTATGTTTTTGGTGGATTATGTGCCGTGTTAGGATGGGTGTGTTGGGTTAGGTTAGGTGCCGTGTTAGGATGGGTGTGTTGGGTTAGGTTAGGTGCCGTGTTAGGATGGGTGTGTTGGGTTAGGTTAGGTGCCGTGTTAGGATGGGTGTGTTGGGTTAGGTTAGGTGCCGTGTTAGGATGGGTGTTTTGGGTTAGGTTAGGTGCCGTGTTAGGATGGGTGTGTTGGGTTAGGTTAGGGTGCCGTGTTAGGATGGGTGTTTTGGGTTAGGTTAGGTGCCGTGTTAGGATGGGTGTGTTGGGTTAGGGTTAGGTGCCGTGTTAGGATGGGTGTGTTGGGTTAGGTTAGGTGCCGTGTTAGGATGGGTGTGTTGGGTTAGGTTAGGTGCCGTGTTAGGATGGGTGTGTTGGGTTAGGTTAGGTGCCGTGTTAGGATGGGTGTGTTGGGTTAGGTTAGGTGCCGTGTTAGGATGGGTGTTTTGGGTTAGGTTAGGTGCCGTGTTAGGATGGGTGTGTTGGGTTAGGTTAGGTGCCGTGTTAGGATGGGTGTGTTGGGTTAGGTTTTTTTTTTTTTCAGAAAAGTTTATTGATCGATAAATCGTACAAAGTATTTTTGACAAAACACATCGCATGAGTGCAACATTACATTGCTTTAAGTTGTAGTACAAAAATTTCCAAGAGGGTGTGTTGATTTCAGAGAGATTAGTGGTAGACAATGGTTTAACAGTTTTGGTGTGCTAAACAGTTTTGGTGGTTTGTGAATTTAAGAAAATGAAAACAAAAACAATAACTATATATAGAAAAATATTATTTACAAGGTGGTTATTTCTTCTGGCGCAGCCTGTTCTTGTCGAATACTACCTCGGAGCCATCCTTCTCATGTTTGGCTAAATCTTCACCGGAGTTCCGATTGCCGGAACCAAGTTTTGGTGGGTTTGATGAAAAAGGAGCCAATGAATTTGACCGAAAAGGATGCACCATTCCATGTTTTGCCAACAGATCTATCTCCATTTGCTTGAATGCCTCATTGCGTCCGCCAGGGCCAACCTTCTTCAATTTCGAGACAAAGTCAGCAATTTCGTCGTCAGATGGCTTGGTTTGAACAATTGGTACAACATTTCCACTTGAGTTGTTTTCAGTCAGAGTACTGTATCGAGTGCGGTTTTCCACTGAGGGACTTGATAGATGACTTTGACTTGCATTCGGCTCAGGTGGGCTGTTTTGAGTGGTCGAGATGTTGCCCATTGAGGGTGATGGTGGAGATGTTGGTTGGTTCACTTGAGGAGATGAGTCCGCAGGTGGATTTTGTGGAGGGTTTGGTGGTGTATGTCGTGTAGGTGGAGTAGGTGGTGTAGGTGGTGTGGGTGGTGTTTGTTGGGGTTCAGGTGGTGCAGGTTGATTGATCATATCGGGACAACCAAAGTCGGTGTTCTCTTCGGCGATCTGGATATGCTTGAGGTAGATAGGACATTGGATGCTGTTTGGTCGATGGAAGAGTGGCACTCGGCAGTTGCAGCACTTCTGTAGTTTACGGCACGGGTTTGGATGGTCTTCTGTGTGTCTATCCCCACATTGGACGCATCGTTTTGGTGTGTCTGGACGACAGCTGGTCGATTTGTGGCCGAATCTGAAGCACTTCTGGCACTGAGTGACGATAAGTTTCTTTTCGATGTTGTTCTCTATATTCGGGCCTGTTTTGAGTTTGAACTGGTGATGAGCCATCAATTGAAACACGCGAGGAGAAACAGCAAGAATGATGTTCATGTTGAAGTCATTTCCTCGACCAAACTCACGAACATAAACAATTTCACGAGAAGCAGCATTGTTCAGATATTTGGTGTGTGTCTTGATCTTTTCGATGATTTGTTCCCTCATTTGATTGCCACTAATCAAATAGGCTCGCTTCACATTCCTAACCAAAACAGTGGGACGCTTGGGCTTGTGGATTTTTGCGGACAGTCTTCCCGTAAGGGTCAAAGAGAAATTAACTCTTCTGGCCAAAGTCTTTGCTTGCTCGACAGTTTCAAAGTACAAGACGCACCCAGACCTGGTCACCTCCATACCGACAAGTCCATCCATAGGAATAGCATTGTCAATCAGGGTCGAGTACACCTTGCGTGAATGAATGTCAGAGAGATGGGTCGAGTTCACAAAAACTTTGTTTTTGGTTTTGATGATTTCACTTGAAGATGGTTTAGGTTTTGGTGGTTTTTGGTTAAATTGAGCAGTGTGGTGCGAAAGCAAAACATTGCCATTTATTTCAGAGAGTATTGAGGTAAATGTGGCTCTGTCCGCAACATGTCCAGCCAATATTTGATTGGTCGTTGTTTTGACCGAGTTCAACTGCTCCTTCACTTCAGTCAACAGATTAGTAACAGGATCGTTACTCAAAACCTTCAGTCTTTCGAGAAAATCCGAAAGAATTTGATGAACTTCCTTCTGGTAGCTACTGTTGATGTTCTTATAACTTTTCTCCTTCAAATAGAAGTCAAACAGTTGTTTCTGGGAAATGGTGAGCAAGTTTTTAGTGTCCACGTTTGAGAGAGGAATATGTGGTTGAGTGGGTGATGAGCCCGTTGATTTTGTGGCGGTCGATGCAACCGGTTGTGCTGAGTTCAGTGGTTCGTTCCCAAGAGGGGGATTTTTGGTGGAATTACTTCTGAGATCCATTGGGAAAACAGAATTGATCAATGGGCGTGTGAGTTCAGCGGGAATCAGCAGAAGGGTGGGTTTCAAATGGATCGAATATCAAGAATTTCAGGGAAATATAGTAAAAATCAACATCCAGTACAGCGCCAGCCAAACAACAACACTCAACACAACAGACCTACTCGCAAGTGGTATATGTGTGGGCCCGTACTCAGAGGACGTTACATCAAAACATCAAAAGGTGGTAATATGGTTTCAAATGGATCGAATATCAAGAATTTCAGGGAAATATAGTAAAAATCAACATCCAGTACAGCGCCAGCCAAACAACAACACTCAACACAACAGACCTACTGTGTTGGGTTAGGTTAGGTGCCGTGTTAGGATGGGTGTGTTGGGTTAGGTTAGGTGCCGTGTTAGGATGGGTGTGTTGGGTTAGGTTAGGTGCCGTGTTAGGATGGGTGTGTTGGGTTAGGTTAGGTGCCGTGTTAGGATGGGTGTTTTGGGTTGGGTTAGGTGCCGGTTTGGTGTAGTGGTGGTTGGTTGGTGAAGTCGTTATGTATTTGTGGGGTTGGAGAAGGCCGGAGGGGTTGAGGCGCCGCTGGCAGCTTGCTGCCAGCGGTTTCGTACAAGTCCCAAAAGGCAAAACGTTAGTTTTGCGGGACTTGTACGAAATCTGGATTAATTTAGTTTTAAACACTCGTAGATTGGGCTAATTGTGATTTGTGTTACAAATGGCAATTGTTGGTGCTTGAATGGCAGACTCAATCCTAAGCCAACATCTTTTTCATGATATATTATTCGTTATTTTATGATTTGATAATGGCGGTCGGCTTTGAGACAACTAAAATGTCCTAAACTAGATGGCGAAAGGGGGCTTTGTCTTTATCAGTTGATAATCAAGCAAAGTTAGTCTTAAAATCACTGATTAATAGGCGAAAAACTCAATCGCCATCTAGTTTAGGACATTTTAGTTGTCTCAAAGCCGACCGCCATTATCAAATCATAAAATAACGACTAATAACTACTCATTTCTATATTTCTGTGGCTAGTTTTGGTGCAAATGCCAACGAATTTTTCGGTTTGGGTTTCGTTGCTGAAAAAAGACAAATTCGTCGATGTGAATACCTATTCACAAAAGTACTAGTATGTCTATTCACAAAATCACATGATGACAAATTCCACTTGTTGTATGTGTGCTATTACATAATCTAGCAATCAACTCTTATTAACTTTTTATTATTGTTTAGTGCCACTAGCAAATCTTTGGAATCATTTCACAGAGTCAACAAGGTCACATTGTACTCATTCGACAAAGTCATGATGCAAGTGGACTTTTGGTAACAATAGACAAGTAAATTTTAAATCATTTTCATCACAAATATTATTATTCTCATTAATTGACAAGTTATCTACTATTTCTTTTAATAAATAAAATTTAAAGATTAAATTGAGATTATTTGGTTGTTTAATTGATAAGCTTAAATATGTTAAAATAATTTAATTTTGCAATAAAAAAAATTGAGCTTCACTTCGCTAGAACCACAAATCTAATTACCCAAATTTTCATAATTTCGCGAATTCAAATTCGGCACAGGTTTTCAAGTCAATAATAATTCAAATCTCTCATTTGTTAGCAATTACAAAAAGAATTACTTAGGTACTCGAATATAATTTTAAAACATTTTGTTTCGTTGGTTTGAAATGTTTTTAATCTGTGTTTTCCAATTTAAAAATTTAAAAGCAATTGAATTTTAATAGCAAAATTGAAACTAAACTTTCCACAACCAAGTTTTGATATTTAACATTCGAATAGCCTAATCAACTAGCCAAATTGAAATACATTTGCAAACGTAGAAACATATGGGAAATGGCCAAATGTAAATGTAAATGCATGTGACATTGACCTTGAAAGTGCATCCAACAGAAAGTGAGTCAACTATACAACATGTGCAATATATAAAAAAAAGGTAGATGTTATCTTTGGTCATGTGTGCTTCAATGCAAAATGAAATAAACACATGTGCTGTTGCACTTTCTATTAGTGCATGGCCAAAATTAATTGGCAATTACTCAAAATAGGCACAAAATCGTTATCAAAAATCAGAATCTCTTCTACACCGAAATGCGATTTATTAATAATACATGTGGTATATTTACAATGACAATCGAACTATCTATTTTGAGTGACATTTCAATGAATACTTGTTGTTTCGCCGTTGATTTTGTTCGGTATATAAACCAAAATCTTTTTCGAGTCAAAAACCAAACCAACCAATTTCATCATCATCATGTTGAACATTTTGTTCATTTGTTTCTTCTGTTCAATATTCATTTTGTCACTGACAAATGGTTTGATTGTGGATCCAGACGAGAAGAGATCCTTCGAGGAGCTCATTGTGGATCGTGGTTTCAGTCTTCAGACCTATTCTGTGCTCACTGAGGATGGCTATCTGATCGGGCTGTATCGTGTGGTGACGAAGGACTATGTTGCTCAGAGCTATAATGATCGCCGTAAGCCTGTGATCCTGTATCATGGTGTACTGGGAAGTGGAAACAATTTCTTCATCAACTCACCACTGCTCGAGCCTGTGGATGGGAATACGACCTGTCCCGATGATTTGGGCTTTTGTTTGGTCAAGTCGGGCAGGTATGATGTCTGGTCGGTGAATGCACGCGGGACCAGGCCAAGTCAAGGTCACGTGACACTCGAAACGAGTCAGAAAGAGTATTGGGAATTTTCATTCGAACAAATGGCCAAATATGATTTGCCCGCAATCATCGAGTTTGTTCTTGGGGCCACAAATCGTACATCCGTTGGCTATGTGGGCTATTCACAGGGTACGTCTGCAATGTTTGCACTACTGTCCCTGCGTCCCGAGTATGCCCAAATTGTGAAGCCATACATTGCGTGGGCGCCTGTGGCCTTCAACACGTATGCCACCTGGCCAATCACGTACACCATTGCGCCCAACTATAGAATATTCCGCACACTCGGTGGTCAGTTCATTGCATCCCAAAAGTGGGTTGCCACCATTGGCCAACTCGCCTGTCGTCCACTGCCCATCATTGAGGACATTTGTGGCAATGTCTTTTTTGCCCTGTTTGGTGCGTCGAATCGGTTGAACGAGTCGCGCATCTCCACCTATTTGCACTTTCTGCCCGACGTAATATCCAACTGGGAGATGGTGCACATTTCGATGACTCAAATGAAGCGGAGATTCTGTCGGTTCGATTATGGAAATTCGAAAGAAAATGAGCAAGCGTACGGACAGGCGACTGTGCCCGACTATCCACTCGAAAACATTTCGCCCAACACAACGATCATTCTGATGAGAGGTGCCACGGACATTGTGGCCAATCCAAAGGATGCGGCTCATCTGGTGAGCGTGCTAAATGGCACTGGGGCTAATGTTGTGGACTATTTAGTGCCAGTTGACAAGTTCAATCATGCGGACTTCTTCTTGGGCATGGGAACGGGAAAACTGCTCAACGATCCCACTTTGGCTTATTTGGATCAATATGCCTGATTGGGAGTACTTGTTATTGTGATTATTCAATAAATTTTGCACTTGCACAAAAAGAACCTTATTTGATTGCATTAATAATGCCATGGTACCATGCATGGTATGATCATCATTCGATTGTCTACGAAAGGCAAAATTGAACACAAAAGTTTTTTTTGTCAAAACTAAAGTAAATGTTTAAACTTGTGAATGAAATCGTGTGCATGATCGTGATAATGTGTTTCTCGATTTGTTCTTTTTCTACACTACAAATTCATCAAAATGATCAGAATTGAATGCTCAACAATATATATTCTTTGTTTCATATGTTTCAGTGCAGTTGAGTTATGTGCGACTGATTTTCAATTGATTCAAAACTGTTTTGTCTTTTGAGTTTTCATTTCGATGCTTTCCCATTTATGGATCTGCATTAAAATCCATCAAAATCATCAAAATTGAATGCACAACAACGTATATTCATTTGTTCCAAACGACACATTCATTGAACTTCATCTTTTTCTCAACTTGTGAGTACTGAGGCCATTTTGAGTTTGATGTTGACATTTTTCTGTTTCTTCAAGTTATTTTATCGTTCGAAACTGACAGAACCAGGATGTCGAAAGTTATTTGTTGGCTTTTTATGTTTTTGTCTGTAATGATTGTGCACTTTTGCTATGCAATTTCCCGTGAACGTACAGGCGGGAATGGAACATTTAAAGTGGCCAAACTGATGATGATTCTTGATGTGCTCGAATAATATTTGATATGTAATAAAAAATTGTGGACATTTACCACAGTGCCATTTGGCGGTGTGCTTGTGAGACATTTTGAGATGATCAACTAGAATATTTCTGAAATGAACAGAATTTTAATTAATTAGGAAATCAAAAAGTGAACTCACTCTTTTTCGAACGATTGACCGCAATTCTTGACCAGACAACGAAATCGACGAATGGAATGTGCATTCCACAGATGATCTTTGAGTTGGTTAGCCGAATTGTGCTGTTCATTTGCGACAAATGTTTCGAAGCAGTTCAACTCGGGACACTGCAGTCCAAGAGTGATCGTGATCTTTTTGTGATAATTGTTAATCTCTGCTTGCTGTGAATTGTTTGGTTGTGTTATGTCCAGCCTAGGCATTTGCACAGATGGAAATGATTGTTCATGTTCATCTCCAATCCACTGAACACTGTCATCGTCATCATCGTCAACTTGTTCATCAATCTCAATTCCATTGACACATTCATCACATTCACAAATCTGTTCATCGTTTAAATTATTGTTCGATTGTTCATTTGCAGTTGCAATCTCAATCTCATGTTGGATTGGTAATTGGCGAGATTGGACGTTGGTGGATTCATTGAGCAAAGTGATTTGAACATTAGTGATGGACAAAGGTTTCAGTGGAACTGGAGGTAAAGTGGAAGACTGACGAGTGAGCAAAGAGTGAGGAGTGATTGAGGGAAGTTGTTGATTTGTTTGAATTGGTAATTGACAATTGAATGACTCTGGGTAAATTTGTTGGTTGACGATTGGGACAATCGATTGAGGCATCGGCGAAACAAATGTTTGTGGGTTTCCATGCGGAGGAATGTTTGCGAAATCAGTAACATTTTGTTGTGGAATGAAAGTGGCCGATTGATTGTGATGCGAATGACTCTGTTTGGTGAGTGTACTTTGGCCTACTGTGGCAAACTGCTGCAAGTCAGCGAGTGCCTGGTCATAGACACGATCGATCATCTTGTCCACTTTGATGTACATTTTCTGTTTGGTTCGGGTTTTGCACAGATCAAAGTGATGGGCAAAGGCGGACTGGGACAGTGGACAGAACATCGTAGAGGCTGAACAGGGCAACCTAAGGAGAGTGCAAGAGGAAACGAACAAAGAGGAGACAAATGAAATGTTCTCAATTCAAAGTCACTTCACCGGATCTGGTTGTGTTGTGACAGTTGCTTGAGCGAGAGAAAAATGCGAACACATCAAACAATTGAATTGATTGCTCAATATATTTCAAGTCACGTAGCAACCAAACACACACAAACACACAAACACAGAATTGCATTCGACAGTCAAACCGTTAGGGTGAAGGTGCCTCCCTTACGCTTCCCTTACAAACGCGAAAATCAATTATTGCACAAAAGAGTACTCAATTCATTAATCATTCATTGAATTTCATTCTAAAGGACTTTCCTACTTTGCACTTGCTACATTTGCTACTTTGAGTTATTTTTGGCCGCACAGAAGAATCTCGTTCAGGGGAAGATAAAGAAGTGCGCGGGAGAAATAGGTTTCGTTTTGTATTAACTCACTTTGTATCTTTCGGGACCTTTTGGGAAGGTTTTTCAGACTGAACATCGCAATTGAAATTGGCTATTGGATCAATTTGGTCTATTTAGGTCGACAATTTGGCTACTAGTGGACTCGACAGTAATTCAGAAGAAGTGGTGAGTGACATTTTGTTATTTACATCTCAAATTTTAAACATTTAGGTAAACATTATCTCATTCCAAGGTCATCTCTTGTCTTTGCAAATTGACCTCCACCCACAATCTCATCATAATCGCCTCGATTCATCAACCAACCACAGAAGTGTTGAACATGTTTGATCATCTTTACGTACTGGCACGTGGTGGCGTTTGTATCGATTCGGGCCAAATGAAATTCAAAATAATCTGAATATGACTTCGACTTAGAAAAAAACCAACTGAATTTGCAATTGAAATTCTGATCAAGCATTCTTTTGCAAATTCACGAAGATATAGTTGTGGAAAAGTTGGTTGAATTGAATTGAATTGAATCAAAAGTATTTTGACAAAGATAATCCAATGGTCATTGATGGAATTGCGCAAAATTGGGCTCGATTTTTACTTCAATCAACTTAAATACGCATTCAGCATCAGATCACTTTCATTTTAGGTCACCTTTGGAGGGAACTTTGTTTCCCTATTAATTTACTCGAGTTTCAGTTTGAGTTTAACTCGAATTTTCAATTGTAGAATTGCTCAACCCTCAGGCTGTGTTAACATCGATGAGACCACTTTGGACTGAATTCGTGCTCAGCCTTATTACCGGAAAATGTGCGCAAATTTGACACTCTGCTCGACAGTTACAAGTATTGCTTCTTTATGGCAAATATGTTTCTGTTTGTAGTTATGCTGTAATCGTCGATTTCATTTGCTCGATATTTTTGTCATTTTGCACGCGAACATCAAAATGGTTGGTACTTGAGTGGTGCTTTCTATTAGTTATTTCCAATATTAACGGACAGGGAAGGGTAGTAATTTTGAAACAGGCGAGATGTCGTTACTTGTCGAGCAGATAAATCAACTTTGTCGTGATAACAAATAGCAAACAAATGAACTAGAATGACTCATAGATAAGACTTGTAAAGTGGCTTTTTTATACGATTGCTATATTGTAATATTAGCAAATGCCAAATTCTCTATCTAATCCCAATTGTGTTTGCGCATTTGCAAATCTACAATTACTATGAAGTTATTCTTCATGAAGATGAAGATTGTTGTAATTGTATGGACAAATCGGTGAAGAACTGCGCATACAAGAGTGATTTCGATCGATCTACAATAGATTATCCAAATGGTTGGACGAATGCGTGAAGAACTGCGCATACAAGAGTGATTTCGATCGATCTACAATAGATTATCCAAATGGTTGGACGAATGCGTGAAGAACTGCGCATACAAGAGTGATTTCGATCGATCTACAATAGATTATCCAAATGGTTGGACGAATCGGTGAAGAACTGCGCATACAAGAGTGATTTCGATCGATCTACAATAGATTATCCAAATGGTTGGACAAATCGGTGAAGAACTGCGCATACAAGAGTGATTTCGATCGATCTACAATAGATTATCCAAATGGTTGGACGAATGCGTGAAGAACTGCGCATACAAGAGTGATTTCGATCGATCTACAATAGATTATCCAAATGGTTGGACGAATGCGTGAAGAACTGCGCATACAAGAGTGATTTCGATCGATCTACAATGGATTATCCAAATGGTTGGACGAATCCGTGAAGAACTGCGCATACAAGAGTGATTTCGATCGATCTACAATAGATTATCCAAATGGTTGGACAAATCGGTGAAGAACTGCGCATACAAGAGTGATTTCGATCGATCTACAATAGATTATCCAAATGCTTGGACGAATCGACGAAGAACTGAGCAACTGAAATTTCTCCAAACCCAAAGCTGATCGATCTTATTCACAGAAATTTGTATCGAGTACTACAGTGACAAATCAATTCCAATTCGTGAACCATATTACATTCGTTGGATTGAGGTCACTTGCATCATGTCAGCCTGGCAAATACCAATTCCACCTTGGAAATTCACTGAAAAATCTATTAAATCTATCAAAAGTTGCCAACAGAAACTAGTACAACTATTTGTACCGACATTTGTCGAGTACTCCAACCGGTGAATCCAAAACGGCGAGCCAATCACACGACCAATGTGGTATGCAGACTCGACTGATGCAAATCTATTCACAATTGGAAACCAATTCATGTTGGGCGATGATATTGTGGTGGCGCCATTGGCTTTGAATGAGAGGGATTCTAGAGAAGTGTATTTACCGGTTGGTAGCTGAACAAGAGAAGTGGTCAAGACCGAAGGCAATGTAACCACGATCAATCAAGTCAAATATAAAGGAAAGTCAAACAATACAATCAGAAATGTCAATGGTTTGTTGTATTTTTCTAGAACAAAGTTATAATTACGTCTAATAAATTATTTATTGGTTTTTATATATTTTAACTTTTGACATTTGCATTTTGTCATTTATGTCACAAACAGAAAGTATAATATCCGGCTATTCTAAATCCTAAGATTCCAATAGATCAACATTTCCTGTTATTGAGTTGTCGAGTCAAACGTACGCGCAAACTATATATTTGCATTTATAGTCAAGTGTTTATTTAGTTGCTCATGTGCAATACTATTATTGACTCAATGACCAAAAGATTGATTGCTAAATTATCAATTAATAATGGTTAATTACAAGTTATTACAAGTTGCATTCACACTCACACAAAATCCGAATCCAAAATGAACGAATCCACTCTCAGGCACTCGTCTCATCCAGTGATCATCATAATTCTTGTTCTCTTCCTTCTGTGTATTCTTATATTCACAATTTTGTATTTTGTTTTCAAAAATTTTGTTCACAGTAAATGATAAACAAATAAATGATTTATTAAATAAATTTTATTAATTAAAATTGAATTATTGATTAAAGTACATACACGGATTGGTCAACTGATACGAAACGAACTTTTTGAACGAGCTTGTGTGAAGCGTTTCGCAATGCAAAATCTGATCCCAGTACGATTGGTTTGTCCTCTTTGGGCTGTGCCTATTTCTTCGATGCGATGATTCGTACAGACAAAAGTCTGAAACTATTCCGTTCAAAGGATTTTGCTGTGCAACACAAACAAGCTATGGTGAATGGAATGGAACCACTTTTTGCAAAAATCAGTCGAAGCATTGAGACATACATGTAGTGCATGTAGATTGTGATTGCAATCATATACATGTATTGAGTGTAACCATGTACAATGTGATCCTTAATAACAATCCAAAATGAAGTTTTATTTACAAAGGACAAACAAAAAACCGACAATGGTATTGTTGCAAACATAGAAACAATGTATTGCTAAAAGGAGTATGCTCAAATTAACAATTTTCTTACAATGGGATTTGACCTATACCAGAGTGTAGTACTCATCTAAGGATACAAAAAAGTCATTGGGACCTAGGGTCCAGGAGACGTCGTTTCGGTACAAAATGGCGGACAACTTCCTTAAAAGCACGTGTAGCTATACGTCAAAAATATGAATAAAAATTTTCTATTTTTTTATTAAAGCTTTAAGTAATTTTGATTTCCATGTTATACGATTCCATAACTCACCCAGTGACAAAATAAAATCAATTGGACCGCAGGGTCCACCAGGTGGCGCTTTTGAAGCACATTTAGTATTTAATTTTTTCAATTTTTGTCTAAAGCGCCACCTGGTGGACCCTATTATCCAAATAATTTTATTAAGCCATTTGGAGACTATTGGAACATTATTCAAACAAAAATTCATTTGTTTAAAGATATAATATTCAAAAATGTATAATTTCAATTATATTTTTGACGTTTTGGCCTTCGAGAAGAACACCAACAAGGCCTACATCATTGACCCCACCATTCGATTCGAGACCAACGAGGACGTTGGTGCACTGGCTGACGAGTAAAAGAAGAAAATATATGAAAGTTGTGTTCCGTCTTTGAAGCTCCGTTATCAACACTACGGAGTACGTGAATATGAAGTCATTGGACTCTGGTTTGGAGCCAGAGGTGCCTTGAGCAAGGAAATGGTTGAGTTCTTTAACCGTTTCAAACTAGACAAAAAGCGTTTGCCGGACCTTGCAGAAATGGTACTTGCAGACTCTATTCAAATTGTACGTAGTCACATTTACTCACAAGAATAAACTTTTATATGTGATCAAGCACTACTTGTTTATGCCATAATGTTCCCATAGTTTTAAATCTATTTTGCATAATCTTTATTCTGTAACCCACTTGTTTGTATTTTGTGTGCAATTGTCCTATGGATTGATTAGTATGATGTGTCTCATGGCAACCCATCTTAGGTGGGAAGCACCGCTCTATTTTAATAAAGTTGTTTTATTCTTACACGTGCTTTTAAGGAACTTGTCCGCCATTTTGTACCAAAACGACGTCTCTTGGACCCCTAGGTCCCAATGACTTTTTTGTATCCTTAGATGAGTACTACACTCTGATATAGGTCAAATCTTGTTGTAAGAAAATTGTTAATTTGAGCATACTTCTTTGTTGGTCACAAAGTGAATCGAATAGATTATATCAAAATTTATTGACTCTACAACAACTGATTGAATACGATCAGGAAGGAATGCATTTTGATGACGACGAATTGGAGTTTGATCATGAGACATTGAGACTCGAATCAATAATATTGCTCAATTCATGGATGAAACACTTTGAACAAGTCGATCGCGCAAACTTGTTTCCTCTCCATTTGGTTGTCGAAATATGTCGACGAATGTTGTGCAAGTACATTTTATTCATTAATCGATTATTGTTTTTAGGTTTGACTTTCAAATGCGATTATTTGCTTATGTTTGGTGGTGTGTTTGGTTGCTAAGTGACTTGAAATATATTGAGCAATCAATTCAATTTGTGTCACTCTTCTTTGTGTCGATTTGTTGTGTTCACATTAACAAAGAACATTACAATTATATTCTTTTAAAATCGAAGATTTCGACTATAGATTTTTTATTTTCTATATATTTAGAGTTGCGCTTGTAAATTAATAAAACATGCAAACACATCTAACGCTTCTAAATTGATAAAACAAGAAAATTGAACGGGTAATTCATTTTCCAGTAAATAATAAAAAATCGTGCCCCAGGTGTAACTGCAAGAATTGTTGCATAAGTGTTGCATATAATGAGTATGTATTGGTACCTAGGTAAATAAGTGAACCAATCGATTGACAGTTCTTTCCAAATTTGCAGTTGTAAGCATTGGACAGGTTTGTTTATTATACGTACTCGAACAATTGGAAAACAAATCCAATATATACATATAATCCAAGGTGCAACTATTTAGAATCAACGATTCTTGTTATATCTTTTTGGTTAATTTCTGAAATGTAATGAATGATATTCTGTCATGGGAGACGTCACAAAAAAAGCATTATATTTGTCAATTAAAGCTATTGATAATGGTATTGGCTTGACTACAAATCATTGACTAAACTATAACTGAAGAATCACTCAAAATGAATGAATAATACTTTCTATTTCTGGTTTAAGTGAAAATTTGTTCTTTGAAACTGACTGTTTGGCTTATTCAAGGATTCGTGTTCATAACTTGTTATCTCCCATTGACGGGATTAACACCTGGGGCACGATTTTTTATTATTTACTGGAAAATGAATTACCCGTTTAATTTTCTTGTTTTATCAATTTAGAAGCGCTAGGTGTGTTTGCATGTTTTATTAATTTACAAGCGCTACTCTAAATATATGGAAAATAAAAAATCTATAGTCGAAATCTTCGATTTTACAAGAATATATTGCATCGATTTTCAAAACGTGTTATGAATATGTTACCAAGGCAAGTCCAAAACACACTGGAAAGCTACAAGGCACGATTCCTTTTGGCAATTGCTCACAGGGAACAATACGGCTCCATTCCAGTTGAAATCCAAACCAAAGCACGATTCCATTCGCCATTTGCTCACAAGACACAATATAGCTACATGATCATGGTGATCATAACTATTACCAAATCGTTGTAGACAAAATCTAGCATACAGGAAAATAATATTTGTTATATTAGCAAATAGATTTTCCAGAAAACTTACGAAATAGCATCCACGGATATATAACAGTATAGCACCGTTAACTTTTTGAATGTTGGCGGTATCAATTATAGAAGGTTGAGCCAGAGCTTGCTTCATGCTAGTGTCCACCACTCGTGGTCAACTTGTTTAGCTTCAATCACATGTGGTTTATCATTGAATTGAACACGAGCGGTCGTATTCACGTTCACATCTGGCAATGGTGATAGACGATTGTCTAATGCCACGGGATTGTTCAGGTTCTTCTAGTAGGACAATCTTATTATAAGGGCATACAATCAATTCCATGTTGTCACTTTTCGGTTTAGTATCTGATTACGGAGTTGACTGGTGGAGAGATCGATTGAGTCGATTAGAAGTTGGGGTTACAGGTAGAAATTCAGAGTTCAAACTCACAACGCGACGTTACAGCTCATCCTTCTGTACTGTACTGTAGAGGCCAAAGTACGGTTAAGATGGTTCTTCACCTTGCCTTCCCGATGCTATTTCGTTTCCAGTGCAGAAATCCAAACTCCAAATCCAGAAAAAACAAGATTCCAATTTGTTCACAAAAGAACCTAACCTAATTTGAGCACGTTGTTGACAAAACAATGTGTTTATGCAGCATCGAGCAGTAAACAAGACCGTCCACAAATGACGTTTGTTTTCACTCAAATTACGCATTTGACAACAAATAAGACAAACACACACGAGCATAGCAACGTATTCAGAAGTTCAACACACAAACATGCGCGAACTCGATTTCACGTGTGATTTTTGGTCTTTTGCGCATCTGGGCAAAAACATGGGCAATTCACATAGTACATGTGATTGCGTCACTAACTTCTACAATTCAAGTGCTCCTCCTTGCTGGTGGGCAAAAGACACACCTCCTCCACTTCCACAATGACGTCCCCGAAAGGCTTAAAATGTACCAAATTTTTTTTGGGCACTAGCGCCCAATGGGAGAAATACATTGAAAAGCGTCAGTCATACGAGCAGAAATAACTAAAAAATCTTTAACAAAACTAGAAGTTAAGTGAGTTTGTCTTGCACAAATTGCTCTTGACTTTGTTTGTATCCTACTGATCATTGTGAATGTATCATGATAATTAGGCAGACCACACTAACCACCAAAGTCCTGCTCGGATATGCTGTTACGGCTCTGGCTGCTTGTGAGGCTAATTTTTATATGATATTCTGAATACGTGTTTGAACTAAATGAGTTGCGCTGCAGTGGCGTAGTGAAATTGCAGATGTACTAGACTCTTGCTGCGTTTATATTAAAAGTTTGGTTATTATTATATTGGTACTTCTTTGAAACAGTTCATTCACCAGGCAAATGCCAACAGTTTAAGTGTCTTACTCTGAATGAGCAAATTTTGGTTTATCTGTGCTCAATCATCTCTCAAATCAATCTCAACATTCTCACCAACAACTCGAAGGGAGAAGTTAGTGACTAACTGTTTGTCAATATCACGATTGGTAACTAATTTGCCATGAAACCGTAAACTACCGTAAAGTGAAGTTAATAGTAAGCAGTACAATTACTAACAAACAACCTTTTCAGGTGTAATTCAGGACACTCGTTAATGACAACACAAGGTGTATTCTGCTGCTTGATAATATTGCCTGAATATCAGTGATAAAGAAGAATTTGGCAAAATGTTTCTCTTCAATCTTTGACACCATTCAACTCTCATGATATACGATCTCTTTTGCCTATTTGATCCTTTAACAGCCATTCAACCAACGATTAATAATTGATTATAGTAATGTGAATCAGCTAATGCTAAAGATATCTTTAGTGGAATTTCAACGTACAACGATAATCACCACCACGATGTACTTGTTATAATTTCTTTGCACTAGAAACATTACTCAAGGCGAGATGAGATCCAACAAGCCACTCAATCACGAGAATGTCTTTATTGCTAGTTTCAATGAAACAAAATGCGATCAACATAATTAGCTTTCCACAATGTATTTTTTAACTCAACTTGGCTACTTTTGGTTGGCGAATTGGTAATGTCTACTAATGGTTCTGCAGGGCGATTGGGACGAACTGCATTATTGAACAAATTTGAAGCTGGTGACGATGATGAATTGTTGTCAACTCGAAAGACTGAAGATGGCTTATGATGCAATGGTGAAGAATGCAATGTAGGCTGAAAGGACGTTGGAATCAAATTAGACTGTGTTCCAGTTTGAGTCAAACTCGACTGTTGAGACAACGAAAAGGACTGTGATCTTATTTTGTGTTTGTGCTGAAGATGAGTTTGCAATTCAATGCTACTCTTGAATTTGTCGTTGCAACCTATTACTGGACAGCTATCTTTGGCACTGGCTGGATTTGACTCGTTGAGAGTATTCGTGGACAGAAACCCTGAGTCATTCAAAGTGCTTTGTGTATGAGTTCGTGTTTCATCAAGTAAACTTTGATCATAATTCATAGAGAAACCAACAGTTGATTGAAAGTTCTCGTCATCATTTGCAATTTGATTAATTTCATTTTGAAACAAAGTGTGTTTCGAAGCAGCGAGTCGAGATGATCGTCTTGATCCTGTTCGATTGATCGCAAAAATGCCGAAACACGATGGAGTTGGCTGCAGGTTCTCGTCGTCACTTTCGCGAAGATCATTAAGTTGAGCACTTTGAGAAACTAAACGAGATTTTTGATGGACTGTTGTATTACGCTTACGTGTAATGGAATCAACCGGCAATGGTGGAGGAATCGGACGAGGTATCTCGTCTCTGCTAGCTAAATTATTCGATGGTTTACTCAATGACATTGAAGTTTGTCTGCGAGTGCTGTATCTAGCTGTTTGATCTAAAGTGGTCAAATTACTTGTGAGTGTAGATGCTGTTTTGTCATTCAGTCCAATGTAAGCTCGATTCAATGGTTGAATGACTTGTTCAGTCTCTTGGTCACTTCCGAGAGTGCTTGTACTAATGTTCAATTGGGAATCACTTCCAGACGAAGTTACACTCGTGTTGAGATCGCTCTCCGAAGTGCTGTCATTCAATTTGACACATTTAGTTAGAACCGATCTGCTTCTACTTCGAGAAGTTCGAGTGTTGGTTGCTTTGGTTCGACTATTTGATGCAGGCACAATGGTGGTTGTCAACTTAGTGTGCTTACTTTTAGTTTGATTCGATTTGATTGATTCGATTTTGTACGTGGGATCTTCAAGGTCATCCCAGTTATCATCCCAATCGGTCCAGTCCACATCATCCTCTGGATCAACATCCAAGTCTTCGTCATAGTCACAATCGTCCTCATCAGACTCCAACTCAGCGTCATAATCCTCATCCTCCTCCTCATCATCATCCTCAAAGTCATCCTCAAACCAGTTGTCAATCTCTTCATTGTTCTCTTCTTCTATTTCCTGTTTCGACTTTAATTTCATTCGGACAAATTTATCAGACAAACGGATCGTTCTTCGCAGGGATCGATCAGTTCGAAGTAAGTCTAACATTTCCTGACAACTTCTTGTCAAGTTGTACCGAATTGACATTATCATTTTTACTGTCGCTAGCTTCATTCTACTTTTGTTCTTTGACCAGAAATAATTGATTTCCGAAAATAGTCGTTCACACGTGGCATTTGTCCCCGGCAAAGCCATCGCATATCGGACTAATTTCTTCAACTCGTCCAGTCCCTCAACATGTTCCAACACTTGAGTCCATCGTTTGGTAGCTGGAACAGAACGTCTCTTATCACCTGATAAAATGACCCATTGGTGAGAGCTGAGTTCAACATAACTGTTCACTCTCTCAATTTCCTTATTAATCTTTTCACAGTCTAGTTGATGGTGCGGGTTCTGTTCGTGATAGAACTTAATCGATTGAGCCACTTGGTCTACAGCAATGGTGCTCTTCAAATTTGTCCACGACAAAGTTTGGAGCGGAATTGTCCACTGAGACCAGTCAGTCATGTATTTATGCAATTTGCCGTAGAACTTCTTGGCCCGATTTCGCAAACTGTCAATTCGACTGGTCTCCCATTGGTGGAAATTCATATATTCAAGTGCGGAAAGTGGAAGTTCACTTGCTTTCTCTTTGTCAATACAAATTTGCTTCAAATCATTAAACTTGCCAATCGAAGTGACCAAAACAACTTCTTTGCCTTCAATTTCCTCAACTGTCTTATGGAAGACTGAAGCTATCTGACGAAGTGTCAACAACCAGGGAAGATGGTCATTGTTCGAGTAAAAAGCCTTCAGCTCCTTCACCTTCTTGTTGCTCTTTTTGTGAATTTTGATTCCTGAGAAGTACAAATTGAGAGCTGACCATTTGTCGATTATGACAGTCAAAGCTGGAAGTAGACTGAGCCAACGAGTATGGCTGAACGATTTAGGCAGTTCTTCTTTAGTGTCGAGTGCATTGCAAATATCGAGGAAGACAGACGAGTTGACATTCTCACGCTTGAAGTACGTGAATGTCTTACGTAGCATTTCCTGAATGTCTGTCCCTGAACCTTTGAGTGCATTTTGTATGGCATTATTGATAATGTGAGCAAGGCAGCCAATGCCGACAAGCTTCTTACCAAAGATGCGCAATAAGACACGGAAAATATTCTTCTTTCCGCCTCGATTCATCCCACCAAAGTTGGTCGGCGCATTGTCAGCGCATATGGCGATGATCTTCTCCTTAGGGATGAGCCTGACCGCGTCCCTAATGTGCTTTGCGATAGTTTTGGCCTTTTCGCCCTTTGTCTCAACTATGTCCAGTATCCTATGCTGCAATCCTTTTCGCTCGTCAAAATATGTTGCAAATATTGGCAGCATTTTGATGTGCTTGTGGTTGCTGCAATCGAAAGAAATCACTACATTTTGAGCATTCTCAATGTCGTCTCGAAGCATTCTCTCTGCGTGGTCACTGAAGACGACAGTGTTGATTGCTTCTGATTTCGTCGATGAGCATTGATAGTCAATGTTGCAACAATTGCTCATTAAGCCACTGAAGCAACGCTGGGATTTGAAGGATAAGCCATGGTTTGCTGTATGATACGCATTGATTGCTAAAAAGAAGGTAAGAAACAAATGATTTAATTGTCATAGAAATTATAATATATTAATATATTTATTAATGAAAACAGATTGATATTAGGTTTTATTATAGTTCCTAGCAGTAATAGCTCAATAGCAAATAAGTCTTCTTATGTCACTCGATTCTAATGCTCAATTTGAACGCCATCGATTGCATCTCCAAATTGTGATCAAACTTGCTTGAAAATCAGTCCACAATGAAGCTAATATGTAGTTGGTTATTTGTATAAGTGACCATTCGATTCCTGTTTGTCAACATGACAATATCCGAGCAACCAAAAAATCAATTAATCTCAATCTTGACCGAGTGCAATCGCAATAGTGCAATAGAGTATACTCTCAATGTGTGCTAGTTAGTTGTTTTGTTGTGTTTTGTTTGCTTTGTCTGTTGTATTGGTCGATTATGTGGTAACGATTCAAGGGCAGACTGTGTGATCTATAGCCCTGCAGTTTTAGTGTGAATTGGTGGCTAAACTCATAGTCCGAGACTCTCCACTGACCATAATGCACAAATGTCCAATTGAGCGTGCAACAGTTTGCTCATTCTCTTTCATTTCAGCATAGACATTCTCGCAGATCATGTCTTTGCATTGGTCTTCATCCGTCGCTCAAGCACATTGTCACCCGCGTTCTTGAATCTTCTCGAGCCCACCTCGTCCTTGAAACGAACAGTCTTACGACATTCCTCGCACGTGTGCACCAAATTCATCATTCAGTGAACTGTCATTCAGCAATCCACATCACGTGACTTGGTGTTTGCAAAATTAGATGAGCCATTACAATACATTCACACCGAGTGGTTCAATACAAAGAGCAACAATTCTCAAATGAAATTGACCTAAGTGAGACAAAAAACGTATTAATACTCAATGGAAACTCCACAACAAACGAACTTACAAGTAAAAGGCAAGCCAAATAACATTTAATGTTCAACTGCATTGAGCCATGACGGAATGATGTTCAATGAGCATTGTTCATATCCGTAGTGAAACTTGTCTATCGGGATGACAGTAATAGACAGAAACACTGGTCGGGCATTCGCTTCTAATGCCATGACTTCTAGTGACCAACCATTTGTACAACATAGTCGATCGATCAGCCTTTGATGATAATTATCAATTGAATTTACTTCGCGTGACAAACACGATTGCCAACGAACATTAGCAACCTTAGTCACATTATGAAACAGTCAACGCTCAGGATACATCAGCACTATTGGTATTAGAGTCAACAGCTCATTCAATCTATTTATAATTAAGACATTATGATTATTGTTGTGTTGGGTTATGAAGCTAATGAATGTTAAATCGATGGGACATATTTGGTTATACCATAACTCATAATAACAAGTAAGTGAAACTTTTTGATGTTAGGAAACATTGAGGTTAGTTTTAGTGGCAATTTTGATGGTGGCACTGAACAGAGATTATTGATTTGTTAATGATAGTGAGAGCACATTGCATTGTGCAACCAAGTCAGTCTCCAATAGTCACAATTATGAACGAATAAGAATGTAAATCAAATCACAAACCTTCAAGAATTGTTTTGTCGTCGAGTGCAGTAACTCGAGCTTCTGCAACTGGATTCACAGGTGGATGCTTCAAATCGTGCAGAGCCTTCATCTCGGGTGTTGTTTGCCTAGTGCAGTGGCGATAAAAATAGTGATTCTCGTTTTTGCTTTCAGGAGCTTTGATAACATTTTTGTGGCATGCAACACAATGATACTTATCTTCATTGTTCAGTTGGTATTTGCAAGTTGGGTCGGGACATCTTTCACCCGGAAAAACAAAGAAATCTTCTACATTTACTCTCAAAGCGGAACGATGCCTTCGAAACATTGCTGCGATTCTCTGAATAATGCGAAAACATTTAAAAAGTGCTACAAATAAATAATCAAGACATACCGGCGAACAAAGAAAATGTTATTTAAAAGGGTAAAACGGAGACAAAACCTCGGATTTGTGCCACAATTCAGACTGGCACTTTAGTTGAGACTCAACCTGGGACTGACAGAGCAGTGGTGGTCAACAATCAAAGAAAAAGGAAGCAAAAACCAATTGGTCGAGGCGAAAGCGATGCAACCGGCGGGAAATCACAGACACCAGTGAGGCAAACAATAACGAAGGGGTTGTAAATCAAAACATTCAAGTCAGCTGATGTGAAATTGGCGCGCATCGATGTCACGACATGGATATCATATGTGTAGGGGTACGGCTGCTCCGTTCAGTGCACTCAGCTAATTCGCAAACTCATTTCTCCTCCAAACGCACATTTATACAGGACAAATTATGTCATAATTTATTGGAACAAATTGTTTATTATATACATTGTATTGTACAAGCAAAATTGGTGTTTCAGGATACGACAGATTGTTTGACAATGAATCAATCAAAGTGGAAAACATGTTCTACAGCAAATACACTAGTTTAATGCCAAAATAAGGTGTATTACACAGTTCAAATAAGTAAACTAATCGTGCGCCGAGATTGGTCTTTTAATCCAAATCTGGAATATTCATGAGGAAACATTCGGAAACGATGGCATCAGCTCTTGGTGTGCGCGCAATAACGGCAACTTTCACGACCGGACTTTGGTCTAGACGAATACACGTGTGTGGTTGCAATGGTGGAGTGCCAAATGGCACCATCAATGGTAGACTTGATGACATGCTCATGTGGGAAGCATTTGGCAATGGTGAGAAATTGTGCTGTCATTGGGAACAAAATGGATGGTTCAGATCGGTGGTGGTTATGCGTGAAGATGACCAAATGACTATATCCTGCTAAGAATTGTCTTGCGGTAATGAGAATGAGAACAAACTGCCCGGTCAATGGCTCTCGAGAGTCGACGATCGTCAGTTGTCTAGAGACTGTTGTTGAGAAAGGCGATTGTGATTGAGGTATTAATAATAATTGAGGATTATGTTCAAATGTTCAATAACTTGATAAGCAGAAGAAATAAACAAAAATTGTTTCCAAAAACGATCAAACAACATTCCCAGGCATGAGAAGTTGGTAAACTTGATTGCCGCTGATGATGGAATTACTGTTGTAACTCATTTAGTACAAAATCTTTCAGGCCCACTTGCCCACGGCCAAAGCTGTTGTTGTGCGATGCTGAAATAGTCTGAATTATGTGAAGGACAAATTAGGGACTAGAAAATTAGAGATGCTAAGGTACTTATGCATTTTTTATATAAAAGTGCGTTGAGCTGATTGAGTGATTTCTTCATACAAAGACATCGAATTAGTCATTAATGGCTTGTTTATGGACACGACGAATGTCGCCGATTATGACCGAGTATGAGGATAGTGAAACTCTTGTGAAATTCAACGATGAACTTAAACATTCATGGCATTATATTGCTAACAACTCACGGAATGAACGAAAATAAACAAATACTTCACTGCGCCACTGCAGCGCAACTCATTTAGTTCAAACGCGTATTCAGAATATTATATATTAAATTTGCTTTATAAGCAGCCAGAGCGTAACAGCTTATCCGAGCAGGACTTTGGTGGTTAGTGTGGTCTGCCTATGATAATGTCACATGTCGACTTGCTGAGACTGTGGATGTTGAAGAATATGACCAACTTGGTAGTTTTTGTTTGTTCTCCAACTTCTTCATATTCATCACAATCCTCAGTCCTACATTCGACAGTGGACTATTATCCATCAATTCCATCTCATTTTCTTCCTCTTTGATTTCTATAATAATTATTATTGTGATAATTATAATCATAAATCACTTTTCACTATCAACTTACCTCGTATTGACTTGTGCCAATATTTCTTGAGTTTTGATTAATTTTTGTAATTATTACTTTACTTCATGTTTTATTTTAGGCTGACATTTAATGAAACGGTTCAAACACTGCTGTTTTAAATTGAAGTAAATGGAGATCAAATTGAAGTGCTCCGCATTTGGACAAAATAATGCAAGGTGCCGAATTGAATTGATTGCTGCGAACGAATCTAAAATGAAATTAAAGTTCATTCAATTTTGAGGTCATAAATGCATTATAATTAAATAATTAATCACACGGCATCGTTACTTTTAGTGACTTTTAATGAAAAATATTAAAGATAAAAAGTGATCACAAGTTTTAATGTGATGCTAATGCCTAATTGACCAAAATTATGACCAACAAATTGATGGTCAACATTTCGTTAAATTACTTTTGGTTTTGGTTGACAATTGAATCAGCCAATTGATCATAATATAAACAAACTAATTGGAGGAAGAGGAAAATGTTATCTTCACAATGGCAATGCTGTTGTGGGTGATATAAAGTCTGGGTAAGGGCAAAGGACAGAGATCAATCATTGATTACAAAGGTGAACTATAAAGGTGAGTGAGGTATGTGATTGTTGTTGTGTCTGTCCTGTACGACTCACATTCACAATGTGCGATATCAACAAATGTTGAGTTGAGTCAATGTTGGCTTATATTTAATAACCCAAATAAAATAGTTACTTTCCCAAATAATAATAATTATTTTCCCAAATAGTAACTTTCCCAAAATAAATAATTTTTATGCCAAGTAAAAAATATAACCAAAATATTTAGTAACTTTCCCAAATAATAATATTACAAGGGTAACTAATTGACCAATTGGGGTATCTACTTGCCCAAATAGGGTATCTAATTGACCAATTGGGGTATCTACTTGCCCAAATAGGGTATCTACTTGCCCAAATAGGGTAACTAATTGACCAATTGGGGTATCTACTTGCCCAAATAGGGTAACTAATTGACCAATTGGGGTAACTACTTGCTTAATTACTTGTGGAATCCAACAACTAGCCAATTGAAGATCTTGCTTCCCACTAATTGAGGATTTAGCTACTTAAAAATTGTAAAATCTAAAAATCAGCATCAATTACATCAATATAAATCAATTTGGCAAAGTGACTAAAATTTTTGGTAACAAAAACTATTTATTTTGGGAAAGTTACTATTTGGGAAAATAATAATTATTTTTTGGGAAAGTAACTATTTTATTTGGTATTTTAAATATAATATATGTCATTAACTCGACAACCAACCAAAGTCATCGACAACTAATTCTCATCGTCTTTGGTTCTTTCATCAAATTCACTTTCAATCTATGAGTTTCAACCTCACAAACCGCGTACCTCAAAATGAACTTGCTCTCTCACTTTTGAGTCACACAAACTTTTGACTCATCACTCGAAAGTGTATTTGACTGCGAGCACAGACCGCTCAGTCGGTCAGTTTGCTTTTAGTCTTCGCTCGATCGAGTCGAGTTTGTCTCTCCTTGTTGTTGTCGACTTTGTCCCATTTCGCGTGATCTTCAAACGAAGCTTTTTGGCTTGACTTGCTTTTGTGTCACTTTTTGATTTTTGTTTAGGTGCAATCGAAGATTCATTCATTCCGTATGTTTATTCGCCTTTTGTACAATTTGAACAATTTTGATTTTAATTTTGTTTTTGTTTTTTGTATATTCCATTTACTTTAGACTCGTAACTTGACGCATCATCATCTAAACTCGCATTGTGATCATGTCACAACAACAGGAACAAGTGAATGATCCAAATGGCGGCGACAATGGACGCGACGGCGATGGTGGTGGTGATGGTAACCCCATCGAAATCCAACCTCCGGGGACTCAATCTCGGTGGTCTTCAATCAGACAGACCATGCACGAAACGATTCGTCTTGAATGGCTCACTACTTTGCGCAATTTGATTTGTGACTGCTGCACTTGCGACTCTACTTGTTGCACCAAAAACGAAGACGACATTAAGACTCCTGAGGACAGCAGCAACAACCGTGAAGACTCAACTACTGATCAACAACGTCCCAGAATGAGCGCGGCTAGAGCGAATTTATACAAGAATACTGAGTCACCTGTGGTCGAATCGATTCCTCTTTCTGTTCTTAAAGAACCGCTCGCGACAAATGTTCAAGTTCATTTAGGCGAACGCTCAACAACAACTACCAAAGAAGAATCCAAAGATCGGATTTTGACTCGTCCCACTACAGCACCACCACCGCCACCAACAGTCAAGGTTTCTGTCGAGCCAACCACTTCACCTTCAAAGGAGAAATTGTCCGACGACGCTCAACCGAAGAAGGACGAGACTGTTGACAAAACAGTTGAAACCGCCACCGATGACGATGGTCAAGTTACAGTTACGGATGGTCTAACCAGTGAAAGTGCCAAACTCGCCTCCTCCTCACCCAAGTCTGAATCATCAGTCAAAACAGTCAAATCATCCAAAGACGACGACTCAAATGACCACGACAAGTCCCAGGATGGAACCATCACCACCATACTCGACAGTGAGATGTAATCTTCAATCTTTGATAGTGACATTTGTATCGAATACTTGATCAAATCTTTTTTGTTCTCTAAATTATCTTCTACATTCGATTGATTCAATTGTAATTACATTCGATTATGTATGATTAAATTAAGTATTATTGTGTGAAATAAACAAAATATTTGACGAATTAGGTCTTTTTGGTGTTTTGCTGATTATGGTCATTTGGGCAAACTTGATTGTGTGCATTTGAATTTGAACTTGACATTTTGATTGATTGAACATTTCAAGTTGATGTCAAGTGGTGTCGCCATAGTTTGATTGAACTTGTCACTGACTCAAACAGTCATACGGTCAATCACTAGCCATCACTTTTATTAGTCAAACAGTCGACAGTCTATCTGACTTTTAGGTATAAAAGAAGACGTGCCTTTCTCTCCTCTTTCAGTTCATATTTTATCGTTGTCGTGTGAGGACGCTTGTTTTCCTGCTTGGCCACTCTCTCGAAGTTTGAAGAACCTTTTTGTCTTGTGTTTTTTCTTCAGTCAAGTTTGTTTGCGCTCTGTGAAACTCGAAACTCGTGTTCATCATCAGCCATGTACACTTACCCGAAACTAAGCCGTGGCATGAGTGGAAATGATGGAAATGATGGCTCCGGTGACGACAAGCGCGACGACAAGCCACACGACACGCAACAGTCATCATTTGTGTATTGGATTTTAGGTGGCCTGGCTTTCTTCGTCCTTGGTGGTCTCGCCGCTTTGTTACGAGCGCTCATAAATGTGGCTCGATCGCAACGATTGGTGCCGCCTCCGCCAGCTCAAGGCGACACAACTCAAGAGAACCCGACTGGACCCACCCAACCTGGTTCCAGCTCTTCGCCTGGCTCATCCTCACCTGGCTCATCTTCAACTGGCAGAAAGCGTGAAGTGGCAGGTCAGCCGAAACCGAAGACAACTTTGAAGGATCTCGATCATGAGGAACACGCTTCGCTGAGTACCATCCCGGAAAGTCTAACTTCACACGCAGCGCCTATCGCAACACCCGAATTGTCTTTATCCGATAAAGAACCTGAAGACGGCGATGACAAGGTGGAAGAAGAAAAGGCTGATGATGACAAGCCAAAGGACGATTCCGATGCAGGTACCGATGGCGATGGCGATCAGCATGAGAGTCCTTCTACTACACCACCAACACCAGCGCCGGTCTCTGTCGACGTCGAGAAAACAACTTCACCTTCTAAGGACCATTCCCTTGAAACCGCACACGAATCGAACCAAACGGGCGAGACAGTCAAAGTCGATGAAGATCAAGTCAATCGCTCTACTGACGAAACTGAGAAACCAACCACCACCATCACCACTCCACCAAAGTCTGAATCTCCCAAAACGGCCAAATCCGAAGACGACGACTCGAATGATGATGACAAGTCCCAGACTGAGAAGGACACCAACAACCAGGAAGAAAGTAGTCACTAGAACAGTTAGCCTTTTATTACGAATGTTTTATCTCGATTTGATCACACTTGATCACATCACTTTTAATCTGTAAATTATTATCTCAAAGCACACATTCATTCACTTATCATGATGATTTCATTGTAACCTTATTATGTTATTGTGTCAACTTTGTGTAATGCATTAATGGAAATATTGGAAATGATTTGAATTGGCAGTAATAAAGTTGTAAACTCATTCTCAATATGGTTGATTCGTGAATGTATTTTGTATTCGAATACTCCACTCTCGTAGATTGTCAATTTTACAATTAATTAGTGATCGATACCGTCTGATTGCCTGACATACACAAATTAAAAAGTTAAAGTTTAATGTTTTCATTTTTGAATTCATTTCATATTTCAGTAAACAAATTGCTCTACACAAACGATGTGTCGCTTTTTAGAAAGTTTAACACTCAAGTTTGAAACACTTACTTTTGAATAAGTCACAACAAAGTCTTTATTGTTATACATAGAATTTTAGTCCTCAATCAGTTTATTGAAATGACAACAAAAAGAGAGTTGAATACAACTGCCCTCAGGCAGCTTGAACAGAATCCTCCGAGTGGAAGACCCTGTAGATAGTAAGAGATTCACGGGAGACTAGATCAATGATCGAGCCTATCCGTGACTTTGACATGCCTAGTTGTGACAATAAGTTGAAGGTGGCAGGGTTTATGGCTCCTCTTGATCCGAAGATGAGTCCAAAAACTTCAATCGATCCAACTTGATGGCCTAGTTCGACAAGTTTGGCGTAAATTGCGGCTGTAACCGATGCGTCGGAATATTTGTTCCGCTTGTCTTGATCTCTCTCGTTTAGAACTGATTTCGAGTTCTCGAATGAACATTGAACATCCAGTACCAGTGAGTCAGTTCCACTTGGGTCGATAGCTACAAGATCTGGAACAAATTTGGCACCTGCTCGATTCTTGACCGTAAAGTTCTTGTAGACTGTCCAGCCGTTGGCTTCAAGATGATCCATGATGATGTCCTGAGTAAGATTGTGCCGACGGTGATACATGCCTTCCATACTTTGGCATTCATTCAGAATGTGCTGCAAAGTTTCAATCTTGTTAGGACAATTCCGATGGCAGTACACAGGATCAGATTCGTAGCCAGAAGCTCCAATCGAGTTCGTCCGCATCCTAAGATAGCTTACAAAAAGTCGACCAGAGAACCATGTCTTCCCGCTCAAATGTCGATTGACAAGACCTCCACAAACGCTGAAACAATTTTGACCTTTGAACCGGTTGATCTGTTCCAAGTCGGTCAGTAGCCGAATTCGATTATTGCGGTGGAGAGGCAGTAGTCGTTCGATACGACGCAGGTTGTCCTTGAACCTTTTTGAAGTAGCAATATCTTTTATTAGCCAAGAATCCGAATACTTCAATCTTGCGAGCCGCTTGTATGCTAGAATCGGGATTTCGTAGCGAAATTCAGGAAGACCGAGTCCACCATCTTTGATTGGCAGGTGAAACCATGCGCTTGCAACTGAATCTGGCAAGTGGAGAAATGCCTTAGCGCAATTCCGTACCGCCCTGTCTAAATCCTTCAGTATGGTGGCAGTAAAATCCTCATGGACCTGACGATGAATATATTTCGGGATCAAGTGGACTCGCAACATGTACAGTTTCTGATTTGGTCGGAGACATGAGCGTCGCAACTTATCGAGCAATGATGAGATAGTTGATCGAGTCATTCTGTGCTTATTATCTTCATCGATGGTTACGCCCAAATAGGTCAGCTTATCGTCGCTGTTGATAGTCGATTCTCCAATTCGCAACTGCTGAGCATTACCGATGGTCATTGACTTGCTAGAGTTCGCGCTCAAGCCAACTGATTGATAGAAATCATTCGTTAGGTCGATTAGTTTTTGGAGGTCGTGATCATTCTCGGCCAGCAGCAAGAGGTCATCGGCATAGGCAAGGACTGCCAATCTTCCTGATTTGAATCGTACTCCGAGTCCGGTTAAATTAGCTTTCTCGAGGAGTTGATCCAGCACAAGATTGAAGAGGAAAGGTGAAAGGGGGTCACCCTGTTTTACACCCCTCTTTATGCAGATGTCATCACTTTTCCATTGACCAAGTGAGAGGAATGTCGTACAGCCGGCGTAGAGGTCCCGCAGAAGGTTGACACTGTCTTGGTTGAGCCCACGGTTGAGACAAGTGGTAAATATGGCATCTTGGCTGAGGCTATCTATCTATCTTTCTACTACACCACCAACATCAGCCCCGGTCTCTGTCTCTACCGAGAAAACAACTTCACCTTCTAAGGACCATTCACTTGAAACCGCACACGAATCGAACCAAACGGGTGAGACAGTCAAAGTCGATTAAGATCATGTCAATCGCTCTACTGACGAAACTGAGAAACCAACCACTACCACCACCTCTCCAGAGTCTCCACAAAAGTCTGAATCGCCCAAAGCTGCCAAAACCGAAGACGACGACTCGAATGATGATGACAAGTCCCAGACTGACAAGGACACCAACGAGCAGAAAGAAAGTAGCCACTAGAACAGTTAGCCTTTTTATTACGAATGTTTTATCTCGATTTTAGCATACTTGATCACATCACTTTTAATCTGTAAATTATTATCTCAAAGCACACATTCATTCACTTATCATGATAATTTCATTGTAGCCTTATTAAGTTATTGTGTCAACTTTGTGTAATGTATTGGAAATGATTTGAATTGGCAGTAATAAAGTTGTAAACTCATTCTCAATATGGTTGATTCGTGAATGTATTTTGTATTCGAATACTGCATTCTCGTAGATTGTCAATTTTACAATTAATTAGTGATTGATACCGTCTGATTTCCTGACATAGACAAATTTAAAAATTAAAGTTTAACGCTTTCATTTTGAATTCATTTCATATTTCAGTAAACAAATTGCTCTACACAAACGATGTGTCGCTTTTTAGAAAGTTTAACACTCAAGTTTGAAACACTTACTTTTGAATAAGTCACAAAAAAGTCTTTATTGTTATACATAGAATAGTGTAATGTCAGATATTTGTTTATATATTAGTAGAGATTATTTGAGAGGTAAGTAGATAAGTGATAAATATGTACAATAAAAAGATTGTACGAAAAGACGTCGGATTGAATGCATGCAAAGTTAGTGACAAACATCATCGTAAATAATCATCTAAACAACAGTTGGTGCAACATTGGTTGGACGAGTGTTTGGTTGAGTGTCATCAATTGGGCCAGACGCAGTTGACAAAATGTTATAGTAACTTTTATGTATGGCTCGAAGGTTCATGAAGAAGGTGACCATTACACCAGCGACGATTAGATCCAAAAGGGAAGCAAACACACCAAGAAAGAGCTCGGCGGATGATTTTCAGTGAATGACGATCCATCGTGGTTTGGTGTTTGGATTCGGTTTGGGTTTGGGTGACCGTGAAGAGACCAAAACGAGAAGGTGAGGGAGGAAGAGTGAGACAACCTTTTGCGAGTGACAACAAATGTGAGTAAGAAATGCCTCATCAATGTAGCTCACACACAAACGAGGTACACACGCTTGGGATTGTTGTTAGAGGCTCACTTTGAGCCACGAAAAAACATTCAAATTCATGAGAAATTCTACTAGATTTTAATCGTTTTCAATCAAAAAATTCCGGTTACAGTCACTGGTTGAATGATAATGTACTCGGGTGATGGTACATTTCATTTGCAAATTGAAGCAACAACAAAAATGTTACCACTCAAATTTGAAACACTTTCATTTGAATAAGTCACAAAAAGTCTTTATTGTTTACATATTGAATTATACATAGAGTAATATTGTCAAATATGTCACACATTAAGTGAAAATAAATGTGCACAATCAAAATATAGTACAAACAAATCGTTTACACCTCAGAAGTTTGAGTAACAATTCGAACAGCTTCAGTATGAACATCATAGACCATCGCCTGTCCAGCATTGGTTGTGTTTGTGGTTTGAGTGTCAATTGGGCCATATGGAGTGGACAAGTTGTGGCTGGCTCGAAGTTCCACAAAGAAGGTCACCATCGCACCAATGACAATCAAATCCAAAAGCCAAAGAAACACGAGAAGAACGATGTGATCAGAATTGGGAACATCATGAACAATCAAAATAATCTTCAAAACAGTGTCAATGCCAGTAAAGATCACTTTGAGTGCCAGAAAGATGGTCACCAGGGAGAGGTTTGGTGACCAGTGAATCATCTATGTCTTGTGGCTTGTAGTCAAACAAACTATGAAAGAATGGATCGCTAAACTGCGAATCATAGGCAGCATGAAGAATTGCAGATATTTCAGGATCAAGTGTCTTAAATATTCGAACGGTGCTTGGCGGAAATTCTTTGCCTGAAGACACCAAACAGTTTCACAGTGAGGACAGCCAAAAGAATCCCGAATCGTCACTCAGTGAAGAAACGCTTGATGCTGGATTGAGTCTGAATGACATAGGCAAACCCATTCTGCTGGTGGGCATTCCAATCGTGATCACACTCATGTTGGTTTGTGCTTTTGTCAGCATGGCCTGTAGCCATCAGCCTGAAATTTGTCACCAAGTGTTGGAAAAGGAGATTTGTGCGACCCTTGAGTCACCATTCGAATCTCGAATGTTCGAGCAACATGTCTCAACAGAGAACTTCATTAGTGCTCATATATCGCTGCACTTGCTCTGTCCTAAGCTGTACTGTTTTGTTCTTTCGCTTTAATAAAGAACTTTGACCTTCTCGTGTGCTTTCCTGTTTGCTCTTCGTGGCTGAGTCAACCGCTTGGACTCCCCGAGACCTGCTGTCGTGCTCTTGTGGCTGAGTCAACCGATTGTACTCCTCAAGACCTGGTTGTTCTTCGTAAACGAGTCGCCCGCTTGGACTCCCCGAAGACCTGTTTGCTCCAACACCAAGGCTCTCTCCAATACACGAGCCATCCCTCAACGACAGAAACCGCCTGATCAACCGTACCTGCCAACAAGGTTCACCAATGTCCGTCAGTCAACAACGAGCCCTGGCCCGAGAGAGTCGTGCGTGGTCTATGACAGGTCTGGCCATTCGTCTGAGTGGTGCCCGTGGTACCAAGACGAGCCGTACGCCGGAGGCCGGGAAGGTTCTCTTTGGAAGAAGGACCAGCGATGGAACCAATTCGACGACGAGACTCCTCGAATGGACCACCGACAACAAGAGCGACCTTACTTGGATCGGTGGCAAGACAGGCCCGCGTCACCAGAGAGTCACCCGATGACACCACCTATTCGACCTCGACACCAAGTGTCAGATCCTATACGAGTACCAGCTCAACCAAGACCAACTCGTCAAGATCAGTCACGACCAGCAACCCGACAGGAGAACCAGTCGAACGACCCGGTGTTTGGCGAACCAGCACATGTACGCAAGAGAGGTACAGCGACACTGAATGGTCAAGACCGATCGACAACCCCTCCTCGAGCGGACGTACCACAAGGAGAACCTCCTAAACGCGAGGCCTTCATCAAGACATATCCCGTAATGATCAACGTGGATCCTGTCTATCTAGACCGAAACTTGTACATCCCAGAGCCAAGTCCCATCAAGTACGTGTAATTATGACCTTTGTCTTGGTACTGGTTTTCTACTTCAAGCTCGCATGGTGTATGATTGGCAATGGCATGTTGATGTGTGGTTTAGTGTTTTTCCCCACATTGTATTTATTACAAATTATTCTCACTGCATTCAACACTCCATTCGACTGGTTCACTTCATGTTTCATCGCCTGGAACATTGCCGCCTCATGTAAGTTGTCAAGTTTAATTTGATTTTTTGTTTATTCACTTTGTTGTATATTTGATATAGCACTGTTCCTGTTTTATTTCTTGGACTCCCCCAAAGTGATCCGTCAAGCATATTTGATTTACATTGCCAGTTTAGTGAGCCTACATTTGATCACTATTTTGCCTCCCGTCACCACCAGCTGGTTCTTGCTGGGAGCGTTAATTTTGTGGGACCTTTTTGCGGTACTTTCTCCTTGTGGTCCACTTCGTTGCATTATCGAGATCATCCAAAACCGCTCCAAAAACAAAGAACAGGTGATGAAGTTGCCCGAAGTGATGCTTTACTCGACAATGGTTTACTGGCTCAACATGTCTTCCCAAAATGACACTCCAGACCGATATGCAAAGATATCCTCCGATTTTCGTCCCAAACTTGGCATGGGCGATATGATTTTCTACTCATTTTTGGTCGGGAAAACCTGGGCCTTATCTAATCGACTACTCAGTAGTACTCACCGTTCTGCTCGTGTCAATTTCCGTGTTGATTGGTATGTTTTTCACTCTCGTGTTGTTGATGGTAAAAAAAAGCACTCCCTGCCCTACCGATCAGTTTGACCCTTGCTCTTGTGGTACTGCTGGTGTCCAAATACTTTGTGGAACCGTTTTCCAACAAACTCAATGTACGCATGATTTACATTTAGTTTAGTCGGCGCACTCGAGTCAAATTTCAATAAACAATATATTTTATTTCATAACATTATATCAACATTTTTTTAAATCTCTTAATAGTAGCACAGATGACTTCATGTGCCAATTCGGGATGCGAGTTAATTAGATTTTTAAAGCTATCCAAATCCATATTCGGCGATCTTTCACTAAATATGGCCTACTATCACCTTCGAATTACATGAGAAATTCTACTAGATTCTAATCGTTTTCAATCAAAAACTTATGGTTACAGTCACTGTTTGAATGATAATGTGCTTGGGTGATGGCACATTTAATTGAACAAGAACAACAACAAATGTTACCACTCAAATTTGAAACACTTTCATTTGAATAAGTCACAAAAAGTCTTTATTGTTTATATATTGAATTATACAGTAATATTGTCAAATATGTCACATTTAGTGAAAATAATTGTACAAAATCAAAATATAGTACAAACAAATCGTTTACACCTCAGAAGTTTGAGTAACAATTCGAACAGCTTCAGTGTGAACATCATAGACCATCGCCTGTCCAGCATTGGTTGTGTTTGTGGTTTGAGTGTCAATTGGGCCATATGGAGTGGACAAGTTGTGTCGAAGTTCCACAAAGAAGGTCACCATCGCACCAATGACAATCAAATCCAAAAGCCAAAGAAACACGAGAAGAACGATGTGATCAGAATTGGGAACATCATGAACAATCAAAATAATCTTCAAAACAGTGTCAATGCCAGTAAAGATCACTTTGAGTGTCAAAAAGATGGTCACCAGGGAGAGGTTTTCTTCATAGAAGGCCGTCAGTTGAATGCCACAAAGAAATGCATAAACACATAGAAGCACAATTGAAGCCAAAGAATAGTCTCCCTTCATGAGGTCGGAGAAATTGTACATAAAACCAACAGCTGACTGCAACACGAGCAGACCGAGTAGAATTTGTTTGAGGATGGAAAATGTTTGACGATCCATTTTAGATTCGGTTTGAGAGTGAGAAGAAGACAAATAGAGAAATGCAAATACGAGGAAGTGAGAAAATCTTTTGCAAACAAAAATGCAAAGTACAAATCGAGACACAACAAAACACGTGAAAAGTCCACACACAAATGAGGTACCACGCCTGTCAATTTGAAACACTTTCATTTGAATAATTCAACAAAAAAGTCTTTATTGTTTACACATTGAGTAATTCATAGAAAATAATATAATTTTGAATATGAGTTTCATAAGTAAAGTGATAAGTGAACTGTGCTATGGAAAGATAATACAAAACGTGGTTTACTTTGAAAATTTAAAAGTAAACAATTTAAATTTTCCGGACTTTTTATAGATCACAACACTAAAAGTACTCTTTTTGTTAGTGTTTGATTGAGCATCAGATTGGCTGGACGAGTTATGGATGGCTCGAAGGTTGATGAAGAAGGCCACCATTACACCAGCGACAATTAGGTCCAAAATCCAAGCGAACACGTGTAGAACATTAATGTGATCATTGGATGGACTGATCAAAGTAATAACATTCAAAACAGCTTCAATGACAAGCAGCAGCACTTTGAGTACCAGACAGACGACAATCATGGTTAAATCTTCTTTATAAACGGCTTCAATTTGAACGCTATAAATGAACAAGTAACCAAATGGTAGAATGAAAAAGAACACCAAAGCTTCGTCCTTGATGTAGATGAAATTGTCAACAATTGCCACAATTGCCTGCAACACGAGGAGAGGGAAAAGAATTCGCCTGAGGATTGACAGTGAATTACGATTCATTGTGGATTCGGTTTGAGGTAAAGTTTGAGGGTGAGGTGAAGGCCAAAAGAGAAATGCACACGAAAAGAAAAAGACAACATCAGCCAAAATGTAAAGTTCAAATCACAGCAAAAATGTAAATGAGTTTTAGTTATGTCCCACTCACAAATAAGGTTCACGTTTGGGTAGTTTTGTCTGCATCTTTGCATCTGTCCGTTTTCAAATAATCAAAATCTACACGAGCCCTTTAATTAGAGACTGTCATTTTATTATTGATTAAAATATCATTTGAATACATTATTGTTTACATTGAGTAATACAGGTATAGAATAGTAAAGATACTAAAAGGAATATGTGATTTACAATTATAATGACACTGATCTGTAAGTTCTAAGGATTGTTGGACATCGATCGAACTTGAACAATTGTGGGATCCTTGACCTCTTGAGTATTAGCCCTAACGACGATTGTTTGGTGGTGCCACTAAAACATCAATTTGGCCAGATGGAGTCGACAAGTTACGGACGACTTGAAGGTTCACGAAGTAGGTCACCAGTACAGCAGCGATAGTCATGTCCAAAAGACAAACAAACTCACCAAACACAAAGCGATCGTAATAGGCAGGGGCATCGGTAGGAATGCCAACAATGTTCAAAACAGTGTCTGTCCCAACATGCACATAGCAGAACGCCCACAGACCCGCCAGTAATCGGTCTTCAGGGATCACGGCCCATATTTGAAAAGCCACAGCCACAATATGCAAAGCATAAATTAGGTTGGAGATTTGGTGCAAACTATTCAGCATCACAACTAATTTGAGTACGAGCAAAACGAGTACAATTCGCTTGAGCGCTGACAAAGAATTACGATTCATCGTGGTGAAGGGGTAGATTCGGTTCGGGTTAGGCTTTGGAAGAAGGTGAGCACGATGGGAGTGGAGGCAATCGAGGCACGGAAGAGCGAATGTCGACAAGTGACGAGAGAAGACAAGTGCAAAGTACGATCGAGCCTGTTTGCGAGTAAACAAATTGCCAAGTAATGTCACACACAAACGAGGTGTATTTTTCTGGTTTTGTGTTTAGATGTGAGATGTCGCTTTTGACAACACAACTTGCGATATAGTTCGATGATTAATGATCAAGTCTTACTCATCAACTTATTCGGTGGTTGAACTTGCGATCGACATTTATTGACTCGACTATTTCAAAATGACATTGTCAGTGAAGTGAAGTGGTTCAGACTCTTGGAAGTGAACAAACAATTTGAGTAAATTGTACAATTCACTTGCAAATCTTGATGTGGTGCACGACTTGGGATTGTCAAATATTTAATTTTCTACAATGTCACATGTTCAATAAATCGATTGATAATTGAACATGTGTGGTAATTGGCTAATTAGTTGAAATCAATTTATCTAATCAAGTCTCAGGCAAAAATGTTCAACAATCACACTAATATGTCTTCAAATAAGCGTCGCTTGGCTCAGTTATCAAATTGTGCACACGCGTGTTTAGCCATCATTTTGCAATTGATTCATTCTGCCCGATCAACCGACTCAATCAGAAGACCCAGTTGCTCTAAGTCGTCATGTCATCCGAGAAAGCATCAATGCCTTCAGGAAAACTTACTACGGCTTCAAATAATAAGTCTACTGATCTCAGAATCAGAAACAAACAGAAAGTGCGAAGAAAAAGATGAAAAAAACGTTAAAGTGGATAAAGATTTAAGCGAAGAAGAGATGGCGGAACTTTTATCGAGGCGGCACGCCGACAATCTGCGCCAACTTAACAACAACGTCCATGTGCCTTCGTCTGGTTGGAAGTGCTGATTGTGACATTGAACAAAGCCTCTGGCTGAAACTTACTGATGGCACCATTCTATGTGATCGAAATTACTTCGACTGTAGTAATTATACTAATCACGCAAAAGAGCACTACCATTTTATCAAATTTCCACTGATGCTGAAGTTGAGCACAATTTCTGCTCAGCTCCAGGAGCTGTGGATTTGTTCGACCCTGATGAGAACAATCTTGTTGTGGATCCCAAGTTAGATGCTCATCTACTCAACTTTGGGATTATTGCCTCGAACATGCAGAAGACCCAATAATCGATGCTCGAAATGGCTCGATTGACCTCAATGAGCGGTGAGCATTTCAAGTTGCCTAAACTCAAGAAAGACCAGACACGTCTCAACATTGTGGGCAACCGAAATCCTGAAGATTACGTTCAGGTGAATATTGCTTGTCCACCAAATCGATTGTCTCCATTGAATTCCTCATTCTTCAATTAGTAAAGGACAAACATTTCAGTTGTTACATGCACATTTCTTCTCTTTGTTAGATGTTTTCTTGATGTTGGTGCTGAATTTGCATTTGGAATTGATCATACTTTCGACTGTGATCAATTCTATTGCGATTCAATCAATTTACAATTGGATTTGTTGTGGCAATTGTGCTGGTGCAAATTAGAAATGCAATTTATAGTTTTGGAGTTTGAATTAACAATCCATGAACATAGACCACAAATCATCTCGTAATCAAGTTTTTATTTTGGTTATAATTTATTGATTAGTGAATTTATATGGACAAATTAGTAGAAATTGTGTTTAACAAATTAAAATTTATTTCGTACAAGTCCCGCAAAACTGACGTTTTGCCTTTTGGGACTTGTACGAAACCGCTGGCAGCAAGCTGCCAGCGGCGCCACCAAACCAAAACCCATCCTAACCCGGCACCTAACCTAACCCAACACACCCATCCTATCACGGCACCTAACCTAACCTAACCCAAACTCATCCTAACACGGCACCTAACCTAACCCAAACCCATCCTAACACGGCACCTAACCTAACCCAACACACCCATCCTAACACGGCACCTAACCTAACCTAACCCAAACCCATCCTAACACGGCACCTAACCTAACCTAACCCAAAACCTATCCTAACACGGCACCTAACCTAACCTAACCCAAAACCTATCCTAACACGGCACCTAAATTAACCCACACCGATCCTAACACGGCACCTAACCTAACCCAAACCAATCCTAACACGGCACCTAACCTAACCCAAACCCATCCTAACACGGCACCTAACCTAACCTAACCCAAACCCTGTCAAGATGAGTGCTCCCTCACCAACAGACCAATCATGGTCAACCTCCACTCATCGATGACCACTACTCAGACAGTCATCATGTTACCAGTTGCTGTCATCATAGCCGACTTGACTTGCTGTCACCACGCGGAGTGACACTGCACTACTGCTCTTCTCCCTCTATATAAGTCTGCTGACTGAAGCAGTCAATCATCCGTGCCTTGTACGTCAGATGTGATGTTTCTTCCTTAGTGACTTACTTTCTTGTGTTATAGGTGTACCTCTCTACATGTTCTGGCTTTACCCTAGTATCGACTAGGTGCTCGTACTCTATCCTCAAGAAGCATCATCATTGAAGACCTATCCCTTTCTGGTCTCTTGGTACTTGGCGATACTTCCCTTGTGACCTCTTCATCCTTTGTGGTTCTGCCTTGGCATCACTTGGTCATTTGTGTTCTACTCTGAAGACATCATCGAAGGTCGTGAACTCTTTTCCCGTTGGCCCGACCTATGTCTGTCGACTTCTAGGAAATTCACTTCTGTTTTTACCAATTTCCATCAATCAATAAAACGTATTTTATAACACGTTATCAGCACGAAGCTCTTCAAGTGATGGAAGCCTCAACTCTCGTTACGGCGATGATGTATTTGGTCCTCATGTTTGGCCTCAAGTTTACCTTTATGAAAAACAGACATATGAACAGTCTGTATGTTTTTAGCTATTGTATGGAGGTGTTGTTGGCCTGCATTTATGCCTCATGCCAAATCCTTCCGAAGAAGTCACTTTGTGGATTTTCCTCCTTCTTGGTGATCTCTTTTCCGAATCTTCTAAGGAATGTCCTCATGATTCCCATCATGAGTCTGACCCTCAAGTTTGATATGTGTATTGAAGATTTGAAGAATAATTTTCTCGCGTGGTATGTCCTCATGATTCACATTATGAGTCTGATTTTCGAGTTCGGCCCAAGCTGCCAAGACGATCTGAAGAAGAGAGATCTCGAGTTCGGCCCAAGCTGCCAAGACGATCTGAAGAAGAGAGATCTCGAGTTTGGCCCAAGCTGCCAAGACGATCTAAAGATGAGAAATCTCCTGTGGCAAGTCCTTATGATCCTCATCATGAGTCTGACTCTTTTTGGTCTGAAGAAAATATTTCTCCTGTGGCAAGTCCTCATGATTCTCATCATGAGTCTGACTCTCTTTGGCCTGAAGAAAAGATTTCTCCTGTGGCAAGTCCTCATGATCCTCATCATGAGTTCGACTCTCTCTGGTCTGAAGAATGGTTTCATGCGTGATTCCATTTCCGAGAAGGTGGTATCTTTGGCCTGCAAGTATGGCTCACTCTCGACCACCGTATTGCAGGCGTCCCTGCTTATTTTTGTAGTGGTATATTTGGTCTGCAAGATGGCCAGCTTCTTTCTGACCACTCAGTTGACACTGCTATTTGGATGTGCTTCATTCGTGATGTTTCTGTTCGGCACCATATCTTTTGTAGACGTAGTGAAGACTTTGTTTGGATTTTCTTCATACGTGATGGTGGCCCGTTTACTCGAATATGAGTCGAGTATTGCAAATTACTTAAAGAAGTCTGGGTATGTCTTTCTTATCTGGCTGGTGGTACATTTGACCAACAAGTGTGGTCCGCACGTAACCTTATGGAAGAAATCCCTGTGTCCCTCATCATTTGTGGTGTTGTGTTTCGACTGTAATTGTTGCACACAGAGTTACTCCCGTTTAGCTATCCTTCTGAAGTCTTTCTGGTCATACATCACTCTTGTGATGTTCCTTGTGTGTACTTGCGGTCAAGTGTGTGAATCTACAATCAAGATGCATGCTACCTTTGCTGGAATTTTCTATGCGTTCTTCATCAATGAACTTCGGGTCCGGAAGCAAGAACAACCCGAATTCGCTTTCGGGGAGGCCTGTATCTTTGTGAGAATTCCTGTGTTCTTCATTATGCGCTTCCGTGAGTCCCACAAGTACTGCCTATCTTATGGTCATCTTGTTAAGACTTGTGAGTACAACAGTTTGTGTTTACATGTAAGTGTGTGGAGGTACTATTGTCAACTTCGCTACTGTGGTCATGACTGGAAACACTTGGAACGTAATTCTTGGCTGTTTATCAATCGGCACAGCATGGTTATTAACACCAATGAGTCAAGTCTGCCTTCTGAGAATGAAGTTAAAGTGTCCAGCGAAGAGAACGCTGGAAGTTATCAAGTACACTCGCAGATATATCTAGAAGTGAATCCAACAACGAATCTTTCAGCTGATGATCTAACCAGACTACTCATCGGACTACTGGTTGGATTTCTGTGTAAATCTGCACGTGACTCGTTACTGCAACTAGTGTGTTTTATTGAGTATGAACATAGTGTACTTTTCATCGACACACAAGGTGAATCTCGAATTGTATCATCTCAACATCTAAACTACAGTCATCTATGGAAACAATGCAGAAGAATATACTTTTCATTCTCGGTTATCGCCATTGAAGAATTGTGTGAAATTACAGGATTATTGATTGCACCTCTCAAGCTTGTCATTGCTCGACCCTCCAGTCCATTTGTGTTTTCACCGACCTCCACCAAAGTGCTTACGTCAATCTTTCCCGTGAACACCCGCATCTATTGTCATCAACGAGATTTTCTCGAATCTGCTTGTGAAATGGAAGTGCATAAAGAACATGGAAGCGTGCATGCTCAACCTTCTTCACCGCCGGTGGTTCTGTCCGTATTGTTTTCTGCTATATTTCCAGTGAATCTTAACGTTCGAAATGTGGGTATGAACAATTTTGCTGATGTTCTTGATTCTCTATTCATGGTTAATGTGAAGATTATTGAACCTCAAAATGTGCCACTCCTTGATGAGGTTATCATCAGAAATGATCGTATCATCGCACCAATGGAACTTAATTTAGGTGTTGGTCCATTCAATGGCAGTATGTCGATTGCTCGAATTGCTTGTTCATCTGGTGACATTGCTCCAGATAATAGTTCTGACGTGATTGTGATATTTGACGAAGACATCTCTTTTGAACTACTTCCATTGATCAAGTCAGCTGGCAGTGAACACGTTGAAGACGAGAGTGAAGAAGATGATGATTCTGAAGCCGCTTTTACTGACCCTGCTATGGACAATGTCTACGTTACTCCTGGTGGCGGTAGTGGATGTACCGCGATTGTGGCTCTTGTTCGTAATAACATTTTGTATGTGGCTAACGTTGGTGATTCTCGATGTGTTCTTTCACGTGATGGCACTGCCGTTGAGATGTCTGAAGATTATAAGCCTAAAGATGAAATTGAAAAGAATCGCATTTTGAAAGCTGGGGGCGAAGTTACTGCTGACAGAAGAGTTAACGGTGGTTTAAATCTATCCAGAGCTATTGGAGACGATCTTTATAAGAAAAATGAAAAGCTTTCATCAGAAGAACAAATGGTTACTGCATTGCCTGAAATTCGAACCCATGAGATTTATATTAAAAAGAACCAATTCTTCTTCCTCACTTGTGATGGTATATGGAATTCTATGAATAATCAAGAAGAACGCAAGAATGCGAATGTTGGCGGACCTAACTCTCAATCCAATACTGATGATGCGTTTTATCTGAGTAATGCGAACTATGCATCAATGGTCCTACGAAGTGTGAAGACTGGTGCTTCTGCTGACAGTAAAGAAGGTGTTTCTTCACTTACGATACTATACGATGACGAATCAGTCAACTCAAATGATGAAGCTGTTCATTATAACCGCGATTTCCCAGAAGCAAGTGATATTACAGAAACAAAACCCAAACAAGAAGCTACTCTCTTCCCGAACATTGTGATCAAGGTCGATCAACTATCAAGAGGATCATGTTGCTCTAAGTCTGGACTCAAATCCGTTTTGGTTAATGGTCCGTACTCAATTTGCCATTACAGCAGACGTGACAACATTCAGCATCATGTTCAGTGGGTTTTGCAACAACGAGACATAAATGAAATTAATATCAGTGCTGCTGCTATCATCTCGCAAGATCCTGTTTTCCGTCGTGCAGCCATTTCGAATGTTTCTGTTAGCTGTAATGTGATCTTGATGTCAAACTCTTCAGTTGGTCTCACCCTGGTCTTCTCGATTGTTACTTATCAAATCAGTGACTTGATTCTCTACTATTGGGATCTTTACGAACTGAATACTTCTGGATTTATGTACTTCCCTTCTACAGCTCTTTTCTTGGGTGGTCCTACACAAGACTCTTTCTTGTTTTTCTCTTACGAAGCTTTCCCTTTTGGTAACAAGTTGCATGTAATGCAACCTAGTTCTCAACATGAACAATTGTTTGGTGCGTTTCAATTATTGAACTCAACTCAACGTGATCTTCCAATGGTGATTCACTCTTTGGAATGTGAACTCACGAATGCGGAATTGCTCCAACGACTACATTACCATACTACCGAAAATGGTCAAACCATGAGCAAGTCCAAATACATCATATGGATACTCTTTGGAATTTATGGTCTGTTGATTCAGGATCAGGGGAGGTGTCAAGATGAGTGCTCCCTCACCAACAGACCAATCATGGTCAACCTCCACTCATCGATGACCACTACTCAGACAGTCATCATGTTACCAGTTGCTGTCATCATAGCCGACTTGACTTGCTGTCACCACGCGGAGTGACACTGCACTACTGCTCTTCTCCCTCTATATAAGTCTGCTGACTGAAGCAGACGATCATCCGTGCCTTGTACGTCAGATGTGATGTTTCTTCCTTAGTGACTTACTTTCTTGTGTTATAGGTGTACCTCTCTACATGTTCTGGCTTTACCCTAGTATCGACTAGGTGCTCGTACTCTATCCTCAAGAAGCATCATCATTGAAGACCTATCCCTTTCTGGTCTCTTGGTACTTGGCGATACTTCCCTTGTGACCTCTTCATCCTTTGTGGTTCTGCCTTGGCATCACTTGGTCACTTGTGTTCTACTCTGAAGACATCATCGAAGGTCGTGAACTCTTTTCCCGTTGGCCCGACCTATGTCTGTCGACTTCTAGGAAATTCACTTCTGTTTTTACCAATTTCCATCAATCAATAAAACGTATTTTATAACAAACCCATCCTAACACGGCACCTAACCTAACCCAAACCCATCCTAACACGGCACCTAACCTAACCTTACCCAAACCCATCCTAACACGGCACCTAACCTTAACCTAACCCAAAACCTATCCTAACACGGCACCTAAATTAACCCACACCGATCCTAACACGGCACCTAACCTAACCCAAAACCCATTCTAACACGACCCCTAACCTAACCCAAAACCCATCCTAACACGGCACCTAACCTAACCCAAAACCCATTCTAACACGACCCCTAACCTAACCCAAAACCCATCCTAACACGGCACCTAAATTAACCCACACCGATCCTAACACGGCACCTAACCTAACCCAAACCCATTCTAACACGACCCCTAACCTAACCCAAAACCCATCCTAACACGGCACCTAACCTAACCCAAAACCCATCCTAACACGGCACCTAACCTAACCCTAACCACTTCCCTGCACGACACCGAGCGGTGTGGTGGAAGGGAAGATCATTGTCCCATTAATTTTGTGATTTCATTGGCACCAGCGCACCAAACTCCGAAAAGTCGACATCCAACAACGCACGTAAGCCCCCTGCACCTTTTGGTGCCGGGGGCCCCCAGATTCATGAAGATTTGAATGAGAAAGTTCCATATTTGCAAATCAACACCTCAAATACCATCAAAATAACTCAAAATGTCACGTTTCGCCTATTTGCGCATCGGTTTACCAGCAACTGGTGTGAAATTATTGGTTCCTTGGTTCACCAGGTCCTTTCCCCACCATCATTGAAATTGTGACTATTGATTTTGTGTCTGATTGCCGATTTGGTCCAGAAACTCATTTGTTATTATTGAGCAGCATTGGCCTCGTGCAGTGAGTCGGGAGCATGCGCAGTTCGATCTCCTTTATTCTCTCCTTCTGCTGTGGAGTGGTCACGATAGCCTTGAAGACATATGTTCGCCTCTCACCCTCTTCCTCACCCTCGAGCGTCATGCGTTTTATGTCTATTTGTGCCTGTGTGTGTTTTGTGTTCGCACACAGAGATGGAGTAATTGTTGGCTACACAGTGAGAGTGCTGTCTGTCCGTCCTGTTGTTGTTATTGGTACTGTATAGTGTAATATTAACAACCCCTTCATGTATCATAGATTTGTCTCCGATGTTTTGGTACGTTTTGCATCGGAAATGAACTCACCAAAATACCCAATGCAGCACATGAACTGTCTTCAGCACTCAACCTCGTCACGCCAACGTAACCTGTCACCACGATGATCAGCTGGTCTCCACTACCATTGGAACACTCCGAACTCATCTCACCCTCTCCGAAACCTACTTGTTGACTCATCTCTTCAAGTGGACAACTCAATTCACCTAAGAAGCTCTGTGACCATGTTTGTGGTACAAATGGTCCCTTTTGGTATTCTATCAAATCCCCCATTGTGGGTCACGGTGTGGCCACACCGCCGATACCATGCCAAGGCAACTCTGGTGAACATATCTCGATGCAGTTTTGGAACCCCAGTGGAACATCTTGTCGCTTCAACATCTCATCACCTAGTCTTCACCACCCTCTCCGAAATTTGGTTCCTTCTCTGGGATCACTCATGAGGACAACCCTGATGGATACGAACTACTTGATGGCAGCGGACTGAGTGGATGGAGGAGAAAGGATTGCGAGCATCTGGACAACTTGGCCTGCCCTCAAACCACCAAAATACCACCTTTTATCACATTTCTCTGAAACTACAAACCATCAAAACGCAATGCGTACTAAGCCCACCAAAATGAGGTTGAATTTATTTTCACCTCATGTTATCATTTGTTATTGTTGTTGTCATTTTCTTAAATATTTCTCAAACCACCAAAATGTTGACCCCACCAAACACTCACACCACCAAAAGTCACTCATGATTCTGTCTTAAACTCATTTCTCCGAAACAAACCTAGGTTTGACCCCACATCTCTCCGAAATATAAATCTACCACAAATGAAAGCAATGTAATGTTGCACTCATGCGATGTGTTTTGTAATAAGATACATTGTACGATTAATCGATCAATAAATTTCTTTGAAAAAAACCTAACCCAAACCCATCCTAACACGGCACCTAACCTAACCTAACCCGGTTGTTGTTTGGCTGGCGCTGTACTGGATGTTGATTTTTATTATATTTCCCTGAAATTCTTGATATTCGATCCATTTGAAACCCACCCATCTGCTGATTCCTGCTGAACTCACACGCCCATTGATCAATTCTGTTTTCCCAATGGATCTCTGAAGTAATTCCACCAAAAATCCCAATCTTGGGAACCAACCTCTGAACTCATCACAAGCTGATGCATCGACCACAACAAAATCATCGGGCCCATCAATCACTCAACCACCTATTCCTCTCTCAAACGTGGACACTAAAAACTTGCTCAGCATTTCCCAGAAACAACTGTTTGACTTCTATTTGAAGGAGAAAAGCTATAAGAACATCAACAGTAGCTACCAGAAGGAAGTTCGTCAAATTCTTTCGGATTTTCTCGAAAGACTGAAAGTTTTGAGTAACGATCCAGTTACTAATCTGTTGACGGAAGTGAAGGAGCAGTTGAACTCGGTCAAAACAACGACCAATCAAATATTGGGTGGACATGCTGCGGACAGAGCAACATTTACATCAATACTCTCTGAAATAAATGGCAATGTTTTGCTTTCGCACCACACCGCCAAATTTAACCAAAAACCACCAAAACCTAAACCATCTTCAAATGAAATCATCAAAACCAAAAACAAAGTTTTTGTGAACTCGACCCATCTCTCTGACATTCATTCACGCAAGGTGTACTCGACCCTGATTGACAATGCTATTCCTATGGATGGACTTGTCGGTATGGAGGTGACCAGGTCTGGGTGCGTCTTGTACTTTGAAACTGTCGAGCAAGCAAAGACCTTGGCCAGAAGAGTTAATTTCTCTTTGACCCTTACGGGAAGACTGTCCGCAAAAATCCACAAGCCCAAGCGTCCCACTGTTTTGGTTAGGAATGTGAAGCGAGCCTATTTGATTAGTGACAATCAAATGAGGGAACAAATCATCGAAAAGATCAAGACACACACCAAATATCTGAACAATGCTGCTTCTCGTGAAATTGCTTATGTTCGTGAGTTTGGTCGAGGAAATGACTTCAACATGAACATCATTCTTGCTGTTTCTCCTCGCGTGTTTCAATTGATGGCTCATCACCAGTTCAAACTCAAAACAGGCCCGAATATAGAGAACAACATCGAAAAGAAACTTATCGTCACTCAGTGCCAGAAGTGCTTCAGATTCGGCCACAAATCGACCAGCTGTCGTCCAGACACACCAAAACGATGCGTCCAATGTGGGGATAGACACACAGAAGACCATCCAAACCCGTGCCGTAAACTACAGAAGTGCTGCAACTGCCGAGTGCCACTCTTCCATCGCCCAAACAGCATCCAATGTCCTATCTACCTCAAGCATATCCAGATCGCCGAAGAGAACACCGACTTTGGTTGTCCCGATATGATCAATCAACCTGCACCACCTGAACCCCAACAAACACCACCTACACCACCTACACCACCTACACCACCTACTCCACCTACACGACCTACACCACCAAACCCTCCACGAAATCCACCTGCGGACTCATCTCCTCAAGTGAACCAACCAACATCTCCACCATCACCCTCAATGGGCAACATCTCGACCACTCAAAACACCCCACCTGAGCCGAATGCAAGTCAAAGTCATCTATCAAGTCCCTCAGTGGAAAACCGCACTCGATACAGTACTCTGACTGAAAACAACTCAAGTGGAAATGTTGTACCAATTGTCCAAACCAAGCCATCTGACGACGAAATTGCTGACTTTGTCTCGAAATTGAAGAAGGTTGGCCCTGGCGGACGCAATGAGGCATTCAAGCAAATGGAGATAGATCTGTTGGCAAAACATGGAATGGTGCATCCTTTTCGGTCAAATTCATTGGCTCCTTTTTCATCAAACCCACCAAAACTTGGTTCCGGCAATCGGAACTCCGGTGAAGATCTAGCCAAACATGAGAAGGATGGCTCCGAGGTAGTATTCGACAAGAACAGGCTGCGCCAGAAGAAATAACCACCTTGTAAATAATATTTTTCTATATATAGTTATTGTTTTTGTTTTCATTTTCTTAAATTCACAAACCACCAAAACTGTTGAGCACACCAAAACAGTTAAACCTTTGTCTACCACTAATCTCTCTGAAATCAACACACCCTCTTGGAAATTTTTGTACTACAACTTAAAGCAATGTAATCTTGCACTCGTGCAATTTGTTTTGTCAAAAATACTTTGTACGATTTATTGATCAATAAACTTTTCTGAAAAAAAAAAAAAAAAAATTTAACCTAACCCAAACCCATCCTAACACGGCACCTATCCTAACCCTACCCAACACCCATCCTAACACGGCACCTAACCTAACCCTACCCAACACCCATCCTAACACGGCACCTATCCTAACCCTACCCAACACCCATCCTAACACGGCACCTATCCTAACCCTACCCAACACCCATCCTAACACGGCACCTATCCTAACCCTACCCAACACCCATCCTAACACGGCACCAAACACGTCATCTAACCTAACCAAACACCCATCCTAACTATCTAAACACACTCCCCACAAAAACCACCAATGAGCATTCACTAACAGTTTTATATACTCCACATTCAAATATACCCAACAATAGTCGAAAATAATCGTGGTTGTACAATTTGGCTTAAAGGTTTACTCCTTGAATTCATTGTTGTCTTTCTTCAATCAACAATACTACAACAATCATTTGTCTGTTTTTCATTTTTCAGGTACTTCTTTTGTTCATATCTGTCTATATCGCACACCATTCGATTAGTAAAAATTAGCACTATCTTTTTGTCTTTTGTCGCATTTCTCTATGTCCAATAGTTTTTGAGTTATTCGAGTTTTGCTTTAATTGGTACATAATTCGATTTGCTGACCGACGAAATCACATACGGACACCAACAACCACCCCCTAAAATTAATCTAAGGGGGGATAAGAACAATGATTAATACTGAGGAATTTCAAACTGGCAAATATGTCCGAAAATCTCCATTTAGTCTTCAGGTACATATTGTCGACATTTTGTTTGGTTAATTCAAGTTTCTCAACTCACAAATGCAAATATCGAATAGAAGACAAACGAATGGACTCAATTATAGTCCATAATACTGGATAATTGCTCTTTGGTTATTCAACTCACTTGAAAAGTGACTAGGGCCCTGCTAATGCTCGTAATGAATGCTCGTAGTCTTCATTTGAATTTTTGAACAACCAAGATAGGAACTACAGATAGCAGAGATGAACGTCAATGTGCGAACAATTCATTTGAATTTGGAACAACCAAGATAGGAACTACAGATAGCAGAGATGACCGTCAATGTGCGGACAATTCATTTGAATTTGGAACAACCAAGATAGGAACTACAGATAGCAGAGATGAACGTCAATGTGCGGACAATTCATTTGAATTTGGAACAACCAAGATAGGAACTACAGATAGCAGAGATGAACGTCAATGTGCGGACAATTCATTTGAATTTGGAACAACCAAGATAGGAACTACAGATAGCAGAGATGAACGTCAATGTGCGGACAATTCATTTGAATTTGGAACAACCAAGATAGGAACTACAGATAGCAGAGATGACCGTCAATGTGCGGACAATTTATTTGAATTTGGAACAACCAAGATAGGAACTACAGATAGCAGAGATGAACGTCAATGTGCGGACAATTCATTTGAATTTGGAACAACCAAGATAGGAACTACAGATAGCAGAGATGAACGTCAATGTGCGAACAATTCATTTGAATTGTGAACAACCAAGATAGGAGATTCAGATAGCAGAGATGAACGTCAATGTGCGGACAATTCATTTGAATTTGGAACAACCAAGATAGGAACTACAGATAGCAGAGATGAACGTCAATGTGCGGACAATTCATTTGAATTTGGAACAACCAAGATAGGAACTACAGATAGCAGAGATGAACGTCAATGTGCGGACAATTCATTTGAATTTGGAACAACCAAGATAGGAACTACAGATAGCAGAGATGACCGTCAATGTGCGGACAATTCATTTGAATTTGGAACAACCAAGATAGGAACTACAGATAGCAGAGATGAACGTCAATGTGCGGACAATTCATTTGAATTGTGAACAACCAAGATAGGAACTACAGATAGCAGAGATGACCGTCAATGTGCGGACAATTCATTTGAATTTGGAACAACCAAGATAGGAACTACAGATAGCAGAGATGAACGTCAATGTGCGGACAATTCATTTGAATTGTGAACAACCAAGATAGGAACTACAGATAGCAGAGATGAACGTCAATGTGCGGACAATTCATTTGAATTTGGAACAACCAAGATAGGAACTACAGATAGCAGAGATGAACGTCAATGTGCGGACAATTCATTTGAATTGTGAACAACCAAGATAGGAACTACAGATAGCAGAGATGAACGTCAATGTGCGGACAATTCATTTGAATTTGGAACAACCAAGATAGGAACTACAGATAGCAGAGATGACAGTCAATGTGCGGACAATTCATTTGAATTTGGAACAACCAAGATAGGAACTACAGATAGCAGAGATGAACGTCAATGTGCGGACAATTCATTTGAATTTGGAACAACCAAGATAGGAACTACAGATAGCAGAGATGAACGTCAATGTGCGGACAATTCATTTGAATTTGGAACAACCAAGATAGGAACTACAGATAGCAGAGATGAACGTCAATGTGCGGACAATTCATTTGAATTGTGAACAACCAAGATAGGAACTACAGATAGCAGAGAAGAGCGTCAATGTGCGGACAATTCATTTGAATTGTGAACAACCAAGATAGGAACTACAGATAGCAGAGAAGAGCGTCAATGTGCGGACAATTCATTTGAATTGTGAACAACCAAGATAGGAACTACAGATAGCAGAGATGAACGTCAATGTGCGGACAATTCATTTGAATTTGGAACAACCAAGATAGGAACTACAGATAGCAGAGATGAACGTCAATGTGCGGACAATTCATTTGAATTTGGAACAACCAAGATAGGAACTACAGATAGCAGAGATGAACGTCAATGTGCGGACAATTCATTTGAATTTGGAACAACCAAGATAGGAACTACAGATAGCAGAGATGACAGTCAATGTGCGGACAATTCATTTGAATTTGGAACAACCAAGATAGGAACTACAGATAGCAGAGATGAACGTCAATGTGCGGACAATTCATTTGAATTGTGAACAACCAAGATAGGAACTACAGATAGCAGAGAAGAGCGTCAATGTGCGGACAATTCATTTGAATTGTGAACAACCAAGATAGGAACTACAGATAGCAGAGAAGAGCGTCAATGTGCGGACAATTCATTTGAATTGTGAACAACCAAGATAGGAACTACAGATAGCAGAGAAGAGCGTCAATGTGCGGACAATTCATTTGAATTTGGAACAACCAAGATAGGAACTACAGATAGCAGAGATGAACGTCAATGTGCGGACAATTCATTTGAATTTGGAACAACCAAGATAGGAACTACAGATAGCAGAGATGAACGTCAATGTGCGGACAATTCATTTGAATTTGGAACAACCAAGATAGGAACTACAGATAGCAGAGATGACCGTCAATGTGCGGACAATTCATTTGAATTTGGAACAACCAAGATAGGAACTACAGATAGCAGAGAAGAGCGTCAATGTGCGGACAATTCATTTGAATTTGGAACAACCAAGATAGGAACTACAGATAGCAGAGAAGAGCGTCAATGTGCGGACAATTCATTTGAATTGTGAACAACCAAGATAGGAACTACAGATAGCAGAGAAGAACGTCAATGTGCGGACAATTCATTTGAATTGTGAACAACCAAGATAGGAACTACAGATAGCAGAGATGAACGTCAATGTGCGGACAATTCATTTGAATTTGGAATTTGTAGCAGAAATTGTAGATTTAAATTAACAAGAGATGGACGAGAATCTGAGTTGGAGTAGTCTGAGAAATTGTAGATTTCAATTAACAAGAGATGGACGAGAATCTGAGTTGGAGTAGTCTGAGAAATTGTAGATTTCAATTAACAAGAGATGGACGAGAATCTGAGTTGGAGTAGTCTGAGAAATTGTAGATTTCAATTAACAAGAGATGGACGAGAATGACGCTACTAGTTCCAGTTCGTCCATAAATGTTCAATCACTTGGCATGGGAAGCATCTTCCATTCCAACTCCAAGCACCGGTCAACTTGAGCCTGATATTGGACCAGTTCTTGTAGATACGTCTGAGCATTGTGCTCTCGTCGAGTGTTCTTGAGACCAGTGGTTTGGTTAGTTACAATTCAATTTTAATAATTCTTAGTAAATCAATTTATTGATAATTCAATTACAAATATTACAATTGTAAATTTTAGCATTAAACTGATTCCAAATTAATCAGATTCAAAATGAAGAAGTGATTGTCTTTTTAAAAATGTCAACTTCATGTTTCAACCATTGGCCGGTTCACCACTTGCTGCCTTTTTACACGAAATATTCTTGCTCTGTGAACTTTTGAGCTTTTCAGACTTGGTCTTTGACTCAAGCTGCGATGAGTTTGCCTGTCCATTTGACTTTGTCGAGCACTTGACGATGCTTGAAATCTTTGCTTCCGGTTGCTTGTTTTTGGCTTGCCAAATTCTGCCTATATTGAATCAACTCGTTTTCTTTTAAAATGGCTATTATTTTAGAGAGTATGGTCTACTAATACTAGATATATGGAGAACTAACTAGCATTGTGCATGGTTCCATAATTTTGATTTTTTAAATTGAATATTTACAAATGAACTGATTGGATAGATTGAACTGCCGTACATGGCAGTTCGCTTGATGGACACGATACAATTGAAGTTGAGTTAAATACAATAATTTAATAATTTCAATATTAGTTAAACTTCAATAATGACAATATTCAACAATTGCATATAACAGTACTGAAAAGCGACAAATTCTGGTGCTACCAAGATTGTGATTCACTTTTGACTTGTACTCTCACTCTCTGACACAGTCTTCAAGTCACTCCCACCCACCAGTTGTTAGCCAAGATGGAGACCACCTACACTATGAAATGCTTCGGATTGCCAGTACAAAACGGTGGCCACGCTTTCTGGTATCAAGTTATTCTTGACCAGAATGAAATTTGGATCATCGACCACGAGGATCAAGAAGTGACAATTCCATGGAGCGCCGTGGAAAGCCTTCAAGTTGACGCCACAAATCAACTTGTTCTGCACACAAGCACTTATCAGCCTGAAGTGATTTACAGTCCAAATGCATTGGACAATTTCGATGAAAGTGAGGTGGTAGCGTTCATTCAAGATTTCATATATTTGCGTACTTCGTCCCGTCACATGGAGAACCTTCGAGAGGCCAACATGGAACTACCCATGCAGACCAAAAAGCACTCAGATAGGCACTCAGAGTGGGCTCTCAGAGTGGAACCACTGCAGAGCCACTCGCAGTGTCCCCTTAGAGTGCGTGCTCTAAGTGGCACTCAGAGTGGCAATAAAGTCGCTTTAAAATCCCTGGTATTCTGGTCCCTATACACGCCCACCCTTTCCCTACTACATTCCTACATTGTGTTCATTTAAATAGTTTATTTTAATAAATGTCTACAATTTATAGAAAATGTACAAGACAAATACAAAGAACATAGCATAAGCAAAAACATGTTACATGCCATAAAATGAAAACAAGTTGATAGGTGGATTAGTTGAGTGGATTTCGGGAAATGCCACAGCCGCACAAACAGTCATAAGTTGAAGTATCTTCTTGACTTCTTTGAACTTTTATTCCATCTGCAAACGATTCAGCTCGTAAACCAATTCGGAGAAGGACCCAAATTCTCTTGATTGCGCTCGGCCGATCGGGTTGTAGTCGAGTATGATTATTGGGGTGATTACTATTTAAATAAAAAAGCAACACATTAATTAAATTAAATTAAATCAGTGGTTACAATTACATAATTTTGCTTCGGATAGATAGTTTCAAATAGACACAGACGAGCAAAGTTGTAATTCATTCACAAGAGACAATCACTTGTTGATTTGCCTTCGATACTTGCACGATGATATATCACAGAGTATATGACAATTTGAATGGACTTGATAATACTTGAGTAACAACTGGTGAGTGGAAGTATGGTGGAACAATCAAAACATTTTTGGAACGAAGAAATAGACCAAGAAACGATCATTTAGAGGCATTAGACGCGAAGAGTAGAGCACAGGCAGCAAACAACACAACAGCCAACCGACGAGTGAGAGGAGAGCAAAGTGCACAGAGCGCTCTACTGCTAGCACTGTGCTAGTGGCACAGCCCAACACACAACACACCGCGTTGGTGTTTTCAACTGCCATTTCAAAGCGAGTGCACTGGCAACGCTAGTCTGTTGTCCGTTGGAGGGTGACTGCTGCCAGTGGTGGCGCTTTGCTCACATTGACAATTCAAATTCAAATTGCATTTCGTCATCTCTGTAACCACTGAACACAACATTCTCTTAATTAGTCTCTGCTGTTGGACTTTTTTTTTGTTAAACTTGTTTCGAGTATTCCCATGTGGCAATTTGTTAATTTTTCATAGACATCAATGAATTCATGGGGCAATTATGACATAAATCTTGAACACAAATTAGATTTGTCAGGAAAATTCTCAGTTGGCGGGCTGAGGGAATCATGGGGAATTTGAAAATGATACATTAATGAATTCTTTCTTCCATTGAATATGTGAGCCCATCAGTTTTCCAAATTGTGTTGATGGGTTCTCTCCTACAATTGACTGGTTGATAAGCAAATTGTGAGATAAAAACAAACAGTCTAATTAAAGAATTCAATAATTCAACCAAAATATTGTGAATTATCCCGTCAACAGAGGGACAAGATATAAAAGCTCGATTGCGAGAAAATTATGCGCATTAATTTCCCAACTGGTTAGCGTGGTAATGTACAGGAAGGTTTCAGGTAAAGATAAGAATTAATTTGATATCCTGTCCTGCCAACAGGACAGCTATAGGACAAACTGGTCAACTTTTCTCATCTCTAATTTTAATCAACAAAATGCACTCCGAGTGTTCCTCTGAGTGGCACTCTGAGTGCCAAACATTTTCTGACAATTTTTTTGACCACCTCTGAGTGGCACTCATAGGGTCTTTGGCACTCAGAGGGCATGCTCCCAGTGCCCCTCTGAGTAGCACTCTGAGTGCCAAACACCCTTTGAGTGCATACTCCGAGTGCCTCTCTGAGTGCTTTTTGGTCTACATGGGTAGCTGAAGATGAGGACGATGAACATCAACTCATCGAAAATTTGGCCAAACTCTCAATTGAACTGATTGAGCTTCTTCGTGATTGATGGTATTCTAAGTTTCCAATTTATCTAATATGAAAATTTCACGATTCTCTTTTTTGCTGATTAATTATATATTTCTTATTTTTCTGTTAAATAAAATCTATTTTTAAATTCAAAACAATTGTTTTATTTATTTTTACATCGACGCTTAAAGAATGAAGCCATCGTAATCAGCCCGTAACTTTCATGACTTCCATTGGAAACATTGGCAATTATAATTAGTTTGATTTCTCATTTATTTTAGATAAAATCGGAAAATATAAAAACTCAAACCAAACTTGTAGAGACAGAGTGAGATTGTCATTCAAAATTGTCTTATATCAATGAAACAATCATTCGACAAATATCGATTTTGTAATTTGCATTTTGTGTGTTTGATGTCTAGATCATTTGGGATAGATGGGATGGGCTTGAGTTAAGCCATTTTGTGTGGGACACAATCAGTGAGTAGTCTTCTGTAGGAAAAATGGGAAAACTTTGAAGCCAAGGTTGACACTTTATGATTTTGCACTAGAATTCCGCAAAAAAGTAATCAAATCATTCAAAACATTCAAAGCATGCAAAATCATTTTGCTTGCATGTAAATGTGTGGACAGTTCATCTACAATATTACTCAAAATTTCAAATCATTATGATTTCAAAAATGTATGACAAGTGGCCAAGTAAATCAATTTATTGATAATTCAATTACAAATATAAATTTTGGCATTAAAATGATTCCAAATGAATCAGTATCAAAATGAAGAAGTGATTGTCTCTTTAAAAATATCAACTTCATGTCTCAACCATTGGCCGGTTCACCACTTGCTGCCTTTTTACACGAAATATTCTTGCTCTGTGAACTTTTGAGCTTTTCAGACTTTGTCTTTGACTCAGGCTGCGATGCGTTTGCCTGTCCATTTGACTTTGCCGAGCACTTGACGATGCTTGAAATCTTTGCTTCCGGCTGTTTGTCTTTGGCCTCGCTGTCGGTTAGGTGCCAATTGGGTCGAGACTCTTGAAAGTCAGCTTTGTTAGCCTTGGCCTCGTGCCACAAATGCCAATTGGGTCGAAGGTGCAGCAGAGTCGAGCGAAGGGCTTTTCTAGCTTTGGTAGCTTTCTGCTTTATGGCCAAAGTGCAACAAACGAAATAGAGCACCAGCCCGGACGGGAACAGGATGATCAAAATTGTGACCCCGATAATGAGGCCAACATTGCTTCGGCCACCTGAAATGCATTTTGTTATTAGAAAACATTGACAACAAATTAACAATCTACTCACCACCGCCAGACTCATAGGACAAGTAGTCGCTCAAATTGCTTTCCATCAACTTGACCGGAATGCTGAGATCGGTGTCGAGTGATGACTTTGGGAACATGTACACAGTTGCACTTTGGTCAAACAGAGTGATCTGTTGAGTGTCGACGAAACCAGTTTGAATGTTCCAGTTGACATCACTTGAGCCACCAAAGCACTCGACATCAGACGGAAGTGCTATCACACTGTCAGAGGTGGAACAAAGTCGAAACGTGTCGAGTTTGTACATTTGTGACGTGTTTCGAAGCAGAATTTGAGACGTTACGTTCGACGGTCCCGAGTAGAGATATTTGAAACGTGAAAGGTGAGATTTCTCTGAAAAAAAGCTGCATAGTTTATCAGCACAGGAAATCATTGGAAACATTGTGGGAAAGGAATCGCCCAACTCGTCGACTTGATCTTGTTCGATGTTGTACGCAAAAGCTTTTGCATCATTGGTGAGGATCACCAAGTAGTCGTAGCCAAAGTCAGAGACAAAAAACAAGCCAGAAACATTGGTTAGTTTGAGAGCGAGGGCAGGCCATTTTGTTCGAAGCAGTCCGCCACCGCTCAATGCTAACTTGCCACTCACAGTGCTCGTAGTTTCGTCAAACGTACTTTCGAACACGTAAATGTCGTCTGGTTTAGTGATCTGGCCCGCCAGTAGGACAAGCTGACTTGAATGTGCGAGCTTGCCGATGGCCAGAATGGATCGCTTGCCTGAGATGAGATCCTTGTAAATTGTCTAGGGTGAGAAAAGGTTAGTACAAGACACGACAAAATGGATTACGTACCTCATCAGATGAACCATTCGAGGACACTTGAGAGGACACCACTTGAAGTAGCAACACAAATGACAATGCTGTTCGTAGAAATCGAACAAACATGACACGACTTGCTGAATGACACAAAAAGTGCGAACGAATGCAAAATGGTTTTAAACCAAACGTAATCTCAACTCAAAATGAACAAACAATAAACTGAACAACGCATTTTACCCATTTCATTTGGAATTTTACTTTCTAATTCGAAACCCCTGAATTATTTCGAAACCAAAATGTTCAAGTAGAACTCGATTGTAATCATATGATAGACGTTGTACAGTAAGAGAAATTATTAATTAAGGAAATAATAAAGGAAATTACTGACAGATAAATTGGACTGAACCCTGAAACCTGATGTTGTACAGAAATCAATGAATTGTGCAAAAATATACTCTCAAATTGAAAACTTTCTCAATGGAAATGAGAAATATTAGAAATTGAATTGTAACACTTGAAGTTTTACACTTCAAACTAATTCATTCATTATGGCAAAATGACAAAATGGCAAAATGGCAAAATGGCAAAATGGCGTACTAAATTGGTCCTACAATTGGTGATCCATTATGTACTCTCTTGTGGGCCAATTCTACGATTCTATCCGAATGGTCTTTTTGATGTAGTTTGAAGAACTTTTTGATCAACTTTTGACCATTTTTCAGTTCTTTCAGTGAATATTCCGGCGACTTTCAAATGTGCTTCTGTACGATCATCATAAACAGCGTACTGATGTAGGATAATAACTGTAAATATACAAAAATATTAAAATCAATAAAATATATCTTAACCCTTTGCTGCTTAGAGGGACGATTATGTCCAAAATATTTGGTGACGTAAAACTTCAAAGATCTGCGACACAAATGACCCATCAGGAGGCAAAGGGTTAACAACACAAGACCAATTACCATTTCAAACATCTTTGAATCGATCAAATAATTGTTCAATAAACTGAATCCAATTTGACTGTACAACTTCTCGTTTGATGCAAAGTTGTCAAACTGTTAATTTATAAATATTAAATAGATAATTGATTAAATAAAATTAATATTTCAATTCCAAACCTTAATCAATTGCGCAGTATTCTGCGCATAATAATTTTTCAATTTCAACTCAATCGTAAAAGATCTCAATTTACGATAAATCACGCCATTTCTCAGGACAATCACTGAACAAGTGAAAATGATAGCAATGAGCACTGCAGAGAAATTCAGAGTCAAACAAATGAACAAAACACGAAATGATTTCGAGTAGAACAGAAACGAAAATGTGAGATAACAAATTTGGATGGTGTAGAAGGTGATTTGAATGCTAATGAAGCGAGACCAGAACTTGTTGTGAGCAGAAATTTCCCGGAAAAGACTGATAAGATCTGAGTTTATTTGGAAAATTTTACGGGAAGAATATTTGTGGTTCTTAAATTTCGAGAATTTCTTTATTTGTTTCGAGTAGTAATTTTGTTTAATTTGAATATAACGAACTGTGATGATGAAGTAATACATGATGAATAGATTGCCTGGAATTAAAAAAATAAATTAACTCTTTGAAACCCACAGGAACATTTTTGTATCATCTTGAACATAAATAAATATCTCTATGGGGTTCAAAGGGTTAATTAAAATACGTACTATATGAAAAGTACAACAGAAACACAGGAATATACGGAATCACCAAAGAAGCAGTTTTATTATGAAAAAATTCACTCATATGAAACACTTCCACAAATGTACAAATGAAAACGAGAATCACTCCAAAAACTTTACGGGAATTCTTACGAAATTTGAGAATATTTTTGGATAATTCTTTTGGTAAATCTTTTGAATTTTGAATCAAAACATTCGCGCCATTTTCATTGATAAACATTTGATATTTTGAATCAATTTTTGAGTTCACAATCAAATTTCCATAAACGAAAATTGGATTCACAAATGCTACTGAAATGAACAAATCGGACATGGAGAAATTGTCATGATGAAATATCAAATACAACATTGAACTTGTGAATGTTGAATTTGAATTTCGATGAAACAATTTGTGGTACAACATTTGCACTATTTCGACAGTCGAAGGAATAAAGAGAATAAATGCAAAAATAAAATGAAAATTATATTTCGATGATTGAGAACAATTTTCAATGCTGGAAACCGAATCTTTCACAGGATCTAAATCTGAGAAAAAGGCTTTGAAGTGTGATTTTAAAATTTTGATTAATTTCGAGACGATTTTTAATGGAAGTGAAATTAATTGATGGACGAATTGATGGAAATTCATTTTGAGCAAATCTTGTGGAATTTTAATTTTATATTTGAATTTATTTAAAGAATAATTTTAATTGAATCACAAGATCTTATATATTTTCAATTGCAGTAACATTCAAGAATATTTCAATTTATTATTAATGATTTTGTTTTCAATTCAATTCTACCTTCATTGCGCAAAGTGTTTTATTAATAATAGATTGCATTATTAGTGAATTAGTTGGTCGCATGACCCAATTGCGTACGTAAACGATCACAAGATCTTCTCTCTTGATTCACTCAAATTGAACTAACGTTCGCGTTTGAGGAAAGAAAGGTACAATAACCTTTTGGGTAGCGAAAACGAACTGTCCTTACTTGAACAAGATCTGGTGCTCTTGCAAAATGTGTTTACAACCAAATATATATTTTTGAACTCATTTTATCGATCAATGTCAAAATCTCCAGCCGAAATTATTCTTTGGATATTGTTGCAGTGGCCTTTTCAAACATTTCATTGAGTTTAAACAAAACCTTATTTTCTATTATTGATTTAATCCACTATTTTCAAATGAATTCTCAAGTCAAAAAGTTGCCTCCTTAGGAATCGTTTGGGGAATTTATTTTCTAATTTTGGACAATCGTTTCTTCATGAGCAAAAATGTCTAAATCCATCTACACTGTATTGCACATATCTAATCCTAAGCACAAAACTGGTCAACATAAACAGAATTGCATTTGGAAATTCAATTTGACTTTTGCTTTGGTTTCGGTTAAATCTACTGTTGAATCAATACGTCAAAAGAATATATCCTCCAACTCACACGCACAAGCGACAGATGTGACAGACTTGAGCTTGAAGAACAGACTTTACCAGATGGAAGATGCTCAATTTGGCCAAATCATAATTTATCATTTATTTATTTTCTAAAAAGAATTTAATTACACTTATAACATAAGCAATGTAGAAGAGAAATATCTGGCAATTAACAAAATAATAAATTAATACAGATATTAAAACTTCATTAATTATACTTTACCTGGAATATAGCTCGATTAGTGATCGTCTTGGTTGGTCCAATAGTGATTCCATATTTCTTCTTATTTGCAATTCGTTCATACAACACCAAATATTTGACTTTAAACAGAACAGTCTTCACATCTCGACCTCTGAGCACCATCTGAACCGGTGACATGTTTGTGCTTGCACGATGGAGCACTTTGCTTCCATGAGCCAGTGGAATCAAGCACCCGAGAATGATGACAATCTGAATGGTCATAATGAGCCAGGTGAGCAGTAACTTCCAGCCCATCACATTGAACACACAAATGCGATACAACAGATAGACATTGCTTGGAACGTGGATTACAAGCGACAGGAGCAGTACACTGCCCCACTGTTCTCGGTTGACATAAAGAATGATCGTGGAGATGTACGTGTGGCTGAACATGTACTTGGTCAGCACTTTCTCGAACCAATATGGAAGACTGTTGGCTTGTTGTTTCTGTTGGGATACTTTGTGGATCGATTCACACAAACGCACATTCCATTCGTTCATAGTGCCAATGTAGATTTGAGATGATGTTCCAGCACACCAAGTGAGCATTAAGGCTAGGATGACTAACTTGAATACTAGGTACGCAAATATGGTTCCGTCAAGTAGCACATAGGGATAGCTCCAGGAGGGTATTAGGTGAGAGAAAGTGAGGAAGTAGTAGCCAAAGAAGATGTTGGTTGACGCATCTAGACAGGAATATAGTGAATGTATTCATATGAAATCATATGAAAACAGCATGGAATTTCATGTGATCCTACTGTAGCTATACATAAATACTTACAAACAAACAGCAAAATGCCCGCACTCAACCACTCAATGATCCAAAGCAACGTAATGTACTCCAATCTCATCTCCAATGACATGTCCGGAAATTGAGGCAACTTTTGACTTTGAAATTTGTACAAATCAATCCTGGCCTCATGATCGAACGCCATTTCGCAGTTTGCCTTGATTCCACAGTAAAAGTTGAGTAGAATTGGAGGAATGAATTTGCTTTTGAGTTTGGATTTGATTTGTTTAATTTTGTTTTGGCGAATTTGGATGCGAACTAGTTCGGGCTTCAAGCTTCTGTTGTACGCGTCAGCATTGATCACCATAATGTCGTTGAACATTTGCCAGGTCATGGTGTACTCACGGGTGAAGTAGACTTTGGGTTCAATGCAAATGCAGAAAGCCAACAAACTGATGAAGGTGATCAGGAAGAAGGAGTCACCATTCTTGACCACACTAAAATGTCGTGCAAAGTGACCAAACAATTCATAATCGGGAAGTGACCATTCGGTTGATTCATTGCTCACACAAATGGTAATGTACACATAACGGACCGTGTAAAGACAGGCAAAGCAAACGTACAGTCGGTGACTTGACCGGTAAGTGAGTCCATTCCGGTTGTACAGAATTTCACGTAGTTGATCGTAGAAGAATCGTCGTGTTAATCGACGAACTTCCCTACAAAGCAGAATGTAGGCAACAAGAAAGAGAATGTAGCCAAGTAGTGTTGCAATTGACTCCATTTTGGACGCTAAATGAACTTTTATTTTTTTTAAATAAAATTTCAAATTTTATTTTTTATTTTGTAATTTCACAAAAAGAATTTTTAATTAAAATTCTGTAAATTCTAAATTGATATAAATTTAACAAACAAATGTTAATAATATTTTAAAAGTATGTAAATAGTAATTTTCAAATTCTCAAGATAATTTGAGGTAAGTTGACTGAATCGAATAATTCTTCGAAAAATGTTGTGCAGGGAAACAACATTGTTTCTGGGAATATTAACTAACCTACCTTTCCAATTTGAGCTAACAAACTTTTTAACAATTTTGTTTTTAGTTTGAACTTCTCATATATCATGATGATGGTTCAGTTTTTAATTGATTTTTGTTTTATTTAACTTCATTTTATGGCTGCTCTGTAAATAAACTTTTAATTAAAACTTTCATCGTTTTCTTCGTTTTATCACGAATCAATTTGCAAACTGAAAAAAGAGCAACCAATTGAAGGAAATGTAGTAAAACTTCTGTTTGCGATGCTCATAATTGTCGTGCAAAAAAACAGATTTGGAATTTGTGGATGAGTTGGATCAGGAATTGGATCAGGAATTAGATCGGGGAAATTTTCCGTCAATATTTTTGATGTTTCACCCCAAAATCAAGATTATATATTTATAAAATCCATAAATAGAAAATGACCAAAGAAAAAATCAAACCAGTCATTTTGTTTTATTGTTACTTGTGTAGCAAATGTAAAATAACATTTCCGCAAGTGAATTTGTCTTCATCCAAAAATGTACGTAAGCTGACCCTGTTTAACCCAATTGGTCTATAAATTGTATTTTAAAATGAAGTATTTTACGTTCAAAAAAGGTTGTTCCAAAGATCGTTCGGTTTTTAGGTTACAGTTTTTCAATCGATTTTGTTGCAACGCATTTGCGTCAATCGCTAATTGAGCAATGTCATTGAGAATTTGTCATACCAATGATAAAGTGTTGACGGTTAATTGGTAACTTAATCTTTTAGTGTTTTTGTGGTTAATCAATCAATCATTGGATAATGTGCGTCGTAATTTTATTTTGCTTTGCAATTTAGATTTCTTAAAATGTCCAATTGGTTTTTAGTAATTCTTTGTCTGTTTTCTTTCTTTATCTCTCAAATTGAAAACTCGATTGCATTTCAAAATGAAGTAGAAAGAAAGAACAATATTGGGGCAACATTTTTTCGAATTCTCGATGGAGACAGAATAAAATTGCCGAACATCGAATCGATTTCGAAATTATTCCTCTCTGAGGTGCAATTACGGAACTTGGGTGCACAATGTGCATTCGTAAATAAAGTTTTTTACAAGAATTTTGAAATCAGTAATGTTGCCCGTGTCCTTCTGAACATTTCCATATAATTTAAATGCGTGTTCATACATTGGATTGCATGTAGCAGAACTTTGAAACACAAAACTAAATTGAATCATTCAAAACTTTTGACCATTTCAATCCAAATGCGGTCTCACAACTGCAGATCATCGAGATTTTTGAATTCAGTAATGTTGCCCGTGTCCTTCTGAACATTTCCATATAATTTAAATGCGTGTTCATACATTGGATTGCATGTAGCAGAACTTTGAAACACAAAACTAAATTGAATCATTCAAAACTTTTGACCATTTCAATCCAAATGCGGTCTTGATTTTGTCAGCATTCTTTATCGTTCAAATTGAAAACGCAATCGACGATTTAGAAATCAAGAATAATTTTGGTGAAGTCGAATTTCGTATTCTTGATGGAAACAAAATTAAACTTTCGAATCGATTTAGAAAATCTTCGTCTCTGAAGCTTTCATTAAATGGAGCGGAAATTGATAAGATTCAAAAGCAGCCAAATGGATCGAGTTGGATTTTGACTCTCAGTGATCAAAGTTCTGCGCAATTGAATGTGCTCGAAAAGGATTCTCTGGTTGAGTATTACTTGATTTGGCATGGTGGAGGACCGAATGTGGACAGGGAGGTGTGTGTTCATTATGGAGCTAGTTGGTGAGTTGGAGTGTTTGGTTTGTCAATCGTGAAACTGTAACTGTAAACTATAACATTTTTTTTCACAGGTACAACACTTATCAAAGTAACTATGGGGAATGGCCCATGGAAACACACAAAATCTTATCAAAAACCCAATTCAACAATCTACTCGAGTACAGTCAAATGAAATCACCTCCTGGTGAATTTCAATTTATACTTGAGCATTTATTTATGAATTCTGATGGAATTGCAATATTATTGGATGAATTTCTTGTAGAAAGTGTCACTCACAGAATGTTGCTGAATGGATTGCTAATTAGTTTCTCAAGAAACTCGAAAGTATTTTGACACTCTTTTAAAATTAATCTTTTAATTGAAGGGCCGAATTTTTTTCTTCTTGGAAAAGTGTTACAAGTTTGCGCTTAAGCTGCGCGTCACAGAAACAGATTTATTTTTTCTCTTGACATTTAAAAATACTTGAACACCAACGAATCGGCGAATAGGTTTAGGAATCTGTACGATTCAAGTTGACCACCAAGTCATCAGTTTGCGGCTGATTCAATGCTTTCTGGTAGTATTCACTTCGTTTAACAAGCATAATGAACAAAGTACTGATTATGTAGATTGCCTGTATAAGATAATACAATTTTAGAATGAAAATGGCAAATAGTTAGTGAAATTTACCAAATTGAATGCGGTCGCATCTATTCGATAGCCATTAGCCATTCGGAAGCAAGATCGGGAAAAGTTACGGTTGGTGGATATAGTTTCGATCTATAGAAATATGAAAACAGACAATAATCAAATCAATTATTATTTCTGGACACTTACACTAGCCATCATTCTCGGTGAAATGAGATAGTGAAACTGAAACTGCATGCAGGCCTGTACATTCAGTGCATAGCAATTAGTATTGTTACGATCCACCCAGGTGCACACAAAGATGACCAGAAACATCATGAAACCAAATTCCACCGGAAACACCACAAAGTAGATTGCAGCCTCGAATGAGACTTTTGTGAAGAAGAACAAATTGCAATACACACAGAAGCAAATGATGATGAAAGCAAACAGAAACTGCAACAGCAGATGATTACACCAGAATCGATTGTATGCCCGAATTTCGGCACACTGATACGCCAAGTGGCCGTTGATGGTGCGGAATTCATTCCACAGCATGGGCAGACCTTGACGACTTCGTTTGCGCGGATTATGCAGAGTTTTCACCAAGGTCCGCAATTTGCCCAGCATTAGTCGCTGCTTCACGATTACATAAGAAGCAACCAGGAAAAAGTGGAAATACATGAACAACATTGCTACAATAAAATAGTTCAAAATGTTACATTTCTTTGTATTATCAATTACCAGATCATCATACCAGACAGATTGTACCAAATCAAGGGATGCAGAATGACAAAAAAATGAAAATAATCCTTCCAACCATAAACCCACTTTCGATTGAGAAAGTGAAAGTCAAAATAGGCGGTGGCAATTGCGACCGTGGCAATGTAGACATACTTTTGCATTATTCGATTGCGATTACGCAGTTTGAGCAGCGTTTCCGTGTTGGCACGGTCCCAAACTTTGTGATCCACAATCAGTGTCTTGTGTCCGGCATCGTCGAGTAGGTACATACAGTAGCGTTCGTTGGTGAAATCTCGAGTACACAAATAGTAGTACTGAAAGATCAGACCGGCAACGGCCACATTCAGGATGACATCACTGTTGAGCCAAAACATTTTGGGAAACATCTTGTGGCCCATCATGTCTGGCATTGGATCGGCCGGATAGTTGAAGTCGTGCTGGTACAGAACCCAAAGGTTGTCCGCAATGTAGACAACATACATGATGAAAGGGGCGATGAAGAATTTCGAATTCTTTGACAAGAAATGCGATTGCTCAAGTTGGATTAGCTCGTTCTTGTTGGCCAGTGTAATCTCCTTCGGTGCATCGATGATCACATCGAATGGTTTAATGCATGCACGTAGATGGGCCCTAAAGATCCATCTCGAATACAAAACCATTCGAATCAGCAGCGGAACAACATGCGAACATATTGTCAAAACCATTGTTCCCCTTGAATAGTTGGGCATCAAGCATTAGGCATAACTCAGAAACCAAAGAAACTTTTAGAAGAACTTTGCCGATTTTATATATCTTTTAAGGCGCAAAACAACAGATCATTATAAGCATAATTTAAAATGCGCTCATTGCCTTCTTCTCAAGAAAGCGAGCTTTATGAATTATAAATTGAAACACATTATAAACCATGGCATCATTATAGCGTCATAAACATTTCCTCATTCGAATGACCTTGAACGTGTTTACCGAACATATAAAAGACAAAGTTCAAAGTTTTAATGAAATATATAAAATTTAATTTTAAAAAATGACACATATTTTGTTCAAAACAAATTAAATCTGCATTTTCCGGGAATTGTGTGTCATTTTCTGGAATTAAACTTTTTTTTAAAAATTCAAATTCAATTTCAAAAGTATGTCACATTAAATATTATTGACAAAATTACAATTTGGAAATGTAAACAAGAATAGAACAAAAACAATTCTAGTGAAAACGATTTCTACAGAAACAATAAAACTAACAAGAACTGGGCTATACAAACCTACAGGAAAGCGAGATCAGGTCAAGTAGGAGAGAAATCACAAACTAAATGAGTTTTGCAACTTGAGCTTATGACCACATTAGGGACACCCGTCTTATATACTGCTTGGTGGTGGTATATATGATGATGATAATTGACATTCGGTGGCAGTGGTTATTATTATTGTTATTGTGCTTCCACCAAATACACGTTCACCGGATCGATGAATTGTGATTTGAGCTTTCTCGCGACTTTCACCACAAAGATACATTAAATTACCCTCGAAATTTAATCACATTAAACTTTTCCATGTTCTTATATATCTACTTTGAAACTTCTACTTGAACCTAGGCAAGCTTGAGATACTGCGCTTATTTATTATTAAGTATATCTCGCTTATCTGCAAAGCACAAAAAGTTTCAAAATATGTTTTTAATTTTTAAAATCATCATTGTCCCCGAATAGTTAAATTGTCATTAACACAACAATCAAATGTTCAATATCTCGTATTTACCAAGTTTCGGTTTGAATTTGAATTAAATTTCAATTTTCCACTTGTCACGTACTCAATATTAATTAAATTTGTATGATTTGATTATTACTTTTATTCTAGAACTCTCGAATTATGCCAAGGATTTGAGTTTTGCTGCGAAATAATTAATAATGTATTTTACAAGAAAAACCGCAAGGCGTGAAGCGGCTAAAGCCTGGCTTCACGCTCTTGCGAAACCTCCGCTGCGCTGCGGTTTGTTTTTCTTGTAAAAAACACCCTTCGGGTGGATTGATTCGACCCGGTTGAAGTAAAAGAATATCAATTGTTCAATGGATTCAATAGATAACCTATTTTAGTAACCGTTAGAAATGATCTTAAAATAATGATTAGTGTAAGTGTTTGTGTACGCAAGTATCGAATAGATTTGATGCATTTTCAACCAATATTTTGTAATTTGGCTTAAGATTTTTAAATTTAGATTTGGAAACAAACCACATAAATAATGCATTGACCAAACAATTAATTAAAACATGTAAAACTAATAATGTCAAGAAGATTGAACGACATTTTAGTTACATTTCGCTGGAAGTCACATTCCAATTTGAACATACCAATAGTAGAATATCGACAAAATGTCTTTCAAATTTCGATACCACTGGTAAGATTTAGTACATTTTTCGTTAGTCAACGAACTCAAAAGACTAAAGATTTGTGAAAATGTTCTAGCATTTTGAGCATTGGTCAAGGTAATGGAAGAAATATGTCAACTGAGACTCGATCATTGAGCCCGCCAGGGTGGTATGCGAACCCACATCGAAGAAATGATTGTGCGTACGTTCATAATGAATGAATGAAATTAAACAATTTTTAATTTCCCTATGCTTGAGTGCCCTCACCAAGAACTCAATTTCTTTAATACTGATCAACTTGTTCTCAATGAGATTATTTTACAAATTGACTTACAATTTGGCAAAAAGGCAATTAAAGTTTTTATTTGAAGTCTGCAGAAACTGTTACCATTCAAATGTCTTTATGTTTGCCGCACATTCAATCGGATACTTTTGGGTTGAGAGCTATACCAAGATGACATGTCACACAGAGTACACTAATTCTGTGGAAAGGTTTAGCTTGGGGTTTTCTTCCTCGATTCGTAAATGACAAAACTGAAGCTCCTCTAGATTCTCAGGGAAGTTGAGACTGATACTAAGAATTGACCATATTTGATACTAATTAGCTATACTTTAGACATACAGTGCAATATGCTTCTGTCGCAATCACACGTTCAATCACAATAAATAAAAGACATTTCTCAATTAGATAATCCTCGTGATCTACATTTTTCTTGAACTAAGCTGATACAAAACTTGTTCATGCAAACAGAAATTCGTGGAAGTTGAGGTTCATTCAAGAATCATTCAAGAATTTGACCATTTCAATCCAAATGCAGTCTCACAACTGCGGATCATCGAGATTTTTGAATTCAGTAATGTTGCCCGTGTCCTTCTGAACATTTCCATATAATTTAAATGCGTGTTCATACATTGGATTGCATGTAGCAGAACTTTGAAACACAAAACTAAATTGAATCATTCAAGAATTTGACCATTTCAATCCAAATGCGGTCTTGATTTTGTCAGCATTCTTTATCGTTCAAATTGAAAACGCAATCGACGATTTAGAAATCAAGAATAATTTTGGTGAAGTCGAATTTCGTATTCTTGATGGAAACTAAATTAAACTTTCGAATCGATTTAGAAAATCTTCGTCTCTGAAGCTTTCATTAAATGGATCGGAAATAGATAAGATTCAAAAGCAGCCAAATGGATCGAGTTGGATTTTGACTCTCAGTGATCAAAGTTCTGCGCAATTGAATGTGCTCGAAAAGGATTCTCTGGTTGAGTATTACTTGATTTGGCATGGTGGAGGACCGAATGTGGACAGGGAGGTGTGTGTTCATTGGTCGATCATTGACTCCATTGGACAATGTAGCATTTTCAAATTTACAAGTCGTCAAGTTTCGATCACTCTCAAGGACGGCGAGTGTAGAACGATTTGAATGGCCAATAATATTGAGGTCAACTTGTTTCTGTCTGCAATAGGCAACTTTGTGCAGATGAAGCAGAATTTCTTCGGCACCAAACTGAAGATTGTCCACTAGTTGGTCAAAGATTTTCTTTCAAATTTATTTATGTAAATAAAATTTTTTTAAACTACAAAAATTTCTCTTCGAACCTTGTTAGTATCAAATATATTTGAAACAGGAAAAATTTGTTCGCTTTGCGTGGAAGTTGGATCAATGGTGTTTCGAGGTGAATCGAGGTTTTGGGTATCGAGCCTTTATAAAGCAACAAAATTGCTAACAACTTATTTGCTATCAAAAATAAGTGTTCTTTGTTATTTTCACTACATTCGAATTGAAAAAGGCTATCCAGAAAATACTGAATAATTAAAAACTCATAATCTAAGAAGAAATTTCCATTCCACTAATTAAATTAATTTTATTTCCAAATTTTTTTGCACGAATTGAATATAAATAAATAAATAAATAATTTATTAACCAATAAAATCAAACTTTAATTTTTAAATAATATTTTTGAAATATTGCCATAAACAGTGTGCTGACGTACGAGTATAACTGCGAAAGCAAAATTTTAATTTTAAATTAAATATTAATTAATTATTTAATCTAAATTAATCACAAACAAACCAATTCAAACATTTTCGATGTAATCAAGTAGTTGTTCAACAAGGTAAATCCCACCTGTGAAAAGTTGACTTGATTCGATGTGAAATTGTCAAACTAATATATGAGCATGCGTAGATTAGATTTAGATTAAATTATTATGCAAGTCTACGCATGCGCGGGATCACTTTACCTTTAACAAAAAGATGACATTCTCTTCGAAATTATATCTCCGTATGCAAACATTTAAAAATCTTTGAATTTCATTGAAGATGTCAACATTTCTCCTCACAATCATGGAACACTTGAATGTTAGCAGTACGAGAAACCAAGAGAAATTAATCGACAAAATTATAAACAGAAAACGCATCGAAATCAGATTGAAAAACATAAACAAATAAGTGAGATAACAAATGGCGATAGTGTACGAGATGATGTAGATGGTGAGATATTTACACCAGAATTTATTGTATGCAGAAATTTCCAGGAAAAGATCACGAATCTCTAGGGAAAATTTCCGATACATTCGAAACCAAATAATGGCGGTCGAATTTGAATATTCTGAATTGAGAGTAAATTCTGTTAAATTCAAATGTAAATTCTTAATTCTTTGAAGATAGAATTTTTGTTTTATCTCTAAATAACGAATCGAGATGATAAAGTAGTAGAGAATGAAGAAACTTCCTGTAAAGATTAAAAGTTAATTCAGTAAGTAATAAAATTCCCCGGGGAAAATCAAACCAAATGAAAGATAAAACAGAAATATTGGAACGAGTGGAAGGATCAGCCTGTCCACGATATTATCTCCTTTGGTATTTCTCAAGTACTGAATCATGTGGAAGCACTCTTTCTGGACACAGGCAAATGAAATCATAATTTTGAATACAAATTTTGATTTGGCGCGAAATTTTAAGATCTTATCACTGATTTCGGTTGGAATTTGTTTTCCTGAATTTGATAATAATTTCGTGTTATCTTTTATTGCATACATTCGATACTTTGGATCGAGTTGTGGAAAGAATGTTAGATTGAAGTAAATGAGAAATGGTACAATGAGTGAGACGATGATGATCACGTCTCCCATTTCGTGAAATTCATTCGAGAATATTCTGTACATGATCAAGTTGGAACGTGAATTTGGAGAATCGATTGATAGGGCGCTCTGGTACAGATTGATACACATGTCGAGTAGGGCGGGAATAAAAAGAACAAGTGGAAATAGAAAATTGAGATTGATTTGAGCATTTTTGCTTTTGAGTTTGACATTTGACTCAAATTTTGGAATGCTCTTCACAGGATCTAGATCTTCAAACAATGCTCTGTAATGTTCATAGATGACGTGACGGATAAAGATGAAATATTTGTTACAGAGTAATATTTGGGCAAATTTAGATTGGAGATTCATTTTTTCTTAAATTTCTCTCAATTTAATATTTCTTTTTAAGTTAAACAGAATTTAAAACTCTAAAACTCTAATACTTTAAAATTGATTTCTTTTTAAGAATATTCTTATTAATAATTTAGAATTCACTCCCAAAAAAGTAGGAAATGATCTCTAAATAATTAATTATTGACGTCAAAGTTTTAAAATTGTATTTCAAAATGTCAACTTGACATTTGACTTGTTTGGACATTTTGCTTGTTTGCAAGAAATGTTCGAGTGGAATAAGAAAAGCCGACTGGAAGATTTAGTGTCAACGGGTCAGTGTTAGGGCTATGCGCTCATGTGATGATACTCAATCTCAATACCAGTTGGATCATCTCAGTCTTGTCTCCATTCCAAACAAATTGTTGCCCAATTGAGTTAGAGCCAATTAATTGTGCATAGCTAATTGTTCTTTGACAATTTAGTTTCTGGATTAAATTCATTGTTGAGTATTGCTGCAGACAAATTCTACACAAACTACACAAAGCATTTAGCGATTAGAAACTTTTGGTTTAGTAATTTGAAAATTTGATTTGATTTTTTCAATTCAATGTATTCGATTCTCAACCAAATTGACAGACCTAACCAACATCCAAATGAAAACCATGGTAATTACCATTTTCCGGTATTACCGGCCAAAATTTCATTACCGATATGAACGATAATCGCCAGTAATCATCAAAACGGTAATTTTAGAAATTGCCAATTTGTCATTGTGCCATTTTGCCTTTTTTTTAACAAGGTAACCAAATGACATCTTTATGGTCAATCTGTTTCGAGGGTTGAGCGTTACGTGCAAACGATCCTAAAAGTTTGTCTTTCATTTGTGATTTGAGAATTTTATTTTATTGCAAATGGTACGAATTGAATTCGATTGCAAAAGAAAGTGTTTGTGTTTCTGTATTTCCACTATAGTGAATTACCAATTGATTGTCTTCACAGAAATTGAATTTTTCCCTCACTGATTACATTATTGTACATTGGAGAATAAATAATTTCTGTTTGGCATGGTTTTTAAATGAAAATAATTTTATCATTTTGTGTGGCTATTGTACTTTTGTGAACAAAAAATAGTACAAATAGTATCCGCACGTATGTGTTTGTTAAAGCAAAAAAATGTCTGTGAGATTGTTCAGTTGAATTTGAAATGAAATTTAATTTTTCAAATGAACACAAATTTCTAGACAGTACATTAGTCAAATGTGATCAAATTTATTGCACAATCTTGTCAACGTTAACTTGAAGATGATCGACATAATACGAAATGTTTTGATTGATTAAAGTGAGAAGGGTGGTGGTAAATATTTGGTTTCAAAGATTTTCATTCAAAATTGTGAAAGTTTTTATTAATATAACTTGTGAGTTTGATTATTTCGTGATGGACTTTTTGGCTCACTTTGAACATTAAAGTGAGTTACTTAAAATCATTGTCATTTTATTTGGTAATTCATTCGGTTTAGTTTAACAATCAAATCAAATCATATTTACATAGAAAAAACAAACACAATAAACAAAGCCATAATGATCACTACTAAGATCGTACCAGTTCCAGAAACATGTCCAACGGAACTGCCCGAACTGCTCGCTTCGGCAATGGGTTCCAGTAAATTGTCGCCTGTGTGAATAACGTTCTGATGCCGTTGGTTGGAATAGTGCCTCAGTCCAGCAGACTGCACAAGTGGAACCGGTGGTCTGATGTCTTTTCTTTTACTATTATATCCATCATTTCGGTGGTTGAGGCGGTTCAATCTATCCCTACGTCCTCGTCTTCGTGGTGGCTGACGATGCCCGACGATAGCTTGTCCTTCTGCATGTCCTTCTTCAGCTTGAAGTCCGTCAAGTTGCACAAGTGGAATCGGGGGTTGGACATTTCGGGGCCTTCGTCCACAGATTTCACGCAGTCTTCTCTGCCAGACATAGTTCCAGTCCAGATTGATAGCCAACAAACAGCAACGTACGACCCAAAAGAGGCAACATGACACCATTGTCAGGGCAGCTAGTCCAACCAAACTCATGACGATCCACATGAGAACATCGTATCCAGATTCGGGCTCATAGTTGGAAAAGATCCGCCTCCAAATGGGCCAATCGGCAGCTGAGCGTGCACAGTCCTCGCACCAGGTCACCAGTCTGTGAAACCAGTTCATGTCTTGGGTCGCATTGGGATGGATTCGGATTGGGTAGCTGCTGTTGCTTGGCTCAATCAGACTCAGCAATTGAAGCAGGTACAGGTAGAGTTGGTGCACGTAGATCCAAAGAAGATACATGACCAGGCCGAGAGTAGAGAGAAGAGGCACAGACAGTGGCGAGTTGACTTCACACCAGAAAGTTGTCGACCGAACTAATCGACACGACAGACAAAAGTGAAACCAAAACCAAAAGCAGCTCGTCCTTAACTAACCAGTCATCAACAACTTTACATGCGCTCAGTAAAACTTATCGTGTACATTTGTGGCGCCACCAAACGAGTTCACATAAGTCGACATGTTTGATGTTTGTTTGTTTGTATGACATATAAAAGTCAAAACATTGATAGTTTTTGTCTTATCAATGAATAATAATTTTGATTTGAAGTGAATTGTAATTGAACTTTTAATTTAATATAATTGCACTATTTTGTCTTGTTTGCGTAATGCAGTGCATTAAATGCACTTTGTAAACAATTTTTAGAAATATAAAACAATTTTGCCAATTTGCCAATTTGCCATTTTGCCAATTTGCCATTTTGCCAATTTGCCAATTTGCCAATTTGCCAATTTGCCATTTTGCCAATTTGCCATTTTGCCAATTTGCCAATTTGCCAATTTGCCAATTTGCCAATTTGCCATTTTGCCAATTTGAATGATAAAACTATATTTTTAAACTTTTTACAGAAGCTTCTTTACATTCATTTCAAAGTTACCAATCAAAGTAAAACGAGTCAAATTATGTGAAAATATTTCCAAATGCCGAATCGATTCGAGTTTTAAGTAGGAAAATGATTAAAGACACTCAAATGATGCAAATTGTGCCATCTTTCAATTATGATCTCGAGGACATGTTCGATGATGATCAAAACAGAGAAAAGTGCCATTTATTGAAGAATTGCGTTACGAACAGTTTGACTTGGGCTTGCATGTGAAAACAATTGCAAATGGCTCAATTAATCGATCATAATATTTTTAACTGACTTGAGTGTTCATTCGAAATGATGTTCAAACATTTGAGTTGATGTTTGCACTGAAGCGAACTTATGGAAGACTGTTTGTCGTGTATCTGACGATTAATGTGTCAATGAGTGCATTCGTGAGAGCACTCTTGATTCGTTCAATAATTTTCGACAGTTGAACTCATTTTGTGTTTCTTCACACTACGAAGCTGAGATTATCGTTTGCGTGCAATCTTATCTCTGAACAGTTGAAGAACATCACGGCACAAGTCAAATCACCCAAATCTACATTTTGATCTTCAATTTTCTATTTGAGTGTATGCACTCCTGTTTGGCTGTTTGTGTCTTTATTTGGGATTTCAAGTTTATCTAAATTTTAACTTGAAAACGATCAACATTATCAAGAATGTCTTGAAGGATCAAAGTCAGAAAATTTATGATAATTTCAAGGTTTAAAGATTTTCTTTCAAAATTGTGTGAATGTTCTGCAAGTTCTTATGATTGCTACTGGTGAGTTTGATTGATCGTGTGATGGCTCACACTCTACTCAAATGGATCATGTTCACTTTGGGAGTCATCAACTTTTTATCGTATTCGATTCGAATAGAAGATTCTACCCAAACCGGTGCATCTGTTCAGTATCTGAAACCTGATGCTGTCTATTACATACTTTTGTGCCTTCTGGTTTGGTTTTGTTTTCACTTCTATTCTGCTCACATTTTGGTCCATGGTCAACTTTCCTGCCAATGAACAATTGACTCGATTAGCTAGGACTACCGTGTGTTCAAAAAGTAAAGTAATACTTGGTCGTCAAAAATGTTAGAAAACCAAATGTTGCCAATTTTATTTTTGGTTTTGGTTTTGAGATACTTGACCCTCGTAATGAATAATAGTAATGATATCAGAATTCCTGGAACATCTACCGGGGTTATACGATTTATCAAATATTACTAATTTTGGACTTGATTATTGTTTTCGTTGTTTTTGCAGATTAACACCACAAAAAAATTATCTAAATTTCCGTTTATGACAAAAAAAGCATTTAGTTATTTTATCCAATGATTGACAACGTTCCAATTGGAACATATTAGCTGTATATAAATAAACTTTTGATTTTAAAATTTTTAAAATTTTATTTCATTTAAATTATTTAGATTGTTAATTATATATTTTAAAGTTGTAATTTAAACACTTATAAATCATTTTTTTATATTTTTAAACACAAATAAGAAATTGTGTTGTGTTAAATTTGCAAAAATAACGAAAATAATAATCAAGTCCAAAATTAGTAATATTTTATAAATCGTATAACCCCTGTAGATGTTCCAGGAATTCTGATATCATTACTATTGTTCATTACGAGGGTCAAGTATCTCAAAACCAAAACCAAAAATAAAATTGGCAACATTTGGTTTTCCAACATTTTTGACGACCAAGTATTACTTTACTTTTTGAACACACGGTATAGCTACTTTCTAATGTACACATTTCATATATGTTATATTTGTTGACCATGTCTTTTTTGTATAATTAAAATTTCAAAATATCTCGTATTTGAATTTGCACGGTCTTAAAGGTTCATTTTGTTGTTTTGAACTTGATAATCCGAGTTTGGCTCTTCGTCAAATTCACCGTGAAAGTTGCATTATTACACTAATTAGAGTGGAACATTTGTTCATTTGGACTCAACATATGCACAGTAGTAATACTTACTATCTGTTTGAATCATCTGTTTGATACTCATTGCCATTGATCAGTGACTCACAATGCTTTCAATGTCAATGTTTTATCAGTTAACTTACTTGTGACATGTCGTGCGTGAACTTTTTACAGTCAGCTGTGTCAATGTTTTGTCTTATCAACACAGATCTGTGGCTAGACAGTTTTGTTTTGTTCAGCTTCTGTGCCGAGTTTGTCTCCTTGTTCGTTTTGTTCACTCCACATCTTCTGTCTACATTTTAAACCAAAATGGACTCCAAACTAGCCATTGCTATGAAAGCCATCAAATGGTCAGTGCGCTCACTCGTCTCCTCATTTGGTGGTCTGTTCAAAATGAATCGCAAAAGAATTGAATCTTCAGTCACCTCCTCTTTTGGATCCCATAAAATCGAATCCCACCGATGGCGGACCGATCAATCATCTTCCCAACGAAGTGATGCTGCTCATTTTGGTCAAATTGCAACTAGACGATGATGTGGTGCAGTTGATTCGTCTGCGACTGGTGTCCACTCGGTGGCGAGCACTCATCGAATACTACTGCGCACACAAAAAGTGTTTGCTTGTGCAATCACCTGCATATTATTCTGACTTTGAGAGTAGATTCTTTGCATTTGGCCACTCGAACAAGCATTTTGTACAGCTGCTTTTGAGTAGAATGACACCTGTTTGCTGTTTGCGATCACTTCTCAGACTCTTTCCCAACATTGAGCAACTGTCTATTAATTGTTTTGGTAAATATATTTTCGTGGTCATTTGAATCATGACCACAACTTTTTTTAATACAGGAAAAGCTCGAGTTTGTGATTTTGTGGCGTACATCAATTCGTTGGCATCACTCAAACAACTCGACCTTGAAGGACCGTTTGTTTCAGCTCTACCACGCCTCTCACCTCAAACTCTGTCCAAATTGGAGCACTTCTCAATAGACACTCGAGGATGGAATGAGCATGTTGATGCTCACCACGGACTGGTGTCTCAGCTTGGGCCATGGTGTGTTTGTGTCCACTTTGGAGCAGACTTGACCTTTCATCTCGTTCGTCAGTGGCACAACATCAATCCGCACTGGTTGGTCAATGTCACTCATTTGCGAATTCACTTTCGAAATGGACACATTGATGGGCCATTGGTGGTGCACTATCTCACTGAGCACTGTCAAACATCGTTGAAGCATCTCAATTTGAAGTTTTGTGTAAGTGACATTTTCGTATGAACTAAAGTAATCATCATCATTTCTCAGCATCACCCATTTGGCCTTGTTTTGACACCAACTGTGATACGCGATCTTGGCAAGCTGACTCACTTGGCTGAACTTGAGCTTGTGATCATCGGAATTGACTTTGCCCAGTTGAAACAAGCTGCACAAGATGATGAACTCATTTCGCTTACTTCTGTGGTGACTTGCACAATTGTTGGCACAATCTATGACCGAATAGATCAGCACATCACTGCACATGAATTGACTCGTGTCTTGTCGGTGATTTTTCCCAATTTGGTCGAGTTTGAACTTGCAATTCGTGACAAAACTCAAAGCATACAGAGAGTGCAACATGAAGTTGAGCAACATTTGTACAATCGATTTGCACACTTGCGAAAACATAATATTGACATTTTCGATTAATATTTGAACGGTTTCATGTTTTGTTTTCCACTTTCTCAATGTACTCAATATTTTGTAATTAAATTTACTTTCAATCAACATTGATTGTTTTGATTTGGTTTGACATTAGTTTGGATTGTTGTGAATTTGTGTGTTAATTTGCATTGTGATTGTACTTTACTAATTGAATGATGAGGAATCAATTGGTGACAGTAGTTTTAATGAATAAGCAATGTTTGTTGCATGAAAATGGAGAAAAGATCAGTTTTAAATTTTCATGTCATAATGTTCAGAAAGATATGCCCGACAATTTTATACTGTCAAATCTGTTTGTTCTGCATTTGTGACAAAGATTTTATGATAGATATTATCAAAAGTTTCAATGGATTCAAAGATTTAATTTCTTTCTGCAGGATCACTCATTTTGCAGTCATGATTACCGAACAATTTAACAAAACATTCGAGTTTAATTTTGATTTGGATTGAACACAAAGTACAATAAATAATTTGAATTACACTTTGCAGGAAGAAAGATTGTACAGATTTATTTTAAATGTTTAGGAATACAAAAGCAACGGTGACATTGAGCCAAATTGGAACAAATCAATGTGCAAACATCTCACTCGAGATTTGGTTTCAAAGTTGGCTCACCTTTTCACGAATAAATCCAAATCGTTCATCAACCTGAGCGAGGAGTTCACCCTTCAGTTGTTCGCAGTCCACTTCGAGACGTTCCTCGAATTGATCTAGGAACGAGTGCATTCTGGTGAGACGAGGCATGGTGAAACACGAGAAATGGACAGAAACAGATTTTGAGTCTTTAACAAACGAGAACTGGTCGACGAGTGACATCAACAACTGACAAACTATTTTCACTCTGTTTGGGTGGACATAGTTGCACTTGCAGTTGGTATTTTTGCAGGACTGAGCAATAGGTTGTTTCTTCTTTTTGTCGATTTCAATTTCTCCTCTTCGTGTTTCACCATGCCTCTTCTCACCCTCGTGCACTCGTTCCTGGATCGATTCGAGGAACAACTCGAAGTGGATTGCAAACAACTGAAACGGGAACTGCTCGCTCAAGTAGATGAACAATTTGTTGTTGTGCGATCTGTGGTGAGACAACTTCGAAGTCGATTTGTTAGTGATCGAGTGCTCACTGCTCGTTGTGTCACTCTTTTCGATGATCCACCAGTAGAGACAGTCCAACTGGATCAGTGCAGGCAGGAACAACGTGCCTGCATGGAGTCGAGTGACAATGCTCCACATCCCAAGCAAACCAAAAAGCACTCAAGCGCCACTACTAATGAACTCCTAGCACATACTCGGAGTAGCAAACGATGCTTGAAGTAGCTATTCCTAGGGCTACTGCGAGCATCGTTTGCTACTACGAGTATATCTTTAATAACGTGCTTCTAGTATCAAATATACTCGTATAAGCCACTTCGAGTAGGGTTTTGCTACTCCGAGTATCACAACTTAGCCTATTTTTTGCGTAAAATAAAATTGGAAATTTTTGGATAATCTGGTGGTCCAATCTCAAAATGAACATTGATATGAACCGCCGAATTACCAAAATTGGTCTAGTAGAAACAATCGTAATAACTCGGAAAATACGGAAGATTCCGGAAAATATAATGAAGAATATTCCTGCCGAATCAGATTTCCGGATAGGGGCTAGTATGGAAAGGTTGATCATGATTAGTCGAAAACCCAAGTCTGGCCCCTACCGCGTAACGTCTTCTGTGTACGTTCTTCAGAATGAGCGCGCACCGGCGGCACCGCGCTTCTTCGTTGTGTGTGTGTGTGTTCGCTGTGTGCCATTGGTCTGGAGTAGTGGCACACCACAGTGCATTGTTGCCTTTGCCTCTACTCGAACAACCACATAGCAAAGTCAAACGGTCGTTGTCGTCTGCCAGGCAGAGAGCCTCTTCGACCACTTTCTCTCTTGCCTTTTGTGCGAACACATGTCTCGTCTCGTGCTTTGTCAACCGGCTTTTCGTCTTTGGTTTCCGTCGATGATCGTTCCATTTTCATTCACCACTGGGTCACAGTTTCTGGTAAGTGTGCAACGGTGCCTTTATTGTTTTTAATTCTTTCTGGCCATCTAGTTACCACTCTGTTTGCTCTGACTGGCTTGTGAGTCCGCCGAGTTTGCGTCTCTGTAAGTCTGGTTTTTTCAGGTTTAGTTGTTTTGTTTGGTAAGTTGTATATGCCATTCTGTTATTGTATTAATTATTATTGTTTTTAATTAGTTTAGACCATCTAGTTAGCACTCTGTGTTGGCTCGGAGTCCGCCGAGTTTGCGTCTCTGTGACAGTTTTAGTTGTTTTCCATGGTAAGTTATATATTCCATTCTATTGTATTGTAATATAATTTTTTCCTTTTCAGGTATCTTATTTTCTCTGTGTTTGCCAAATTGCAGCTCAAGACCGATTGCTTTGAAATGTCACATAACACGGATGGCTCGTGTGACCTGCACCGTGAGGCAGATTCGGACAGCTTTTTCGACGAGAATCCTCAGAAACCTGCTCGATTTGTAATGTCTAAGAAGACTGGCTCTTGTGAACGATACCGTGAGGCAGACTCGGACGGTTTCGACGAGAAGACTCAACTGCAACAAGAACAGCAATCCAACCGGTATTTTCAAAATATGTTTATGAAAACACGGGAAAATCAAAAATTGGCTAAAGACCTGATTGACGTTATTTTTGAAGAGAAAAACGAATTGGTGGGTCGACTATGGCGGGAAATTGCACGACTGAAGAAGGAGAACGAAAAGCTCAGAAATTCCAACCAAGACGGTGGCGATCAAGAGCCTTCTCCCAAACGTTCCCGCTCTGCCTAAGTTACATTTCTTTCTCCATTCACCATCATTTGTTATTTATGTTAATCAAATAATTTAATTTGTATATGTATCTCAATGTAACTTAATAAATTGATTAACATATAAATATTTTAGTTGATTGAATGGCAGTGGGGTAGAAGGGTAGGAGTGAACCAGCATTTTGTAATATACTTAAAAACGCTGCTCGGAGTATCTATGCAGTATACTGCTAAGAGTAGCACTCGTAGTAGCTACTCGTCGGACTTACTAATAGTATGATCCAAGTACTTCTACTGCGAGCAGCTGCTCCGAGCACCTCAACGAGTACCCGTTTGGGCTGCGTGGGATGTTCCGTCCACTTCAACTGGCCGTAAACGCAAATCCTCAAGTACATCTCGATCTGTCAACAACAAACGACACAAAACTGTCACTACTGATGGATCGAGCAAGTATCTGTGCAAGTCAGCAGGATGTGGAAAATCATTTCCTGACGATTGGAATTTAGCTCAACACGAACGCACCCATCTGGGCATCAAGCCATTCTCTTGCACTTGGCACGATTGTCGCTATTCTGCAGTGAGGAAGGCTCATGTCGTTGAGCACGTTCGCACGCAGCATTTCAAGTTGCCCAAACTCAAAAAAGATCAGACACGACTCAACATTGTGGACAACCGAAACCCGGAAGATTACGTTCAGGTGAATAATCAACTGTTGGAACGTCGACTCGAGTGAAGACTGGTCAATTTATTCATTGCCATTTTGCTCAATGGCATCATTAATTGCTGTAATCATTAATATTAATATCTAAAATAAAAATGTATCATTCTGCTTTCTGATTCACTCTATTTATTGAACGAATGTATATTTAGTGTTACAATCAAATTCAAAGCCGACGATTGGCCAACTGCTGATCCACCAGAACAAACTCGTTCAAATCACTTTCATGCAACAAACATTGCTTGTCCACCAAATCAATTGTCTCCATTGAATTCCTCATTCCTCACTGGATAGCTGCATTGTGTGCATTTACCAACTTGTTGGTTAGTTTGTTGAAATTAATAACTTTAATAAAGCAAACACAAAGACACATAAGTCCGTAAGCATCATAGTCGAATGCACAGTTGTGGCAGACAAATGTGATTACGTGAATGACGAAATGTTACAACGAATTGGTATTGACAATGCATTTGAATGGTCACGATCGATGTGTGAGTGTGCTGTGCTGTTTGTGGTACTGGCACACAAATGTGTGCATTCCTGAGATTGACTGTGTCTATGTGCACAGCTGACAGTTGTGAGTTTTTCGTGTCGACGTCGTTTCGTTTGTTTGCATTCTCATTGATTTGTCTGTTTCTCAATTTTAGTTTCACCTCGATCTCGACTCTAACCAACATCATGGAAAGTTCCAAATGTGCACTGCTCGAAGCATACGATTTGAACCACAATTCCAAGCAATCAAGCAAGAATACAAAGATAATTTGCTTCTAGAATCTAGATGTATCACTAAAGGAGATGCAAATCCCTGCAAAGTACAAGCCCGCGATACAACATCTGCTCAACGACCAAGAGGCTGCTCTGTGCAGCAGGATTATGTTCTTTTTCAAAAAGACAATTGAAAAGGTGGTGCTATCTTTTGCCATCAACAATCCTGATGTGAATGGTTACGCGCATGATGTTGTCCAAATGTTAAGGCGTGATCTTGTAAACAATCCAGAGGGCAATCTCACAAATCAACTAGCGAATGGCACAGAAGAGGTTGCTCAATTAGCAAATTTGAATGTTGAAGAAACCGATGATCAAGAAGACTCAACTGAAGTAATTGTTCAGCCTAAGAGTAATCATCAATCACAATCGTCAGCTCATGCAAAGTATAATGATAAAAGTAAGAAGAAATTGTCTTCAAATAATATTTCGGTTCGTGACCAATCAACCAATCGTCCAGTGGTGAGCAAGCAAACTAGTGATTTTAGACTAGTGAACAGCCCAGAGGACAATTGTACCAATCCGGACACTGATGAGGATGGTGGTGACTCGACCGAGCATGTGACCAATTCAGAAGGGAATGGTCTATTAGTGAAACAAGGTACAGTTGATGTGCTTCAGTCTCCAGTGAGATGCAATGTTGATCGAATTGTAGCACAGAAAGCGTCGACTTGTGCACAACTGAAGCAAACTTCCACCGAACCTGCCAATAACGAAGAAGGCACTCAAGTTTCCCTAACTGGTCAACCAACTCAAACACAATCGAGTGCCAAGAAAAGCAAAGAAGCCCATCAAGTGAGTCATCTGATCAGCAGAGATGAAATGTTCATTCGAGTCAATTCAGATGCCTTTCAATGTTCATCTGCCAATTGTACCTTTACAAGTCGACTCGCAATCACCGTGTCTGTTCACTATATCCAACAGCACAACGTCTGTAGACACCCTCACTGTGGACTCAAATTCAGGAATCCCTCAACTCGAGCAAAACACGAACAAGGTCATCACTACCAAACTGTAGCAACCACAGACTGTCACTTCTCACTGCACAACACATTCAACACAAGTTCCAATTGTTTGTTTGTTTAATTCACAATTCAATTCTCAATTGTATGCATTCAGTAAAATACATTTCGATTCAACAACCAAAAACAACTTTCCTTAATTGCGCTCACTTTTTTTGTTTTTTAATGCTTTTATACATTTCACTAAATGAGATGCTTGTCCCTACAAAGCCGCGATTTCGCATCTGATGACGATGGATGATCGGGAGATTGTGCTGAAAGGATGATGGTTCTTTTCAAAAAGACAGTGAAGAAGATGGTGCTTTTTTACTAACAAAAATCCTGGTGTTAATGGATACGCATACGATGTTGTCCAAATGTGATCTTGTGATTAATCAAGAAAACAACATTGCTCGATTCACGTTACGCTGATTGATCAAATGTGGTGATCGCAACTTCTAGTGACATTATTTTTATTTGGAATTGGCCGCAAGAATAATTGCACAATTATTGACAATTATCAATGGACTCTTAATATGAATCGACAATGTTTTTTATGAATTTGTTAGTGAACATTAGAAAATCTGCATTAAAAAACCCTAAAACTTCCTTAAGTTAAACCAAGCGCGAAATTGAGTATTAGCAACCATGTTAATTAGTATAGGTCTCGAAGTGTTCAGCTTTCTTACAGACGTTTGTTATTTAAAAAATGTGAACACAAAACGTACAGACAATCTGTTGAGCAGCAAAACTGACGCTAAAGAAAATTGAAATCATTCCACGAACATGTCGCATCACAATGAACGTTTGAATCGTTTTCCACTTGAATCTCTGATCACTTTTTAAAATCAACCTCTTTCGAATGTTCAAATAGACAAACGAAACATTTCCCTGCAAATCAATCAAAAACAAGGTGAACCAATGGACCATTGGCAATGGTACAAATAATAAATCAACTTTTTGGATTGGAAACTTTTTTCGCATTTTGAGAAAAGTTGATTATCGACCACAAAATGATTGTGCAATAGAACAAGTTTGTGTAAAACGAGAAATATTATTGAAGAAAATTTACAATAACAAGCGAAACGAGTTTAAATTATACATTCATACAAAATTGTACATTTTTTTATTTGTAATATTAAGAATTACAAGAACAACGATCACATTGAGCCATTGAGGCTCAACTGTTTTGGAGATAGTGCTGGTACAAGTTGAGATTTTAGTATGGAATTTGGCTCAGGAGAATTAAACACATTACTAAATTGTCTGCCAATTTGTCATTTTGCCAAAAGTCTGCAAACATTGGGATGTTCTCACTGATGCAGTTGCTTTCATGTTATCTCGATGGACATCCATCTCATGTACGCGAACGATAACTATAATCTCAGCTTTGTTATTTGAAGAAACCCAAAATAATTTCAAGATGTTACAAGATGAGCGAAAATGTTAAGGTATCATGGTCAATTCCTCAACTTGTTGGATCGAAAGTTTTTATTAAATTCCTCAATTAACAATTTGATCAATTCTTTCACAAACAGCTACTTTACTGTTTTTACCGCATTTCCGATTCTTTCAACTTCACAATCCAACCTCAGTTTGAATTGATGAATCATGTCAATCAATGATGATTCCCGAGCAGTTGCTCAATCACTTTCGCCAGTTGGAAATCTTCAAAGCTGTACGGATCAATTGTTACACCAATTCCAGTCTCACTCAATCTTTGTGCATTGTTAAACTGCCAGTTTAAAACTGGTCATAGTGAAACTGGCATTTAAGAAAATTGCACTTAATTTATTCAAGATATGTCAAATCTTCATCAAACTCGAGTCGAAGTGGCATTTGTGCTCTGTTTTGATCATAATAGAACATCCCTTCGAGATAATACATGAAAGATCGCACAATTTGCATCACTTGAGTGTCTTTAATCATTTTCCTACTTAAACCTCGAATCAATTTAATTTTGTAATTTGCTTTTTTGTTTTTCAAAATGTTGGGTTGTAACAATTTTCCAAGAAGAACAATAAGTTTGTAAATTAAAATGTTTATAAACAAATCACATTTAAAATACCATTTTGAAGAAATTAAGTTTAAAGAATCCCACTACTGACACTAAACACGTGTAGTTTTTTTGAATTTATATATTTATTAAATGGCAATTTAATTCAAAATTCCATTAAATGAACTAATTATTGCTGCTTTCTCTTAAAGTAAGGCAGTTCTTCAAGTGGTGCCGCAATTTTGATCTCACCCGGTCCTGTAAATTCTTTCCCGTGTTGATCTATCCAAATTCCTACTGGAAAATAGACAATTCTCTCGCGTTGTCCAATAACAAGAACAGGAGCAACCAGAATGTCATTGCCAAGCATGAATTGATCAGAAATTTGGTATGTTTTTGGATCGTCTGGTGCAACATACCATAACGGACGGATAATAGGACTTCCTTCGGTAACTCGTTTTCTGGCCAATTCAATAATTGTTGGTGCATGCTCTTCATGCAAATACATAAACTTCTTTGATAAATCAAGCAATTTCGCACCATTTTCCCAAAGTACATTTTCAATAAATGCGAAACTAGGCATCAGTGCCACAGCTTGTGTCCATCGAATCAAGTAATCTTCAATTAATTCTTTTTTATCCGGAATTCTCTCGCCAATTCGCACAGGCACCACAAACGAGTAGCCGCCCACGGACACGGAGAGCATCTTTTTGACAATCATTGAAAGTTCTTGTGCATAGTTTACTTGTACGCTGTTGATGAATTGTAAGAAAATTGGCAAATGCTGTGTCTTGAATGCCAACCACGAGGTAGTGTTACGGCCAGTTGATTTCACCACTGACTCAATATAATTCTTGTAATAAACATTGGGATATTTTGGATTTCTCAAACTGACATTTTGAATAGTAGGCGAATAGACCAGATAGGATGAAATTTGTGCTTCATAATGCAACTTTTTCAATATTGCTTCGTGCCAATCTGTGGCATCGGATCGCGTGAAATCGATAAATTGTGTCTGAGTTCCATCAAGATGTTTTAGAAAGAATGTCTTTGATTGTTCGTGTGTAGTTTGGCCCATTGGATGAACCTCTAAACAGAGCCGAAAACCTTTGGATTTGATTTGAGAAATCGCAGAATCCATTGTCGGAAATCGTGTAACATCAAATTCATAATCCGCACGAGACTTTGACCATTCTGCCCAAGAAAATATTTCCACATTAGGAAAGTTTCGTTTCTCCAGTTCATCCACATATTTCATCAGTTCGCTCTGTGTTCCATATCCATTAAAGGAACTAGGATACACAAATTTGTGCTCATCTGGAATTTCCTTAGGCTTTGGGATATAACCCGATTGATGAACAACATAGTCGGTCGCGGTTTTAATATTTTTCGACGCAAATAGCCGAACTTTGATGTCCAAATATGTTAGATCGCCTGTTTGATCTGGTAAGTAGGGACTGGTTGCTGCAACCGAAAAGCACATTACCGGATCGCCATGATTAGGATCGCGACGAATAAACAGTGGTTGATGCTCGTCTAAAAGTAAAGCAAATCCATCCGAGTTCACAAACAAATGTTCAAGAATGTAAAGATATTCTCCCGGCGCTGTGGAATAGTGATCAAACTGAAGTAGATTGTTGAAATGATTTCGAGACAAAATTCGAGATGTGTCAAGTGGCCATTCGGCATTGAGGCTATAGTAAGTGCTGTACCTAAAGTGCAAATGTCAATTTTAAAATCATATAAACACGATTAACACTCACCAACTAGCCCCATTGTAAGCATAATGAAAGCAAACCTCCCTGTCCACATTCGGTCCTCCACCATGCCAAATCAAGTAATACTCAACCAGAGAATCCTTTTCGAGAACGCTCAATTCAGCAGTACTTTTATCACTGAGAGTCAAAAGCCAACTTGATTCATTCGACTGCTCTTGAACCTTATCAATCACAGCACCGTTAAGAGACAGTCTAAGAGAGGAAGAACTTCTAAATCGATTTGGCAATTTAATTCTATCTCCATCGAGAATTCGAAAAAGTGTTGCACCAATAGTATTCTTGATTTCAACGTCATCTTGAAATCCAATTGAGTTTTCAATTTGAGCGGCAAAAAAAGAAAACAAACACAAAATAATTAAAAACGAATTCAACATTTTAAGAAATCAAAGTAACAAAGCAATAATTTTACGACGCACATCAAAAATTGCTGGCATTTATAATCAAAATAAAACAATTATCTCATTTTATTTGCGATAATATTAGCCAAAAGCACTTAAAGTCATGAGTGTTCTTGATAATAAATCAACCCCCAATAAAACACTAAGTGTCAGAAGTGGAATCCACGTCTACAATTGTCAATGTGTTGCAAACAAATTATCAATGACTAAACGATAATGCTCAATTAGCGGTTGACGCAAATGTGTTGCGACAAAATCGATTGCAAAACTGCAACAACAAAACCAAATGATATTTTGTATAACATTTTTCGAGATAAAATATAAATATAAAATATATAATTATTTCAAAAAATCTCATGTTCATAGATATGGATCGTGCAATTTTGGTATAATTTTCTTGAACACATAGTAAAAAGTTGGATTCAATTGTATCTGGAAATGGGTAAAGTTTATTTAAGGCAAGTCGCGGCTCAATTTTTTATAAAAAAATTTTGTATGTGCTTTTATAAATAAATCATTATATTGAATTTTAATTGTCATATTAAAACAATTACAACGTCTTTTCAGTCTCACCTGTCTAACATTTACTCTGTCATTGGCCAACTTAAGTTTATTATCTATTAATTTATCTATCAATTTATTAACTAAGTTTGAGCGATGAGTTTACGTTTCAGTCGTTCGCAGTCCACTTCGAGTCGTTCCTCGAATCGATCCAGTAACTAGTGGAATCGGATGAGACGAGGCATGGTCAAACACGGGAAATGGATAGAAGTCTAGAAATGATTACGATAAACAAATCTATAAAACTTTTCCATTCAATCTATTTATTTATTTAGCAAAATGATTTGTACAAATGAGTTCACAGATTGTGTCGATCAAATGTTGACAAATTTTTGATTTTATTTGGTCGAGTGAGTGATCCAATAAATGAAACAAATACTAACTAATTAAGCATCACAATTGCACATATTTTGAGTTTGTACGAAATTGCCATTGAACGAATACCTCCATACTCATCCATCTGGGCGTCAAGCCTTTCTCGTGCACTTGGCCCGACTGTCGCTACTCTTCCACTAGAAAGGATCATGTCGTCGTACATGTCCGTACCCAGCATTTCAAGTTGCCCAAACTTCAGAAAGATCAAACACGACTCAACATTTTGGACAATCGCATTCCCTGAAGATTACGTTCGAGTGGATAACCAACTGCTCGAACGTCTTCTCGAATGAGATGTTTGTAGATTGATTTATTCCAATTTGGCTCAATGTCACCTTTGTTCTTGTAATCCTTGACATTTAAAATAAAACTGTACAATCTTGATTTATGCCAAGTGTAATTCAATTTATTTATTGTACTTTGCGTTACAATCAATTTCAAAATTAAACTCGAATGTTTTGTTAAATTATTCGGTAATCATGACTGCAAAATGAGTGATTCGGCAGAAAGAAAGTAAATCTTTGAATCCATTGAAACTTTCGATAATATCTATCATAAAATCTTTGTCACAAATGCAGAACAAACAGATTTGACAGTAGAAAATTGTCGTGCATATCTTTCTGAACATTATGACATGGAAATTTAAAACTGATCTTTTCTCCATTTTCATGCAACAAACATTGCTTATTCATTAAAACTACTGTCACCAATCGATTCCTCGTCATTCAATTTGTAAAGTACAATCACAATGCAAATTAACACACAAATTCACAACAATCCAAACTAATGTCAAACCAAATTAAAACAACCAATGTTGAAAGTAAGTTTAATTACAAAATATTGAGTACATTGAGAAAGTGGAAAACAAAACATGAAACCGTTCAAATATTAATCGAAAATGTCAATATTATGTTTTCGCAAGTGTGCAAATCGATTGTACAAATGTTGCTCAACTTCATGTTGCACTCTCTGTATGCTTTGAGTTTTGTCATGAATCGAAAGTTCAAATTCGACCAAATTGGGAAAAACCACCGACAAGACACGAGTCAATTCATCTGCAGTGATGTGCTGATCTATTCGGTCATAGATTGTGCCAACAATTGTGCAAGTCACCACAGAAGTAAGCGAAATGAGTTCATCATCTTGTGCAGCTTGTTTCAACTGGGCAAAGTCAATTCCGACTATGACAAGCTCAAGTTCAGCCAAGTGAGTCAGTTTGCCAAGATCGCGTATCACAGTTGGTGTCAAAACAAGGCCAAATGGGTGATGCTGAAAATGATGATGATTATAACTTTAGTTACTGAAACAATGTCACTTACACAAAACTTCAAAATGAGATGCTTCAACGATGTTTGACAGTGCTCAGTGAGATAGTGCACCACCAATGGCCATCAATGTGTCCATTTCGAAAGTGAATTCGCTAATGAGGGATTTTTGAGTGAAATTTGTTCAAGTTGTTGAGTGAAAAAATGCCCAAATTGATTTTATTGAACAACCTGTACAATTTTCAATGAAATTGGAGAATATACTGTTCTAATTGCTCAAAGCATCAAATCCCGAGTATAAAAACCATCGCCAATTGTGCCCAAATTGATTTTATTGAACAACCTGTACAATTTTCAATGAAATTGGAGAATATACTGTTCTAATTGCTCAAAGCATCAAATCCCGAATATAAAAACCGCCGCCAATTGTGCACAAATTGATTTTATTGAACAACCTGTACAATTTTCAATGAAATTGGAGAATATACTGTTCTAATTGCTCAAAGCATCAAATCCCGAGTATAAAAACCGCCGCCAATTGTGCCCAAATTGATTTTATTGAACAACCTGTACAATTTTCAATGAAATTGGAGAATATACTGTTCTAATTGCTCAAAGCATCAAATCCCGAGTATAAAAACCGCCGCCAATTGCGCACAAATTGATTTTATTGAACAACCTGTACAATTTTCAATGAAATTGGAGAATATACTGTTCTAAATGCTCAAAGCATCAAATCCCGAGTATTAAAACCGCCGCCAATTGCGCACAAATTGATTTTATTGAACAACCTGTACAATTTTCAATGAAATTGGAGAATATACTGTTCTAATTGCTCAAAGCATCAAATCCCGAGTATAAAAACCGCCGCCAATTGTGCACAAATTGATTTTATTGAACAACCTGTACAATTTTGAATGAAATTGGAGAATATACTGTTCTAATTGCTCAAAGCATCAAATCCCGAGTATAAAAACCGCCGCCAATTGAGCACAAATTGATTTTATTGAACAACCTGTACAATTTTCAATGAAATTGGAGAATATACTGTTCTAATTGCTCAAAGCATCAAATCCCGAGTATAAAAACCGCCGCCAATTGAGCACAAATTGATTTTATTGAACAACCTGTACAATTTTCAATGAAATTGGAGAATATATTGTCCACCAACAGATTCGTACGATTGCCCTCTGAATTGGTCACAAGGTTGCTCATCAACATTTGGACAACATCATTAGTGTAACCATTAAGTTCAGCATTGCTGTTGACAAACGAAACAAGAACTTGACTAAGAGAAACTAAAATGAAACCAAATCAAAACAACCAATTAATGTTCATCAAAAGTATGTTTAATTACAAAGTATTAAGTACATAGAAAGTGAATTGTGGTAATCAGACAATTTTCAATGAAATTGGAGAATATACTGGTTTAATTGCTCAAAACATTAAATGCCGAGTTTGCATCTGCCACCTATTGTGCACAAATTGATTTGAGGTTTGAGATTGTAAGTTTTCAATGGAAGTGCAAAGACACTAGCTCTAAGCAAGAAGAGAAATGAACTTTAATGAAAAAATTACAGAAAGTTTAGTTAGAGAAAAGTAGTGATTCGAATTTGAAATGTTCGATTTCCATTTAAAACAGTGACAACTGTCACGTTACTCAAAACTGAAAATTTTCTAGAAAACCAAAAAGTTTGTAAATTAAAGTATTTAATTGTACAATGTAATAATTTGTACATTAAAATGTCATTTTGAAGAAATAAAGTTTAAAGTGACAGATTGACAAATGAAACAATTGACATTGGTCGATTCATCAAAATTGATAACGACGCAAACCAGAAAAATTACAAAATGCAACGAATTGTGTCAATATATAGCAAATGAGCAAGTTGGCACGATTGTCTAGTTGATTTCGTTTGATTCAAAACTATTTTGTCTTTTTTTATTTCTTAAAGCTAAATTAAAGTTAATGAATTGTGAAATAGACGAAATTAAAGATCCAAATGAAGATTTGGATTATTTGACGTAAGTCGTGATGTACCAAGATTAGTTCAACTGTTTGGCGATTGTGATGATACAAGATTCTGGTAAGGAATTAGGCTCAGGAGAATTTGACACATTGCTAAAGTGTTTGCCAATTTGCCAATTTGCCAATTTGCCAATTTGCCAATTTGACATTTTGCAATATAATATATTTTTTCTAATGTTAATGATTGAAAATAAATTTGGTCGGTGGAGGAATTCAAATTTTCCTCAAGGCAATAATTTGGTCAATATCAAATTTAGTCAATTGTTGAGCAGTTTTCTACAAATTGTTTTTATAGATTTTTTATAATTCATATTATTGTTGCAAGTACTTTAACGTTAAACTTTAAAATACACAGTTCCCAGTTCGTCCTCTGTGTCCACCAACAGATTCGTACGATTGCCCTCTGAATTGGTCACAAGGTTGTTCATCAACATTTGGAAAACATCATGATCGTAACCATTCACGTCAGCATTGTTATTGACAAACGAAACAAGAACTTGACTAAGAAAAACTAAAGTGAAACCAAATCAAAGCAACCAATGTTCATCAAAAGTATGTTTAATTACAAAGTATTGAGTACATAGAAAGTGAATTGTGGCAATCAGAACGACTGGAATGTTCAAATATTAATCGATTATTTGGCTTTTAGATTAGGTCGGCTAATTGGTTTGTGCTTCTTTTGCCTGAACCCAGTTGGTGACGACAATTTAGGATCGATCGATGCTTTAGCGTTCAACTCGGTACTGATGACGTGCACTGAGCTTGCATTGCTACTCGCAATTGCACTCGAACTGGGCCATCCTAAATTACTAGTCGCACTACTTTGGCTTGACAAAATCGGTTTGACCATCTTCTTTCTCGCCTTCAGTTTAGCATCACTTTTATGACCTTTCATGACCTTGAACACTTGATCTTTCGACTTGTTGTCAGAGTTCTTCTTCTTGTACTTGAGAAGTAACAGAAACAAGGTCAACAGAATTACGCCACCGAGTAGAATGTAGCCCATCATTGGGAGTAGTCCCAGCGGATTGGTCAGTCCCAGGGCGTCTGCAGTGGAACAGACAAAGTAGTGCTCGAATGGAATCTTGCTCACGGCCATTCGATAGTCTTGTGGTGGTACGGTGAGACCAGGATCGTCAAACAGAATCGATTGTTGGCTCGCTAGGTCCCACAGGTGAACCACACCCGAGTGGATGAACCCATAGATTGGTCCATTGAGGGAGACCAGTGGGTGTAAGTGGGTAATGTCCGAGGTATTCCGCCTGGGAGTGAACACGATTTCCTGTTCGTTGAGCCCAAGGTAATACAACTTGGGAATGTCACTAGGCGTGGCATTGATAAAGTGGTAACGACCATTTGGCTCGATTGGTGCCGCATTCACAGTGAGATTATCGAGGTGTCGGAAGAGATAGTACCGAGTGCCGCTTCCATCCCCAGCTGGATAGTTGAGTTCATTGGTGAAACGAGTGCAATGGACCATAGCCGTGCCAGTTTTATTGCACAGATGCACACCATCAGTGGTCAGAGCTTCCCATAGGATTCGGTAGGCACCCTCAAAGGCACGGTTGACCCAAATGTTGAAATGTCGGATTCCTCGAATGGGCACTAAACTTTTGTTAAACACCCACAAGTTTGAGTACTCTCCCAAATCGGTGATGTTGCCTGATTGGTGGTCTCCTCTATTGTAGAGTGCAATCTAGTGCTTGTGCCAGAACTCAGCCTTCCACCCCTCGATTCGATTCATCGACAGTCGGTACAATCGATCCTGGGCCATCAAATACAGAGAACCATCCACCGCGGCTATACCTTGAACATCACCAGGGAGGGCTTTGTATTTGAGTTTGTTGCAAACCTATGAGGAGAAGGGGAAAATTAAAGTACCGAAATCTCAAGAATATCAAAGTATCACAACAAACCTTGTAAATATCTCCTTGAGCGTGTGACGAGCCAAAGATGAACGCAAACACAAATCACAAAGTGAGAAGAAACATCGAGTAGTAAAGTTTGAATTGCATTTCGCGTAAAGTCAGATCAGAAAGAAGAGAAGTAGAGAAATGAACTTTGAGTGGAAACATGACATAAAAGTTTAGTTAAAGAAAAGTTGACATTCGAAATTTTCGATATTCATTTGAAACAGTCCCAACTGTGAAGTGTCTAATTGTGAAATCAAATTCAATCAATCAATCAAACTCGCCAGTAGCAAAACTTGCAGAACATTCACAATTTTGAAAGAAAATATTTCAAACTCGAAGATTAAAATGTATGATTTGGATGATTTCCGAGTGTCGTAATGTTCCAAGATACGTTCAACTGTTTAGAGATTGTGTTGGTACAAGATGAGATTTTGGCTGGTAATTGTGCCTAGGAAAATTGTAGGCATTGCTTGATAATAGTTAAATAGTTTGATTTCTAAATTATTTTTGATAAATTCAGAAAATGAAAAACTCGAACCAAACTTGTGGAGACAGAGTGAGATTGTCATTCACAATTGTCTTATGCTAACGAAACAATCATGCGGCAAATATCTATTTTGTAATTTGCCTTTTTTGTGTTTCGAAATGTTTGTTCTGTTAGTTACAATTCGAGAGAAAACAACTAAACTCCCAACTATAGATATACCAGTTGATTGTCTTCTGGGAGATTGTTCAGTTGAATTTAAAATGAAATTTAATTTGTCAAATAAACAAAACATCAACATCACGATAACCAGAATCAAATCAAATTCGTACAGCTCTGAACATAACCAACTGGTGTAAGCGATTGATCAACAGCTCGGGCATCAAGAACTCAAACAGAGATTCGATTGTGCAGTTGAAAGAATCAAAAATGAAGACAGTAAAGTGGCTGTTTGTGATAGAAATGAACAAATTGTTAATTCAGAAATCTAATGAAATGAGCTGCCAGCAAATTTGGCACTCACTTTGTACTCTTGTTTCGTTCGATAATATTCGACAGTTAAACTTATTTTGTGTTTTTTAAATTACAATGCTGAGATTAAAGCTATCGTTTGTGTACAGAAGAGATTGATGCCATTGGTCCATCGGGTTCACAAGAAAGAAACTGCAGCTGTGAAACCATCTCAATGTTTGAAGACTATTTGAAAATTGGCAAATTGGCAAAATGGCAAATTGGCAAAATGGCAAATTGGCAAATTGGCAAATAGCAAAATTACTCGTAACTTGTAATTGTACAATTGAGACAACTTCTATCGCAAAAATCTTGATCACAATTCTATTTCTGCATTTTTTACGTATTTCAACTTTATCAATTTTTAGAAATTCTCGAATTGAATCAAAACATCACTTGGTACGCATGAAAATAGATGATTTAGTGTGCTATCAAATGCATTTGCATGATCGTATCAAATATATCAAATATATCAAATAGTGATATTTCTAGTTCAATTGACAATTTGGTAGCGAATCAAATTGTGCTTCACTTGTAAAGCACTTTTGCAATTGTTTTTTTTAGTGTTGATGCCTTTTGGATGTACTGCTTGGACACTAGATATAGAGGCTAGTCTTGTGCCATCTGGATTTAATCCGAATGACTAAAAGTGCACATGCAAATGTTTCCTTTGAGTGCAACATGAGTTTGCTTGATCTATTGATCTGTAGTAGTATTCGACCGATCACAATCGACTTCACATTCGAACGCACAACAAAAACAAAAACAATTTATATCTACAAACAGAATATTTTTCAATTTAACAACTATTCGTCCAAATGACCACTCCAATGAGCAATCTATAAATTCATAAATTGATTTATTGAATTCCAAGTGAAAAGTAGAACATTTCTTAGTTCCCATTTCGTGCATTACATCGACAAAGTCTTTCGGATTACTGAGTTTTCGCCAATAAAGTAAAATGTCAAATGTTTTCAAAATTTTACCATCACTGTAATCGTGTCAATTCATGCTCCAAACAGTGAAATTCTCATCCTTTTCGACCACTTCTGGAAACGTGGTAATCTATTCAACCGAATTCTATTCGGCATCATTCGAAAATGAAATTCAATTTCACAAACCAATTGAAATGGAAAACTCACCGAAACTGATTTCCATCGCCGATTTCTATCTTCAACTTTTCCATCTCCTTCACATCACTTATATCCAACTTTCGCAATTTTTGCCGCCAATCGATTCCTCGTCTTTCTACCATTAGTAAAGGACAACAAATTCCAATCCAAACAAAGTTGTATCAAATTATTATCAAATTCAAATTTTAGGACAATCATCCAACTGGGCGAATAGATCGAACTTGGGAGACAAACTAATTATTATTGTTATCGATCAAATCTTGGGTGTTCCAAATTCAAATGAATAATCCCGCACATTCACTTTTGAATGTGTTAGCAGATTAAATTCAAGATTGCATTTTGTGTAAAGCGTTTGCCACACTACTCACATGGAAATTGAATTCACAATAGTGCACTCGAAGAATTTGCTGCCATGAAAATGCGAACAAATGATTTTAGACAATGAAACATTGACGATTTGATTTGAATTGGACAAAGTTTGATTGAATTGCATTTGTTGTGGATTCGTTGTCAATTTTGTTTTCAATTGCATTAGTTGTATCATTCTCATGTTTTTGGCAATTTGGGTATTTTGGATATTTTTCTAATTTGCCATTTTGCCAATTTGCCAATTTGCCAATTTGCCATTTTGCCATTTTGCCAATTTGCCATTAATGATTTTACTTTAACTTTAGCCACTGGCAGATTGTCCTAAACTGTGCCTAAACTCAACCATCCACACAATTTGGTTCTTTAGTTGGCCAAGATGATTTTCCACCGCTAAATCACTGTACTTGAGTGGTGCTAAAGACGTGTGTGACTCGAAACACAAATTGTGCAATAGCAACATACACAAATAACAGAAACTCAAAGTCAAAATCGAATAAGAAACGATTAATCAAACGATTGTTATCTGTATTTCTCAAGTTGTATCAGCAAAAAGCGACATCTGACATGTAAACATACTCACTGCAAAGTACCTCTTTTGTGTATGACATTACTTGGCAATTTGTTTACTCGCTAACAGGCACGATTGACGATCGTATTTAGCATTTGCCATCCCTCGTCACTTGTCGACACTCCCTCGTCCTTGCATCGATCGACCCACTCTGATCGTCATCACCTCGTCCTACTTAACCCGAATCTACCACAAATCACCACGATGAATCGTAATTCGTTGTCAAATCTCAAGCGAATTGTACTCGTTTTGCTCGTACTCAAATTAGTTGTGGTACTTGTGAATAGCTTCCAGAAAATCCCCAACCTAAATTATGCTTTGAATTGGTTCTTTGTTTGCCGAATTGCTGACATTGTGGCTGTACATGTTACTTTTCAAATGTGGGCCGTTGCCCTAGAAGACCTATTCCTGGCGAGCCTGTGGGTGTTTTGGTATGTGGTTATTGGGACTGGCACTATTTTGGACATTGTTGGCATTCCTTCCGGTGCCCCTGCCTATTACGATCGCTTTGTGTTTGGTGAGTTTGTTTGTCTTTTGGACATGACTATCACTGCTGTACTGGTGACCTACTTCGTGAACCTTCTGGTCGTCCGTTACTTGTCGACTCCATCTGGCCAAATTGATGCCAAACCTTTGATGGCACAACCAAACAATCCTCGTTAGTGCTTAATGCTCAAGATGCTCGTCTCGCAACTGCTCAACTTTATCCTCAAGTTGGACCAATGTCCAACAATCTATAGATTGAACGTATACATTTCTTTGTGTCATTATAATTGTAATCACATATTCCTTCCAGTATCATTGCTATTCTACCTGTATTACTGAATGTAAATTTTAATCAATAAAAATCTGTTTGTAATCAAAGGGCTCGTATTGGATTGTGAATATTGTGAAAACGAACAGTTGGAAAGATTTTCAGGTTACTATATATTCCATTTATATCACTTTATAAGTTGTTTGTACTTACATCATTGTTATATATTATCATTAATATCTTATCAACAACACTCCCCAAGCGTGTACCTCATTTGTGTGTAAAGGTAATTTACTCTTCCTTTCGTGTACATTTCTCTTTTGGCCTTCACCTCACCCTCAAACTTTACCTCAAACCGAATCCACAATGAATCGTAATTCACTGTCAATCCTCAGGCGAATTCTTTTCCCTCTGCTCGTGTTGCAGGCAATTGTGTCAATTGTTGACAATTTCATCTACATCAAGGACGAAGCTTGGGCTTACTTTATCATTCTACCATTTGGTTACTTGTTCATTTATAGCGTTCAAATTGAAGCCGTTTATAAAGAAGATTTAACCATGATTGTCGTCTGTCTGGTACTCAAAGTGCTGCTGCTTGGCATTGAAGCTGTTTTGAATGTTATTACTTTGATCAGTCCATCCAATGATCACATTGTTCTACACGGGTGCGCCTGGATTTTTAACCTAATTGTCGCTGGTGTAATGGTGGCTTTCTTCGTCAACCTTCAAGCCATCCGTAACTCGTCTGGCTAATCTTATGCTCAATCAAACACTACCAAAAAGAGCACTTTTAGTGTTGTCATAAAAAGTCTGGAAAATTTAAATTGTTTACTTTTAAATCTTCGTCAAAGAAGACGACGTTTTGTACTATCTTTCTATAAATCACTTATCACTTTACTTTTCAACACATATTCAAAATTATGTTATTTTCTATGTATTACATAATATGTAAACAATAAAGACTTTTTTTTTTGATTTATTATTCAAATGCGAAAATTTTGCTTTCGTGAAAATGCGAACAAATGAAACATTGACGATTTGATTGGTCAAAGTTTGATTGAATTGGATTTGTTGTGGATTCATTGTCAATTTCGTTTCATTTGTATCTTTCTTATTATGTTTTTGGTCATTTTTCCATTTTGTCAATTCGCCAAATTGCCATTTTGCCATTAATGATTTAACTTTAACTTTAGCCACTGGCAGATTGTTCTAAACTGTGCCTAAACTCAATCATTCACACAATTCGGTTCTTTAGTTGGCCAAGTTGATTTTCCACCGCTAAAATTTGGCCTAAATCAATGTACTTGACTCGTGCTAAAGACGCGTGTGGCTCAAAACACAAATTGTGCAATATGAACATGCAGAAATAACAGAAACACAAAGTCAAATCAAATCGAATAAAAAACGATTCATTAATCATTCATCGATTAATCAAACGATCGTTATCTGTATTTCTCAAATTGTATCACCAAAAAGCAACATCTCACATGTAAATATTTCACTGCAAAGTACTTATTTTGTGTATGACATTACTTGGCAATTTGTTTACTCGCTAACAAGCACGATCGACCATCATATTTTAGCCTTCTCTCGTCACTTGTCGATCACTCATTTGTCCTTGCATCGATCGATCCACTTTGATCGTCATCACTTAACCCATTTGTGAGCCCGAACGCAACAATGTTCAAGAAGTAAGAGCAATCACTAATACGATAATTTAGTATTCAATGGTTTCAAAAGTTTGCTGACTCTCCTATCTATAAGGCCCTACTAATTTTTCTGCCTTCGATAAATAAATATTTCAAATACACCAATAATAATCTTTAAAGAAAGGTCAGGTACAATACATACAAAAGTAAGAGAAAAGACAAAGAGGTACAGAAAAAAATATAGAACAAAAGAGCAAATATGCTTTGAGAACCCGCTCAGTCACACAGAAATTGATTGTTCATCAGCTAACTGATAAGTGGCGACGGCACCATCAATAATCCTTCTTCTTAAAGTGAAGTCACTTAATTAAAGCTGAGCTACAGCAGCTGAAAGCCGAAAAATGAGATGCCTGCTCACGCCGCTGAACTTTATCTGTAGATTTGATCATCATTAAGGATCCATCCTTGAATGAATGCAGAATAATTCCCTCTGTATTATATTAGCTTATTTAGGACCACGGAAGACAAAATGTTCTATTCTCACTGATGTCGTGGATAGAGAGTCATACTTATTTCCTGTGATCTAGAGAACGCCATGGAAACTGCAATAAGCACAAAGCTGACATTGACAATTCACGACTGTTGAATATTTTCACTAGGAACGTGGTAATCAATTTTATATTTCACTCATTTTTATAAACACATAAATTCTATGATAGCGCTCTTATGGGGAAAACATGAAGAACTGTTTATTTGCATTATCTAGTCACAAAGAGCTTTGTAGATGGCGTCATATGAGAAAGAGAATAAGAGGCCTATAAGGAGATTGAATGGAAAAAGTAAGCTTAGCTTTTGCACTTTTCCGATCTATCTGAACATTTGCATACTGTAGCTCAAATTGAAGGTAACTGTATGATCTTGAGAAATGACGATCTGAAATTTTTTATTTGAGCTTAGTTTATAAAGTCTACAATAAAATGTAAAAAATTACACTGTTTTTGGTCATTTGAGATCATATCACTGTAAAATTAGATAAAATTAGGAAAAAATCAGATCGTCATTTCTCGAGATTATACATTTACCTTTAATTTAAGCTACAGTATGCAAAAATCGGTCCATTGGTTTAGGAGAAAAAGGTGCAAACAGTGAACTATCTATGAGTTGTAAGGAGAAGCGAAAATAAAAATGCAAACATTAGCATGCGTGAGACTGGTTAAAGCGCTAACGCTCAATTTTTGGGACTTTTGATCAGAAAAATTTTGATTTTTTGGGAAATGATAGATAATGAGATAATACACATCTTAAGACCAAAATATTTTTTTCCAATTTTTGACCCAAACTCCGTCCTGTCCTGCCTTAAAGGTTACTTCTTGCTTGTTTCTTTTTCATCAACTTTCATGTTGTTTGATAACGTATCAAACGTGTACCTCTTTTGTGTGTGGCATCTTACTAGAAACTCATTTACATTTTTGTTGTGATTTGAATTTTACATTTTTAGCTGTACCTTTGGCAATAAAAAGTTGTCTTACTCTTCCTTTCGTGTTCTCTTTTGGCCTTCACCTCACCCTCAAACTTTACCTCAAACCGAATCCACAATGAATCGTAATTCACTGTCAATCCTCAGGCGAATTCTTTTCCCTCTGCTCGTGTTGCAGGCAATTGTGGCAATTGTTGACAATTTCATCTACATCAAGGACGAAGATCATGCTTGGGCTTACTTTATCATTCTACCATTTGGTTACTTGTTCATTTATAGCGTTCAAATTGAGGCCTTTTATAAACAAAATTTAACCATGATTGTCGTCTGCATGGTACTCAAAGTGCTGCTGCTTGTCATTGAAGCTGTTTTGAATGTTATCACTTTGATCAGTCCATCCAATGATCACATTGTTCTACACGTGTCCGTTTGGATTTTGGACCTAATTGTCGCTGGTGTAATGGTGGCCTTCTTTGTCAACCTTCGAGCCATCTGTAACTGTTCTGGTCAATCTGATGCTCAATCAAACACTCACAAAAAGAGTACTTTTAGTGTTGTCATCTATAAAAAGTCCGGAAAATTTAAATTGTTTACTTTTAAATTTTCAAAGTAAATCACGTTTTGTACTATCTTTCTATAGATCACTTATCACTTTACTTATGAAACACATATTCAAAATTATGTTATTTTCTATGTATTACTCAATAGAGAGAAAGGTCCTTGGTTGTCTTCACAGCAATGTTGATTTATTCAAATGAAAGTGTTTCAAATTTTGAATCAAAATAACAGGCGTGTTACCTCATTTGTGTGTGGCCTTTTCTCGTATTTTGTTATGTCTCGATTTGTACTTTGCATTCTCGTTTGCAAAAGATTTTTGTCATTTCCTCGTAATTGCATTTCTCTTGAACTTTTTCTCCTCATTTCGCCTTCAAACCAAACTCAAACCCAATCCAAACCTAATCCAAAATGGATCGTCAATCATTTACAATCCTCAAACAAATTCTACTCGGTCTGCTCGTGTTGCAGTCAGCTGTTGGATTTATATACAATTTCTCCGATCTCATGAAGGGAGATTATTCTTTGGCTTCTATTACTTTTCTATGTGTTTATGCATTTCTTTGTGGCATTCAACTGACGGCCGTCTATGAAGAGAACCTGCCCCTGGTGACCATCTTTCTTGCACTCAAAGTTCTCTTTACTGGCATTGACACTGTTTTGAAGATTTTTGTGATCGCTCGTGGCGCTCCCAATTCTGGTCACATTGTTCTTCTCGTGTTTCTTTGGCTTTTGGATTTGATTGTCATTGGTGCGATGGTGACCTTCTTTGTGGAACTTCGACACAACTTGTCCACTCCATATGGCCCAATTGACACTCAAACCACAAACACAACCAATGCTGGACAGGCGATGGTCTATGATGTTCATACTGAAGCTGTTCGAATTGTTACTCTAACTTCTGAGGTGTAAACGATTTGTTTGTACTATATTTTGATTGTGCACATTTATTTTCACTTAATGTGTGACATATTTGACAATATTACTCTATTGTATAATTCAATATGTAAACAATAAAGACTTTTTGTGACTTATTCAAATGAAAGTGTTTCAAATTTGAGTGGTTACATTTTGTTGTTGTTGTTAAAATGTTGTCAATAAGCGAAATGTGACATAACCCGAGCACATAATTCAAACAGTGACTGTAACCCGTAAATATTTGATTGAAAACGATTAGAATCTAGTAGAATTTCTCATGTATTTTAATGTTTTTTCGTGGCTCAAAGCATTTAACAACAATCCCAATCGTGTATACCTCGTTTGTGTGTGAGCTACATTGATGAGACTTTTCTTACATTTGTTGTCACTCGCAAAAGGTTGTCTCACTCTTCCTCTCTCGTATTCTCGTTTTGGTCTCTTCACTGTCACCCAAACCTAACCCAAACCGAATCCAAACTTCAAACCACGATGGATCGTCATTCACTGAAAATCCTCAGCCGAGTTCTGCTCGCTCTACTCGTGTTGCAAGCAATTGTAGGATTTATTGGTGATAATTTAATCAAGAAGGGAAATTCTTTTGTATCCTTCTTTGCACTGCTATTTGTCTACATTTTCCTTTATGGCATTCAACTGGTGGTCATCGTCCGAGAACACTTCACCATGGTAGCCATCTGTGTGGTATTCAAAGTGGTCTACACTGCAATTGTCACTGTTTTGTTCATTCTTTTGGTATCCCGTTCATCCAGTGCCGATCGTCATTATGATCACATTCATGGTGTGTTTGCTTCGCTTTTGGACCTAATCGTCGCTGGTGTAATGGTCACCTTCTTCATGAACCTTCGAGCCATACATAAAAGTTACTATAACATTTTGTCAACTGCGTCTGGTCCAATTGATGACACTCAACCAAACACTCGTCCAATCAATGTTGCAACAACTTAGATGATTATTTATGATGTTTGTCACTAACTTTGCATGAACTCAAACTTCAAAGTAAATCTTCGATGACGTTTTGTGCTATCTTTTTATTGTATTCAGTTATCAGATTTATCACTTATCTCTACTAATATTTCAACACATATCTGACTTTACACTATATTCTCTATATGTAATATTAAACAATATGTAAACAATAAAGATTATTTTGTTGACTTATTCAAATGAAAGTGTTGAGTGTCAAACTTTAATTGCAATTCAATTCAATTTCTAATAATATTTCACCATATCATTTGAGGAAGTTTTCGATTTGAGAGCATAGTGTTGTACAATTCATTGAATGAAGTCATTAATTTTATTAATAAAATGACAATTCTTGAACAGTTTCAAATGCGATCACATCAAACAATATTTAGAATTTGAATTGATAAATTTGAAAATTCCAAGTGAGTAAAGTCTCTGCATCGACGACTACACCGTTAAAAATTTTGCCTCCAAAAATTTATGAATTCGTAAAAAAGTTAGTAACTGAAAACGTATACGTAAATTTTTCTTTTTTACAATTTCGTAAATTATTGATAGTTAAAATCTACGTATATGTGAATTTAAAATTTACGAATACGGATATTTTCCAAAGGTGCAATGCTGCCCTGCAGGTCCCCCACTTCCAATAATTCACGCATTCGTGCATTTTTACATTATTGTTTATTTGCATACAATTACAACACAATACACGTTTTATAAAGTATAATATTACAAGTACTCGTAAATACATTGATTTAGCTTAAGTATAATATACTTACATATTCACACCAAATGTAATCGTAGAATTGAGCCGGAATGATGATCGGTGATGATTTTGACTACGATCTTAGTCCACGAAAAGTCTTCGTCTACGAACATGAGAAGATGCATTCTTGTCCATGCCAAACCATAGAATCGATTATCGGCAAATGATTCGGCCCATCAATGGAGAGTAGATTAGAGATTTCGGATCCGTACTTGTTGCGATATAAACATTTCCAAAATGCCAAACCAGATATTCAAGTCGTTAAATTCTACAGTAATTGTTTCTGCACACGCCACGATATGAATACAAACGTCCTAAATAAATAAAATAGTTTTAGATTAGAAATATGAAAACAACAGATTATAGCTCAAGTTATTTACCTTAAACCGCGGTTGCATTGTTTGCGGAATTTTCATGAGTAAAGTTTCAATGCTGAATATTTCCGGATAAATTAGGAGTGGGTTTTGTAGTAATTCGCTGTATTAATAAGGGAATAGAACACAGATGTTTGTAGAAGTCTTTAGACATTTCAAGTCAAGGAACGTCGAGACCAAAATTGCATATTTCGGTGTAGATTCACAAGTGGTGGTTGAGACACAATGATAAATTACACTCCGCACATAATAAATTAAATAAATGGTAGTCACAATAGTGAATAAGAATTATTAAATGAGAAACAGATCAATTGAAACGAAGAAACGCAACGAGAATCACAAAGTCCTGCTGCACTGAAGGCAGTCAACTCAACGGCTGCAGCGCGCTAACCAACCGACACACACACTCACAACACAGAGCGCACAGAGGCGCTATGAGAGAGCACAGCACACACTGCGCTAGCAGACAGACAGACACCAACAGTGGCAGTTGAGTGAGTAATGTCGTCATCAGGAGGGACGCATGCGCAGTTAACTCTAAATTCAAATTCAAATGTAACAATTCTGAACAATTGATGATCGACTTATCGTTTAATTAGTGTTTCCTAATTTGACATTCTCAATCAAGGTTTATACTTTTTCTTAAACTGAAATAATTAAATTTGATAATTTTTAATAATTTGTTGATAACTTGAATTAACGATAGACTGTTTATCGGATTAAGTCAATTTGATAATAATCATTATTCTCAAAGTAAATACAATTTCAAATTAGATTATAAGTAAATTCATAACCAATCAGTGACGACACCCAATTCACTTTCTTATCTATTCGTTTCAATTTGGTAACAAACTACATTTAAAATTTTACATATTCGTGAATTTTAAATTTACAAATATATAAAATTCTTAAAATTCACGTATTGCAATTTTCAAAATTCTATGAAATTGTAAAATTTAGAGAATCTATGTTTTTGTGAAATTAATGTGGTTTGAGGTCATTTCGTTGACACATGTTATTTCACGAATACGTGAAATTTCATAAATTCATGTTAACGTAAATTTTCAAATTTACGGATATGTAAAATTTAATAAATCTACAATTCTGTGAATTTTAGAATGTACGGAAATAGGAAATAATAATCAACTAATAAATTTTACGAAGACGTAAATTTTTAAATTCACAGAATTGTAGATTTATTAAATTTTACATATCCGTAAATTTGAAAATTTATGGAAATGTATAATTATTAAATTATGCGTATATATGAATACGAAAATTTACACATACGTAAAGTTTTTGAAAATTTCCGTACTCGTAAAATATAAATTCATGAAATTGTAAAATACTACAAATTTTACGAATTCGTAAATGCGATTTTTTACTGTGTAGATCTATTCTTTTCGTACAATCTCACCCTCAATCATGTCCTACAATCAAACCTGGAATTCGGTCTATGTTGAGGATTCAGCATTTCGACCCTCTGGCTGGTTAGTACGTCTGCCATGCGTTCTACTAATGGGGCCACACTCAATGGCAATAATAGTTCACCCTCAAACGGCTGTCTATCACTCAACAGCCTACTTTGAAGAGCACTCAGAATCGATCATTGGCTACGCAAATGATTATGCAAGTCAAATCAGTTTCAATCGAATCAAGATTGTCAAGGCTGAATTCAAGAAAGATTGCGTCACGATCTATTGTCAGAGAGATCGAATTGTGAAGTTGTACTTTGGTAGAAGTGTTGAACAGATCGGCAGTTTTGTAAGAAACATCTTGAAGATTTTCCACGAAGTCCAAGTGGATCAAGTTCGAAACATTATTGGCTCGGTGGCTCTGCTCAAGATGGCACAGATTTACGCCGAGATGAATCAAGATTGGCCAATGTATGCAATCTCTTCACGTTTCCACGATTACGAGAATGGAGAGTGCAGCGCACAGGTTAAAGCGAAACTGTTGCTCAAGGTGGTGAAAAGCATGAAAACTAAAAGCGAACTTTTGTGCGCAACTATGCGGGCCCATCTGTGGAACTGTCAAATTGACTTTCTGGCCAATTGTTCAGATGATGTCATCACTCAATTTTATCTTCTCAAGAAGCGAGAAGAAGTGACAGTTGATGCCAACACTTTGAAACTCGTCAAAGCTCCTACAAGTCTGGTTAAACGTGTCTGGAAAGCTGTTCGAAGCATCTTTTAGGCACATCTCGTCAGCAAATTAAGCAAATTACTTCATTTTCTTTATTATTTTTTAAATTGAAATAAATTGTCTATTGTTTATTACTACAAATTCAAATCATCTCCTTTACATTACACAAAGTTGACACAATAAGCATAACTTAATAAGACTACAATGAAATCATCATGCTTTGTGATAATAATTTACAGATTAAAAGTGATGTGATCAAGTGTGATAAAATCGAGATAAAACATTCGCAATCAAAAGCTATTTGTTCTAGTGACTACTTTCTTGCTCGTTGGTGTCCTTCTCAGTCTGGGACTTGTCGTCATCATCATTCGAGTCGTCGTCGTCGGATTCGTCCTTCTTCTTTGGCTCTCCATCTTCCACCTTTCCATCATCATCTTCAACATTTTCGGTTGAACCGAGAGTCGCGGGCTTGTCATCATCGCCCACTTCTGAACCACTGGCTTTGGAATCCTTGGATTCGCTCGAAGTTACGCTTTCTCCAATGGTACTCAGCGATCCGAGTGCCTTGTGCTTGAGATCCTCCAAAGTTTTCTTCGGTTTCGTTTGACCAGCCACTTCACACCTTCTGCTTCGTGAAGATGAGCCACTTGAAGATGAAGGGCTGGAACCAGCTTCGATCGAAGTGCCAGTTTGGGTGATAGTGTCAATTGGGGTCGTTGAGTCAATTGGGGTCGTAGTGTCAATTGGGGTCGTCGAGTCAATTGGGGTCGTAGTGTCAATTGGAGTCGTAGTGTCAGTTTGCGTCGCAGAGTCAGTTAGCGCGACAGTGCCATATCGGGTCGTAGTGGCGACTTGAGCTGGCTCAGTATTCTTGAATAAATTCGCTCTAGCCGCGCTCATTCTGGGACGTTGTTGGTCAGTTGATGACTCTTCACGGTTGTTGCTACTGTCCTCAGGAGTCTTAATGTCGTCTTTGTTTTTGGGACAACAAGTACAGTCGCAAGCCAGGCAGTCACAAATCAAGGTGCGCAAAGTAGTGGTGACTTGAGTTGGCTCAATATTCTTGAATAAATTCGCTCTAGCCGCGCTCATTCTGGGACGTTGTTGATCAGTTGATGAGTCTTCACGGTTGTTGCTGCTGTCCTTAGGAGTCTTACTGTCGTCTTCGTTTTTGGTGCAACAAGTAGAGTCGCAAGCCAGCCAGTCACAAAACAAGGTGCGCAAAGTAGTGAGCCATTCAAGACGAATCGTTTCGTGCACGGTCTGTCTGATAGAAGACCACTTTGATTGAGTCCCCGGAGGTTGGATTTCGATAGGGTCACCATTACCACCACCATCCCCGTCGCGTCTATTGTCGCCGCCATTTGGATCATTCACTTGTTCCTGTTGTTGTTGTTGTGACATGTTGTCAATAGATGATGATAAGACGAATTACGAGTCTGTAAATAAAATACAAGATACAAAAACAAAAACAAAAACAAAATTAAAATCAAAATTGTTCAAAGTACAAAAAGCGAATATACATACGGAATGAATGAATCTTCGATTGCACCTAAACCAAAATCAAAGTGACACAAAAAAGTCAAGTCAAGCCAAAAAGCTTCGTTTGAAGATCACGCGAAGTGGGACAGAGACGACAACAACAAGGAGAGAGGCAAACTCGACTCGATCGAGTGAAGACTAAAAGCAAACTGACCGACTGAGCGGTCTGTGCTCGCAGTCAAATACACTTTCGCGTGATGAGTCAAAAGTGAGAGAGCAAGTTCATGTTGAGGTACGTGGTTTGTGAGGTTGAAACTCATAGATTGAAAGTGAGTTTGATGAAAGAACGAAAGAAGATGAGAATTAGTCACTAATTTAGTGGTCGATGACTTTGGTTGGTTGTGTCGAGTTGATGACATTGACTCAACTCAACATTTGTTGATATCGCACATTGTGAACGTGAGTCGTACAGGACAGACACAACAACAATCACATACCTCACTCACCTGTATACTGCTAGTTCACCTTTGTAATCAACGATTGACCTCTGTCCTTTGCCCTTACCCACACTGTATACCCACAGCAGCTTTGCCACTGTGAAGATAGCATTTTCCTCTTCCTCTTATTATTTTGTTTCTATTCTGATCGATTGCCTGATTCAGTTTCCTACCAAAAACAAAATCAAAAGTAATTTAACAAAATGTTTACCATCAATTTGTTGATCATAATTTTGGTCAATTAGGGATTAGCATCACATTAACACTTGTGAGCACTTGTCATTGACTTATTTAAGTGTAAAACAATAATCGATTAATGAATAGAGTGAACTTACACAACATTCGTCGACATATTTCGACAACCAAATGGAGAGGAAACAAGTTAGCGCGATCGACTTGTTCAAATTGTTCCATCCGTGAATGGAGCAATATTGCAATATTACAAATAGTTTCAGACTTTTTTTTGTACGAATCATCACATCTTAGGAATAGTCACAGCCCAAAGAGTACAAACCAATCGTAGTGCAAAACTCTTCGACACAAACTTGAGAAGTTCGTTTTGTAACTGTTAACCAATCTGTGTATGTACTTTAATCAATAATTTAATTTTAATTAATAAAATTTATTTACTAAATCATTTATTTGTTACTCATTTACTGTGAACAAAATTTTTGAAAACAAAATACAAAATTGTGAATATAAGAATACACAGAAGAAAGAGAACAAGAATTATGATGGTCACTGGATGAGACGAGTGCCTGAGAGTGGATTCGTTCATTTTGGATTCGAATTTTGTGTGATTGCAACTTGTAATAATTATTAACATTTATTATTTGATAATTTGGCATTCAATCTTTTGGTGATTGAGTCAATAATTGCACATGCACAACTAAACAAACACTTGATTATAAATGCAAATATATAGTTTGCGCACACGTTTGACTCGACAACTCAATAACAGGAAATGTTGATCAATTGGAATTTTAGGATTCAGAGTAGCTGGATATTATACTTTCTGTTTGTATTGAATAACAAAATGACAAAGTCAAAAGTTAAAATATATAAAAACTAATAAACTTTATTATACGTAATTATAACTTTTGTCTAACAAAATACAACAAACCATTGACATTTGTGATTGTATTGCTTGACTTTCCTTCATATTTGACTTGATTGATCGTGGTTACATTGCCATCGGTCTTGACCACCTCCCTCGTCCAACTACCAACCGGTAAATACACTTCTCGAGAATCCCTCTCATTCAAGCCCAATGGCGCCACCACAATATCATCACCCAACATGAATTGGTTTCCAATTGTGAATAGATTTGCATCAGTCGGGTCTGCGTACCACATTGGTCGTAGGATTGGTTCGCCGTTTTGAATCCACCGGTTGGAGTACTCGACAAATGTCGGTACAAATAGTTGTGCTCGTTTTTGTTGACAATTCTCGACAGATTGCACGGCTTTTTCACTGATATTCCAAGGTGGGAGTGGAATTTGCCAGGCTGGCATGAAGCAAGTCACCTCAATCCAACGAATGTAGTTCATTTCTCGGAAATTTTCAGGTTTAAAGTTGATCAATTCTGGTTGCACAAACTGATAGCCCGCCAAGGACAGTGTCAGAACGCCAGCAATCAGCTTGTCGACAAAAGAAACAAAGACTCCGAGATCTATTTGAAGTCGAATAAAAATTGGCAGACTCTGAGATTTATATGCAGAATTGGTAGTGATCAGTAGTGAAGATTCTTTTGGATCATTCAATTTTATAGAACTTTCCACAAAACGAGTAGAAATAAAGTTGGGATACTTTTGAATCAATTCATCTTTCATCACAAATGGCATGCTTGGATTTGGAATTATAAATGAATTTACAAATCCAGACGAAAGACTGTTTCCGTCAATTGCAGTTTGACTTTGGAAAGTTTTGAGCTTTTCTTGAAACCATTCGATTATTTCTGGATTTGAGAAATCTAGAACATTGTTGCTATTGACATTGCCATAATAAGCAACATCAGCAGTTGTATTGAGAATAAATGGACTGACCGAACTCGACACAACATGGCCCTTCAGGTGGATCAAGTGAATCGCTTCAATCAGTTTTAGGATGAAAGTTTCTCTCTTCTTGTTGAAATCTTGCTTTGTCAAGAAAGTCTCGAAGGCTAATAAAGTTTCGTCAATCAAAACATGAGATTTGGTGAAATTTCTTATCTCCAATTCTTTTAAAAATGCTTTTGTATTCTCGACTATGCCACTGTCGTGTGATTTGAATGGCAAAATAGGACACTTGAACATAGCCTCACTTGGCATTTGTTTCGGTCTTGGAATGTAGTTGTAGTGACCAATTGCACTTTGATAGGCCAATTTGATGTTGGGCGCAACCAAAACACGAACTTTCATGGAATAGTAATTCTCCTTGTGTTCTATCTCTTTGTGATTGTTTGTTAGATCATTCAAAGGATAGGGCGCTTTGGCTTTTGATGACAGTGAAAAACATATTTTAGCTCCGTGTAAGCGATCATTACTGAGCTCAACATTCCATGGATGGAGATCGTCGAGGAAGATGGCGAAACCGTTCGAGTTGAAGAAGACATTCTCAATCATCAAAAGTTGTGGCTCATTTGGCCTTTTTGATCTTAGAGGCTTTTTGTATGGGTCAATGTTTGCTGTGGTAAAAGTGTCATCGTGCCAGAGAAAATTTGTTGGCCATTTTACATTTGAAGGCAAAAAGGTCGCGAACCTTGAAAATTCATTTTTATTATCAATATTATTAATAAAAATTAATTGAAGTTATATTTATATTTACCAATGAGATGTTCCCGCGTAAATGCAAAACTCTTTTGATTTAGTCTGTGACACATATAGATCTGCTCCTTTGAGTACGAAAACATATTCGAGTGAATGGTTGCTCGTAACTCGTGATTGAATCACTTCCATTTGTGACACTTTCCCCTGATACTTGAACGGGATATTCCATTTGCCAATTTGGTTAGTTTGGCGAATTGGTGATTGTACGTCAGAGGTAAAGTTGAGACTCGCACCATTGAACCGATTGTACAGTTGCAATTGATTGTGATCCTCAGATTGACCTATTTGAAATACATTGACAAATTTATCATTGGCTGGACACAGTGCACAATGCACCAGAGAATACAAAGAATAAATCAATAAAAATGTTTGCATAATTGTAGACTTCATTTTTGTTTTAGTTGTTTCGCAAATTGAAATGTATTTGTCGATTTGTCGCATTGTTGATTCAATATTTGAGCAAACATTGCACACACACACACACACACTCAAATGTCGGTACTCAGTAAAAACCTTGAAAATTATGTCAATTGGCGTTTGTTCAAGTAGTTGTTCCTGACTTTGAGTGTTTGCTTTTGTTTCTAGGCGATTTGTGTTGTATTAGTATGTCACAAAATGTGTTCGGCACATTTTGAGTGCATACATTCTTCGATCTTATGATTTGAATAAGACAAACTTCCAAAATTGAAAATTGAAAATGCACGGAAACACAGACTTAATTAGATTTTATCAATCATAACTTCTTTCTTACAAAATACATCAAATCGCCACTACTAACATCAATCGTTACACTACTTTTTCCTTCATGTTGCTCGAGTTCAATGGTGGTACCAATTGCACTCGTTCTGACCACATCCTTTATCTTGAACATAGCCTCACTTGGCATTTGTTTCGGTCTTTGAATGTAGTTGTAGTGACCAATTGCATTTTGATAGGCCAACTTGATCTTGGCCGCAACCAAAACACGAACTATCATGGAATAGTAATGCTCCTTGTGATCTAGTGATTTTTGTACATTTGGCATTGGGTAGAACGTTTATTCGTTGATCTGGTGTGACTTTATAACCAGAGAAAAACATATTTTAGCTGGTTCAGGGGGAATTTTCTGTGAAAAGTATATTGTTGTGATTGTCATTGACATTGACTCATTGTGCAGCATCGACCATCGATTTCAACTGACCCAACAACTACGAAGCGAACTTCTCCCGATCCTGCCAATATTGAAGAATGCAACCAATCTGTCGTAACTGGTCAAGGACAATCGAGTGTGAACAAAGCCAAATTGGATTCAACTCAATTGAACAATACACAATCGCTGTACTAACCGATCAATCTGACAAATACCAGTACAACCAAAATCCAATGGCAAAATGGCAAAATGGCAAAATGGCAAATTGGCAAATTGGCAAATTAGCAAAATAACAACTTAGAATCAAATGAGACAACTTCAAATGCATAAATCATGACCACAATTTTATTTCTACATTTTTCACTCAACAACTTGAACAAATTAGCAATTTAAATAATTAGTAACATACTCGTCATAAATGAAGATTGTACATCTGATCTGAATAAAGGGACCACAATCTCACACGAGTAGAGGTTCCAGGAGTTTGTTATCTACACGAATGCAGTTTTCTGGATTGCGATTGTCCAAAATGTTGAGCAAATGTCAAAATACAGATAAACCAGTTTGAAGAAAAAAACAAAAACACTAAATCAAAATAAACATCAATGCTTATTTCAAATTGTGCACTTTAAGTGGATGGAAAACATTATGCTCAGACAATGATATCTCATGAGACACTATCTAAATAGTTTGAAGTCCAAGTTTGAAACGAAAAGACATTGACACGATCAGAACTCAATCACACCAATCCATGGACTCATTTTTGTTCCACTACCACAAACGCACTGCCACATCAATCGCAACCTTTCATAAGTGATGATTGTGGATGCGATTTGTGTCAAATTATTTGTCTGCAACGGCGCAAACCTGTTGAATCAACTGAGTGTTGATGCCTGCCAACTTAATATTCTTTTAATATAATTTAATATAACTTTTTTAGAACAATAAGGCTCCGAGGTTTCTTGACAAATTTAAATGAAATTTGGCACAGATACTTAAAAATATGTAAACCAGTGCATGACGTGCTCAGAAATTCCAAAAGTTGTTTTTTAGTTGTAGCTGCTATTTAAATTTCACTTAATTCATTCTTCTGTTTGAGGGTCAAGCCAGTTTCCTGTGTACCCAACCTAAATCGATCGAAATCACTCTTGTTTACTCAGTTCTTCATCGTTTTGTCCATGCCATTTGGATAATCCATCGCAAATCAATCGAAATCACTCTTGTTTACTCAGTTCTTCATCGTTTTGTCCATGCCATTTGGATAATCCATCGCAAATCAATCAAAATCACTCTTGTTTACTCAGTTCTTCATCGTTTTGTCCATGCCATTTGGATAATCCATCGCTAATCGATCGAAATCACTCTTGTTTACTCAGTTCTTCATCGTTTTGTCCATGCCATTTGGATAATCCATCGCAAATCAATCGAAATCACTCTTGTTTACTCAGTTCTTCATCGTTTTGTCCATGCCATTTGGATAATCCATCGCAAATCAATCGAAATCACTCTTGTTTACTAAGTTCTTCATCGTTTTGTCCATGCCATTTAGATAATCCATCGCAAATCAATCGAAATCACTCTTGTTTACTCAGTTCTTCATCGTTTTGTCCATGCCATTTAGATAATCCATCGCAAATCAATCGAAATCACTCTTGTTTACTCAGTTCTTCATCGTTTTGTCCATGCCATTTGGATAATCCATCGCAAATCGATCAAAATCACTCTTGTTTACTAAGTTCTTCATCGTTTTGTCCATGCATTTGGATAATCGAAATCACTCTTGTTTAGAGAGAATACATCAAGAGAATTTCGTAGAATCGTTTGCTGATGAGTTATGAGTTAGAAAGCCCCACTCGAGTACTAACCATTTTGATGTTCGAGTGCAAAATTGTAAAATGACAAAGTTAGACTCTCTAATTTATCTCCAAAAAATTTTGTCTTAATTTGACTAATATATTAATAAAAGTTTATATTCACCATAATCCAAATGTATCATCTTTGGCCAATGTAAGATCTTCATCAAACTCAAGTCGAAGTGGCATTTGTTGATTGGCTGACATATTTCCCAGTTTGAAATTTTAAAGCATTAATTATTGTCCTTATAAATTTTAATTTGTTAAGCGCAATCTCTAATAATTTGTCCTTATAAATTAATTAATCAATAAATTATAACCAAAATAAAAACTTAATCATGAGATGATTTGTGGTCTAAGTTCTGTAACAAAAAGTTTCTGGATCATTACTTCAAATCGTCCAGAACTAAGAATTGCATTTTTGATTTGCACCAACATAATTGCCACAACAAGTCCAATTGTAAATTTCCATTTGTCAATCGCAGTCGAAAGTATGATCAAATCCAACTGCAAATTCAGCACAAACATCGAGAAAACATTGAACAAAGAAGATGAAAGTGATTCAAACGGGTTTGTTCTGGTGGATCAGTAGTTGGTCAATGGTCGGCTTTGAATTTGATTGTAACACAAAGTATACATTCGTTCAATAAATGGAGTGAATTGCAATTAGAAAGCAAAATGGTACATTTTTATTTTTGATATTAATGAATACAAATATTAATGATGACATTGAGCAAAATGGCAATGAATAAATTGACCAGTCTTCACTCGAGTCGACGTTCCAACAGTTGATTATTCACCTGAAAGTAATCTTCAGGATTTCGGTTGTCCTCAATGTTGAGTCGTGTCTGGTCTTTTTGAGTTTGGGCTTGAAATGCTGCGTGCGAACGTGCTCAACGACATGAGCCTTCCTCACTGCAGAATAGCGACAATCGGGCCAAGTGCACGAGAATGGCTTTATGCCCAGATGGATGCGTTCGTGTTGAGCTAAATTCCAATCGTCAGGAAATGATTTGCCACATCCTGCTGACTTGCACAGATACTTGTTCGATCCATCAGTAGTGACAGTTTTGTGTCGTTTGTTGTTGACAGTTCGAGATGTACTTGAGGATTTACGTTTACGGCCAGTTGAAGTAGACGGAACATGTCTCGCATTGTCACTCGACTCCATGCAGGCACGTTGTTCCTGCGTGCACTGATCCAATTGGACTGTCTCCACTGGTGGATCATCGAAAAGAGTAACACAACGAGCAGTGAGCACTCGATCACCAACAAATCGACCTCGTAGTTGTCTCACCACAGTTCGCACAACACCAAATTGGTCATCTACTTGAGCGAGCAGTTCCCGTTTCAGTTGTTCGCAATCCACTTCAAGTTGTTCCTCGAATCGATCCAGGAACGAGTGCACGAGGGTGAGACGAGGCATGGTGAAACACGAGAAGAGGAGAAATTGAAATCTACAGAAAGAAGAAACAACCTATTGCTCAGTCCTGCAAAAATACCAACTGCAAGTGCAACTATGTCCACCCAAACAGAGTGAAAATAGTTTTGAGACTGAAAAGTTAGTCAGTTGTTGATGTCACTCGTCGACCAGTTCTCGTTTGTTGAATACTCGCAATCTGTTTCTGTCCCTTTTCCGCGTTTCACCATGTCTCGTTTCACCAGATTGCACTTGTTCCTAGATCAATTCGAGGAACGTCTCGAAGTGGACTGTGAACGACTGAAGCTTCAACTGCTCGCTCAGGTTGATGAACGATTCGGATTTATTCGTGAAAAGGTGAGCCAACTTCGAAACCAATTCTGTTCTCGTGGTCAGTCTCGATCTGCTCGTTCTGTCCAAATGCAATTGTCTGATGATCCACCAGTGGAGACAGTCCAATTGGATCAGTGGCTGAAGGAAAAGCTTCTTTGGTGGAGTGGAGTGGTGATGTTGCGTGCACTTCAAATGGCCGTAAACGCAAGTCATCATCCACTTGTGGAACTGTCACAAGCAAACGACAAAAGACTGGCACTGTCAATGATGGACCAGACAAGCATCAATGCAAGTCAGCAGGATGTGACAAATCATTTGTTTTGAAAACTGATTTGGCTCGACACGAACTCATCCATCTGGGCGTCAAGCCTTTCTCGTGCACTTGGCCCGACTGTCGCTATTCTTCCACTAGAAAGGATCATGTCGTTGCACATATTCGTGTCAAGCATTTCAAGTTGCCTTTACTCCAGAAAGAACAGGCCCGACTCAACATTGAGGACAATCGCAATCCTGACGATTACGTTCAGGTGGATAACCAACTGCTGGAACGTCGACTCGAGTGAGATGTTTGCTGATTGATTTGTTACAATTTGGCTCAATTTTACATTTGCTCTTGAATTTCTAAACATTTAAAATAGATCTGTAAATCTTTCTTTCTGCAAAGTGTAATTCAAATTATTTATTGTACTTTGTTTTACAATCAAAGTTAAAATTAAACTCGAATGTTTTGCTAAATTATTCGGTAATCATGACTACAAAACTTGTATGGTAAAATCGTAGATTTTACAGAAATTGAGTTTTTAATTAGCGCTCTAAAATGATGTAAACTTGAAAGCGCTCTAAAATGACATAAACTTGAAATCGCTCTAAAATGATGTAAACTTGAATGCGCTCCGAAAGGAATAAAACTTGAATTAAATCTTTGTTTTGTTGCTATAATTAAAAACTCAGAGAGCCAGCAATTCGACCACAGAGGTATGTTTGTTTTCTTTTGATTAGACACTATTCAGTTTAAATGCGATGCTTATTTTGGTGACGAAGTTCTTGGTTTTATAAAATATATGCTTCATGTTCATGCTTTCTTTGGTTGTTACAAGGTTGGAAAATGAAACCTGGATAAAATATTAATAACGAGAATTACTAAAATCACAACATGACCACCCCAGTCACTATATACAAGATGTTTTGATATGAAGATAATATTTTATTTATTTAGCATTTGCAATTAGACAAGAGTCGGAATACAGTTGTACTTAATTATTGGTGTTTACAAGGGTGTCGAACAAACGACTTCCGAGCGTATAATATTGAATATCTGAATCAAATTCAGTAACAACCACGATAACTTTTGTATCACTACCACTAAAGTATATCACTCTTTTGTTTTTCAAAGCAAGATATCAAACTTAACATTCCATTTGTGCATTGATAACTTAACTCTTCAATGAAATAATTTTATTTGTTTGCCAGGGGCGGAAATTTGCAAATGTATAACTGATTCCAGGTTTTTTGCTATGTTTAGTCGTTTCAGGTGTTAAAATCAAAACTATTCATTAGTTCCACTTACTCAATCGAATTACTGGCTCTCTGAGTTTTTAATTCTAGCAACAAAACAAAGATTTAATTCAAGTTTTATTCCGTTCGGAGCGCATTCAAGTTTACATCATTTTAGAGCGCTTTCAAGTTTACATAATTTTAGAGTGATTTCAAGTTTATATCATTTTAGAGCGCTAATTAAAAACTCAATTTCTTTAAAATCTATGATTTTACCATACAAGTTTTCATTTTTTTCGCTATCAGGGTTGTGATAACTATAGAGAACATTCGATCAAACCCGAATTGTTTGGACTCACTAATAAAAAAACAAGTCTGAATCCATTCCCAATGCCTCGCTGCTCTCAATGTTAGCCCTTTTTGGGATGGTATTTTATTGACCTCTTAGGCAAAATTAATTCCAAATCTAAGCTAGGGAACATACTGACAATTACCGTATAATTACCACTTTCAATTACACTTACTATTATTATAATGTTGCCCCTTTTGAATGCACAAATCTCCGAAAAAAGTCTGATTTCTTTCCTAATGACTCGTTGAGAGTTGGGTAGAGCAGATTCATGATTCAATGAGAATTGCACAGAAAGTTAAAAAACAAAAAGAATCTTGTGTTCTAAATATTATAGCCAATACTAAATTTAAGTACCGCGTTGATTGCTATTGCAAATGCGCTTTCTCCGTATTACATTGTAACAGTTACAATTATAATAATTTGTTGATTAGTTGGTCCGGTCGATTATGTTGTCGTTCAAATGAATCACTTTTTCGTGCGTCAATTTTTGTCGAGAAATATACATTCTGATAAACAAACCTTTTCACAGCCAAATATATAGAGTACATTTAGCATATTATATTGGCGGTAGAGCACATTACACGACTTAATGACATTTGCACAGATCGTTTGTCTACAAAACACAATGACAACAAGAATGTTATTCATTGAGAAACTTTTAAACCCAAATACACGGCACAACTTGAGTATCGAGTAGAGCATAAAGGGAATCTAGAAACTACATTCACATCGATTAAAATTCTTAATTAACATTTTCTTATAATCACCTTGCAAACCACAATGAGCATTACTGTCGATACGAGACAAATAATGTTGAGATGAAATCACACGAAAGTGAACAAATCAACATAAAACTTAATCATCATCACAGCACGAACCACATTTATATTTTGACTAGACTTGAGCACATTCTGCTGCTGATGACGTCTTTTGGTTTGTTTTCGGTGAAGTATGTAGTAAAGTTCGAGGCCAACAGAGTTTAATATTCAATGTTAGGGAAAAAAACATAACAAACACGATAAATCACACCACACGTTACCTTATGTTGTCAGCTGTGAGCCAACTTGGTCACAACAAAACACCCAGCCACACCCAACACAATTAATCTAAAAGTGAAAAATATATGTATACGAGAAAGAAAACAATAAATTCTGGAAAACAAAAATAGTTCACAGCCAAATACAGTACATCTGGTGAGTATGGTATTCACGATAGAACAGATTACACGACGACAATGTACAGAGCATTTGTTTACAAAACAAAAAGACAACATTTTAATGCCGAAATACATGAGAAAAACATTTTTTGCAACAAAATACATCGCATGTTGAGTATTTAGTATTACAGAATGTGAATCTAGAAAACAACATACATTACGATTAATATTTTTACACTTTCAGTTAGACTAACCTTGTTTGCCATAGTGAGCATTGTTGTCGATACGAGACCATAAATAAAATGAAGAAATTAACACAAAACTAAATCACAGTGCGTGCTTCTGTCATCTTTATATATTTTGAATATACTTGAGTACATTCGGTGACCGATCAGCTGGCGTGTTTTGGTTTGTATTAGTTTCGGTTAAGGCAAGGATCCTCACCGTTAGGATGATTGTCAAGTTTGAGGTCAACAGAGTACGGTAATTCAAATTTACACAAGAGAAATCACACCAAAAAACAAGATACCGTAGTGTTGTCAGCTGTGATCTACCTTGGCCACAACAAAACACCCAGCCGCACCCAGCACAATAGAGGTAGTGGTGGAGATTGTGATCACGAGAGAACCCAACTCGGATCAAATTCTCATGATTTTCGTGGATCAAAGAGCAATTCCTTACACATTTGCAAACATCAACGCAATTGTAAACAAAAGCAATGTATGAACTTGTTTCTTATGACGAATGAAATTGCATGAAAAACAAATAGTTTATACAGTGTAAGTTGTTGCAGTGACGCTTTTTTCGATTCTTCTGCGGAGATTTGATATCAATGTATTCAGAATACGTAACGTAATTTTGAATAGAGCATGATGGGCTTTTTATGGAGTGCAGCCCACATTTTTTACTTTCACTGTATTAGCGATTTTTGCTACTGTTGGCTCTACTAAATCAAAAAGTCGGAAAAATATTTCGTGCTGTACTACACACCACTACGGAAGGCAGCAAAAGTGGTCGTTGCAGAGCAGTTCTCATTAAAAAACTCATAAATGAGTGAAAGAAATTAAATCTTTGAATCCATTGAAACTTTTGATCATATCTATCATAAAATCTATGTCACGAATGCAGAACAAACAGATTTGACGCTATAAAATTATCATGAAAATTTAAAACAAATCTTTTCACCATTTTCATTCAACAAACATTGCTTGTCCACCAAAACTACTGTCACCAATCGATTCCACATCCTTCAATTAGTAAGGGACAACCAATTCCAATTCAAACGATCCACAATTTATTGTTTGAGATACTTCAGATCAACTTTTGATTTGTAAACAAACGTGAAATCTCGTCTTATCTTCACTTTCATGCAATTTACAACACTTGCACACAGATTGTGCCAACAATTGTGCAAGTCACCACAGAAGTAAGCGAAATGAGTTCATCATCTTGTGCAGCTTGTTTCAACATGGCAAAGTCAATTCCGACTATGACAAGCTCAAGTTCAGCCAAGTGAGTCAGTTTGCCAAGATCGCGTATCACAGTTGGTGTCAAGACAAGGCCAAATGGGTAGTGCTGAGAAATGATGATGATTATTACTTTAGTTACTGAAACAATGTCACTTACACAAAACTTCAAATTGAGATGCTTCAACGATGTTTGACAGTGCTCAGTGAGATAGTGCACCACCAATGGCCCATCAATGTGTCCATTTCGAAAGTGAATTCGCAAATGAGTGACATTGACCAACCAGTGCGGATTGATGTTGTGCCACTGACGAACGAGATGAAAGGTCAAGTCTGCTCCAAAGTGGACACAAACACACCATGGCCCAAGCTGAGACACCAGTTCGTGGTGAGCATCAACATGCTCATTCCATCCTCGAGTGTCTATTGAGAAGTGCTCCAATTTGGACAGAGTTAAAGGTGAGAGGCGTGGTAGAGCTGAAACAAACGGTCCTTCAAGGTCGAGTTGTTTGAGTAATTCCAATGAGTTGATGTACGCCACAAAATCACAAACTTTAGCTTTTCCTGTATTTAAAAGTTGTGGTAATCATGCAAAATGAAAATATATTTACCAAAACAATTAATAGACAGTTGCTCAATGTTGGGAAAGAGTCTGAGAAGTGATCGCAAACAGCAAACAGGTGTCATTCTACTCAAAAGCAGCTGCACAAAATGCTTCTTCGAGTGGCCAAATGCAAAGAATCTACTCTCAAAGTCAGAATAATATGCAGGTGATTGCACAAGCAAACACTTTTTGTGTGCGCAGTAGTATTCGATGAGTGCTCGCCACCGAGTGGACACCAGTCGCAGACGAATCAACTGCACCACATCATCGTCTAGTTGCAATTTGACCAAAATGAGCAGCATCACTTCGTTGGGAAGATGATTGATCGGTCCGCCATCGGTGGGATTCGATTTTATGCGTCCAAAAGAGGAGGTGACTGAAGATTCCATTCTTTTGCGATTCATTTTGAACAGACCACCAAATGAGGAGACAAGTGAGCGCACTGACCATTTGATGGCTTTCATAGCAATGTCTAGTTTGGAGTCCATTTTGGTTTAAAATGTAGACAGAAGATGTGGAGTGAACAACACGAACAAGGAGACAAACTTGGCACAGAAGCTGAATAAAACAAAACTGTCTAACCACAGATATATCTGTGTTGATAAGGCAAAACATTGACACAGCTGACTGTAAAAAGTTCACTCACGACATGTCACAAGTAAGTTAACTGATAAAACATTGACATTGACATTGAAAACATTAATCACAATTGTGAGTAATTGATCAATGGCAATGAGTATCAAACTGATAGTAAGTATTACTACTGTGCATCTGACTTTGAGCCTTCAAGACATTCTTGATAATGTCGATCGTTTTCAAGTTAAAATTTAGATAAACTAGAAATTCCAAATAGAAAGACACAAACAACCAAACAGGAGTGCATGCACTCAATAGAAATCATAACAATTTAAACCAAAAAGTAAATCGCATCTGCATGATTCAAGCAGCATGAATGTTTCTGATTGTTGGCGGAGAAAATGTTTAAGTAAAACTGAAAAATGGTGAAATAAAGAAAATTTAAGATCAAAATGTAGATTTGAATGATTTGACTTGTGCCGTGATGTATTCAACTGTTCAGAGATAAGATTGCGCGCAAACGATAGCTAAAATCTTATCTTCGTAGTGTGAAGAAACACAAAATGAGTTCAACTGTCGAAAATTATTGAACGAATCAAGAGTGCGCTCACGAATGCACTCATTGGCACATTAATCGTCAGATACACGACAAACAGTCTTCCATAAAATTGGTTTAACTGTGTTTAACGCAATTCGGCTGATCGCAATTTTCCCGTTTGATTCAGTGCAAACATCAACTCAAATGTTTGAACACCATTTCGAATGAACATTCAAATCAGTTTAAAATATTATGATCGATTAATCGAACCATTTGCAATTGTTTCTACATGCAAGCCCAAGTCAAACTGTTTGTCACGCAATTGGTCAATAATTGGCATTTGTCTCTGCTTTGATCATCATCGAACATGTCCTCAAGATCATAAGTGAAAGATCGTACAATTTGCATCACTTGAGTGTCTTTAATCATTTTCCTACTTAAAACTCGAATCGATTCGGCATTTGTAAATATTTATACACAATTTGACTAGTTTTAGTAAAACTTTTAAAACTTTTACTTTGATTGGAAACTTTGGAATCATTGTAAAGAAGCTTCTGTAAAAAATTTAAAAATATAGTTCTATCATTCAAATTGGCAAATTGGCAAAATGGCAAAATGGCAAAATGGCAAAATGGCAAATTGGCAAATTGGCAATTCTCTAATATCATCTGATAATTATAAGTGTTGTGTTTAAGTGGTCGTATGAGCAGTATTAAATGTATTAAAAGATTGTATCGATGTAATTAACATTATTATCATCATTTGAAGAAGGATATGATAAAATTAAAAATGATATTAAATACTGGTCGGATTCAAATGAATCAAATATGAATGAATGAAGTTCATAAATCATAATATTGATATTAATCAAGGGAAACGATCACATGTTTGCCTAAGTGAAAAATTTGATCCGAAGTTCTGGGCAATTTCATCGAGAACAAATTGATCTTGATGTTTGAAGGTGAGTTGTACGAGATTAAGCCAAATGGAAGACAAAACTCGGCATAATTGGCTGCTGTCAAATTGATTGCCATCATTTTAGAATAGATAGACAATGTCTCGTTTATTTGCCAAGTTAGTAGCGAAACAATGTTTTTATCTCAAAAGTGGCCATCAAGAAGATCTATCAGAAATTAAATCATATAAATTTTCACCAGCTTCAACTCAACAATTCTACCTTTTCATTGTACCCAAAAAGCGAGTAAATGAAAATCATCAAATGTACGCATTATAATTGAACAATCAAATGATTTAATTTGCACAAAACCAATCGCCAAACCAAATTGGATTACTAAACATGTAACAATAAATGCATGTGAAGTTAATTGAGGAGAATGATCTCGTGTCACTTGTTAATTCTTACAGTCACACCCTTTCTGATCAGCAGTAACCATGACTTCTTTTTGGTGAACTAGCAATCAAACACTCCAAACCAATCATTGAGCCAATGTGTGTCCCAGTTTGTGACGGATTGTTCCAGGCGATTGACACAACCAGATTCTGTCAGTACAGAGTGGTGGTAAGACTGTCTGAGAATGGACTTTTGGTTAAAGACGAATGGAGCAACCAAGTCTTCTCTCCATGGTTTCTAATCAACCAAATCAAACCTACACACGATCACAACAATTGCTGTGACATTTTGGTCACTTTCGCCGATGGAGAAACTAAGCAATTCCGCCTCCAAAGTTCAGAAGAAGTTTCAAGATTCTTTTGTGAATATTTACAGATCAGAACGAGCAATGTTTTGTTTGGTGGAACCAAGTCCCGACCAATGCAACAAGCGAACAGCAGTGTCTTTACAGAGTCGGTAGAAATTCTCTGGAGAATGGTCAATTTCTACTTTGACTAATTCGAGCTAAATCTTTGAGTCTTTCTTATGCATTTGAGCTTAAGTTACATATGTTAATAAATTTTATTTAACAATAACATTTGCATTTATTGACTTTATTTGATTGTTGTGGTATGCCAAAAGATTATCCAAAGCCACTTTCTGACTACTAAATTGTCAAATGGTTGCTCAAACGTTTGATACTGTGTATCACAATCATCGATAGTAACAATATCAAATCACGGATGTCTCACTGTCTCCATTCTACTGATTCTTGTACTAGTTTGGGTAATGTACATTCACGACGTCGAACAGAGTGTCCAGTGGCAGTCATCTAGGCTCGTGTTCACCATTCAATCTGTTGCTATTGCTTTGTGGCAATGATGATCGAATGTATGAACGAATTCTCAGAAGTGCACTTTTGGACCACAAGGCAAAAGACACTAGAACACAACTTCTGATCGATTCAAATTCTTCTTCTCCTTCGGATATGGACATTGAAGTTGGTCAATGATATAAATATCTTACAAATTTATCATTGATGAACAGTAGATTGTCAACTCAACCACATTTTTCTTTAATAATTTCTTAAAATAGTGAAATTTATTAAACAGTTTCTTGAATTCCGCTTTCAATGAATAACAATTGTCCCCCATTTCCAGGGTAAAATAATTTCAATTTGTATAGAATTATCAATTCTCTCTAAATCTGACATTTTAATAAATTAATCAGACAAAGACAAGACTTTGAGGTAATTCACGCATTCAATTCAATTCTCAAATAATCGACATTTGCAATTTTACAATTCGTCAATTGAGTCATTTACGAATGAGAATTGAGAACATTTGGAAATGCATTGCAGAGAAGCCTACAAAGGACACTTACTCGTAAAAACTCAACTTAATTTGAATCTATCTTCCTGGAATTCAAGATTTCCAAGTTTATTTCTTCTTAATTGTTGAGAGTAGCAAATGTCAAAGTGTTTTGCATCAAATGGAATTAGCCCAATATAATTGTTCCACTGAGCCTAAGAAAGTCTCATTTGCATGTTAAGTCATGTTCGGGTCACCAATCTACCAAGGAAAACGAATTCTCCGAAGAACATTTTGATCACAAAGATTTTGATAACTGATGAACTCATGAGTGCACTTGCTCTATATATTTCACTCGTGCTGGCTCTTTCTATTTTGTATTTAATTTGATACTTTCAATAATCAAGATCTGTTCCATAAATAAAATAAAAATCAAATACTTTCTGTACCAAACCCACTTGTTTTCAATGACTTCAGAGAATAGTTGACAGCATACTTCCTGTTGATTGTGTTTGTTTGGAACAATTGTTAATGTTAAATCAATTAATTTCAATTCAAATCAAAATTTCAATGCTGAACAATCACACTGATTTGTCTTCAAATAATCATTGCCGTTGACTCAGTTGTGCCATTCTGCACACGTGACTGATCAGACGAATTGATCCACTTCTTTGAACCACTAACCGCACACACAACTCTTATCGCTATAACCCGAATTCAATCGAAACCATGTCAGCCAACAAAGCATCAGATGCAAATGCCAAGTCAACGAAGACTGAAACTGAACAAAAGACCAGCAGCGGCGACACCTCAAGTAGCAAAAGATACGAGAGATCGCGTACTAGATTTACTCTTGAGGAACTAGAAATGGCTTCTACAGCCTTTTCTGTAGCTAATTTTGCAATCAATGAAGAAGCATCAAAGGAGGAAAATGCTTCAAGTGACGATGAAAAGAGGAAGCTTGACAAAAGTGAGCAGGAATCTTCCACGTGCTACTTTGACAAGACCGTCGAAGAAATGGCTAAAGCGTTTTGGGCTAAAGACTGATTGCCACCTGCTCAATATGTCACAAATGTTCACTCATGCTCGTTCTATTCTGTTTCTATCGAATATTCTAATAGCCAAGATTTGTTCTGTCCTATAAAGAACATACGTTTTTTCTACATTTTTCTAATCATTAATTTTTGATAAATTCTATTAAAATCTAGTACTTTTTGTACAAAATTACTTGTTTTTGCATTTATTTAAAAGCAGAAGTTTGGATTGTGTGTTTTAACTGATTGGGAGATACACTCACTATCGTGAGCGTAACTGTACGTAAATTAAGTTTGAAAATTTATGAGTAAATCTGAATTGTGGTTGATCAAACATTAAACAACTATGTATCGAACTATACCTCAACGATATGTATGTGCATTCTCTAGCTCACATTTAGCATTAACTTGCTTAAGAGGTCAATAAAATACCAATTCCAAAAAAAAACATTAAACAACTTGATCAATTGCACAACAGTGCGGATTAAAATTTTACACTCCCGAACAATTTTTGCTATGTTTTGTACCAGCTTTGTCTAGTTATTCATATAATCCAGATGTGTTCTTCTTATAAAGATTACAAATATCAATTTTGTAATTTGCATTTTGTTTTTCAAAATGTTGGTTCGTAACAATTTTCCAAAAATTACATTAAGTTTGTAAATTAAAATGTTTAATTATAAACAAATCACATTTAAAATAACATTTTGAAGAAATTAAGTTTAAAGATAGACATAACAAATGAGACAATTGACATGCACCCATTCAGCAAAATTTTTAATGCCAGAAAAAACTGACAAACGTGGCCATTTGTGTCAATATGAATATGAATTGTGGTAGTCCATAGTTTGATTGAGAATTTGCTCATGCTGATCTAGTTTTGTGAAATCGTCGAATAGGTCCACATTCGGTACAAGAGAATCGTGTTCTGTTACAGGGTTGTGTTTTTTCATTTGAAAATATTACCGAAAAGCTCTCACTCAGTCAGTTCAATTGCTTTTAATTTCATTACTCGTGGTACGTGAGCAAGCCGAAGGGCTATGAGCAATTTTGTAGTAAAGTCAACTGTGACTGGAATAGAGGCTTCGAATCTTTGTTATTACATGATAATGGGCAATTTGTTGGAGTGGAATATGTGTCCAGATACAAAAGCTTTCCTCCTACTACATTTACCTGTCAAGTTTTCCTGTCCTGTTTCGAGGATGCATTTGAAACGAATTTGCCAATTTGCCATTTTGCCATGATCCTTCAAGACATTCTTGATAATGTCGATCGTTTTCAAGTAAAAATTTAGATAAATTTGAAACCCCAAATAAAAACACAAACAGCCAAACATGAGTGCATGCACTCAAATAGAAATCATGACTAATTAGAGTGGATCATTTGTTCATTTGGACTCAACATATGCACAGTAGTAATACTTACTATCTGTTTGAATCATCTGTTTGATACTCATTGCCATTGATCAGTGACTCACAATGCTTTCAATGTCATTGTTTTATCAGTTAACTTACTTGTGACATGTCGTGCGTGAACTTTTCGCTGTGGCTAGACAGTTTTGTTTTGTTCAGCTTCTGTACCGAGTTTGTCTCCTTGTTTGTTTTGTTCACTCCACATCTTCTGTCTACATTTTAAATCAAAATGGACTCCAAACTAGCCATTGCTATGAAAGCCATAAAATGGTCAGTGCGCTCACTCGTCTCTTCATTTGGTGGTCTGTTCAAAATAAATCGCAAAAGAATGGAATCTTCAGTCACCTCCTCTTTTGGTCCCATAAAATCGAATCCCACCGATGGCGGACCGATCAATCATCTTCCCAACGAAGTGATGCTGCTCATTTTTGTCAAATTGCAACTAGACGATGATGTGGTGCAGTTGATTCGTCTGCGACTGGTGTCCACTCGGTGGCGAGCACTCATCGAATACTACTGCGCACTCAAAAAGTGTTTGCTTGTGCAATCACCTGCATATTATTCGAACTTTGAGAGTAGATTCTTTGCATTTGGACACTCGAAGAAGCATTTTGTACAGCTGCTTTTGAGTAGAATGACACCTGTTTGCTGTTTGCGATCACTTCTCAGACTCTTTCCCAACATTGAGCAACTGTCTATTAATTGTTTTGGTAAATATATTTTCGTGGTTTTTTGAATCATGACCACAACTTTTTTAATACAGGAAAAGCTCGAGTTTCTGATTTTGTGGAGTACATCAACTCACTGACATCACTCAAACAACTCGACCTTGAAGGACCGTTTGTTTCAGCTCTACCACGCCTCTCACCTTTAACTCTGTCCAAATTGGAACATTTCTCAATAGACACTCGAGGATGGAATGAGCATGTTGATGCTCACCACGAACTGGTGTCTCAGCTTGGGCCATGGTGTGTTTGTGTCCACTTTGGAGCAGACTTGACCTTTCATCTCGTTCGTCAGTGGCACAACATCAATCCGCACTGGTTGGTCAATGTCACTCATTTGCGAATTCACTTTCGAAATGGACACATTGATGGGCCATTGGTGGTGCACTATCTCACTGAGCACTGTCAAACATCGTTGAAGCATCTCAATTTGAAGTTTTGTGTAAGTGACATTGTTTCAGTAACTAAAGTAATAATCATCATCATTTCTCAGCATCACCCATTTGGCCTTGTTTTGACACCAACTGTGATACGCGATCTTGGCAAACTGACTCACTTGGCTGAACTTGAGCTTGTCATAGTCGGAATTGACTTTGCCCAGTTGAAACAAGCTGCACAAGATGATGAACTCATTTCGCTTACTTCTGTGGTGACTTGCACAATTGTTGGCACAATCTATGACCGAATAGATCAGCACATCACTGCCCATGAATTGACTCGTGTCTTTTCGGTGATTTTTCCCAATTTGGTCGAGTTTGAACTTGCAATTCGTGACAAAACTCAAAGCATACAGAGAGTGCAACATGAAGTTGAGCTACATTTGTACAATCGATTTGCACACTTGCGAAAACATAATATTGACATTTTCGATTAATATTTGAACGGTTTTGATTGCCAAAAGTTACTTTCTCAATGTACTCAATATTTTGTAATTAAACTTACTTTCAATCAACATTGGTTGTTTTAATTTGGTTTGACATTAGTTTGGATTGTTGTGAATTTGTGTGTTAATTTGCATTGTGATTGTACTTTACAAATTGAATGACGAGGAATCGATTGGTGACATTCGCTTTGGTGTTCAAGTGCTGTAAATTGCATGAAAGTGAAGATAAGATTTCACGTTTGTTTACGAATCAAAAGTTGATTTGAAGTATCTCAAACAATAAATTGTGGATCGTTTGGATTGGAATTGGTTGTCCCTTACTAATTGAAGGAAGTGGAATCGATTGGTGACAGTAGTTTGGATGGACAAGCAATGTTTGTTGCTTGAAACTGGAGAAATGATTAGGTCATTAATTTGGTGTTTCACAATGCCTCTTCTCACCCATTTGAATGAAGTGTCCTTCCCGAACGAATAAATGGAAAAATGTCACTTTTGAACAAACAGAATGTATGATTGAAACTAGATAAAATGAGTTTCAATTATTTCCAACATTTTTTGTTGCTTTTGTTGAAGACTGGTGATTGGTATGTGAAGCAAGAAATAATGAAGGTGATAAATTATCACTGATAATTCTGGTTAAGAAATCAATCCAATCAAACAAACGAAAGCAATGACACAACCGTTCACATAACTCACTCAACAATCCGTAAACAGATGAAACAAAGAATATGTGTTATTGAGCATGCAATTCTGATGATTTTGTCGGATTTTAGTGTCGATCCGTGAAGAAAAGATGAGATTTCGCTTTAGTTTATGAATCAAGTTTGAATTTACGCTCTATAAAAGTGAACTTAAGAACTTGTAAATCCGAATAGTTTATTTTGAATTCAAAAACATTTACATCAAATTATGTTGAAAACATTTAACAGTAGAACAATAAAATCTCTTGGTTAAAAATAACTCCAGTAATTATGGTAAACATACAATTTATTGCAATCGTTTAAATTTGTCTCTTAAAATAAGGCAACTCCTCAAGCGGTGCTGCGACTTTGAAGTTGCCTGGTCCACTGTAGTCTTTGCCATGTTGGTCAATCCACTTGCCTGGTGGTAGGTAAAGCGTGCGTTCACGCTGACTTTGCTCTACCACTGGTGCCACTACCAAATCATTGCCAAGCATGAATTGATCGTTGATTGCAAAACTTAGTGGATCGTCAGGTGCAGCATACCACATGGGCCGAATGATGGGCGTGCCTTCATGGACTCTCTTCTTGGCTAACTCGATTATTGTTGGCGCATACTGGACATGCAGGTCGACACATTTTTTGGCAATGGAAACAACGTTAGTGCTGAAATTCCATGGAGGAACAGAAAATTGCATTGAAGGTAAAAATGTGGTTGCTTGAATCCAACGAATGTACAACTCTTCGGTATCTCCTCTGATTATTTCCGGAACAATAAAAGAATATCCACCAATTGATAGTGACAGAACAGTTGGGATTAGAGATTTGAGTCCTAGGTTGGTTGTCCAGTCTGTTTTTCTGTCAAGAAGTCGCACAAAATTTGGCAAATGTTGGGTTTTGAAGCCAATAATGCTAATCACCATATTTCCCAAGTTTGCCATTGACTCTGCACATTTTCGTGCGTACAGACCAGGATATGCTCGATAATGATAGTCAGAGGGTTCAATTGGACCATCAAAAGGAAAGTGCCAAGTGTCGAACGAATCAATGTGATATTCGTGTTTGAACCTATTCAATCGCTCAATGAACCAATCGGAAGCTTCAATGTTGGAAAAGTCCACATACATTGTTCCAGATGAAGTTTTAAACGTATTCTTTTTACTTTCTTCAAAAACATTTGAATCCGGATCAAAATGCGTATAAATCCAAAGCATAACTTTATGTCCAAGTTTGTGTAGATCCGAAATCATCTGTTTTGCATCAGGAAATGTTTGAGCAAATGTCAAATCACCAAAATTGAGAACCCATTCCCGACTGATGTCAATAAAACTAATTGAAAAGTTGTGTTGTTGGATTTCGTTCGCAAATTTAATCACACTCGATTGATTTTTGTATAACTGTAGCCAATTTGACCAAATAGGATGCGTGAACAGTGACTCGTCAGGAATGGCCACTGGATTGTCAATATTGCCCAGTTGAATTGCACAATTTTCATAGACCGATTTGACATTGTCACTTGCAAATAAACTGAACTTGATGTCTTTGTAACTAGAATTGGCGTTGCTTTCCAAATAAGGACTTGAGTTGTTGCACGAGAAGCAAACCATCGATTCGCCATTCACTCGAGTACGACGAATAAAGAGGGGCTGGTGCTGATCGAGCATCAATGCAAACCCGTCAGAGGTTAGGAATAAATGCTCAACAATGTAGTTAGCTTCATCCCTTGGATGGTACAACGGAAAATTGAATGCTTGCTTAGTTACTTCCTTCTCCAAATTCATTGGCCATTCCTGTACATTACTTTGATATGTGTAGTACCTGAGCAAATTGAGTATTAACAATATTGTTTAGCACAACAAAGCAATCACATACCAATTGGCTTGATTGAATCCATAATCAAAGCAAACCTCTCTGCCTACATTAGACCCCGGCCAAAGCACTTTGTACTCGGTGACATTCAAGTTGTCGTGCTTTACCGAGCTGAACTGAACATTGCTTTGGTCGGTGAGCACAATATTCCACACAGTTGGACTCTTCTCTTCGACAGTTTTGATTGTGCCACCGAGAAGACGCAGTTTGAGTGAAGATTTCAGTCGAAACTTGTTGGGCACCTCAATCCACTGATTGGTGAGATTGTTGACATTATGCACTGCAAAGGTGGGAGTGATGATCTCAAAGTCAACAGAAGACTTAACCTTCCAAATTAGTAGCACCAGTGTTAGTGGGTAAAGTAAGTTCATTTTATGACTTCTTAATGCTATAGAACCTTAAAATTTTATTGTATAAATAGTCTTTTTTGACCCAAGTATTAATACAATACAATACAAATTTGTGGTTTGATTGCAATTCTTCCATTTAAAATAAGGCAACTTCAATCATATCTGATTTCCAGCTAAAGCGGATTTTGGATTTAGTATCAAAGTAGATCGAGTACCAAAACATTGAACATTAGTGATTGCATTAGTACACACATCAGTTAGAACAGCCACATATCAACGATCGTTAGATATCTAAAAGCACAGACAAACTCGATATATAACTCAACAGTTGATGTATTCTAATCAGTTGGAATTAATCGCAAAGTGTAATCAATGCTAATGCACACACGATTAACGGCGCCTCTTAAAGTATGATAACTCAAATCAATATGGGCAACCAGTTTTAGCTTTCCTTGACAGATAGCCACTTCACGTGCTGATCACTATCCAGTTACTGCAAGTAAGTAAACAGTACTTTCAAGTTTTTTAATTTATCAAATTATAGTTTGATTATTAATTCGTTTGGATTGAACTGCTGGCTCGTTGAGTTTGTGTCAATTTTCTCCATAATCGTAATGGGTTTAAATTGACTGTTGAAAGTACATTGACAATTAGATATTATTGAATATCAGAGATTGAAAAATAGATCTTGGTTAGGGATTAAAAATTGAATTTAACTTTCCAATGAACAGTGTTCATTTTGCTGTTGGTTGAAGTGAGATGAATTGGTTTGATAGATGAGATGATAAAAGTTGATGGTTTTAGGAATGGTAGAGGCTAATAGTAGGACATTTCAATCTAAATTTGGCTCATTTATTTTTGCAGAAAATTAAATATCCATATCAAATCAGTGCTTAATCTACTGATCACTCTCAAGATATATTGGCACCATCATTGTGAGTCAGCCAATGTAATCAAGGTTATTCGTCAACTAGCACGCGTAAATCGCGATTTTCTAGGTGAAACACAATTTCGGACTCTTGTTTCGAATTAAAGAATTTTACTGCTTCTCTTTTGACATGTAATAGTCGTACAATAATATGAGTTTCTCGATCATATAATCACCATTCAATAATCGAGTACAAAATGGCAAATTGACGAAATAACTCACAACTTGGGATCAAATGAGACAACTTCAAACGGACAAATCGTGACCACAATTCTATTTCTGAATTTTTCGCTCAACAACTTGAACAAATTTAGCAATTTAAATAATTTGTAATATACTCGTCATAAATGAAGATTGCACATTTTATCATGCTATCTAAATAATTAAGGATTTTCGAATTAGAAAGTAAAATTCAAAATAAAGTTGATAAATATGTTGTTCAGTTCGTCGTTTTTTCATTTTGAATTGAGATTACATTTGGTTTAAAACCATTTTCCATTCACTCGCACTTTTTGTGGTGAACAGCAGCAAATGGTGAACCGGCCAATGGTTGAAAAATGAGGTTGACATTTTTAATAAGACAATCACTTTTATTCTGATTCATTTGGAATCAGCTTAATACTGAAATTTATATTTGTCATTGAATTATCAATAAATTGATTTATTTAGAATTATTTGTTTCGTTCATTTGAGATATCGAACAAGACAAAACTAGCCACAGATCAGTGTCGACAAAACAATCACAGCTGACTAACAAACACATTCACGTACGACATGTCAAGTTTACTGATAAAGTATTGAGTAAATAGATGACAATGACATTGAGTATCAAACAGATAGTAAATTATCATCGATAATATGACTGACATGTTCATCTAATTCTTCGCCATTCTCATCTTCATATTCAAACATTTCTGTCATTCGTGATGTTTTATTATATATTACGATATATATGAAATCATGTGCTAAAATCAATCTGTAAAGAATATTTATTGCAAAAGACAAAAAATAACAAGATTATAGTAACGCATTTTATAAAAATAGTTTTGAATCATTCGAAACCATTGACACAATCGTACACATAACTCACTTTGAGGACACGAGATGGAACAAATAATTGATCAGTGGTTGGGTGACTGTTTGCACAATTGAAGGTGACGTTTGTGGATTATGTTGATGCTTCAAAGGGTTGACAGAGTGGACATCAACTTGAACATGATCAAGATAAACAGATGATTCGAGATGACGAAACAATGTTCAACAATATTATTTGCAATCATGCCAAAATGCTCATTCTATCGATGCTAATTGTCAAATAAGTTCAAGTCGAACTTCGACAATTTGAATCGAGTATTGATTTTGATTAAGTGTTTTAGTTTTTTGCTTCAAACTTTGGTTTATCTGTATTTTGACATTTACTCAACATTTTGGACAATCGCAATCCAGAAGACTACATTCTCGTGTATAACCAGCTACTGAAACGTCTACTCGAGTGAGATTGTAGTCACTTTATTCAGATCTATCAACTCATAATTACCTATCTGTCTACCTATTTGTCTACATGTTACATCCTTGTTCTTGTACGTCTCAATGTTTTAATAAAAATTTACAATCTTCATATATTACGAGTATGATACTAATTATTTAAATTGCTAAATTTGTTCAAGTTGTCGAGTGAAAAAATGCACAAATTGATTTTATTGAACAACCTGTACAATTTTCAATGAAATTGGAGAATATACTGTTCTAATTGCTCAAAGCATCAAATCCCGAGTATAAAAACCGCCGCCAATTGTGCCCAAATTGATTTTATTGAACAACCTGTACAATTTTCAATGAAATTGGAGAATATACTGTTCTAATTGCTCAAAGCATCAAATCCCGAGTATAAAAACCGCCGCCAATTGAGCACAAATTGATTTTATTGAACAACCTGTACAATTTTCAATGAAATTGGAGAATATACTGTTCTAATTGCTCAAAGCATCAAATCCCGAGTATAAAAAACCGCCGCCAATTGAGCACAAATTGATTTTATTGAACAACCTGTACAATTTTCAATGAAATTGGAGAATATACTGTTCTAATTGCTCAAAGCATCAAATCCCGAGTATAAAAACCGCCGCCAATTGTGCACAAATTGATTTTATTGAACAACCTGTACAATTTTCAATGAAATTGGAGAATATACTGTTCTAATTGCTCAAAGCATCAAATCCCGAGTATAAAAACCGCCGCCAATTGAGCACAAATTGATTTTATTGAACAACCTGTACAATTTTCAATGAAATTGGAGAATATACTGTTCTAATTGCTCAAAGCATCAAATCCCGAGTATAAAAACCGCCGCCAATTGAGCACAAATTGATTTTATTGAACAACCTGTACAATTTTCAATGAAATTGGAGAATATACTGTTCTAATTGCTCAAAGCATCAAATCCCGAGTATAAAAACCGCCGCCAATTGAGCACAAATTGATTTTATTGAACAACCTGTACAATTTTCAATGAAATTGGAGAATATACTGTTCTAATTGCTCAAAGCATCAAATCCCGAGTATAAAAACCGCCGCCAATTGTGCCCAAATTGATTTTATTGAACAACCTGTACAATTTTGAATGAAATTGGAGAATATACTGTTCTAATTGCTCAAAGCATCAAATCCCGAGTATAAAAACCGCCGCCAATTGTGCCCAAATTGATTTTATTGAACAACCTGTACAATTTTCAATGAAATTGGAGAATATACTGTTCTAATTGCTCAAAGCATCAAATCCCGAGTATAAAAACCGCCGCCAATTGAGCACAAATTGATTTTTATTGAACAACCTGTACAATTTTCAATGAAATTGGAGAATATACTGTTCTAATTGCTCAAAGCATCAAATCCCGAGTATAAAAACCGCCGCCAATTGTGCCCAAATTGATTTTATTGAACAACCTGTACAATTTTCAATGAAATTGGAGAATATACTGTTCTAATTGCTCGACTAATGTTTGACTTTTTCGTGCTTGTTTCGAAAGCCCAATTTAGTAAATGACATTTCACTCACATTGAAATGGTCTCACTTTTGAATGTGTTAGCAGATTAACTTCAAGATTGCATTTTTGTGTAAAGCGTTTGCCACACTACTCACAGGGAAATTGATTTCACAAGAGTGCACTATAAGATATTGCTTCCATGAAAATACGAACAAATGATTTTATACAATGAAGCATTGACGATTTGATTGGACTAATTTTGATTGAATTGCATTTGTTGTAGATTAATTGTCAATTTCGTTTTCAATTGAATTGATTGTATCATTCTCATTATGTTTTTAGTTATTTTGGCTATTTTGCCAATTTGCCAATTTGTACTAGATAGTATATAGAACTATCTTTTTAAACTTTTTTACAGACGCTTCTTTGCTTTACAATCATTTCAAATTTGCAAATCAAATTGAACAATGTCAATTGAATCAAAACATTTGTGAATATATAAAATATTTGTTCCATTTACCATTCTCCTTGTGTTCGATTGTGTACTGCTAAGTCATGAAGATGGTAATTTCACTGGGATTTGTGTCTCTGGTCTATTTGAACATTCGTGAAAAACAAAATTTGGTTGTTTTGCAAAAAGTTGGGTTGAACTTTTGAGTACAAATGGATTTAACTGTTTGATCGAAATGATGTTCAAACATTTGAGTTGATGTTTGCACTGATACGAACTTATGGAAGACTGTTTGTGGTGCACATGACGATCAATGTGCCAATGAGTGCATATTTGATTGTGTTCATTGTACTGGGCCATGTTGAGGCTGTTTGTGCACTTTTCCATGGTGTCTATGTGACCCAACAGATTGTGGTTATATTTGCACTTTATTACGCAATGGCCTACTTTCAAGAGAAATTTTACATGTCAGGGAAGGCAATGCTCAATTGTTGGAATGTGATTGATTTATGATGTGAATGATTTTGTGAAGAATTGATTGAATGTGCACAATAGCAGATTGTTCAACTGAACCCAAGAATAAAAAACATTTCTATATGTAATTTCTGTATTTATTGATGCACGCGCTTCCTAAATACAACGCATCATATTTCCTACATTTGGTTGCTTTTGAATTTGTATTTCGTTGAACAGTTATCGATTGAGCAATTAAATTTTGTTTGTATTTCGAAACACACTGTCTGATGCATCTACATACGCATTTTTGGAAACAGAAACTCAATAGAAATTCTATATATTTAATCAGAAAATAAAAAAATAGGTATACCACGGGTTTTAAACACTTAATTAAGCTTAATTAATTATAATTTTGATTAAATGGAACACAATTATCATTCCTAAAAGTCAAAACATCTCCAAATGTCAAACAATTAAAAAAGTACTATATAAACGTTCATTTTAGACTAAAACTTTAAAGTCGTTTTTCTCGACAAGCGTAAAAGTGGACTTAATATATTTTGCTTCTGGCCGACTCAATTGACCCTCTTTCACAGGGTAATTTGTATAGAATTCTCTATTCTTTCTAAATCTGACATTTTTATAAATTAATTAGACAAAGTGTACTTTGATGTAATTCACGAATTAAATTCAATTCTCAAATAATCGACATGTGTAATTTTACAATTCGTCAATTGAGTCATTTACAAATGTGAATTGAGAACATTTGGAAATGCATTGCAGAGAAGCCTACCAAGGACACTTACTCGGAAGAACTAAACCTTAATTTGAATCCATCTTCCTGGAATTCTAGATTTCAAAGTTAATTTTTTTTAATTGTTGAGAGTAACAATTGTCAAAGTGATTTGTATCAAATATTAGCCCAATATCAGTGTTCAACAGAGCCCAAAAATAGTCTCATTTGCATGTAAGTTATGATTAGTTAAGGACCAATCGGGTACATTCGCTTGTGTGATATCGGGCGACTCAATCGAATCTCAATCGAATCTCAATCGTATTTGTACTTCTCGCAAACCAACCCCATTCCTATTACAATGACCAATAATCCCACCTTCCAAATTCACGACTACACGCGCCCTCTCAATCAGACTGTGACATTCGAGCATGGCTTCCGCTTTGTAGACAGTGATAATGAATTGACCGAAAGCTGGTCCTGCAACATTATCACGTATGTTTCCCTCAATCAAGAAGGCTTTATTACGGTTCCATACGCTCTGGCATATTCAAACGAATCAAACTCTGACAGGATTCTTCGGTTGAGCTGAACATATTTTTCAACAAACTTGAAAATTCGGTTCGAATCAAAATGGTGGCGAAATCGGAGCAAGCAAATTCAAACACTTTGTTGAACGATTATCGATTTTGGTCACTAAGGTATGCAATTTTTAGACCAACCTATTTTTCAGTAACTATTGTGCCAAATACCACAAAATAGCGACTTGTCACAAAGGCTGACATTGGATACGAGTATATATTTTTTTGCCTGGCGCCAAGATGAACAACCTGTTAATCATGCCGTCTGGTTGATAAAACATGATAAACTATTTCACTTATAAGTAAGATATTTCCAAAGCCAAATACACTTTTGCAGGTACACTTTATGATATCTTAAGACACTCACAAATCTGAGATAACAAATGTTATATGTTGTAAGCAACTGTCAATGTATTTTTCATTTTGTGGATATGAGCAAAACGGAATGCATTTCTTTCAATCGGCAACCAAATACTTTTTCTAAGTCTAAATCTCTTGATAGGAGTGCCAATGTGATCGGCGATAATTTAATTAAGTTATCGCAAATAATTTGAGATAATGGAAAATTATTAATAGTTTAGCCCAGTTTCAAAAGACAACACCTTTGTTGACGTGTAGCTTACAAGCTTGTTAGTAAAATGTTAGCTTTATGATTTAATTTTATATTAAAATGTTTAAATCATTTTTAATTACTCTACTTTTGTCAGCATTCTTTATCGTTCAAATTGAAAACGCAATCGACGATGTAGAAATCAAGAACAATTTTGGTGAAGTCGAATTTCGTATTCTTGATGGAAACAAAATTAAACTTCCGAATCGATTTAGAAATTCTTCGTCTATGAAACTTTCTTTAAATGGAGCTGAAATTAATAAGATTCAAGAGCAGCCAAATGGATCGAGTTGGATTTTGACTCTCAGTGATCAAAGTTCTGCGCAATTGAATGTGCTCGAAAAGGATTTTCTGGTTGAGTATTACTTGATTTGGCATGGTGGAGGACCGAATGTGGACAGAGAGGTTTGCTTTCATTATGGCTTCAATGGAGCCAGTTGGTGAGTTTCGTAAAGATTGTGGTCTCTTTTTATTGTGTATTTTTCTATATTAGGTACAACACATACCAAAGCAGCAATCCTGAATGGCCAATGGAAACTAAAAAGACTCTTCCTAAAACTCAATTCAACAATCTACTTGAGTACAGTCAGGTGTCTACGCCAGTTGGTGAATTTCATTTTGTATTAGAACATTTATTTGTGAATTCGGATGGATTTGCAATTCTTTTGGATGAATATCAACCATTGTTCATTCGTCGGGATGCAAATCATGCTGATCCGGTGATGTGCTTTTCGCTTGATAATGCAAGACCTTATGCAACTGAAGCTTCTGATCCAAAATATTTTGATTTCAAAGTTTGGCTTTTTGTTTCAAATAATATTCAAACAGTCACTGATTATGTTGTGCACAAGTCGGGCTATATTCCCAGGCCTGATGAACTGCCTAATGAGAAAAAATTTGTGCACCCAAGTGTGTTTGCTGGTTATGAATCACAAAAGATAGTGCAGGACACGGCTGATCAATTTGAGAAGCAAGGCTTTCGTCATTTAGAATTGATTCACAATGGTGCTTGGGCAAAAAGTAGAGCGGATTTTGAGTTTGATCCTGTCAACTTTCCTCAAGCTGATCAAATTATACAACAAATCAAAGCCAAAGGATATAGATACTGTTTGGAGATTTATCCAGAAGCAAGGTCAATTCACGTACAGGCACAAAAGTATTTTGTCAAATATCAAAACGGTTCAATGTCAAATTTTGTTGATTTTACCAATCCTGAAGCTGCAGATTGGTATTTATCGGTACTGAAGAAACTACATTATGAACAGGAAATTAACGCATTTCTTGCATATTTTCCATACATATCCAATGTCCATTTGCACAATTCAAAGTATCCAAATGAATTTTTCAAGAATTATATCAATTCGATTTTCAAAACTACTGGAACAAACACTACAACTTGGATTGGCTTCAGAACTCAGAATTTGCCAATTTTTATTCAGCTAGTCAATCACGAAAAGACAAAAGAAGCTCAAATTATTTCCTCAATGATCAGGAATGCCCTCTCTGTGTCGATTGGCGGTTATTCTTTTATTAGACCAGAAATCGTACGAACCTTGTCAACTAGTTTGAGTCCTGAATTGAATGAAGAATTTTCGATTCGTTGGATACAAGCAAGTGCACTCATGCCGGGTATTTCTCTTGGAGGCGACATTCTTTTGAGCAAAAGTATTAAACTGGTTGATTTGTTCAAGAAGTTCATAAATTTGCATGCAGAACATGCACCAACAATTGTTGAATTAGCCAGAAAACGAATCACTGAAGGGAATCCAATTATCCGTCCGTTATGGTATTTTGCACCAGACGATACAAAGACATACAAAATTGCTGATCAATTCATGCTTGGCGATGACATTTTGGTTGCTCCTGTTCTTTCGATTGGACAACTGGAAAGAATTGTCTATTTCCCATTGGGAATTTGGGTCGATCAACATGGAAAACAATTTACAGGACCGGGTGAGAGCAAAATTTCTGCACCACTTGAAGAGCTGCCGTATTTTAAGCGAAAACATTAATTAATATTTAAATTAAATTATAACGCAGAATTATCATTTAGATATATAAATAAAACCACAAAAAAATATTTAGCGTCAGATGTGGGATTCAAATGTTTTGTGTAGAAAAAAGTCTTAAATTGTTTCGTACGGAGAATTTTGTTGGCTACTATGAAAGAGCGATGACGAATGAATTGTATTGCTCACTCTTAAACCACTTGGAATGGACGATCATTTGGTGGTTAAACTGAATTATTTAAACTTTGTTCGGGTTTATCATTTTGTTCAGTTGTCATAATCTGTTCTAGATTTGGTCATCTGCGCTGATCTTAACTTCAATTTGGTTCCCTTGCTAAACAATCCTGTTTGGCAAAATCAATTGACAAGTTTGCATTTATTTGTACGATTTTACTGTAAAAATTGATTAATTTTGCCATTTTGCCAATTTGCCATTTTGCCAATTTGCCATTTTGCAAATTTGCCATTTTGCCAATTTGCCATTTTGCTATTTTGCCAATTTGCCATTTTGCCAATTTGCCATTTTGCAAATTTGCCAAGCATTTCTGCACATCAACGATTCCTATAATCTCATTTTTGTAATTTGAATTTAAAACACAAAATAAGTTCAACTGTTCAAATTATTAAACAATTCCCTGAGTACAAAATGAGCGAAAAGGTTAGGGTTGTTGTTGTACAACTTGTTAGATCGAAAGTTTTTATTAATTATTCCTTAATTAACAATTTGTTAAATTCTATCACAAACAGCTATTTTGCATTCCTGATTCCTTCAACTGCAGAATTCAATCTCTGTTTGAGTTCATCCAAAAGGCCATTCGATCTGTTGAAAACTGTTAGACTGTTTGAAAAAGTTTATGTGCTGCATTTGAATTTATAAAGTTTATCATTCTGTCGAGATTGTGTGCAACTCAAAAAATTTGAGAAAAAACAGAATCTGGTTTGTTCCTAGTGACAGTGAAGAATGTGATCAAGTTGACCGAACTGGCCACGGATCAAGTCCATCTGTTAAGAAGAAAGCCAAAATTAATCTTCAAGCGAACAAACCAGTGAAACCAGTGATCAATCAGCACAAGACGCTCATCAACAGAATGATGAAGAGGTTCTATAACATTGGCCGATCTCGATGCATGGTCAAGGGCTGTAACCAAACATTCGATTGCACGTGAGTGTTGACTAGTTTTGGGTGTCTCAATTAATTAATGTTACTTTAGAAACATTAACATCAAAATCGAGGATCACATGAAGGAGGTTCACGAGAAAGCCAAAAGAATGCACTGTGCCAAGTGTGCTGAGCATTTCTTCCAATGCGATCGTCTAATCGAGCACTATCTCGTGCAACACCTCGGCCATTATAAATGTTCAGTTGCCAATTGTGGATTTACTAGCGATGTTAGAGCACAAGTCACGAATCATTACCAAGAACATGATGAAGACACTTACGAAGGTGAAGCAATCAATCAAGATTTATCAGTTCTGTCTCCAGTTAGACAGAATGATGATGATCCAAGCAATTGTCCAGTGGTGGCACAGCAACCATCAACTTTGAAGAGAACTTTGCCGGAATCCCTTAATAAAAACGAAGAAGACAATCAAGTTGCCGTTGATGATCAAGAAGGACAATCGAGTGCATTAGCAAAGAAAGCCAAATTGGATTCAACCCAATCAAGCAATGCACAATCAGAAACCATCGGTCAGTCCGAACAGACAGAACAAGCCAATCACAATTCCACAGAAGCAGAAGCACAACAAAAAGCAATGTTCATCATTATCGGTCTCAAATGTTTTCAACTGGGTTGTCTAGAACTGTTCGACACCGATGCAGAACGCAACCATCACATGTCCACAGAACATGACATTCGTGCATTTCCTTGTATGGTCAGTCAGTGCGGTCGATCATTTGATGACATGTAAGTTTGACTTGTTCTTGAGTGTTTCAGCTGTGTAATGTTGTTGTTGTAGGAACATTCTAGAGGATCACTTCAGGAAGGATCATCGAAAGAGTCTAATGTTGGGCTGTGTGAAATGTTCTAAGCATTACATCGATCATAAGTTTTTATCGCGTCACTACTACAAGCAACACATCTTTGAGTATCAATGTACATTTGCCAATTGTGCATTCAGGGACGAACTCAAAAGCATGGCATCTCACTGTATGGGTGAACACTTGACCTGTAAGCACCTCGATTGTGCCCACGGACGTCATGTGTGTTAGGTTAAAAGCTTTTATTGATGGAATAAATAAGTAAAATACACGAGAATCAGATCTTCGTGGCGGGAGTACACGAGAATCAAATCTTCGTGTCCAACATAGAAAAGATGATCGGGCTTGATGATGAGAGACGGGCTTGAGTAGGTGACAGTTGTCCAAACAACTGAAGAGAGAGACCAGTAAGAGGTTTCGGTAGTTACCTACAAAAGAAGAGATCACTAAGTAAAATAGAACATCATCCTAAACATACAAAGCACACGATGACAGACTGCTTCAGTCCACAGACTTATATAGTGAGAGAAAGCAGTAATGCTGAGTCACTCCATGTGATGATTGTCGGCTATGTGCACACTAGTTGATGACCAAGTGATGAGTAGTGCATGGCCGTGATTGGTTGAGTAGAGAGGGAGCAACTATTCTGAAACTATTGCCAATTGTGCATTCAGGGACAAACTCAAAAGCATGGCATCTAGATGTCTCACTGTATGCGTGAACACTTGACCTGTAAGCACCTCGATTGTGCCCACGGACGTCATGTATTCGATGATTGTGCTAGTCTGGCTCAACACGAACGAGATCATCACGCCACCAAACTGTATTAGATGTAACAACCACTTCTCACTGCCCAACACATTCAACACACGTTCCAATTGTTTGTTCAATTCACAATTCAATTCTCACTTATATGCATTCAGTAAAATACATTTCGATTCAACAACCAAAAACAACTTTCCTTAATTGTGCTCACTTTTTCTGCATTTGTTCGGAATGTTTCTAGACATGTCACTAAAGGAGATGCTTGTTCCTGCAAAGCCGCTATTCCGCATCTGATTACGATCAGAAGATTGTGCTGAAAGGATAAAAAGGTTCTTCTCAAAAGGACAATGGCTGTTTCATATTGAACAAATCGTCATTGTTGCATTCGAGAATTGTAAAACACAACGAAATTCTCGAAATTCTCAGGAAATCATTTCAATTGAATGGACTCTTTCATCATTTGAACTGAATGCTCATCTAGATCACGTGTTTGGTAATGTGGACAGTCTTTCTTTGCAGAGTCAAACTACAATCGATTGAAGTGTGAGTAAAAGAAATAGACACAATGTTGGATCTTTTAGGTTGGTCGATCGCATTAGCTTAGTGAGAGTAGATTTTTCTACTTTGTAAATAGATTCTAATTCCGAAAGTTGACACTCACAAAATTGAATTGCTCCGTCTGAATTGTACTGAACAGAATTGTGAAGTCAAGTTGAATTTGCCTGATGCAAACTGCACATGCACTCCTCTGTATAATGTTTTTCATTAAATTTTCAATTTGCGATTTTATAATCAGTAAGCGAATTGAGACTATTTGAATGCATACTCAAATGAATTTTTATTGGATCAAACCGAATCACAAATGCTCGATTAAAGATTTGTTTGCATTTATTTAGCATTGAGAGTACAATTAAATGTTTTGTTGGTTTGTTTTAATAATTTTTCGCATCCAAAACTTGGTTCAATGTTTTGTGCGATCGAACATTTGGATTGAAAAGATGATGATTTTAAGTGCTCTGAGATTGGCAGATGCAAAAGATGTCCACATTCTTTTGGGCAGTTGAAAAACATGGAAAGTTTGATGTGAATTTTGCATTGTGTTAATTTCGAATCGATCAGAACAATCAATTTTGATCAAATTGACTTTGGTCCATTGTCACGTTAATCTTGAATTTTATTGTCACATTCCATTCTGATTCATTTGTCTTTTTCTTAAGAATTGGATTTAAATTTGGATTTTGTCCGAGTCTCCAGTACAATTGATGATTAAGCCAAAAACTTATACTATATTTCATTGGGTAACGAGTTGATATTCTTCTTCTTCTGTGTCACCATCATTTGCTCCACCAAATTCACGAGTTCGCTTTCCATTTTGTGTGTTGGAGTTTTTCTACGAATTGAGTGAAAAAAATCAACTTGAGCAATGAGTTTGCAGTTTTGAGTTGTTTGCAGTTCACTTGGAAATGTTCCTCGGATCGATCCAAGAACTAGTGGAATCGAGTGAGACGAAGGCGAAACACGAGAAAGGGACAAAAGTGAATTTAGAGTGAAGAGGAGAAATGGCTGAGAGTACTGCTGAACTTCTAGAACGCAGAATTTCTCACTCAGAGTGAGAGAAATAAACGAGAATTGGTCGACGACTCGAGAGACAACAACTTTTCCGTCTAAAACTATTTTCACTCTGTTTGGGTGGAAATGGTTGCACTTGCAGTTGTATTTGTTGCTGGACTGACAAAATAGTGACTGTTTAACTGTCTGCTCTGTTGATTTCTCCTTTCTGCCCCTTTCTGCGTGTTTCACTATGCCTCGTCTCACCCGATTGGCAATCGGCGATTGCACTTGTTCCTAGATCAATTCGAGGAACGTCTCGAAGTGGACTGTGAACGACTGAAGCGTCAACTTCTCGCTCAGGTTGATGAACGATTCGGATTTATTCGTGAAAAGGTGAGCCAACTTCGAGACCAATTCTGTTGTGGTGGTCAGTCTCGATCTGTTTGTTCTGTCCAAATGCAATTGTCTGATGATCCACCAGTGGAGACAGTCCAACTCGATGAGTGGAAGAAGAAACAAGCTGCTCTGGTGGAGTCGAGTGTTGATGTTCCATGCACTTCAAATGGCCGTAAACGCAAGTCATCATCCACTTGTGGAACTGTCACAAGCAAACGACACAAGACTGGCACTGTCAATGATGGACCAGACAAGCATCAATGCAAGTCAGCAGGATGTGACAAATCATTTGTTTTGAAAACTGATTTGGCTCGACACGAACTCATCCATCTGGGCGTCAAGCCTTTCTCGTGCACTTGGCCCGACTGTCGCTATTCTTCCACTAGAAAGGATCATGTCGTTGTACATGTTCGTGTCAAGCATTTCAAGTTGCCTTTACTCCAGAAAGAACAGGCCCGACTCAACATTGAGGACAATCGCAATCCTGACGATTACGTTCAGGTGGATAACCAACTGCTGGAACGTCGACTCGAGTGAGATGTTTGCACATTGATTGGTTCCAATTTGTCTCAATGGTACCGTTGCTTTTGTATTCCTTAACATTTAAAATAAAACTGTACAATCTTGATTTATGTCAATTGTAATCCAAATTATTTATAAATATTACATTATATTTACTTTGTGTTACAATCAAAGTCAAAATTAAACTGCTGTTCAAATTGTTTTACCGTAATCATGACTGAACTAGCAGAAAGAAAGCAAATCCATTGTAACTTATGATCGCTAAAGCAGAACAAAAAGATTTGAGTGTATCTAATTCGATCCAACAAAGATAATGTCACAATGATGATCGAGCATTGCACCAATTGAGCACAAATTGATTTTATTGAACAACCTGTACAATTTTCAATGAAATTGGAGAATATACTGTTCTAATTGCTCAAAGCATCAAATCCCGAGTATAAAACCGCCGCCAATTGTGCCCAAATTGATTTTATTGAACAACCTGTACAATTTTCAATGAAATTGGAGAATATACTGTTCTAATTGCTCAAAGCATCAAATCCCGAGTATAAAAACCGCCGCCAATTGTGCCCAAATTGATTTTATTGAACAACCTGTACAATTTTCAATGAAATTGGAGAATATACTGTTCTAATTGCTCAAAGCATCAAATCCCGAGTATAAAAACCGCCGCCAATTGTGCACAAATTGATTTTATTGAACAACCTGTACAATTTTCAATGAAATTGGAGAATATACTGTTCTAATTGCTCAAAGCATCAAATCCCGAGTATAAAAACCGCCGCCAATTGTGCACAAATTGATTTTATTGAACAACCTTTACAATTTTCAATGAAATTGGAGAATATACTGTTCTAATTGCTCAAAGCATCAAATTCCGAGTATAAAAACCGCCGCCAATTGTGCACAAATTGATTTTATTAAACAACCTGTACCATTTTCAATGAAATTGGAGAATATACTGTTCTAATTTTTAGTGTTTAGATAAACTAACGATTAGAATCTAGTAGAATTTCTCATGTATTTTAAAGTTTTTTCGTGGCTCAAACTTTGTCAAAGTGAGCCTCAAACAACAATCCCAAGCGCGTACCTCATTTGTGTGTGAACTACATTGATGAGACTTTTCTTACTCACATTTGTTGTCACTCGCAAAAGGTTGTCTCACTCTTTCACTCTCACCTTTTCGTTTTGGTTTCTTTACTGTAACCCGAACCGAATCCAAACACCAAATCGCGATGGATCGTCATTCACTGAAAATCATCAGCCGAGCTCTACTCGTTCTACTCGTGTTGCAAGCAATTGTGGGATTTATTGGTGATAATTTAATCAAGAAGGGAAATTCTTTTGTATCCTTCTTTGCACTGCTATTTGTCTACATTTTCCTTTATGGCATTCAACTGGTGGTCATCGTCCGAGAACACTTCACCATGGTAGCCATCTGTGTTGTATTCAAAGTGGTCTACACTGCAATTGTCACTGTTTTGTTCATTCTTTTGGTTTCCCGTTCATCCAGTGCCGATCCTCATTATGTTCGTCATATTGTTTTTGGTGTGTTTGCTTCGCTTTTGGATTTAATCGTCGCTGGTGTAATGGTCACCTTCTTCATGAACCTTCGAGCCATACATAAAAGTTACTATAACATCTTGTCAACTGCGTCTGGTCCAATTGATGACACTCAACCAAACAATCGTCAAACTAATGTTGAAACAACTGTTGTTTAGATGATTATTGATGATGTTTGTCACTAACTTTGCATGCGTTCAATCCGACTATTTTTTTTATTGTACCTACATATTTATTCACTTATCTACTTAACTCTCAAATAATCTCTACTAATATATAAACACATATCTGACATTACACTATTCTATCTATGTATTACACAACATCACTGTTCAGGATTAACATATGCAATAGTGTGTATTTGACGCATCGCATATACGTATGCGTGTATTAGTCCATAATACACAAATGCGTGTATTGCGCTTGCAATGAACAAATGCGATACTCCGGCAAATACACGTATGTGTGTATTCCTCTTAAATACACAAATGCATATATTTGAAGGCTACTCCATTTAGCTTGCTCACATACAGCTTAAATACACAAATAACTGTATTTGACTTATTTTACAAGTATGCATGTAGTTAATTTTTGTTTATTGAAAATTTCAAAATACGACATACAAAAATATATACATTAAATTACTATACCCGGTTCAAGCAATACATTGGTCCGTTTGTTAGTCCGTTTATGCAGCTTATTCCTCATCCTTCTTCTTCCTCTTCTTCTTATCATCACCTTCTGTTATATTCTGCTTTAGACTGTTCGCTTCATCCGCCTTCTCCTGTAAAAGCTTCTGGTAATCGCTATCCAGTACTTGTGTTTCGGAAACTTGTAGGGAGGATCATTTGACTGCGTTGACTGAGATTGCTTGATTGTGATTTCACAGGTCAAAAGTGTCCTCGTCATCAGCATGACCGTTCGGACCATTAACAGAATCGTCGCCATTGGTTTGGTTATCAGCGAACCATGAGCCGTAAGGTTGGAAAAAGCCAGAGTGGTTGTGGTTGGCCAGTCTGTGTCGCACAAATAAAAAGATTACAAATGAACTTACCGAAATTGTATTAAGTGATATAAATAGAGAAGAGATTTTATGTGTGAACGATAAACGACCAGATTTCGTCGCCGGTTTCGCATAGACCATTCATATTCGGTTGCTGATGTTATGTCGCTAAAAAGTATACAGTTGATAAAATGACAATCTTGTATTACACGAGAGAATAGAGGTATTTTGTGACTCAGGAATTGATGTGTAATGGAACAATATCGTTGGAACAAATAAAATAAACCGAGAACTAATCAAGCAAATGCATAAGCAGCAGCCGCTGTACTGCCTGTGTTGTTGACAGGCAGAAGTGAATCTAACCGCCACTTTCAAGTCTAACGGACAAACGACCGTGCGCGCACACTACTGCAGGCACACACAGCACTGCGCTGCCTTATTAGTGTGTATGCGTGTGCATGCGTGGAGGGGCTGCGTTCAAATTCAAAATACATTTCGTCATCTGTTCGTTCGAGTAGGGCCATTCTTGATAAGATCCCATAGGAGCCTTTTTTCCTTTAGCCATAGATCCTGGTTCTTCGAGTACTCGATGGCTCGCTGCTGGTTGGCACTCTTTGCTGGGACTGTCAATGTTGGAGCTGATACTGTTGGAGCTCGCACTGTTGAAGCTATCAGTGATAGCCTACCACTGTTGTGTTTGATCGGCTTTTGGAAATGAAGTTCATAATGAACGTCACACGAGTTGGACATTTTCAATCGAACAGGCCTGTGGTGATGCTTGTTACGTTCGCCACTTGATTGCCGATCCCGATCCCATACAGTATATAATGCATGTGAGTTCCAAATACACGTATTTGTGTAATGTAAGAATTGTGCGATATAATATCGAGGATATGTAGATTTACATGTATTTGGATATTTGAATCGTAATACACGAATACGTGTATATTCTAACTGATCTAAAATTGCACTGTAACTGAAATACAGTATATGATGTATTTGAGTGGCAAATACACGTATTAGTGTAATGTAAGAATTTTTCCATATCGATGATATGTCGATTTACATGAATATGGATATTTGAATTGTAATACACGAATACCTGTATATGACAAAGAAAAAGAACTCTTGGAAAAGGGTTTCGAGGTTAAACTCCCGAAGAAGTTCTTCCCTCGCCTCAAGATCAACGCCGTCCCGATTAACTTGGACATTGAAGCTGTAAAAACTGCACTCAGAGAAATGGTAGTCAGATAGATATGACCAACTTGAAAAAGCGTCAAATAGGTATGACGGCCTAACACATCGCAATTGTAGCATAGCGCCCTCGGTGGCAGCTTTGTGAACCCTACCTTCCACTGTACAACTCGTCATACCCATTTGATGCTTTTTCAAGTTGGTCATATCTATCTGACTACCATTTCTCTGAGTGTGAGATTGGTGACTGACGTTCTGATCCATTGCACACACCCTTCAGTCTTTTGGAAACACAAAGACACCATGATCAAACTTGCAGACAACACTCACTGCATCTGCCAAGAATAGTTGGATATCCGTAGCGGACACTGTTGCATTCTGGGTCACACCACTACCAACGACCCACCTGTACAACAAGCGTATTACTTCTACAACTCAGAATCCGATTTGAGCGACATCTCACTGGATGTTACATCTGAGCATCTTGCTTCGCCCACCAATCAACAACCAAGGGACACTCAAATCTCGGAAACTTTCGACAACTTTACCGTCTACGCAGCTTGTTCTCACGCATGTCACTACCGTAATTTCGCGACAATAGCCCGCACCCTGTGTATAGCCCGCACCACGTGTATAGCCCGCACTTTTAGGCAATTTGCCAATGTTTTAACAGGGCGAAAAACGGCTCCAAAATGTAAAAACACGTATAGCCCGCGGGCTATTGTCGCGAAATTACGGTATTCAGAGACTCGACAAGGGGAAAAAAAGAAAACGGACACGTCGGGGCCGACGTAGGCGAAGACGGAACGAATGGGAAAGAAGTCGACTCTCTGACTCAACCAGAGAGGAAATGGCAGAATTTGCGCAAAACCAAATGCTGTGGAATACAGACAAAAAGCGTTTGTATAAGAAGATCGTTTTCAGTGAGACAAATGCGAGTGAAGAACTGGATCCACAGAAATTCTTCCGCTTTTAGAGACCAACCAATTACATGAATATGTGTATTTGAATCATAATACACGAATACCTGTATATGACAAATGAGAGAAATTTTCACTGTAATTTTAAATACACAATATCGTGTATTTGGGTTGCAAATACACTTATTAGTGTATTGTAACAATTTTTTCCATATCGATGATATGTCGATTTAAATGAATATGGGTATTTGAATCGTAATACACGAATACCTGTATACGACAAATGAGAGAAATTTTCACTGTAATTTTAAATACACAATATCGTGTATTTGGGTTGCAAATACACTTATTAGTGTATTGTAACAATTTTTTCCATATCGATGATATGTCGATTTAAATGAATATGGGTATTTGAATCGTAATACACGAATACCTGTATACGACAAATGAGAGAAATTTTCACTGTAATTTTAAATACACAATATCGTGTATTTGGGTTGCAAATACACTTATTAGTGTATTGTAACAATTTTTTTCCATATCGATGATATGTCGATTTAAATGAATATGGGTATTTGAATCGTAATACACGAATACCTGTATACGACAAATGAGAGAAATTTTCACTGTAATTTTAAATACACAATATCGTGTATTTGGGTTGCAAATACACTTATTAGTGTATTGTAACAATTTTTTCCATATCGATGATATGTCGATTTAAATGAATATGGGTATTTGAATCGTAATACACGAATACCTGTATACGACAAATGAGAGAAATTTTCACTGTAATTTTAAATACACAATATCGTGTATTTGGGTTGCAAATACACTTATTAGTGTATTGTAACAATTTTTTCCATATCGATGATATGTCGATTTAAATGAATATGGGTATTTGAATCGTAATACACGAATACCTGTATACGACAAATGAGAGAAATTTTCACTGTAATTTTAAATACACAATATCGTGTATTTGGGTTGCAAATACACTTATTAGTGTATTGTAACAATTTTTTCCATATCGATGATATGTCGATTTAAATGAATATGGGTATTTGAATCGTAATACACGAATACCTGTATACGACAAATGAGAGAAATTTTCACTGTAATTTTAAATACACAATATCGTGTATTTGGGTTGCAAATACACTTATTAGTGTATTGTAACAATTTTTTTCCATATCGATGATATGTCGATTTAAATGAATATGGGTATTTGAATCGTAATACACGAATACCTGTATACGACAAATGAGAGAAATTTTCACTGTAATTTTAAATACACAATATCGTGTATTTGGGTTGCAAATACACTTATTAGTGTATTGTAACAATTTTTTTCCATATCGATGATATGTCGATTTAAATGAATATGGGTATTTGAATCGTAATACACGAATACCTGTATACGACAAATGAGAGAAATTTTCACTGTAATTTTAAATACACAATATCGTGTATTTGGGTTGCAAATACACTTATTAGTGTATTGTAACAATTTTTTCCATATCGATGATATGTCGATTTAAATGAATATGGGTATTTGAATCGTAATACACGAATACCTGTATATGCCAACTTAGAGGAATCTCCACTGGAATTTCAAGTACACTATATAATGTATTTGAGTTGCAATTACACAAATAAGTGTATATGCTAACTGAAAGTGAGCTTCACTGCAATTTCAAATACACAGTATCTTGTATTTCAGTTACTAATACACAAATAGCTGTATATTTGAGTATGTTATACACGTATTCAGGTATTACAACAGCCTTATTTCTGTACAGTGATGTAATCAATAAAGCCTTTTTGTGACTTATTCAAATGAAAGTATTTCAAACTTGAGTGTTAAACTTTCTAAAAAGCGACATATCGTTTGTGTAGAGCAATTTGTTTACTGTCTGATATGAAATGAATTCAAAATGAAAGCGTCAAACTTTAACTTTTACAAAATACATTCACGAATCAACCATACAATCATATTGAGCATGAGTTTACAACTTTATTACTGTAAATTCAAATCACCTCATTTACATTACACAAAGTTGGCACAATAAGCATAACTAAAGTGTTACAATGAAATCATCATGATAAGTGAGTGAATGTGTGCTGTGCGATAATAATTTACAGATTAAAAGTGATGTGATCAAGTGTGATGAAATCGAGATAAAACATTCGCAATAAAAAGCTATTTGTTCTAGTGACTACTTTCTTGCTCGTTGGTGTCCTTCTCAGTCTGGGACTTGTCATCATCATCATTCGAGTCGTCGTCGTCGGATTCGTCCTTCTTCTTTGGCTCTCCATCTTCCACCTTTCCATCATCATCTTCTTCAACATTTTCGGTTGAACCGAGAGTCGCGGGCTTGTCATCATCGCCCACTTCTGAACCACTGGCTTTGGAATCCTTGGATTCGCTCGAAGTTACGCTTTCTCCAATGGTACTCAGCGATCCGTGTGCCTTGTGCTTGAGATCCTCCAAAGTTTTCTTCGGTTTCGTTTGACCAGCCACTTCACACCTTCTGCTTCGTGAAGATGAGCAACTTGAAGATGAAGGGCTGGAACCAGCTTCGATCGAAGTGCCAGTTTGGGTGATAGTGTCAATTTGGGATGTCGAGTCAATTGGGGTCGTAGTGTCAATTGGAGTCGTAGTGTCAGTTTGCGTCGCAGAGTCAGTTAGCGCGACAGTGCCATATCGGGTCGTAGTGGCGACTTGAGCTGGCTCAGTATTCTTGAATAAATTCGCTCTAGCCGCGCTCATTCTGGGACGTTGTTGGTCAGTTGATGACTCTTCACGGTTGTTGCTGCTGTCCTCAGGAGTCTTAATGTCGTCTTCGTTATTGGTGCAACAAGTAGAGTCGCAAGCCAGCCAGTCACAAAACAAGGTGCGCAAAGTAGTGATCCGTTCAGGACGAAACGTTTCGTGCACGGTCTGACTGATTGTAGACAACCGAGATTGAGTCCCCGAAGGTTGGATTTTGATGGTTTCACCATCACCACCACCATCGCCGTCGCCGTCGCGTCCATTGTCGCAGCCATTTGGATCATTCACTTGTTGTTGTTGTTGTTGGGACATGATTCCGATGCGAGTTTAGATGACAACCAGACAAGTTACGAGTCTGTAAATGAAATACAAGATACAAAAACAAAAACAAAATTAAAATCAAAATTGTTCAAAGTACAAAAAGCGAATATACATACAGAATGAATGAATCTTTGATTGCGCCTAAACCAAAATCAAAGTGAAACACAAAAGGCAAGTCAAGTCAAAAAGCTTCGTTTGAAGATCACGCGAAATGGGACAGAGACGACAACAACAAGGAGAGGCAAACTCGACTCGATCGAGTGAAGACTAAAAGCAAACTGACCGACTGAGCGGTCTGTGCTCGCAGTCAAATACACTTTCGCGTGATGAGTCAAAAGTTTGTGTGACTCAAAAGTGAGAGAGCAAGTTCATGTTGAGGTACGTGGTTTGTGAGGTTGAAACTCATAGATTGAAAGTGAGTTTGATGAAAGAACCAAAGACGATGAGAATTAGTGGTCGATGACTTTGGTTGGTTGTCGAGTTGATGACATTGACTCAACTCACCATTTGTTGATATCGCACATTGTGAACGTGAGTCGTACAGGACAGACACAACAACAATCACATACCTCACTCACCTGTATAGTTCACCTTTGTAATCAACGATTGACCTCTGTCCTTTGCCCTTGCCCACACTGAGTACCACCCACAACAACATTGTCAATGTGAAAATAACATTTTCCTTTTCCTCCTTTTAGTTTGTTGATCGATTGGCTGATTTAATTGTCAACCAAAACCAAAACCAAAAGTAATTTTATGAAATGTTGACCATCAATCTGTTGGTCATAATTTTGATCAACTAGGTATTAGCATCACATTAACACTTGCGTTCACTCTGTTATCTTTATTAATATTTGTCATTTAAATTCATTAAAAGTAACCATAAAGTGTAATTAATAATTTAATTATAATGCATTTATGACCTCAAAATTGAATGAACTTCAATTTCATTTTCGATTTGTTCGCAGCAATCGATTCAATTCGGCACCTTGCATTATTTTGTCCAAATGCGGAGCACTTAAATTTGATCTCCAATTTTTTCAATTTCCAGCAGCAATATTTGAACCGTTTCATTAAATATAAATGCTAACCTAAAATTAAACATGAAGTAAAGTAGTAATTACAAAAATCAATCAAAACTCCAGAAATATTGGCACAAGTCGATACGAGGTGAGTTGATAGTGAAAAGGTGATTTATGATTATAATTATTACAATAATATTTATTATAGAAACCAAAGAGTAAGAAAATGAGATGGCATTGATCACAAGTTCTGATTCAGAACATGATGGACAATTCACTGTCGAATGAACAGACTGAGGATTGTGATGAATATGAAAAAGTTGGAGAACAACCAAAAACTACCAAGTTGGTCATATTCTTCAACATCCACAGTCTCAGCAAGTCGACATGTTCATGACATTGTCATTATCATGGCACTATCACAGTGATCGTAAGATACGAACAAAGTCGAAAGCATTTTTTAAAGTCAAACTCGCTTCACTTCATCTAGTTTTGCAAGACAGTTCTGTGTGCCGTGAACACAACCTAATCGAATTGATTGCTCAATGTATTTCAAGTCACTTAGCAACTAAACACACCAACAAAGATAAACAAATAATCGCATTTTAGAGTCAAACGGTTTGACTCAAACCTAAATGCAATAATCGATAAAGTGAATAAAGTGAACTTGCACAACGTTGCACGACATATTTCGACAACCAAATAAAGAGGAAACAAGTTTACTCGTTCGACTTGCTCAAAGTGTTCCATCCATGAATGTTTCACAGCAAAATCCTTCGAACCAAATAGTTTAGACTTTTTTTTGTACAAATCATCGCATCTTAGAAATAGCCACAGCCTAAAGAGGACAAACCAGTCGTAGTGGGATCAGATTTTGCATTGCGAAACTCATCAACACAAACTCGAAATGTTCGTTTGGTAACTGTTAACTAATCCGTGTATGTACTTTAATCAATAATTTGATTTTAATTTGATTTTAATTAATAAAATTTATTTAATAAATCCTTTATTTGTTTATCATTTACTGTGAACAAAATTTTTGAAAACAAAATACAAAATAGTGAATATAAGAATACACAGAAGGAAGAGAACAAGAATTATGATGATCACTGGATGGGACGAGTGCCTGAGAGTGGATTCGTTCATTTTGGATTCGGATTTTGTGTGAATGCAACTTGTAATTGATTAAACTTTATTATTTGATAATTTAGCAATCAATCTTTTGGTTATCGAGCCAATAATAATATATAAGCCAATAGTATTGCACATGCACAACTAAATAAACACTTGACTATAAATGCAAATAGTTTGCGCACACGTTTGACTCGACAACTCAATAACAGGAAATGTTGATCAATTGGAATTTTAGAATTCATAGTAGCAGGATATTAAACTTTCTGTTTGTGTTAAATGACAAAATGGAAAAGTCAAAAGTTAAAATTTTAAATATTTAAAAACTATATTAAACTTTATTATACCTAATTATAACTTTGTTCTAACAAAATACAACAAACCATTTACATTTGTGATCGTATAGCTTGACTTTCCTTCATATTGCAACCGATTGACCGTGGTTACATTTCCATCGGTCTTGACCACCTCCCTCGTCCAATTACCAACCGGTAAATACACTTCTCGAGAATCTCTCCCATCCAAACCCAATGGTGCCACCACAATATCATCACCCAACATGAATTGGTTTCCAATTGTGAATAGATTTGCATCAGTCGGGTCTGCGTACCACATTGGTCGTATGATTGGTTCGCCGCTTTGAATCCATCGGTTGGAGTACTCGACAATTGTCGGTACAAATAGTTGTGCTCGTTTTTGTTGACAATTCTCGACAGATTGCACGGCTTTTTCACTGATATTCCAAGGTGGGAGTGGAATTTGCCAGGCTGGCATGAAGCAGGTGACCTCAATCCAACGAATGTAGTTCATTTCTCGAAAATTTTCAGGTTTAAAGTTGATCAATTCTGGTAATATAAATTGGTAACCCGCCAAGGACAGTGTCAGAACGCCAGCAACCAGCTTGTCGACAAAAGAAACAAAGACTCCGAGATCTACTTGAAGTCGAATAAAAATTGGCAAATTTTGAGTTTTGTAGGCAGAATTGGTAGTGATCAGTCGTGAAGATTCATTTGGATCACTCAATTTTACAGAACTTTCCACAAAACGAGTAGTGATAAAGTTGGGATACTTTTGGATCAATTCATCTTTCATCACAAATGGCATGCTTGGGTTTGGAATTATAAATGAATTTACAAATCCAGACGAAAGACTGTTTCCGTCAATTGCAGTTTGACTTTGGAAAGTTTTGAGCTTTTCTTGAAACCATTCGATTATTTCTGGATTTGAGAAATCTAGAACATTGTTGCTATTGACATTGCCATAATAAGCAACATCAGCAGTTGTATTAAGAATAAATGGACTGACCGAACTCGACACAACATGGCCCTTCAGGTGGACCAAGTGAATCACTTCAATCAATTTTAAGATGAAAGTTTCTCTCTTCTTGTTGAAATCTTGCTTTGTCAAGAAAGTCTCGAAGGCTAATAAAGTTTCGTCAATCAAAACATGAGATTTGGTGAAATTTCTTGTCTCCAATTCTTTCAAAAATGCTTTTGTATTCTCGACTATGTCACCGTCGTGTGATTTGAGTGGCAAAATAGGACACTTGAACATTGCCTCACTTGGCATTTGTTTCGGTCTTGGAATGTAGTTGTAGTGACCAATTGCACTTTGATAGGCCAATTTGATGTTGGGCGCAACCAAAACACGAACTTTCATGGAATAGTAATGCTCCTTGTGTTCTATCACTTTGTGATTGTTTGTTAGATCATTCAAAGGATAGGGCGCTTTGGCTTTTGATGACAGTGAAAAACATATTTTAGCACCGTGTAAGCGATCATTACTGAGCTCAACATTCCATGGATGGAGATCGTCGAGGAAGATGGCGAAACCGTTCGAGTTGAAGAAGACATTCTCAATCATCAAAAGTTGTGGCTCATTTGGTCTTTTTGATCTTAGAGGCTTTTTGTATGGATCAATGTTTGCTGTGGTAAAAGTGTCATCGTGCCAGAGAAAATTTGTTGGCCATTTTACATTTGAAGACAAAAATGTTGCGAACCTTGAAAATACATTTTTATTATCAATATTATTAATAAAAATTAATTGAAGTTATATTTATATTTACCAATGAGATGTTCCCGCGTAAATGCAAAACTCTTTTGATTTAGACTGTGACACATATAGATCTGCTCCTTTGAGTACGAAAACATATTCGATTGAATGGTTGCTCGTAACTCGTGATTGAATCACTTCCATTTGTGACACTTTTCCCTGATACTTGAACGGGATGTTCCATTTGCCAATTTGGTTAGTTTGGTGATTGAACGTCAGAGGTAAAGTTGAGACTCGCACCATTGAATCGATTGTACAGTTGCAATTGATTGTGATCCTCAGATTGACCTATTTGAAATACATTGGCAAATTTATCATTGGATGGACACAGTGCACAATGCACCAGAGAATACAAAGAATAAATCAATAGAAATGTTTGCACAATTGTAGACTTCATTTTTGTTTTTTGTTGTTTCGCAAATTGAAATGCAATTGTAGATTTGTCGATTTGTTGATTCAATATTTGAGTAAACATTGCACACACACAAAAATGTCGGTACTCATTAAAAAAAAGACCTTGAAAATTAAGTCAATTGGCGTACTTGACTTAGAGTGTTTGCTTTTGTTTCTAGGCAATTTGTGCTGTGTTAGTATGTCACAAAAGGTATTTGACACATTTTGTCGTGATTGTGATTGTGTGGACACAGTGCAACCGACCAAACAAATAATAGATCAACACAAATGTTTGGACAACAATTTTAAATGATTCTTGATTTATACAACGCAAATAAATTTCCCTTTAATGACAGCATTTACAGATTTATTTCTAAGCTTGACATTGAATGGCATCTCTTGACGAAATTTAAGTAAAGTTTACTGTAAACATTTAATATAAAAACGTAGCTGCACCAAATTGTGTATATTATATAAATCACAATTGATATATTCAATGGCATACCTATAAAGTACCTACCATTGAGTGGTTGCTTTGTTTCTGGGTCTTTTGTTGTGTTAGTATGCCACAAAAATGTATTTGGTTTAGTTTGAGTTTTATGAATCATACACCAAGTTAGAGTTTACAATTGCTATTTTAGCAAACTCATTAGCAACAAAGCTAAAAACAAAAATAAATTGGCAAAATGGCAAATTGGCAAAATGGCAAAATGGCAAATTGGCAAATTGGCAAAATGGCAAATTGGCAAATTGGCAAAACGACTCACTCAATCACTCCTCACTTTTCAACACTCTCAATTGTGAAGAACGAAATTGTGTTGACGATGAAGTAGAAATTGATTCACGAGTAAATCAATACAATTCAACTGAATACTCATCGCCAATGATTGTGCATATTTTCAAGCTAACAATGAAGTTGATGATTAGGAAGTTCCAGAAGGAAATGTCGAATTTTAATTTTGTCGGTTTGCAGTGCTCGTTTGCACTCAAATTGACAAAAATAATCTTATTTGCGACTCTTACAATTAGTGGATTGGAATTTACTATCGAATCGATATGTCAAATGGTTTGTCAATTTAGAACAAATGGAACGGACTTTTCGAAAGTCATTTTGGGTGTATAAATCTAAAAGCTATTTGACTGTGCGATTTATTATATTTGGTTTAAGATTTAGTTGTCTTGCTTTACGTTCTACTTTTGTGCTTCGTGAGATGTGTGATCCAATTGGAGTTGTGCTTCGCCTGAGCAATGATCCCCTTTACCACAACCTCAACCATCACATCCAAGTGGACCTGCTCGCCAACATGGACCAACTGATCAACAACTATCCGCAGACTTACCTCCAAGTGGTGTTCCAGTACTTTCGCCAAGAACTGGCCGAGAATTACAATTTTATTGAAATTTTAATTCCGACATTGTTCCATTTTGGCTGGATGCCTCGTCGTTTTGATCAACTTCCTTTTCAAGACCGAATGAAACTCTTAGAGGATTCGTACAATGTGTGGCGTGGCAATGGCTTCTACTTGCGCAGCATCGAACCACCGACTGAACGAGTGGGCGATGTGGCCCTTCTGGATGCTCCTATTAGAAACTATTTTCTGACTATTCCCATGCAATCGAATATTCAAGATGATGACACCTTTTTGGACACTGCTCGCTTTGACCATCTATATAACTTGCTCAAGGAGAGTGTGGCAGGCTATCGACGGCTCTTCGTGGACATTTTCACAGAAGAAAATGCTGGACAATCCATGGAACAAGTCATGGAACAAGACGAGGAACGAGCCTTGGAACGAGCCCAGGTCGTGTACTATATGAACATTTCGTTTGCCACCACCCTGTATCGGGACTTTTGTCGCCAAGTGAACCAAGTAATCCCTGCACATGTGGCCAATCTCGGACATCGATCTCCATCAAATCATCCATCATGAGTCGGACCACCGAGTTCCTGTTCTGTAAATCTGTCTAGCGACTACCAAGATTATTCCTTTTTCGGTAATTGTTAGGACTTAAATTGGGTTAATTGTCTCTGTAGTCTCCATTATCACTATTATCTCCATTGTTGCACTCAATTGATCTTTGAAATTACGAATTTAAAACAAAAAATTGTGAATCTCATATAAGAAAATAAATCAAACAATAAAACCTGTTACAATTCACTGTCGGAAATGAAAAAATTAAATTCTAATAGAGTTATGTCATTGAGATTACTAATATTTGAATGAATGGTTTTCATTTCTTTTACCATTTTTATATTTCTTTACTTCTGGTGTGACAAAACAAAAATATAAGAAAAAATTTGTTTGAATTCAAAAAATTTAATTTTTGTTTGTTTATAACTAAAATCGATAAGATAAGTCAAATAAGTAATTTTTTATGAAGAAAAACCCTTTTACATAAGAGAAGCTAACAATCGAAAACACTACATTCATCAGAACACAGTAATCGACAATCTGATTGAATGAGACATGAGACAATCGATGGTGCATGATTCATATGACTGAACTCAATTTGATAGTACTACAAATACTCATGACCCAATAAAATCAAACATCGATTCAATAAAGGAACATTTGTGTTTATTGTGTGGTAAAGAGAAAGATACATTTAAAGATGTGATCAATTTGGGAGACAATGAACAGTCAAATTGATACTAACAGTAAATTGTGAAAAGGAAAAATATTGGTAAAATGAACAAAAGAAATGATAAGTGTAAAGTTTAATATGCTTTGACAGACAATACAAGAAAATTAAATCGATTCAACTCTGCCATCACTCGTCCACCACCACTCGAACATATTCGTTCGGGTCTCGCAGGTCCACAATGTTCTTCTCCTTTTGTGCTTTCATTGATGGAGGCAGTCCAAAGTGTTGGGTTCGAATGTGGATGATCAGATTTGCACGTAGTTTGCATTGCTTGCTGCAGTGAGGCCAATTGCAGTGAAATTGATTAGTGGCGAGATGAGTCAGTTCGTGTTGTTTCAAGTGAGATGGAAAAGTAAATGAAGCAGAACAGCCAGGGTGGGTGCAGTGGAAATGGTTCGATTGATGTTTGGTTAGTTGATGAGTTGTCATCTTGCGACGTGTGTCTGACACTTGGACACAGTCGTTCACGAGATTGCACTGGAACTGACCAGTCTGATGATTCTTGTACCAGTGAAGGTAAGTTTTATGTTGCGAATCGTATTCTTTAGAACAAACTGAACAGAGGAATCGAGTATTGCGAGAATGGTACAGTTTGATGTGAGCAAATATTTGTTGTCTGAAAAATAAAAATAGGTCAATTTAATGTAGAATTTTAGTATTCACTTACGAATTATCTAATCGTGCATTGCAATTGGTGACAAAACATTGAAAAGGAGAAAGTTGATGCACAGTGCTCAAGTGATCGTGCAAATGGACCAATGAATCCAACTTGACATTACAATTTGGCTGGGTACAATTCAAATGGAGCACTTTAATCTTTGATTCATCTTTAACCTCAATTCCAATCTCGTCACCATCTTCATCTTCTCCATCCTCATTCACCTCAACACTTTTCTTCGATCTCTTGTCAGTTCGATTTGGTTGAGACTGTTTTCGTTTGTTGAGTTTGCGAGCAGTGGAAGCAGTTGACTGTTTCGATGTGACTCGATTCGATCGTGCTCGAGCACTGGTCGATGGCTCATTCGATGCGACCACAGCACGATCGTGATTGTCGTTTGCACTGTTGGACAACTCGTCATCATCATCTCCCGATCCATTTTCGTGACTCATCACTTGATCCATGTTTGCTTGTTCAGTCACCGAGTTGTTGGTCACTTGAATTGGTTCGTTGGGTGATGGAACACAGACAGAGTGGATTGGGGTGTGGAGTTGATCACGTGATGAGGTGTCCATTGGGGGATTCAAATTGGACTGCATCGAGTGGTCATCATCACTCACTCCTTCCTTCTTCACCACAAATCGATCACATCCACAGCCATCCTCATGATCCTCATCATCAACTTCCTCCTTAATCTCCTCTTTGATTTCTACCTTCACATCATTTGACTCGGTTTTGATGTATGCAAGGACATATTCTCGTTTGATGATAATGTTATGATCATCTTCATCTTCTTCTTTGATTTGTACTTTCACCTCTTGATCATCCCATTCAGTTTTGACCGTCACTTGATTGTTTGATGTGCCTGTGCAAATATCACCAAATGTAAATAAGTCAAATACAACCAACCAACAAGTCATACCTTGGTTACCCAGACCGTCATCTTCATATTCTCGTTTGATATTATAAAAGTCCACCATCAAATCATCATATTTCTTCTTCTCTTGTTGCTTCAAATCCACCAGTTGTGCTAGTAAATGACCATTTTCACCAATCAGAACACGTTCACGGTCCTTTAGATGACCAATTTCCTCCAGTAACTTGTGATGACGATTCATTTCTTCGTAGATGAGAACGGGTCAAGTTGGTTTTGGGAAAGGAAGCAAAAGTAGAATCTGTCGTGGTGGCAAAACAGAAAGGAGAACGACAGTGAGCAGACAGACAGACACAGCAGAACACACAACAACTGAAAACTTTTTTCAGTCTGCCAACTATTTTCACTCTGTTTGGGTGTAAATAGTGGCACTTGCAGTTGTAGTGTGCTGTCCTCTCTCGCTGAGACTCGCTCACATGCCTGGCACACTCAAGTCGAGTGCTCGCTGCCGAAAGCGGCACGCAAACATATGATTTCGCGTACCGAAAGCCTAATCTCAATCTTTCCTCTCAATCTCAACACTCAAAAATGATCTTTTCACTCATCACCCACTCCCGAGTGTTCACTATCACCCAAAAAACCCATTCCCGACTGGTACTATTCGGTCGAGTATGGTCACCCTTCTCCACCACCAGCACCACCACAACCAACATAGGCAACGATCAGACCGGCGGCTCGGAATTAGCGAAAGAAGGTCGTTCTTTCTTTAAATTTCATCCTTTAGGCACTCGTCCCGAGGATGGTTCGCCCAAACCACCTGTACCACCGAAAGACTTCAACAAAACCTACACCCGCAGGCCTATGTTCAACTTTGCCATGGAGGGCAATCGTAAGTGTCTCTGTGTGTGCCACTAAGCCCTCAAATTAACCCACTTTTTCCATTATCCACAATAGATGCATTCAAGGAAGCGAACAATGTGGTGATCAATTTGATTGCATTCAACCTTGTTTGCACCATGGGCTTTTGCATTTGGTACAAGTACTACTACTACGATAGTGGATCGATTCAGGATCGGCTTTGAAAAGTTCACCTTCCTGAGTGTGCAAAGAGTGCCATTTGCTCTAAAAACAAAATCTGCGAAGGTCCCATCCAAATCGATTGATGTTTGAGCACAGAATGATTTCCATATGTCGCAATGGAATGCGCTCCCAAGTAGGAATGAGACAACTTACTCTATTTAACTTCGAGATTTTATTGTCTGGCTCTCTGCGAGCAAATCGTAATGAAATTACACAAATTAGGCTTCTTGAACACAGATAAAATGTCTTCTTTCTTCGGTTAACTTCGTAGCTTCAATTAAGCTTCAATTATCAAGGATAAAGCCAATTCAACTGAGGCTCATGAAAGACTTCAATATTCTAATTGTAAAGTCTAACCTAACCTAATCTCCTAAACACACTTATCTAACCACCTAACACCTAAACCTAATCAGTCCAAAAATAATTCTAGCACAACGCCCCCCAATAACATCTCACATTATTGGTCACTTTGCCCGACTGAACCACCTAACCAAACTCGACCTTTCCCAAATCATCTTTCGATTTGCCCGAACTTCACGCTTCTTGTCATAACTTCCGATTGGTTCAACTTCCCCAACTATGTTCTTGGACACTGGTATTTTCGGAGTTATTCCAAATTCACCAACATCGATAATTTCGAAAGCAGTGGACGGCCCGCTTCTGTCCTTTCTACCATCCTTGAACAAATTAGACGGCTTAGACGCCGCTCTTACGTGAGAGATTCCACTAAGTGTCCAATCGTCGAGCGATTTGTATCTCTTGTTTGCATCTAACGTTGACATCCACTTGTTAGTGTAACTGTTAACAAATGTTGATATTGTTAAGTTAAAAGCTTTATTGGTGAGAAATAAAATACAAAAGGAGTCTTCTTAATAGAGATGATTTGATGAAGGAGACCAAGGATTAGAGTTCACCTCAGCTTGCTTGGTTCACTGGACCGAGATCAAGAACCACACAGGAAATAGAACATCAGTTGAAGAGCAAATTGTTGGGACATTTTGCTTGTTTGCAAAAAATGTTCGAGTGGAATAAGAAAAGCCGAATGGAAGATTTTGTGTCAACGGATCAGTGTTAGGGCTATGCGCTCATGTAATCAATCAATCTCAATACCAGTTGGATCATCTCAGTCTTGTCTCCATTCCAAACAAATTGTTGCCTATTGAGTTAGAGCCTTAATTGTGCATAGCTAATTGTTCATTGATAATTTAGTTTCTGGATTAAATTCATTGTTGAGTATTGCTGCAGACAAATTCTACACAAACTACACAAAGCATTTAGCTATTTGAAACTTTTGGTTTAGTAATTTGAAAATTTGATTTGATTTTGGCCATTTTGCCAATTTGCCATTTTGCCATTTTGCCTTTTTTGAACGAGGTAACCAAATGACATCTTTATGGTCAATCGGTTTCAAGGGTTGAGCGTTACGTGCAAACGATCCTAAAAGTTTGTCTTTCATTTGTGATTTGAGAATTTTATTTTATTGCAAATGTTACGAATTGAATTCGGTTGCAAAAGAAAGTGTTTGTGTTTCTGTATTTCCACTATAGTGAATTACCAATTGATTGTCTTCACAGAAATTGAATTTTTCCCTCACTGATTACATTATTGTGCATTGAAGAATAAATATTTTCTGTTGTGCATGATTTTTAAATGAATATAATTTCATCATTTTGTGTGGCTACTGTACTTTTGTGAACAAAAAAGAGTAAAAATAGTATCCGCACGTATGTGTTTGTTAAAGCAAAAAAAATCTGTGAGATTGTTCAGTTGAATTTGAAATGAAATTTAATTTTTCAAATGAACAAAACTCATTCAAACACAAATTGTTACCAATATAATTAGTCAAATACTACGATCAAATTATTTTAGAGGTAAGTAGATGGAATCGCACAATCTTGTCAAATGCTAACCTGAAGTCTTTAACTAACCAGTTATCAACAACTTCACATGTGATCAGTAAAACTTATCGTCTACATTTGTGGCGCCACCAAACGAGTTCACATAAGTCGACATGTTTGATGTTTGTTTGTTTGTATGACATATAAAAGTCAAAACATTGATAGTTTTTGTCTTATCAATGAATAATAAATTTGATTTGAAGTGAATTGTAATTGAACTTTTAATTTAATATAATTGCACTATTTTGTCTTGTTTGCGTAATGCACTTTGTGAACAGTTTTGGGAAATATAAAACAATTTTGCCATTTTGCCATTTTGCCAATTTGAATGATAAAACTATATTTTTAAATTTTTACAGAAGTTTCTTTACAATCATTTCAAAGTTTCCAATCAAAGTAAAACGAGTCAAATTTTTCCATGCTAATGCAAATATTTTCAAATGCGAATCGATTCGAGTTTTAAGTAGGAAAATGATTAAAGACACTCAAGTGATGCAAATTGTGCGATCTTTCACTTATGATCTCGAGGACATGTTCGATGATGATCAAAACAGAGACAAATGCCAATTATTGACCAATTGCGTGACAAACAGTTTGACTTGGGCTTGCATGTAGAAACGATTGCAAATGGTTCGATTAATCGATCATAATATTTTAAACTGACTTGAGTGTTCATTCGAAATGATGTTCAAACATTTGAGTTGATGTTTGCACTGAAGCGAACTTATGGAAGACTGTTTGTCGTGTATCTGACGATTAATGTGCCAATGAGTGCATTCGTGAGCGCACTTTTGATTCGTTCAATAATTTTTGACAGTTGAACTCATTTTGTGTTTCTTCACACTACGAATCTGAGATTATCGTTTGCGTGCAATCTTATCTCTGAACAGTTGAAGACATCACGGCACAAGTCAAATCACCCAAATCTACATTTTGATCTTCAATTTTCTATTTGAGTGTATGCACTCCTGTTTGGCTGTTTGTGTCTTTATTTGGGATTTCAAGTTTATCTAAATTTTAACTTGAAAACGATCGACATTATCAAGAATGTCTTGAAGGATCAAAGTCAGAAAATTGATGATAATTTCAAGGTTTAAAGATTTTCTTTCAAAATTGTGTGAATGTTCTGCAAGTTCTTATGATTGCTACTGGTGAGTTTGATTGATCGTGTGATGGCTCACACTCTACTCAAATGGATCATGTTCACTTTGGGAGTCATCAACTTTTTATCGTATTCGATTCGAATAGAAGATTCTACCCAAACCGGTGCATCTGTTCAGTATCTGAAACCTGATGCTGTCTATTACATACTTTGTGAATGTGATGACAATAAAGTGGTAAATGGATTGTCTTTTGTGACTTATTTAAAATATTTTTTGCGAGATATTCTTATTGATGTGTCATTAGATTTCAACGACACTCAAATAACTATCGAATGCCATGATCACAGTCAATTCAATTCATATGAATTTATGGGCGATTCAATACAATGTGAATGATTCCAACATTGCAATTGCAGACGAAATTTCCAATGGTCTCAATTGCCCAAAATCATTTGAACACAGATCCGGATTGCAGCTTCACCTTTGAATGCAAACTGGAGGACGTACATTTCAATGTGACCTGTATTCCAGTGTAGAGCACTTTGTTATCCTACCACTCAAAATGCACTATTAGAATTTATCAAATTTATTTATAAAAGTGTTTTAGTTTCTCTGTTTATTACATAGAACATTTTTTGTTTCGACTCGAATTACTCATTGCATTTGATTGCCTTCGCAATAGATTAACCATCACTGATCAGTCACTGTTTTTGTTTTCTACTCGAATGGTTCACTGCAAAATGGCAGAATGGCAAATTGGCAAATTGGCAAATTGGCAAAATGGCAAAATGATATTTGACAATGACAATTGAAAATTGACAAGGATGTTCAATAAAATCAATTTGTGCACAATTGGCGGCGGTTTTTATACTCGGGATTTGATGCTTTGAGCAATTAGAACAGTATATTCTCCAATTTCATTGAAAATTGTACAGGTTGTTCAATAAAATCAATTTGTGCACAATTGGCGGCGGTTTTTATACTCGGGATTTGATGCTTTGAGCAATTAGAACAGTATATTCTCCAATTTCATTGAAAATTGTACAGGTTGTTCATTAAAATCAATTTGTGCGAAATTGGCGGCGGTTTTTATACTCGGGATTTGATGCTTTGAGCAATTAGAACAGTATATTCTCCAATTTCATTGAAAATTGTACAGGTTGTTCAATAAAATCAATTTGTGCGAAATTGGCGGCGGTTTTTATACTCGGGATTTGATGCTTTGAGCAATTAGAACAGTATATTCTCCAATTTCATTGAAAATTGTACAGGTTGTTCAATAAAATCAATTTGTGCTCAATTGGCGGCGGTTTTTATACTCGGGATTTGATGCTTTGAGCAATTAGAACAGTATATTCTCCAATTTCATTGAAAATTGTACAAGTTGTTCAATAAAATCAATTTGTGCTCAATTGGCGGCGGTTTTTATACTCGGGATTTGATGCTTTGAGCAATTAGAACAGTATATTCTCCAATTTCATTGAAAATTGTACAAGTTGTTCAATAAAATCAATTTGTGCTCAATTGGCGGCGGTTTTTATACTCGGGATTTGATGCTTTGAGCAATTAGAATAGTATATTCTCCAATTTCATTGAAAATTGTACAGGTTGTTCAATAAAATCAATTTGTGCTCAATTGGCGGCGGTTTTTATACTCGGGATTTGATGCTTTGAGCAATTAGAACAGTATATTCTCCAATTTCATTGAAAATTGTACAGGTTGTTCAATAAAATCAATTTGTGCGAAATTGGCGGCGGTTTTTATACTCGGGATTTGATGCTTTGAGCAATTAGAACAGTATATTCTCCAATTTCATTGAAAATTGTACAAGTTGTTCAATAAAATCAATTTGTGCTCAATTGGCGGCGGTTTTTATACTCGGGATTTGATGCTTTGAGCAATTAGAATAGTATATTCTCCAATTTCATTGAAAATTGTACAGGTTGTTCAATAAAATCAATTTGTGCGCAATTGGCGGCGGTTTTTATACTCGGGATTTGATGCTTTGAGCAATTAGAACAGTATATTCTCCAATTTCATTGAAAATTGTACAGGTTGTTCAATAAAATCAATTTGTGCTCAATTGGCGGCGGCAATTAGCAATTTAAATAATTAGTATCATACTCGTGATATATGAAGATTGTGAATTTTTATTAAAATATTGAGACTTACAAGAACAAGGATGTAATATGTAGACAAATAGTTAGACAAATAGGTAGACAAATAGGTATAAATCAATTATGAGTTGATTGATCTGAATAAAGTGACTACAAACTCACACTCCAACCCAACCACTGATCAATTATTTGTTCCATCTCGTGTCGCATCACTCACTCAAGTGAGTTATGTGTACGATTGTGTCAATGGTTTCGAATGATTCAAAACTATTTTTATAAAATGCGTTACTATAATCTTGTTTATTTTTTGTCTTTTGCAATAAATATTTTTATGACATTCTTTGCAGATTGATTTTAGCACATGATATCATATATATCATAATATATAATAAAACATCACGACTGACAGAAATGTTTGAATATGAAGATGAGAATGACGAAGAATTAGATGAACATGTCAGTCATATTATCGATGATAATTTACTATCTGTTTGATACTTAATGTCATCTAATTACTCAATACTTTATCAGTAAACTTGACATGTCGTACGTGAATGTGTTTGTTAGTCAGCTGTGATTGTTTTGTCGACACTGATCTGTGGCTAGACAGTTTTGTCTTGTTCAGTTTCAGTCCCGAGTTTGTCTCCTTGTTCGTTTTGTTCATCACATTTCTGTTTGCATTTTAAGATTCGGCTCCAAAATGGACACCAACTCCAAACTAGCCATTGCTATGAAAGCCATCAAATGGTCAGTGCGCTCACTCGTCTCCTCATTTGGTGGTCTGTTCAAAATGAATCGCAAAAGAATGGAATCTTCAGTCACCTCCTCTTTTGGACGCATAAAATCGAATCCCACCGATGGCGGACCGATCAATCATCTTCCCAACAAAGTGATGCTGCTCATTTTGGTCAAATTGCAACTAGACGATGATGTGGTGCAGTTGATTCGTCTGCGACTGGTGTCCACTCGGTGGCGAGCACTCATCGAATACTACTGCGCACACAAAAAGTGTTTGCTTGTGCAATCACCTGCATATTATTCGGACTTTGAGAGTAGATTCTTTGCATTTGGCCACTCGAAGAAGCATTTTGTACAGCTGCTTTTGAGTAGAATGACACCTGTTTGCTGTTTGCGATCACTTCTCAGACTCTTTCCCAACATTGAGCAACTGTCTATTAATTGTTTTGGTAAATATATTTTCGTGGTTTTTTGAATGATGACAACTTTTTAAATACAGGAAAAGCTCAAGTTTGTGACTTTGTGGCATACATCAACTCGCTGACATCGCTCAAACAACTCGACCTTGAAGGACCGTTTGTTTCAGCTCTACCACGCCTCTCACCTTTAACTCTGTCCAAATTGGAGCACTTCTCAATAGACACTCGAGGATGGAATGAGCATGTTGATGCTCACCACGGACTGGTGTCTCAGCTTGGGCCATGGTGTGTTTGTGTCCACTTTGGAGCAGACTTGACCTTTCATCTCGTTCGTCAGTGGCACAACATCAATCCGCACTGGTTGGTCAATGTCACTCATTTGCGAATTCACTTTCGAAATGGACACATTGATGGGCCATTGGTGGTGCACTATCTCACTGAGCACTGTCAAACATCGTTGAAGCATCTCAATTTGAAGTTTTGTGTAAGTGACATTGTTTCAGTAACTAAAGTAATAATCATCATCATTTCTCAGCACTACCCATTTGGCCTTGTTTTGACACCAACTGTGATACGCGATCTTGGCAAACTGACTCACTTGGCTGAACTTGAGCTTGTGATCATCGGAATTGACTTTACTCAATAGGGACGAGCAATCTTTCCTGCAGAGCGCCAAGTGGCAATCTTCCTGCAACCAATTGGGGGGAGTCGTGTGCATGCTTTTGACTGAAAAACATTGTAAAACTGTGACATTTGTTGATATATCTCAAGATATTTTGACTTCTGTTCCTAAAAAATGGGTTCTCGCCTAAGCTGATACATGTGTGGATATAATAGAATCTATTCCAACACTATTCCGAAGGTTTCTGCTTACATATTTCCCAACAGAAGAGAGTAAACCAATGGCACTGTAGTGACCATGGTTGGATAGGTATGAAAACTTGTTTGGTTTACAAATTCTCTAATTAGACTATGTTTATTTTATCAGATGAGTATCTAGATCATACAACCAACCAATTCTGAACAACATGTCATTTGTGAGATACAATTTTGGAAGTCCTCAACTATCGCTACCTGGCCACTCAAGCTAATTTATATTGTCCACCAATGTAAAGATTGGAGCATCCACGCCTAGTTGTTTCAAGGCTAACTGTTCGTGTCTTTGATAGTTAGTTAGTCCGGACAATTTATGTTCTAAGACCATCGTTTTGGATTATTGGTCATGTGCCATTTGTGTCAATTCAAAATTGGTGCCAAAATCGGCACGTGGCACGTTGGCACGCGGAAACCACTGATCTACAAAAACCAATCATAAAGAAATTCACTGACGCCACACCATGGATCACACTTATCGAGCTATTTGATGACACTACGTTACTTGTGGACCAGAATGCGATTTCGATGACCACAAGAACAATGAAGACGAAGAACAAATGGAGGTTGACCAAATGTACATTGAAGATGAAACAAATGTTTTTTTGTTTAAGTGTAAATTATTCATTTCTATCATATTGCACTTTCTTTCCCTTTTTCCATTTTCATAAATGGGCAATCACTCGACTTCAATAATCGTTCAATGAGATGAAGTTTAGATTGGTGATTGAATTGTTTGTATATTGGCGCAAGGCACAAACATTGTTTACCTTCTGCCTGTAGCCTACAGCATTGTGCAACTGCGCCATCTAGTGACTTGTTGTGTAGTAGAGTTTTGGCCCCCCTGCTTACATATCTGGCCACCGCAGCGCTGCGGCTGGCCTATTGCTCGTCCCTATTGAAACAAGCTGCACAAGATGATGAACTCATTTCGCTTACTTCTGTGGTGACTTGTTCAATTGTTGGCACAATCTATGACCGAACAGATCAGCACATGAATTGACTCGTGTCTTGTCGGTTATTTTCCCCAATTTGGTCGAGTTTGAACTTGCAATTCGTGACAAAACTCAAAGCATACAGAGAGTGCAACATGAAGTTGAGCAACATTTGTACAATCGATTTGCACACTTGCGAAAACATAATATTGACATTTTCGATTAATATTTGAACGGTTTCATGTTTTGTTTTCCACTTTCTCAATGTACTCAATATTTTGTAATTAAACTTACTTTCAATATTGGTTGTTTTGATTTGGTTTGACATTAGTTTGGATTGTTGTGAATTTGTGTGTTAATTTGCATTGTGATTGTACTTTACAAATTGAATGACGAGGAATCGATTGGTGACATTCGTCTTGGTGTTCAAGTGTTGTAAATTGAATGAAAGTGAAGATAAGACGAGATTTTGAGTTTGTTTATGAATCAAAAGTTGATCTGAAGCATCTCAAACAATAAATTGTGGATCATTTGGATTGGAATTGGTTGTTCCTTACTAATTGAAGGAAGTGGAATCGATTGGCGACAGTTGTTATGGTGGACAAACAATGTTTGTTGCATGAAAATGAAGAAATGATTAGTTTTAAATTTTCATAAAAATTTTACTTTTTTGACTTCACTTGCCTTTTGGTCAAACTATTTCCTCAAGTAGAAATTGTGGTAATCGATTCACCATTGGACAGCACCACTTCCAGTACAGAAGCACTCATCTCTCTACTCGGCCACTGGTCATCGAGTATCACCACTCTCCACTTGCCACTCTCGTGGAGCATTGCCCAGTCCCATCACTCTGCTCTGTCTGGCCAGATCGACTCGTTGATCAGTCTGAAACGATTGGACTGTCCCGATGTTGTCCTTCTCAATTCGACCACTTTATCCCGTCTGGAGCACTTCACTTTTGAGAATGACAATATTCTCGAAATAGTGCCCCAACTCGGAGCCACTCGTAGTTGCACTAGTTTGCACTTGTTGGTATCGTGTAGATTTGCTGACATGACTCAATGGCCCCAACTCAATGCTCAACTGGTCAGTGGTCTCACCCATTTGAACTTGTATGCATATCCACAAGTGCTCTCATTTGTCTGTGCACATTTTGCTGCTCTCCAACTGTTGCACTTTAGCTTTATCATCGACCCTCCAGTAAGAGAGTGCCATCTCACCTGAATGCATTGTTTAATCAATTTTTGATTTATTCATCACAGAATTTCGATGCAGACCTGATTGCCGACCTTGCTCGACTCACCAACCTGTCTCGACTGTCGATTGAGTGGTTCGATCTCGATTTGCACACTCTCGCTCGATCATCCAACTTGGCCACACTCAAATCAGTTCAAATGCTTACAATGTCTAAGTTTGGTTTCTATTGTGATGAGGACGATGATCAATTTGACGGAGACCAATTCTGTCGAGTTGTGTCATTCATCTTTCCCAACCTCGTACAGCTCACCATCAAAAGTGGGTCTTCACAGATTCGTGATGCTATTTCACAGCATTTGGGTCATTTCGTCCACTTGCGCAAACATGTGCTCGTTGACCCTCTGTATAATTACTATGTTTAGTAGTCACATTACAAATCTACAAAATGTACATTTACATTTACGCCAATAAACAATGTTAACAATCTACCGATTTCATTGAAAGTTACTTGATTATTGTTAAATTATTAATTCTAAATAATAAAGTTTACTTTTATTTATCATCTCTCAACAATCGCAAATCTTCATCATACACTCAAGTTTCATCACTTGGACGCTTTTGACCTTTTTCCGGCTTAAAACTCGAATAGATTCGGAGTTTTAAAATATTTGCACAATTTGACTCGCTTTTCTTTGAATGGATTTAAAGTTTTTGGCTTAAGGACAGTCACTGACACGTCCTTTACGAATTGCCCCCTTGATCACCACATCGATTGCCTTTACAGTGGACAACTGTACTGGAGACTCGGACAAAATCCAAATTTGAATCCAAGTCTAAAGTAAAAGACAAATGAATCAGAATAGAAGTGACAATAAAATTCAAGATAAACTTGACAATGGACCAAAGTCAATTTGAGCAAAAATTGATCGTCCTGATCAATTCGAAATTAGTACAATGCAAAATTCCCAGTAAACTTTCAAATTTTTTTTCAACTGACTAAAAGGATGTGAACATCTTTTGCATCTGCCAATCAGAGCACTTTAAATCATCATCTTTTCAATCCAAATGTTCGATCGCACAAAACATTGAACCAACTTTTGGATGCATTTCGAAAGTTGACGTGTAAGTGTATTCGTGAATTCGGAACATAAATTCCAACTCAGAATTTGTTGGTTAGCATGAGGCAAATTTACTATCTAAAGTTTACTTTTTCAAAGATATATTTTATTTCTCATTTTATCATCTTTGTATTTTTAATAAATCATTTTATGGTGAATTTTAATTGTCATATTAAGACAATTACCACGTTCCTTTTCAGTCTCACCTGTCTAGCATTAATAGCTCTGTCATTGACCAACTTGTCAATCGATTCGATCAAGATTGAGTTAGTCCCTCAATGTATATTACATTAGCTGAAAATCAATCTTATTCCAATAAAAAATTATTAAACCAAACCAACAAAACATTTAATTGTACGCTCAATGCTAAGTAAATCCAAACAAATCTTTAATCGAGCATTTGTGATCCGGATTTATGTTTGATCCCATAAAAATTCATTTGAGTATGCATTCAAATAGTCTCAATTCACTTACTGATTGTCAAACCGCAATTTAATGAAAAACATTATACAGAGGAGTGCATGTGCGGTTTGCATCGTTCAAATTCTACTTGACTTCACAATTCTGTTCAGTACAATTCAGACGGAGCAATTCATTTTTGTGAGTGTCAACTTTCGGAATTGGAATCTATTTACAAAGTAGAACAATCTCAGTACTCTCACTAAGCTGATTCGATCGATCAACCTAAACGATCAAACATTGTGCCTATTTCATTTACTCACACTTCAATCGATTGTAGTTTAACTCTTCTCAAAGCAAGACTGTCCACATTACAAAACACGTGATCTAGATGAGCATTCAGTTCAAATGATGAAAGAGTCGATCCAATTGAAATGATTTCCGTAAAGTTGTGTTTCACAATTCTCGAATGACGATTTGTTCAATATGAAGCAGCCATTGTCCTTTTGAGAAGAACCATTTCATCCATTCAGCACAATCTTCTGATTGTCATCAGATGCGGAATCGCGGCTTTGCAGGAACAAGAATCTCCTTTAGTGACATGTCTAGAAACATTCCGAACAAATGCAGAAAAAGTGAGCACAATTAAGGAAAGTTGTTTTGTTGTTGAATCGAAATGTATTTTACTGAATGCATATAATTGAGAATTGAATTGAGAATTGAATTGTAAATTGAACAAACAATTGGAACGTGTGTTGAATGTGTTGGGCAGTGAGAAGTGACAGTCTGTGGTTGCTACGGTTTGGTGGCGTGATGATCTCGTTCGTGTTGAGCCAGACTTGCACAATCATCGAATACATGACGTCCGTGGGCACAATCGAGGTGCTTACAGGTCAAGTGTTCACGCATACAGTGAGACGCCATGCTTTTGAGTTCGTCCCTGAATGCACAATTGGCAAATGTACATTGATGCTCAAAGATGTGTTGCTTGTAGTAGTGACGCGATAAAAACTTATGATCGATGTAATGTTTTGGGCATTTCACACAGCCCAACATTAGACTCTTTTGATGATCCTTCATGAAGTGATCCTCTAGAATGTTCCTACAACAACAACATTACACAGTTGAAACACTCAAGAACAAGTCAAACTTACATGTCATCAAATGATCGACCGCACTGACTGACCATACAAGGAAAAGCACGAATGTCATGTTCCGTGGACATGTGATGGTTGCGTTCTGCCTCGGTGTCGAACAGTTCTAGACAATCCAATTGAAAACATTTGAGACCGATAATGATGAACATTGCTTTTTGTTGTGCTTCTGCTTCTGTGGAATTGTAATTGGCTTGTTCTGTCTGTTCGGACTGACCGATGGCTTCTAATTGTGCATTGCTTGATTGGGTTGAATCCAATTTGGCTTTCTTTGCTGATGCACTCGATTGTCCTTCTTGATCATCAACGACAACTTGATTGTCTTTTTCGTTATCATTAAGAGGTTCCGGCAAAGTTCTCTTCAAAGTTGTTGGTTGTGATGATGAAGTTGATGGTTGCTGTGCCACCACTGGACCATTGCTTGCATCATCATCATTCTGTCCAACTGGAGACTGAACTGATAAATCTTGATTGATTGCTTCACCTTGTTGAGTGTCATCATCATGTTCTTGGTAATGATTCGTGACTTGTGCTCTAACATCGCTCGTAAATCCACAATTGGCAACTGAACATTTATAATGACCGAGGTGTTGCATGAGATAGTGCTCGATTAGATGATCGCTTTGGAAGAAATGCTCAGCACACTTGGCACAGTGCAATCTTTTGGCTTTCTCGTGATCCTCCTTCATGTGATCCTCGATTTTGATGTTAATGTTTCTAATAGAATAACATTAGTTAATTGAGGCCCCCAAAATAATTGGAAAACACTCACGTGCAATCGAATGTTTGGTTACAGCCCCTGACCATGCATCGAGATCGGCCAATGTTATAGAACCTCTTCATCATTCGGTCGATGAGCATTTTGTGCTGATCGATCACTGGTTTCTGTGCTTTGTTCGCGAGATCACTTTTGGCTTTCTTCTTTACAGATGGACTTGATCCATGGCCAGTTCGGTCAACTTGATCGCATTCTTCACTGTCACTAGGAACAAACCAAATTTTGTTCTTTCTATTCATGAGTATTGGTTCACAATTGACAGGTAAAATGGAGTGATGACCTCGTTCGTGTTTCGCTCGAGTTGAGGGATTCCTGAATTTGAGTCCACAGTCAGGGTGTCTACAGACGTTGTGCTGTTGGATATAGTGAACAGACACGGTGATTGCGAGTCGACTTGTAAAGGTACAATTGGCAGATGAACATTGAAAGGCATCTGAATTGACTCGAATGAACATTTCATCTCTGCTGATCAGATGACTCACTGGATGGGCTTCTTTGGTTTTCTTTGCAATCGAATGTGTTTGAGTTGGTTGGCCAGTTAGGTAAACTTGAGTGCCTTCTTCGTTATTGGGAGGTTTGGTGGAAGTTTGCTTCATGGCTGTCAGTTGTGCACAAGTCGATGCTTTCTGTGCCACAATTCGATCAACATTTCATCTCACTGGAGACTGAAGCTTTGCATGAGCTGACGATTGTGATTGATGATTATTGCTACTCTTAGGCTGAACAACTACTTCAATTGAGTCTTCTTGATCATCGGCTTCTTCAACATACAAATTTGCCAATTGACCAGCCTCTTCTGTGCCATTCCCTAGTTGCTTTGTGAGATTGCCCTCTGAATTGTTCACAAGATTACGCCTTAACATTTGGACAACATCATGCGCGTAACCATTCACATCAGGATTGTTGATGGCAAAAGATAGCACCACCTTTTCAATTGTCTTTTTGAAAAAGAACATCATTCTGCTGCACAGAGCAGCCTCTTGGTAGTTGAGCAGATGTTGTATCGCGGGCTTGTACTTTGCAGGGATTTGCATCTCCTTTAGTGACACATCTAGAAGCAAATTATTCTTACATTCTTGCTTGATTGCTTGGAATTGTGGTTCAAATCGTAGTGCTTCGAGCAGTGCACATTTGGCACTTTCCATGATGTTGGTGAGAGATCGAGATCGAGGTGAAAGTAAAATTGAGAAACAGACAAATCAATCAGAATGCAAACACAAACGAAAGGACGTCGACACGAGAAACTCAGCTGTGCACATAGACACAGTCAATCTCACGAATGCACACATTTGTGTGCTATAGCATACTACATACAGTACCACAAACAGCACAGCACACTCACACATCGATCGTGACCATTCAAATGCATTGTCAATACCAATTCGTTGTAACATTTCGTCATTCACGTAATCACATGTCTGCCACAACTGTGCATTCGACTATGATGCTTACGGACTTATGTGTCTCTGTGTTTGCTTTATTAAAGTTATTAATTTCAACAAACTAACCAACAAGTTGGTGAATGCACACAATGCAGCTATCCAGTGAGGAATGAGGAATTTAATGGAGGCAATCGATTTGGTGGACAAGCAATGTTTGTTGCATGAAAGTGATTTGAGCGAGTTTGTTCTGGTGGATCAGCAGTTGGCCAATCGTCGGCTTTGAATTTGATTGTAACACTAAATATACATTCGTTCAATAAATAGAGTGAATTGCAATCAAAAAGCAAAATATTACATTTTTATTTTAGATATTAATTATTACAACAATTAATGATGCCATTGAGCAAAATGGCAATGTATAAATTGACCAGTCCTCACTCGAGTCGGCGTTCCAACCAGTGCCGGCCCAGCCAGTAGGCGAAGGTAGGCAAGAGTGATCTTGTTTTTCGCTTCCAGAAGCGGTAAAATGATTTGGGGAAAATTTTTTACGATTTCTGGTCCATTTAGCTCATGCCAAAGGCGGTAAACTGAGGGTTAAGAGCGGTAAATGAACACTTTGCCTACCTTGGAATGAGCTCGTGGGCCGGCACTGGTTCCAACAGTTGATTATTCACCTGAACGTAATCTTCAGGATTTCGATTGTCCACAATGTTGAGTCGTGTCTGATCTTTTTTTAGTTTGGGCAACTTGAAATGCTGTGTGCGAATGTGCTCAATGACATGAGCCTTCCTCACTGCAGAATAGCGACAATCGTGCCAAGTGCAAGAGAATGGCTTGATGCCCAGATGGGTTCGTTCGTGTTGAGCTAAATTCCAATCGTCAGGAAATGATTTTCCACATCCTGGCGACTTGCACAGATACTTGTTCGATCCATCAGTGACAGTTTTGTGTCGTTTGTTGTTGACAGATCGAGATGTACTTGAGGATTTGCGTTTACGGTCAGTTGAAGTGGACGGAACAAGTCGATCATTGTCACTCGACTCCATGCAGGCACGTTGTTCCTGCCTGCACTGATCCAGTTGGACTGTCTCCACTGATGGATCATCGAAAAGAGTGACACTACGAGCAGTGAGCACTCGATCACCAACAAATCGACTTCGTAGTTCTGTCACCACAGTTCGCAGAACACCAAATTGTTCATCTACTTGAGCGAGCAGTTGACGTTTCAGTTGTTCGCAATCCACTTCGAGTCGTTCCTCGAATCGATCCAGGAACGAGTGCACGAGGGTGAGACGAGGCATGGTGAAACACGAGAAGAGGAGAAATTGAAATCGACAGAAAGAAGAAACAACCTATTGCTCAGTCCTGCAAAAATACCAACTGCAAGTGCAACTATGTCCACCCAAACAGAGTGAAAATAGTTTTGAGACTGAAAAGTTAGTCAGTTGTTGATGTCACTCGTCGACCAGTTCTCGTTTGTTGAAGACTCGAAATCTGTTTCTGTCCCTTTTCCGCGTTTCACCATGTCTCGTCTCACCAGATTGCACTTGTTCCTAGATCAATTCGAGGAACGTCTCGAAGTGGACTGCGAACGGGTGAAACAGGAACTGCTCGCTCAGGTTGATGAACGATTCGGATTTATTCGTGAAAAGGTGAGCCAACTTCGAAATCAATTCTGTTCTGGTGGTCAGTCTCGATCTGCTCGTTCTGTCCAAATGCAATTGTCTGATGATCCACCAGTGGAGACAGTCCAACTCGATGAGTGGAAGAAGGAACAAGCTGCTCTGGTGGAGTCGAGTGGTGATGTTCCATGCACTTCAAATGGCCACTCAGAGAAATGGTAGTCATATGGATATGATCAACTTGAAAAAGCATCAAATGGGTATGACGAGTTGTACAGTGGAAGGTAGGGTTCACAAAGCTGCCACCGAGGGCGCTATGCTACAATTGCGATGTGTTAGGCCGTCATACCTATTTGACGCTTTTTCAAGTTGGTCATATCTATCTGACTACCATTTCTCTGAGTGGCCGTAAACGCAAGTCATCATCAACTTGTGGAACTGTCACAAGCAAACGACACAAGACTGGCACTGTCAATGATGGACCAGACAAGCATCAATGCAAGTCAGCAGGATGTGACAAATCATTTGTTTTGAAAACTGATTTGGCTCGACACGAACTCATCCATCTGGGCGTCAAGCCTTTCTCGTGCACTTGGCCCGACTGTCGCTATTCTTCCACTAGAAAGGATCATGTCATCGTACATGTCCGTACCCAGCATTTCAAGTTGCCCAAACTTCAGAAAGATCAAACACGACTCAACATTTTGGACAATCGCATTCCTGAAGATTACGTTCGAGTGGATAACCAACTGCTCGAACGTCTTCTCGAATGAGATGTTTTTAGATTGATTTATTCCAATTTGGCTCAATGTCACCTTTGTTCTTGTAATCCTTGACATTTAAAATAAAACTGTACAATCTTGATTTATGCCAAGTGTAATTCAATTTATTTATTGTACTTTGCGTTACAATCAATTTCAAAATTAAACTCGAATGTTTTGTTAAATTATTCGGTAATCATGACTGCAAAATGAGTGATTCGGCAGAAAGAAAGTAAATCTTTGAATCCATTGAAACTTTTGATAATATCTATCATAAAATCTTTGTCACAAATGCAGAACAAACAGATTTGACAGTATAAAATTGTTGGGCATATCTTTCTGAACATTATGACATGAAAATTTAAAACTGATCTTTTCTCCATTTTCATGCAACAAACATTGCTTATTCATTAAAACTACTGTCACCAATCGATTCCTCGTCATTCAATTTGTAAAGTACAATCACAATGCAAATTAACACACAAATTCACAACAATTCAAACTAAAGTCAAATCAAATTAAAACAACCAATGTTGAAAGTAAGTTTAATTACAAAATATTGAGTACATTGAGAAAGTGGAAAACAAAACATGAAACCGTTCAAATATTAATCGAAAATGTCAATATTATGTTTTCGCAAGTGTGCAAATCGATTGTACAAATGTTGCTCAACTTCATGTTGCACTCTCTGCATGCTTTGAGTTTTGTCATGAATCGAAAGTTCAAACTCGACCAAATTGGGAAAAATCACCGACAAGACACGAGTCAATTCATGTGCAGTGATGTGCTGATCTATTCGGTCATAGATTGTGCCAACAATTGTGCAAGTCACCACAGAAGTAAGCGAAATGAGTTCATCATCTTGTGCAGCTTGTTTCAACTGGGCAAAGTCAATTCCGACTATGACAAGCTCAAGTTCAGCCAAGTGAGTCAGCTTGCCAAGATCGCGTATCACAGTTGGTGTCACAACAAGGCCAAATGGGTAATGCTGAGAAATGATGATGATTATAACTTTAGTTACTGAAACAATGTCACTTACACAAAACTTCAAATTGAGATGCTTCAACGATGTTTGACAGTGCTCAGTGAGATAGTGCACCACCAATGGCCCATCAATGTGTCCATTTCGAAAGTGAATTCGCAAATGAGGGATTTTTGAGTGAAATTTGTTCAAGTTGTTGAGTGAAAAAATGCACAAATTGATTTTATTGAACATCCTTGTCAATTTTCAATGAAATTGGAGAATATACTGTTCTAATTGCTCAAAGCATCAAATCCCGAGTATAAAAACCGCCGCCAATTGTGCACAAATTGATTTTATTGAACATCCTTGTCAATTTTCAATGAAATTGGAGAATATACTGTTCTAATTGCTCAAAGCATCAAATCCCGAGTATAAAAACCGCCGCCAATTGTGCACAAATTGATTTTATTGAACATCCTTGTCAATTTTCAATGAAATTGGAGAATATACTGTTCTAATTGCTCAAAGCATCAAATCCCCAGTATAAAAACCGCTGAGAGTGAGTGAACTAACGCCACGAATTCGTGATTTCACCTATTCCTCAAAGTTGGGATTCACTGTGGTGGGTTTGCCTGAAGCCCATTTTTCTAATATTCAACTTCAAAATGTGCATTTGACTTCTGAACAGGAGCAAATGATAACCGATGTTGATGATTTATTGCTGTCTAATTTCACTTATCATAAAATGTCACCGTCTAACTAACATTTAACTAACTAACCTTCTCTTGACACAGTAAACATACAATCAAATGAGTTTGATTGCCATTATAAAAGTGTCACATAGTTTTGGCCAATCTGTGATAGTGACAACAAGTAGTAATAACTTACCTGTAACTTAGTGCTGCATTTTAAAGATAATAAGTGTCAATACAGACATAGGTATATTGCTTTTAGTACATGGGTGTTTTCATTCTGTTTTGTAAATTATGAAAAATAAAATTATGTGTGGCTAAAATGAATTCAAATTATTACGAATCATCTCGTATATTATATCATGAAATTTGCGATAAGATTTTGCTTACACATAATGTGTACATTGCAAATTTTAGTAAATATGAAAAAGAAAATTTTTGGAAAGACATTCCCTTGGAAACGATCGATTTTCAAGGGCCACATTTTGTGTCCAATCTCTGGCTCTGTCCCACTGCTACACATTTGACTATACATGTGAATTACTCATTGTTTAAAGATACCATTTATTCGAGTAGTTCATTTTTGAAAAATATCAAATTGCAAGTACTGTACAGAGTGTCGATTACTCGACATGAAAAGTGCTGTTTCAAAAAAGGTAATATTTAAATGATTATTGGATTGATTGGGGGAACTAACTCTGAGTTGAGCCACAGTTGCGCAAAACACGGTGGATGGCGTTGGAAGATATTCGTGGCGAACTGATGTGCAATGGGATTGCTTGAAGGTGGACATGATGAATGACGATCATGTGACCATTAAGTGTGAGGTGAATTAATGCGATCAATTAATGTGCAAAAAATTGAATTTTAATTTTATACTGTTCTGATTTTAGATTTTGGTCATTCCAAGTAATTTGTTTCTATATAAAATTGTTCAAATACTTGCCATAAATAGCAAATACAATTACATCAACGATTACATTGCTAAATCGCTCATGAAGGAAGGCATAATCATTGATAATAATCTAAACGCCTCACTTCGAATGATTGGTTCACTTGCACATGAGTGGTCAATCGACAATTTTGAGTACCTCTACTGGAAACTGGACGAGATTGAAACAAAAGAGGTTTACTTGAGTTCAAGAGAATTTGATTTTAAACGTTATATTTTCAACATTGTTTTGCGCGTAAATGGGGAAGCAAAAAGAAATAGACTTAAATTATATTTATGTTATCGCTCAAAGGTATTTGTTAATGTGAGATTCAAAATGTCGATAAGCGATAACAATGGAAAGAGAGACAATACTTTAGGTATGTGCCCAGTCTTTAATTGTCACTGTTTTATAATTGTATAATTGTTTTAGGTTATCAACACACATTCTATGGTAAACAAAATAATTCAATGCTAACTGGGGAGCATATCAACGTATCGAATCTATTATATCGCTCCAATGGCTTAATGTTTTATGGCAGGTTAACTCTAAACTGTGAGGTTGGTGGCTTGATTTATGTTTGAATTGTTATTGACTTTCCAGTTGATATTTGCAGGTTCACATTCTTGAAGATGATGCGACATTTGTTGAGCTTCAAAAAGAAAAGTTTCAAATAGCAACACAATATTCAGAGACACATTCCGATGCGAAACAACTGGCCATCCGATCAGTTAAGCACCAAGTGATCAATTCATTTGTCTACAAGTGGACTATAAACAATTTTGAACACTTTCTTGGTGATTACTGGGATTTTGATGAAATTGAGTCAAAAAAGTTTCAAATTTCAATTTCAAACAATCAACTAGAATTTCAACTTTGTTTGTATCCAAATGGGACAAAAGATAAACCAGGAAATGTGTCAATATATTTGCAATTATGTTCAGTGCCACAAAATATTTATGTGAATGCTCAATGGGAGATATCGATTATTGATGACAAAGGCGAAATGAAAAACTCTCGAGGTTTGCCCACAGTGAAATATTCTGAAACTAATGTTTTTGATGTTTTAGTTGGACAAGGTACACTTAATGAGAAACAAAATGCATTGGGATTTAGTAGATATGTGAATGTAAGCGATCTTTGCTACCGCTCCGAAGAATTACTGCATGAAGATAAACTTAGATTACATTGCAAGGTGCTTAAGGTGAATATACAGGATACACAATATTCACATTTTTTCAACATCTTTCAGATTCAAATACTTGAAGACAAAATGACCCACCCACCCAATAATCTCATCTCAGCCGAATCACTCTGTCAGTCCAATAGTCAATTGAACCTATCGATCGAATCCATCCAACTGAGCAAATGTGTTCACCAGTGGACTATTCACAACTTTGCTTGTGTGATTGCAAATGATGATGATGATCACGAAAAGGAGCTTATATCGACAAGATTTTCATCGTCAAGTTCGCAAGCATTTTATCTAAAATTATTTCCAAAAGGATTTGATTACGAGAGTAGGGCCAATGTTTCGGTTCACCTAAATGTCGATTTATTTAAGAGAATGCAATCAGCATTTCAGTTTACATTGTCGGTGATCGATGCATGGGGAAACAAGCTGAAGTACTTTGGTTCGTATTAATGTTGCTGCATAATCAAATTACTAAACATTTATTCAACTTCGATAGATGGACAATTTAATTTCGATAGCTCAAGTTGTGTCACAATTAATAAGCTCATTTCGCACGACAATATTCTAAAACAAAAATACCAATTGTTGAGCAATGACACACTGACATTGTGTTGTGAGGTACATGTTTTAAAGTAATTTATATAAGACAATTTTTTCATTGAAATTTTATTTGTAAAGATTTTAGTTATTGAAAATTGTTTTCAAATTGGTCTTTCAAGCGCAAAAGCAGATGAATATTTTAACGACTTGTCCAAACGCAAAATCAGTGAAAATGAAATTACCAAAACTGTAACATGCGCGAGAGGAAAGAAAGTACACTTTGAATATAATTGGGAAATTGAAAATTTTGTTATCAGAGATGGTAAGGAAAATATATACAAACATATTTTATTTCAGACATCTCAGCCCTACATTCAATCGCCAGAATTTTCTCCACCAAACTATTCACCCACAAATAAACATCGATTTTTTCTTAAAATGTACCCAAATGGGCCAAATGAAGACAATCGAGAATATTTGTCAATGTTTTTAGTTGCTGAAACAATCGAAAAGCGACAAGTGACATGTGAATTCGAAATATCACTTATCGATGGCTTTGGATTTAAATTTAACACAAAAAGTATGAATAATTTTGATTATCAATAGATTTATTAATTATTACAGCAATGCAATTCGTAATTACATAAAGGAATTAAAAACAGATTCAACGACAATGATACATGGGGCTGGGGTGAATACATTTCTTATGAAGATTTGTCCAACACAGCCAATTCGCTGATAATTGAGAATAAAGTTACAGTTCATTGTGAGGTAAGTTGATGGAGATGTTGACAATATATTCACATATTAAGATGTTCAGGTCGAGTTTATCGATGAGGAAGACTTTACTGTTGAAAATCAAACTAAATTTGACAACCCCGAAGAAAAGATCGTAATTCAAAATATTTTCAATAACCAACTTACTAACCGGAACACCAGTGAGTGTATCACCCAGCACACTACTCTTGCCCACAAATGGACAATCGAAAATTTTGATTTCTATTGTCAGACCATTCAGGAGCACACGAGTTATATTGAGTCGAGCAAATTTTCACCCCAAAGTGACCAACAATTGAGATTCATTGTGAGGCTCTATCCCAAATGGGAGGCTGATCGCATGGCAGTATATTTTGATTTACTGTCCAATAATAAACAAATGCAACGAGCTCGAGTATCGATTTCAATTTTGGATGCAAATGATAGAAAATACTTTTTAAGTGAGTTTGAATAGAATTTTCACAGACGATTTGCTATTAATTTTTGTTTTTGAATTATGAACGCAGAAAATTGCTTAATTAAAAATTGGCAAGTTTTTACTTACTTAAACCGGAAAAACACTAAAATTGAATCAAATTCCACAAATCAACTAAAACTATTATTCGAAGTATTAACTTGAATTGCAAGCAACAAGTCATTAAAATCATATTAAACTTGTATACTTTACAGTACCATCTATGGAGTCACTATTCATCAGTGGCCGAAATGATTCCGCTCAACTCATATTATGCAATTGATGACTTGACCGAGCCGTGGACCATGAAGCCTCAATGCGATGTGGCAACTCATAGCCAAACAATCACTTCGCTACCAGTCGCGACCTCTCACCATGAATGGTCAATACCAAACTTTAGTAAACAACAATTTCGCGACTATGTTCAATCGCCGACATTTATCACACTCGGCTCAAATCCAGTTCGATTCGTCCTGCGAATGTACACAAATCTCTCACAAACACGAGACAAAATGTCCATCTATCTGTGCCTTGATAAAAGTGCAGAACAAAATGTAAAAATGTGTGTACATATATCGATACTGAACAAGGATGGACACATATTCTGTGCCAAAAGTATATGTGCATTTATTTTCTAATATATTTATTTTTAATCTGCCGTTTTTTTCAGGCGGGTTTTTGAAATTGTTTGAAGGAGAAACCGAACTAAGTTGTATTGAACCATTCGATAGAAATTATTTTACTTCCACTCGATTATTGCCGGATGACATTTTAAGGATAATTTGTGAGGTATTTATACATTGGTTACAAAAAAACGATCAAATGATGATTATTATGACTGATGATGGTATATACAGGTGAATTTGGTTGGCGAATCGAGCTGCACTTCCGTAACAATTCCTTCAAAAATTATGCCGGACCTCAATGCGGTTTTCACAAATCGAAAATCAAGTGATGTTATATTCGAATTTTCAAACCCCGAATACTGCAATATAAGGCTCCATGCGCACAGAAAAGTTCTTATAGCGCAATCTAGAACATTTGAGCTAACATTCTCCAAACATGAAATAGTGATCAATAGTCTAAATATGCTTTGTACAATAGACGAAGAGATGCCGATATTTGAGGTGATGTTAAGATTTATCTATACTGGAGTGGCGCATCAGGTGGAAACATTAGCAGACAAACTATTGCCTCTATCTGATAAGGTAATTTATATTGGTACATAATAAGTGATTAGCATTGATTAGATGCAGTTCATTTAATTTCATTGCCAATAGTACCAACTCGATTCGTTGAAGTCAATCTGCGAGAATATACTTTTAGGGAAACTAGAAATCAAATCTTCACAAAACATTCAACAATCTGCCAAGTGGTTACTGCTAGCTGATAAGCACAACGCTGTAAAGCTAAAGAAGAAGTGCATTCAGATTGTCAATTTGCACGCTCCAATCATTCGGGAAACGAGCGTTTGGAGTTCGCTCAAGGACAGTAGCAGCGTGTTGGCTGATTTGTATGAAGATGTGATCCGACGAAAATATACTAGACCAAAGAAGAGTGCTGGCAACCAGTTTTCCGTTAAATAATTCAATCTAGGTATTCCGATTAAAAAAATTATTAACCATTGCAATCCTGTTGCATTTGTCAGAAATTTTAATCATAATGTTTAAGATTTAAATTGCTGCGGTAATCGGAATCCATTGACAGTGAGATAGATGAATGAATTTGGCAGTCAAATTAGCCACCAGACCTATATGCATGAAATCCTATCGTTGCAAAAGGTTTCCGGGTCAAACCGTCTCGATACTGTGAATAGCGTTCTTCTAGTATGAGCCAACTTTCCACTAAACAAAATCCTGATATTGCAGCACAAAATGAACAATAAACAATTACGGCCAGACCAGTCCAACCTGCTTGAGCATGTTGCAGTGATAAAAGTCCAGCTAAAAAAATATTTAAAAAAAATAAACAAAATAATTTAAAAAGAAACATGCTATTTTACAGATCACCACAGACTTCACCCACAATAAAAACAGTAGCAGTCCAAAATGAGTAGCCATGTTGAGACTTTTCGCTATGTTGAAAAATGTTGTTTTTCATTGTTGGTGATTATAAACATTCTAATAATTGAGTCCTGGATTTACAAAATGTAATAACATTTACAAAATCGTTAATAAAAAGCACATTTGGCATTTTATACTTTGGAATGTGTGCAATAAATTGTTTGTGTGAGCCATAATGGCACTGCCATATGGCACAATCGTTCAAATATCTTACACTTTTAAATCCGACCAGTATATTTGGCTGTCATTTTTAATATTTTGCATATCCTTCTTCAAATGATGATAATAATGTTGATTACATCGATACAATCTTTTAATACATTTAAATTAAATTTTAATACTGCTCATACGACTACTTAAACACAACACAAATTTATTAGAGAATTGCCAATTTGTCATTTTGCCAATTTGCCAATTTGCCATTTTGCCATTTTGCCGATTTGCCAATTTGAATTATAGAACTATATTTTTAAACTTTTTACAGAAGTTTCTTTACAATCATTTCAAAGTTACAAATCAAAGTCCAACGAGTCAAATTGTGCAAATATTTAGGAGGACATGTTCGATGATGATCAAATGCCAATTATTGACCAATTGCGTGACGAACAATTTGACTTGTTAGTTTGACAGTTGAACTTATTTTGTGTTTCTTCACACTACGAAGCTGAGATTATAGCCATCGTTTGCGTGTAATCTTATCTCTGAACAGTTGAATGCATCACGGCACAAGTCAAATCATCGCAATCTACATTTTGATCTTCAATTTTCTCTATTTCACCATTCTTCAGTTTTACTTAAACATTCTCTCCGCCAACAATCAGGGACGCTTCATTCTTGCTGCTTGAATCATGCAGATGCGATTTACTTTTTGGTTTAATTGTGATTTCTATTTGATTGCATGCACTCCTGTTTGGCTGTTTGTGTCTTTCTATTTGGGATATCAAGTTTATCTAAATTTTAACTTGAAAACGATCTACATTATCAAGAAGATCAAAGTCAGAAATTTGAGGACAATTTCAATTTTTAAAGATTTTCTTAAAAAATTGTGAATGCTCTGCAAGTTCTTATGATTGCTACTGGTGAGTTTGATTGATCGTGTGGTGTCACGTGATGGCATGCCGATGGAATGCGCTCGACACATTTGATTCGTGCCACCAGAATGCTAAAAATGGACAATTGTGCTATTCATGAGACATTTTGAAATCTCTTTGAAAATTCACTTTTTAAGGAGAGAAATCATTGAAAGGAAAGTGTCATCGGAGGAAAGCTTTTGTATCTGTACACATTTTCAACTCCAACAAATTGCCCATTATCATGTAATAATAGTGAACACCAAGTAAAGATAATTGTGCATTAAGTCATCATCTCATAAGTCCAAATGATTGCTTTACAAACCTCAAACAAAACAAATCTTCAGTCACCTCCTCTTTTGGACGCATAAAATCGAATCCCACCGATGGCGGACCGATCAATCATCTTCCCAACGAAGTGATGCTGTTCATTTTGGTCAAATTGCAACTAGACGATGATGTGGTGCAGTTGATTCGTCTGCGACTGGTGTCCACTCGGTGGCGAGCACTCATCGAATACTACTGCGCACTCAAAAAGTGTTTGCTTGTGCAATCACCTGCATATTATTCTGACTTTGAGAGTAGATTCTTTGCATTTGGCCACTCGAAGAAGCATTTTGTACAGCTGCTTTTGAGTAGAATGACACCTGTTTGCTGTTTGCGATCACTTCTCAGACTCTTTCCCAACATTGAGCAACTGTCTATTAATTGTTTTGGTAAATATATTTTCGTGGTTTTTTGAATGATGACAACTTTTATTTAATACAGGAAAAGCTCGAGTTTGTGATTTTGTGGAGTACATCAACTCGCTGACATCACTCAAACAACTCGACCTCGAAGGACCGTTTGTTTCAGCTCTACCACGCCTCTCACCTTTAACTCTGTCCAAATTGGAGCACTTCTCAATAGACACTCGAGGATGGAATGAGCATGTTGATGCTCACCACGGACTGGTGTCTCAGCTTGGGCCATGGTGTGTTTGTGTCCACTTTGGAGCAGACTTGACCTTTCATCTCGTTCGTCAGTGGCACAACATCAATCCGCACTGGTTGGTCAATGTCACTCATTTGCGAATTCACTTTCGAAATGGACACATTGATGGGCCATTGGTGGTGCACTATCTCACTGAGCACTGTCAAACATCGTTGAAGCATCTCAATTTGAAGTTTTGTGTAAGTGACATTGTTTCAGTAACTAAAGTTATAATCATCATCATTTCTCAGCACTACCCATTTGGCCTTGTCTTGACACCAACTGTGATACGCGATCTTGGCAAACTGACTCACTTGGCTGAACTTGAGCTTGTCATAGTCGGAATTGACTTTGCCCAGTCGAAACAAGCTGCACAAGATGATGAACTCATTTCGCTTACTTCTGTGGTGACTTGTTCAATTGTTGGCACAATCTATGACCGAATAGATCAGCACATCACTGCCCATGAATTGACTCGTGTCTTGTCGGTGGTTTTTCCAAATTTGGTCGAGTTTGAACTTGCAATTCGTGACAAAACTCAAAGCATACAGAGAGTGCAACATGAAGTTGAGCAACATTTGTACAATCGATTTGCACACTTGCGAAAACATAATATTGACATTTTCGATTAATATTTGAACGGTTTCATGTTTTGTTTTCCACTTTCTCAATGTACTCAATATTTTGTAATTAAACTTACTTTTGATCAACATTGGTTGTTTTAATTTGGTTTGACTTTAGTTTGGATTGTTGTGAATTTGTGTGTTAATTTGCATTGTGATTGTACTTTACTAATTGAATGACGAGGAATCGATTGGTGACATTCGTCTTGGTGTACAAGTTTTGTAAATTTCATGAAAGTGAAGATAAGACGAGAATTCACGTTTGTTTACGAATCAAAAGTTGATCTAAAGTATGTCGAACAATAAATTGTAGATCGTTTGGATTGGAATTGGTTGTCCCTTTGTAAATGACAGAAGTGGAATCGATTGGTGACAGTAGTTTTGGTTGGTTGTTTGTTTGTTTGTTTGTTTGTTTGAAACAAACAATGTTTGTTGAATGAAAATGGAAAATGAAAAGATTAGTTTTAAATTTTCATGAGAATTTTATACTGTCAAATCTGTTTGTTCTGCATTCGTGACATAGATTTTATGATAGATATGATCAAAAGTTTCAATGGGTTCAAAGATTTAATTTCTTTCTGCAGGATCACTCATTTTGCAGTCATGATTACCGAATAATTGAACAAAACATTAATTTGGATTTGGATTGAACACAAAGTACAATAAATAATTTGAATTACACTTTGCAGAAAGAAAGATTGTACAGATTTATTTTAAATGTTTAGGAATACAAAAGCAACGGTGACATTGAGCCAAATTGTAATAAATCAATGTGCAAACATCTCACTCGAGCAGACGTTCCAGCAGTTGGTTATCCACTCGAACGTAATCGTCAGGATTGCGATTGTCCACAATGTTGAGTCGGGTCTGGTCTTTCTGTAGTTTAGGCAACTTGAAATGCTGGGTACGGACATGTACGACGACATGATTCTTTCTAGTGGAAGAATAGCGACAGTCGGGCCAAGTGCACGAGAAAGGCTTGACGCCCAGATGGATGAGTTCGTGTCGAGCCAAATCAGTTTTCAAAACAAATGATTTGTCACATCCTGCTGACTTGCATTGATGCTTGTCTGGTCCATCATTGACAGTGCCAGTCTTGTGTCGTTTGCTTGTGACAGTTCCACAAGTGGATGATGACTTGCGTTTACGGCCATTTGAAGTGCACGCAACATCTCCACTCGACTCCACCAGAGCAGCTTGTTCCTTCAGCCACTGATCCAATTGGACTGTCTCCACTGGTGGATCATCAGACAATTGCATTTGGACAGAACGAGCAGATCGAGACTGACCACCACAACAGAATTGGTTTCGAAGTTGGCTCACCTTTTCACGAATAAATCCGAATCGTTCATCAACCTGAGCGAGCAGTTGACGCTTCAGTCGTTCACAGTCCACTTCGAGACGTTCCTCGAATTGATCTAGGAACAAGTGCAATCTGGTGAGACGAGACATGGTGAAACACGAGAAAGGGACAGAAAGGAGAAATCAACAGAGCAGACAGTTAAACTGTCACAGTTTTGTCAGTCCAGCAAAAAATACAACTGCAAGTGCAACCATTTCCACCCAAACCGAGTGAAAATAGTTTTTAGACGGAAAAGTTGTTGTCTCTCGAGTCGTCGACCAGTTCTCGTTTATTTCGACTCTAAATTCACTTTTGTCCCTTTCTCGTGTTTCGCCTTCGTCTCACTCGATTCCACTAGTTCTTGGATCGATCCGAGGAACGTTTCCAAGTGAACTGCAAACAACTGAAAACTGCAAACTCATTGCTCAAGTTGATTTTTTTCACTCAATTCGTCGAAAAACTCCAACACACAAAATGGAAAGCGAACTCGTGAATTTGGTGGAGCAGATGATGGCGACACAGAAGAAGAAGAAGATCAACTCGTTACCCAACGAAATATTGCGAACAGTTTTGTGTAAATTGGAAGTGACCAAGTTGATTGTGATTCGAGCTGTGTGCAAACGATGGATTGTGCTGATTGAGGACATTTGTCGAGAGAAGCGATCGATTGTGATTGCATCACTCAATGGTCGTGTCAACTTTGCCTATTTAACCGATCGATTCAATCACTTGCTCGACTTTGGCAAACACTGTTCTGCTGTCGTTCTCAGACCAACTAGCAAAAACCCATGTGTAATTTCACTCTCCAAAGATTTCACTTGCCTTTTGTCCAAACTATTTCCTCAAGTAGAAATTGTGGTAATCGATTCACCATTGGACAGCACCACTTCCAGTACAGAAGCACTCATCTCTCTACTCGGCCACTGGTCATCGAGTATCACCACTCTCCACTTGCCACTCTCGTGGAGCATTGCCCAGTCCCATCACTCTGCTCTGTCTGGCCAGATCGACTCGTTGATCAGTCTGAAACGATTGGACTGTCCCGATGTTGTCCTTCTCAAGTCGACCACTTTGGCTCGTCTGGAGCACTTCACTTTTGAGAATGACAAAATTCTCGAAATAGTGCCCCAACTCGGAGCCACTCGTAGTTGCACTAGTTTGCACTTGTTGGTATCGTGTAGACTTGCTGACATGACTCAATGGCCCCAACTCAATGCTCAACTGGTCAGTGGTCTCACCCATTTGAACTTGTATGCATATCCACAAGTGCTCTCATTTGTCTGTGCACATTTTGCTGCTCTCCAACTGTTGCACTTTAGCTTTATCATCGACCCTCCTGTAAGAGAGTGCCATCTCACCTGAATGCATTGTTTAATCAATTTTTGATTTATTCATCACAGAATTTCGATGCAGACCTGATTGCCGACCTTGCTCGACTCACCAACCTGTCTCGACTGTCGATTGAGTGGTTCGATCTCGATTTGCACACTCTCGCTCGATCATCCAACTTGGCCACACTCAAATCAGTTCAAATGCTTACAATGTCTAAGTTTGGTTTCTATTGTGATGAGGACGATGATCAATTTGACGGAGACCAATTCTGTCGAGTTGTGTCATTCAGCTTTCCCAACCTCGTACAGCTCACCATCAAAAGTGGGTCTTCACAGATTCGTGATGCCATTTCACAGCATTTGGGTCATTTCGTCCACTTGCGCAAACATGTGCTCGTTGACCCTCTGTATAATTACTATGTTTAGTAGTCACATTACAAATCTACAAAATGTACATTTACATTTACGCCAATAAACAATGTTAACAATCTATACCAATTTCATTGAAAGTTACTTGATTATTGTTAAATTATTAATTTTAAATAATAAAGTTTACTTTTATTTATCATCTTTCAACAATCGCAAATCTTCATCATACACTCAAGTTTCATCACTTGGGCGCCTTTGACCGTTTTTCCGGCTTAAAACTCGAATCGATTCGGAGTTTTAAAATATTTGCACAATTTGACTCGTTTTATTTTGAATTGGTTTGAAAGTTTTTGGCTTAATCACCAAATAGATTGGTGAATTTTAGTTGTTATATTAAAAAAATTACAACGTGTATTTTCAGTCTCACCTGTCTAGCATTAATAACTCATTGTTATTGACCAACTTGTCAATCGATTCGATCAAGATTAATTCAGTCCCTCAATGTGTTAATATTACATCAGCTGAAAATCAATCTTATTCCAATAAAAAAATTATTAGACCAAACCAACAAAACATTTAATTAATTAATTGAGCTAATTCGATCGATCAACCTAAACGATCAAACATTGTGCCTTTTTCATTTACTCACACTTCAATCGATTGTAGTGTTTGACTCAGCACTGGAAGACTGTCCACATTACAAAACACGTGACCTAGATGAGAATTCGGTTCAAATGGTGAAAGAGTCGATCCAATTGAAACAATTTCCTGAGAATTTCGTGAAGTTGTGTTTCACAATTCTCGAGTGCAACAATGACGATATGTTCAATATGTAACAGCAGCATCTCCATTGTCTTTTTTAAGAAGAACCCTTTTATCCCTTCAGCACATTTTCCTGATCGTCATCAGATGCGGAATCGCGGCTTTGCAGGAACAAGCATCTTCTTTAGTGACATGTCTAGAAACATTCTGAACAAATGCAGAAAAAGTGAGCACAACTAAGGAAAGTTGTTTTTGGTTGTTGAATCGAAATGTATTTTGTAACAAATCGACTTCGAAGTTGTCTCACCACAGATCGCACAACACCAAATTGGTCATCTACCTGACAACAGTTGTGAGCCAACAGTTCCCGTTTCAGTTGTTCGCAATCCACTTCGAGTTGTTCCCCGAATCGAGTGCAAGTGATTTGAAGCGACTGCAAATGAGTGATGACATCATCTGAACAATTGGCCAGAAAGTCAATTTGACAGTTCAACAGATGGGCTCGCATAGTTGCCCACAAAAGTTCGCTTTTAGTTTTCATGCTTTCCACCACCTTGAGCAACAGTTTCGCTTTAACTTGTGCGCTGCACTCTCCATTCTCATAATCGTGGAATCGTGAAGAGATTGCGTAAATTGGCCATTCTTGATTCATCTCGGCGTAAATCTGTGCCATCTTAAGCAGAGCCACCGAGCCAATAATGTCTCGAACTTGATTCACTTGGACTTCGTGGAAAATCTTCAAGATATTTCTTACAAAACTGCCGATCTGTTCGACATTTCTACCAAAGTATAGCTTCACAATGCGATCTCTCTGACAATAGATCGTGACGCAATCTTTCTTAAACTCAGCCTTTACAATCTTGATGCGATTGAAACTGATTTGACTAGCGTAATCAGTTTGGTAGCCAACGATAGATTCTGAGTGCTCTTCGAAGTAGGCTGTTGAGTGATAGACAGCCGTTTGAGGGTGAACGATGATTGCCATTGAGTGTGGCCCCATTAGTAGAACGCATGGCAGACGTACCAACCAGCCAATGGGTTTGAATACAGAATCCTCAACATAGACCGAATTCCAGGTTTGGTTGTATGACATGATTGAAGGTGAGATTGTGTACTAGGAATATGAGATCGAGTCGCCGATGCAGAGACTTTGCTCACTTGGAATGTTCAAATTTATCAATTCAGATTCTGAGTATTGTTTGATGTGATCGCATTTGAAACTGTTCAAGAATTGTCATTTTATTAATGACTTCATTCAATGAATTGTACAACACTATGCTCTCAAATCGAAAACTTTCTCAAATGATATGATGAAATATTATTAGAAATTGAATTGAATTGCAATTAAAGTTTGACACTCAACACTTTTGAAACACTTTCATTTGAATAAGTCAACAAAATAATCTTTATTGTTTACATATTGTTTAATATTACATATAGAGAATATAGTGTAAAGTCAGATATGTGTTGAAATATTAGTAGAGATAAGTGATAAATCTGATATCTGAATACAATAAAAAGATAGCACAAAAAGTCGTCAAAGATTTACTTTGAAGTTTGAGTTCATGCAAAGTTAGTGACAAACATCATAAATAATCATCTAAGTTGTTGCAACATTGATTGGACGAGTGTTTGGTTGAGTGTCATCAATTGGACCAGACGCAGTTGACAAGATGTTATAGTAACTTTTATGTATGGCTCGAAGGTTCATGAAGAAGGTGACCATTACACCAGCGACGATTAGGTCCAAAAGCGAAGCAAACACACCATGAACAATGTGACCATAATGACGATCGGCACTGGATGAACGGGATACCAAAAGAATGAACAAAACAGTGACAATTGCAGTGTAGACCACTTTGAATACCACACAGATGGCTACCATGGTGAAGTGCTCTCTGTTGCAGGACACAGAGAATGATCACACAGATCATCAGGGATTCACACAGAATCATGTTTCACAAAGAAACACTCAGAATGAAAGAAGAAAGAAAGGTTTATTGAGACGCGAACTCGATGTTACACAAACATGACGAGATAGCGGACTGAGCACTGACGGCCGCTTATATACAGCGAGAGAACATTCGAGAAGGCACTGGAAAAGTTTGCTTCTAGATTATTCTACATGTTTCTATTTTTGCAATCTCGAATGTTCTCGATGTTTCTATTCATTACAAGTAAATTCTATTTGTTCTAGAAAGATCTAGACTGTACAGGAAGATTCCAGACAAACCTAATCATATTTCTCAACACTCTCGGACGATGACCACCAGTTGAATGCCATAAAGGAAAATGTAGACAAATAGAAGTGCAAAGAAGGATACAAAAGAATTTCCCTTCTTGATTAAATTATCACCAATAAATCCTACAATTGCTTGCAACACGAGTAGAATTCGGCTGAGGATTTTCAGTGAATGACGATCCATCGTGGTTTGAAGTTTGGATTCGGTTTGGGTTTGGGTGACCGTGAAGAGACCAAAACGAGAAGGTGAGGGAGGAAGAGTGAGACAACCTTTTGCGAGTGACAACAAATGTGAGTAAGAAAAGTCTCATCAATGTAGCTCACACACAAACGAGGTACACACGATTGTTGTTTGAGGCTAACTTTGAGCCACGAAAAAACATTTAAATACATGAGAAATTCTACTAGATTCTAATCGTTTTCAATCAAAAATTTACGGTTACAGTCACTGTTTGGTAATTTCTCGGATGATGGCACATTTCATTTGCAAATTGAAGCAACAACAAAAATGTGATCTATAGAAAGATAGTACAAAACGTGATTTACTTTGAAAATTTAAAAGTAAACAATTTAAATTTTCCGGACTTTTTATAAATGACAACACTAAAAGTACTCTTTTTGCGAATGTATGATTGAGCATCAGATTGACCAGAAAAGTTACGGATGGCTCGAAGGTTGACGAAGAAGGCCACCATTACACCAGCGACAATTAGGTCAAAAATCCAAACGGACACGTGTAGAACATTAATGTGATCATTGGATGGACTGATCAAAGTGATAACATTCAAAACAGCTTCAATGCCAAGCAGCAGCACTTTGAGTACCAGACAGACGACAATCATGGTTAAATCTTCTTTATAAACGGCTTCAATTTGAACGCTATAAATGAACAAGTAACCAAATGGTAGAATGATAAAGTAAGCCCAAGCATGATCTTCGTCCTTGATGTAGATGAAATTGTCAACAATTGCCACAATTGCCTGCAACACGAGCAGAGGGAAAAGAATTCGCCTGAGGATTGACAGTGAATTATAATTATAATTATATAATCGTATACGATTCATTGTGTTTTCGGTTTGCGGGTTAGGTTTGAGGGTGAGGGTTGAAGGCCAAAAGAGAAATACAAACGAAAAGAAGAAGACAACATCAGCCAAAATGCAAAGTTCAAATCACACAACAAAAATGTAAATGAGTATTAGATGAGGTCCCACACACAAATGAGGTACACGCTTGTGGAGTGTTGTTGATAAGTTATCAATTGTATAACATATAACAATGATGTAAGTACAAACAACTTGCATGTTGATGCAAAGAAGCAAGCAAGAAGTAAACTTTAATTTGAATTATAAATCATCAAAAAAGTCTTTATTGTTTACATATTGAGTAATACATAGAGAATATATGTGTTGATAAGTATTGTAAAGATAAGTGATATATAAATGGAATATATAGTAACCTGAAAATATTTGCATCAGTTCGTTTTCACAATATTCACAATCCAATACGAGCCCTTTGATTACAGACAGATTTTTATTGATTAAAATTTACATTCAGGTAGAATAATAATGATAATGATAGAAGGAATATGTGATTACAATTATAATGACACAAAGAAATGTATACGTTCAATCTATAGATTGTTGGACATTGATCCAACTTGAGGATAAAGTTGAGAGCAGTTGCGAGACGAGCATCTTGAGCATTAAGCACTAACGAGGATTGTTTGGTTGTGTCATTGAAGGTTTGGCATCAATTTGGTCAAATGGAGTCGACAAGTAACGGACGACCAGAAGGTTCACGAAGTAGGTCACCAGTACAGCAGTGATAGTCATGTCCAAAAGACAAACAAACTCACCAAAAATAAAGAGATCGTAATAGGCAGGTGCTTGGGAAGGAATGCCAACAATGTCCAAAATAGTGCCAGCCCCAAGAACCACATACCAAAACAGCCACAGGCTCGCCAGGAATAGGTCTTCAGGGATCACGGCCCACATTTGAAAAGTAACAGCCACAATGTCAGTAATTCGGATAACAAACAACATATCCAAAGCATAATTTCGGTTGGAGATTTGGTGCAAACTATTCACAAGCACCACAACTAATTTGAGTACGAGCAAAACGAGTACAATTCGCTTGAGGTTTGACAATGAATTACGATTCATCGTGGTGATTTGTGGTAGATTCGGGTTAAGTAGGACGAGGTGATGACGATCAGAGTGGGTCGATCGATGCAAGGACGAGGGAGTGGTCGACAAGTGACGAGAGAAGGCAAATGCTAAATACGATCGTCGATCGTGCCTGTTAGCGAGTAAACAAATTGCCAAGTAATGTCATACACAAAAGAGGTACTTTGCAGTGAAATGTTTACATGTGAGATGTCGCTTTTTGCTGATACAACTTGAGAAATACAGATAACAATCGTTTGATTAATCGATCAATGATTAATCGTTTCTTATTCGATTTAATTTGACTTTGAGTTTCTGTCATTTCTGCATGTTCATATTGCACAATTTGTGTTTCGAGTCACACACGTCTTTAGCACGACTCAAGTACAATGATTTAGGCTAAATTTTAGCGGTGGAAAATCAACTTGGTCAACTAAAGAACCGAATTGTGTGAATGATTGAGTTTAGGCACAGTTTAGAACAATCTGCCAGTGGTTTTAATTAAATCATCAATGGCGAATTGGCAAAATGGCAAAATGGCAAATTGGCAAATTGGCAAATTGGCAAATTGGCAAATTGGCAAATATGGCAAATTGTTACTTTCTTTATATGAAACAATATTGTGACTATTGCTTATTGCTTAGGGCCACCTTTAATTACAGAGTGATGCGCGGAAAATATATGAGTAAACTTTGAAGCAATAATATCATGAATGTAATAGCTCTCAGATTCCCAGTTCTTTCAATTCAATGTGCACTGTCTCATTGTTGGTGAGCAGTCTAATCCGTACGACACTGTGCTGGTACGAGACCGTACTGGCACAACTGGTCAGTTTGAGACGAATCTCAATTTGAGATTCACAAATGGAATCGATATTTTTTGCCTTGAAAGTTTGCACAATTCGATGTCCGAGTGAATTGTTCTACCAAATTGTCAATTGAACGAGAAATATCACTATTTGATATTTGATATATTTGATACGATCATGCAAATGCATTTGATAGCACACTAAATCATCTCTTTTCATGCGTACCAAGTGATGTTTTGATTCAATTCGAGAATTTCTAAAAATTGATAAAGTTGAAATACGTAAAAGATGCAGAAATAGAATTGTGATCAAGATTTTTGCGATTGAAGTTGTCTCAATTGTACAATTACAAGTTACGAGTAACTTCGCTATTTGCCATTTTGCCATTTTGCCATTTTGCCAATTTTCAAATAGTCTTCAAACATTGAGATGGTTTCACTATAGCAGTTTCTTTCTTGTGAACCCGATGGACCAATGGCTTCAATCTCTTCTGTACACAAACGATAGCTTTAATCTCAGCATTGTAATTTAAAGAAACACAAAATAAGTTCAACTGTCGAATATTATCGAACGAAACAAGAGTACAAAGTGAGTGCAAAATTTGCTGGCAGCTCATTTCATTAGATTTCTGAATTAACAATTTGTTCATTTCTATCACAAACAGCCACTTTACTGTCTTCATTTCTGATTCTTTCAACTGCACAATCGAATCTCTGTTTGAGTTCTTGATGCCCGAGCTGTTGGTCAATCGCTTACACCAGTTGGTTATCTTCAGAGCTGTACGAATTTGATTTGATTCTGGTTATCGTGATGTTGATTCAAAAAGTGACAAACAAACACAATGTGATCGAAATTTGGTGGAGAATGGCTTGTTAACAATCAAATTGAAATGCTTTCGCATTTTCGAAATGATTATCGTGATGTTGATGTTTTGTCCATTTGACAAATTAAATTTCATTTCAAATTCAACTGAACAATCTCACAGAAGACAATCAACTGGTATACCTATAGTTCACTAATGGGAATGGGTAGTTTTCTCTCGAATTGTAACTAACAGAACAAACATTTCGAAACACACAAAAGGCAAATTACAAAATAGATATTTGTCGCATGATTGTTTCGTTAGCATAAGACAATTGTGAATGACAATCTCACTCTGTCTCCACAAGTTTGGTTCGAGTTTTTCATTTTCTGAATTTATCAAAAATAATTTAGAAATCAAACTATTTAACTATTATCAAGCAATGCCTACAATTTTCCTGGGCACAATTACCAGCCAAAATCTCATCTTGTACCAGCACAATCTCTAAACAGTTGAACGTATCTTGGAACATCACGACACTCGGAAATCATCCAAATCATACATTTTAATCTTCAAGTTTGAAATATTTTCTTTCAAAATTGTGAATGTTCTGCAAGTTTTGCTACTGGTGAGTTTGATTGATTGATTGAATTTGATTTCACAATTTGACACTTCACAGTTGGGACTGTTCCAAATGAATATCGAAAATTTCGAATTCGAATGTCAACTTTTCTTTAACTAAACTTTTATGTCATGTTTCCACTCAAAGTTCATTTCTCTACTTCTCTTCTTTCTGATCTGACTTTACGCGAAATGCAATCCAAACTTTACTACTCGATGTTTCTTCTCACTTTGTGGTTTGTGTTTGCGTTCATCTTTGGCTCGTCACACGCTCAAGGAGATATTTACAAGGTTTGTTGTGATACTTTGATATTCTTGAGATTTCAGTATTTTAATTTTTCCCTTCTCCTCACAGGTTTGCAACAAACTCAAATACAAAGCTCTCCCTGGTGATGTTCAAGGTCTAGCCGCGGTGGATGGTTCACTGTATTTGATGGCCCAAGATCGATTGTACCGACTGTCGATGGATCGAATCGAATTGCTATCGAATTAGATCGTAACTGGCATGAGCATTCTGTCCAACAAAACTGACGACACTGGAGAACTGGCCCTGGCACGAATTTAGTCATGCCACCATTAAGAATACGTCAGTTGGGTTGGTTCAAATGAAAAAGTTGAATGGAGTACGCAAATTGGTAACTTTCCCAACTGTACAAACAAACTATAGATTTGCACTCCCACAAACAAGCAACAGATCATCGATCCCTCAAAAAGTTCAGAGACAAAAGGACAAGTTGAGAAGAATTACACTTGTGAAACATGATCAAGAGTAAGGCCTGATCGGTTGAATGAGTCATGATTCAAAAATAGTGTAGAAAGCAGTTTGTTCTTGTCTTTGCACGAAAAAGCTTGAATATTGGCAGAGGTTTAGTGACAGTCGAGTTGATTCTGCATGTTAATGGCAGTTTGTCTTGGTTGTTCACGAAAAGCTTGAATATTGGCAGAGGTTTAGTGACAGTCGAGTTGATTCTGCATGTTAATGGCAGTTTGTCTTGGTTGTTCACGAAAAGCTTGAATATTGGCAGAGGTTTAGTGACAGTCGAGTTGATTCTGCATGTTAAAGGCAGTTTGTCTTGGTTGTTCACGAAAAGCTTGAATATTGGCATAGGTTTAGTGACAGTCGAGTTGATTCTGCATGTAAAAGGCAGTTTGTCTTGGTTGTTCACGAAAAGCTTGAATATTGGCATAGGTTTAGTGACAGTCGAGTTGATTCTGCATGTAAAAGGCAGTTTGTCTTGGTTGTTCACGAAAAGCTTGAATATTGGCAGAGGTTTAGTGACAGTCGAGTTGATTCTGCATGTAAAAGGCAGTTTGTCTTGGTTGTTCACGAAAAGCTTGAATATTGGCATAGGTTTAGTGACAGTCGAGTTGATTCTGCATGTAAAAGGCAGTTTGTTCTTGTCTTTGCACGAAAAGCTTGAATATTGGCATAGGTTTAGTGACAGTCGAGTTGATTCTACATGTAAAAGGCAGTTTGTCTTGGTTGTTCACGAAAAGCTTGAATAATGGCATAGGTTTAGTGACAGTCGAGTTGATTCTGCATGTAAAAGGCAGTTTGTTCTTGTCTTTGCACGAAAAGCTTGAATATTGGCATAGGTTTAGTGACAGTCGAGTTGATTCTACATGTAAAAGGCAGTTTGTCTTGGTTGTTCACGAAAAGCTTGAATAATGGCATAGGTTTAGTGACAGTCGAGTTGATTCTGCATGTAAAAGGCAGTTTGTTCTTGTCTTTGCACGAAAAGCTTGAATATTGGCATAGGTTTAGTGACAGTCGAGTTGATTCTACATGTAAAAGGCAGTTTGTCTTGGTTGTTCACGAAAAGCTTGAATAATGGCATAGGTTTAGTGACAGTCGAGTTGATTCTGCATGTAAAAGGCAGTTTGTTCTTGTCTTTGCACGAAAAGCTTGAATATTGGCATAGGTTTAGTGACAGTCGAGTTGATTCTGCATGTAAAAGGCAGTTTGTCTTGGTTGTTCACGAAAAGCTTGAATATTGGCATAGGTTTAGTGACAGTCGAGTTGATTCTGCATGTAAAAGGCAGTTTGTCTTGGTTGTTCACGAAAAGCTTGAATATTGGCATAGGTTTAGTGACAGTCGAGTTGATTCTGCATGTAAAAGGCAGTTTGTCTTGGTTGTTCACGAAAAGCTTGAATATTGGCATAGGTTTAGTGACAGTCGAGTTGATTCTGCATGTAAAAGGCAGTTTGTCTTGGTTGTTCACGAAAAGCTTGAATATTGGCATAGGTTTAGTGACAGTCGAGTTGATTCTGCATGTAAAAGGCTGTTTGCCTTGGTTGTTCACGAAAAGCTTGAATATTGGCAGAGGTTTAGTGACAGTCGAGTTGATTCTGCATGTAAAAGGCAGTTTGTCTTGGTTGTTCACGAAAAGCTTGAATATTGGCAGAGGTTTAGTGACAGTCGAGTTGATTCTGCATGTAAAAGGCAGTTTGCCTTGGTTGTTCACGAAAAGCTTGAATATTGGCATAGGTTTAGTGACAGTCGAGTTGATTCTGCATGTAAAAGGCAGTTTGTCTTGGTTGTTCACGAAAAGCTTGAATATTGGCATAGGTTTAGTGACAGTCGAGTTGATTCTGCATGTAAAAGGCAGTTTGTTCTTGTCTTTGCACGAAAAGCTTGAATATTGGCATAGGTTTAGTGACAGTCGAGTTGATTCTACATGTAAAAGGCAGTTTGTCTTGGTTGTTCACGAAAAGCTTGAATATTGGCATAGGTTTAGTGACAGTCGAGTTGATTCTGCATGTAAAAGGCAGTTTGCCTTGGTTGTTCACGAAAAGCTTGAATATTGGCAGAGGTTTAGTGACAGTCGAGTTGATTCTGCATGTAAAAGGCAGTTTGTCTTGGTTGTTCACGAAAAGCTTGAATATTGGCATAGGTTTAGTGACAGTCGAGTTGATTCTGCATGTTAAAAGGCAGTTTGTCTTGGTTGTTCACGAAAAGCTTCAATATTGGCATAGGTTTAGTGACAGTCGAGTTGATTCTGCATGTAAAAGGCAGTTTGTCTTGGTTGTTCACGAAAAGCTTGAATATTGGCATAGGTTTAGTGACAGTCGAGTTGATTCTACATGTAAAAGGCAGTTTGTCTTGGTTGTTCACGAAAAGCTTGAATATTGGCATAGGTTTAGTGACAGTCGAGTTGATTCTGCATGTAAAAGGCAGTTTGTTCTTGTCTTTGCACGAAAAGCTTGAATATTGGCATAGGTTTAGTGACAGTCGAGTTGATTCTGCATGTAAAAGGCAGTTTGTCTTGGTTGTTCACGAAAAGCTTGAATATTGGCATAGGTTTAGTGACAGTCGAGTTGATTCTACATGTAAAAGGCAGTTTGTTCTTGTCTTTGCACGAAAAGCTTGAATATTGGCATAGGTTTAGTGACAGTCGAGTTGATTCTACATGTAAAAGGCAGTTTGTCTTGGTTGTTCACGAAAAGCTTGAATATTGGCATAGGTTTAGTGACAGTCGAGTTGATTCTGCATGTAAAAGGCAGTTTGTTCTTGTCTTTGCACGAAAAGCTTGAATATTGGCATAGGTTTAGTGACAGTCGAGTTGATTCTACATGTAAAAAGGCAGTTTGTCTTGGTTGTTCACGAAAAGCTTGAATAATGGCATAGGTTTAGTGACAGTCGAGTTGATTCTACATGTAAAAGGCAGTTTGTTCTTGTCTTTGCACGAAAAGCTTGAATATTGGCATAGGTTTAGTGACAGTCGAGTTGATTCTACATGTAAAAGGCAGTTTGTCTTGGTTGTTCACGAAAAGCTTGAATATTGGCATAGGTTTAGTGACAGTCGAGTTGATTCTGCATGTAAAAGGCAGTTTGTCTTGGTTGTTCACGAAAAGCTTGAATATTGGCATAGGTTTAGTGACAGTCGAGTTGATTCTGCATGTAAAAGGCAGTTTGTCTTGGTTGTTCACGAAAAGCTTGAATATTGGCATAGGTTTAGTGACAGTCGAGTTGATTCTACATGTAAAAGGCAGTTTGTCTTGGTTGTTCACGAAAAGCTTGAATAATGGCATAGGTTTAGTGACAGTCGAGTTGATTCTGCATGTAAAAGGCAGTTTGTTTTGGTTGTTCACGAAAAGCTTGAATAATGGCATAGGTTTAGTGACAGTCGAGTTGATTCTGCATGTAAAAAGGCAGTTTGTCTTGGTTGTTCACGAAAAGCTTGAATAATGGCATAGGTTTAGTGACAGTCGAGTTGATTCTACATGTAAAAGGCAGTTTGTCTTGGTTGTTCACGAAAAGCTTGAATAATGGCATAGGTTTAGTGACAGTCGAGTTGATTCTGCATGTAAAAGGCAGTTTGTTCTTGTCTTTGCACGAAAAGCTTGAATATTGGCATAGGTTTAGTGACAGTCGAGTTGATTCTACATGTAAAAGGCAGTTTGTCTTGGTTGTTCACGAAAAGCTTGAATAATGGCATAGGTTTAGTGACAGTCGAGTTGATTCTGCATGTAAAAGGCAGTTTGTTCTTGTCTTTGCACGAAAAGCTTGAATATTGGCATAGGTTTAGTGACAGTCGAGTTGATTCTACATGTAAAAGGCAGTTTGTCTTGGTTGTTCACGAAAAGCTTGAATAATGGCATAGGTTTAGTGACAGTCGAGTTGATTCTGCATGTAAAAGGCAGTTTGTTCTTGTCTTTGCACGAAAAGCTTGAATATTGGCATAGGTTTAGTGACAGTCGAGTTGATTCTACATGTAAAAGGCAGTTTGTCTTGGTTGTTCACGAAAAGCTTGAATAATGGCATAGGTTTAGTGACAGTCGAGTTGATTCTGCATGTAAAAGGCAGTTTGTTCTTGTCTTTGCACGAAAAGCTTGAATATTGGCATAGGTTTAGTGACAGTCGAGTTGATTCTACATGTAAAAGGCAGTTTGTCTTGGTTGTTCACGAAAAGCTTGAATAATGGCATAGGTTTAGTGACAGTCGAGTTGATTCTGCATGTAAAAGGCAGTTTGTTCTTGTCTTTGCACGAAAAGCTTGAATATTGGCAGAGGTTTAGTGACAGTCGAGTTGATTCTACATGTAAAAAGGCAGTTTGTTTTGGTTGTTCACGAAAAGCTTGAATAATGGCATAGGTTTAGTGACAGTCGAGTTGATTCTGCATGTAAAAGGCAGTTTGTCTTGGTTGTTCACGAAAAGCTTGAATAATGGCATAGGTTTAGTGACAGTCGAGTTGATTCTGCATGTAAAAGGCAGTTTGTCTTGGTTGTTCACGAAAAGCTTGAATAATGGCATAGGTTTAGTGACAGTCGAGTTGATTCTGCATGTAAAAGGCAGTTTGTCTTGGTTGTTCACGAAAAGCTTGAATAATGGCATAGGTTTAGTGACAGTCGAGTTGATTCTACATGTAAAAAGGCAGTTTGTCTTGGTTGTTCACGAAAAGCTTGAATAATGGCATAGGTTTAGTGACAGTCGAGTTGATTCTGCATGTAAAAGGCAGTTTGTCTTGGTTGTTCACGAAAAGCTTGAATAATGGCATAGGTTTAGTGACAGTCGAGTTGATTCTACATGTAAAAGGCAGTTTGTCTTGGTTGTTCACGAAAAGCTTGAATAATGGCATAGGTTTAGTGACAGTCGAGTTGATTCTGCATGTAAAAGGCAGTTTGTCTTGGTTGTTCACGAAAAGCTTGAATAATGGCATAGGTTTAGTGACAGTCGAGTTGATTCTGCATGTAAAAGGCAGTTTGTCTTGGTTGTTCACGAAAAGCTTGAATAATGGCATAGGTTTAGTGACAGTCGAGTTGATTCTACATGTAAAAGGCAGTTTGTCTTGGTTGTTCACGAAAAGCTTGAATAATGGCATAGGTTTAGTGACAGTCGAGTTGATTCTGCATGTAAAAGGCAGTTTGTTCTTGTCTTTGCACGAAAAGCTTGAATATTGGCAGAGGTTTAGTGACAGTCGAGTTGATTCTACATGTAAAAGGCAGTTTGTCTTGGTTGTTCACGAAAAGCTTGAATAATGGCATAGGTTTAGTGACAGTCGAGTTGATTCTGCATGTAAAAAGGCAGTTTGTTCTTGTCTTTGCACGAAAAGCTTGAATATTGGCATAGGTTTAGTGACAGTCGAGTTGATTCTACATGTAAAAGGCAGTTTGTCTTGGTTGTTCACGAAAAAGCTTGAATAATGGCATAGGTTTAGTGACAGTCGAGTTGATTCTGCATGTAAAAGGCAGTTTGTTCTTGTCTTTGCACGAAAAGCTTGAATATTGGCATAGGTTTAGTGACAGTCGAGTTGATTCTACATGTAAAAGGCAGTTTGTCTTGGTTGTTCACGAAAAGCTTGAATAATGGCATAGGTTTAGTGACAGTCGAGTTGATTCTGCATGTAAAAGGCAGTTTGTCTTGGTTGTTCACGAAAAGCTTGAATATTGGCATAGGTTTAGTGACAGTCGAGTTGATTCAGCATGTAAAAGGCAGTTTGCCTTGGTTGTTCACGAAAAGCTTGAATATTGGCATAGGTTTAGTGACAGTCGAGTTGATTCTACATGTAAAAGGCAGTTTGTCTTGGTTGTTCACGAAAAGCTTGAATATTGGCATAGGTTTAGTGACAGTCGAGTTGATTCTGCATGTAAAAGGCAGTTTGTTTTGGTTGTTCACGAAAAGCTTGAATAATGGCATAGGTTTAGTGACAGTCGAGTTGATTCTACATGTAAAAGGCAGTTTGTTCTTGTCTTTGCACGAAAAGCTTGAATATTGGCATAGGTTTAGTGACAGTCGAGTTGATTCTACATGTAAAAGGCAGTTTGTCTTGGTTGTTCACGAAAAGCTTGAATAATGGCATAGGTTTAGTGACAGTCGAGTTGATTCTGCATGTAAAAGGCAGTTTGTTCTTGTCTTTGCACGAAAAGCTTGAATATTGGCAGAGGTTTAGTGACAGTCGAGTTGATTCTACATGTAAAAGGCAGTTTGTCTTGGTTGTTCACGAAAAGCTTGAATATTGGCATAGGTTTAGTGACAGTCGAGTTGATTCTGCATGTAAAAGGCAGTTTGTTCTTGTCTTTGCACGAAAAGCTTGAATATTGGCATAGGTTTAGTGACAGTCGAGTTGATTCTACATGTAAAAGGCAGTTTGTCTTGGTTGTTCACGAAAAGCTTGAATATTGGCATAGGTTTAGTGACAGTCGAGTTGATTCTGCATGTAAAAGGCAGTTTGTTCTTGTCTTTGCACGAAAAGCTTGAATATTGGCAGAGGTTTAGTGACAGTCGAGTTGATTCTACATGTAAAAGGCAGTTTGTTCTTGTCTTTGCACGAAAAGCTTGAATATTGGCATAGGTTTAGTGACAGTCGAGTTGATTCTGCATGTAAAAGGCAGTTTGTTCTTGTCTTTGCACGAAAAGCTTGAATATTGGCATAGGTTTAGTGACAGTCGAGTTGATTCTGCATGTAAAAGGCAGTTTGTTCTTGTCTTTGCACGAAAAGCTTGAATATTGGCATAGGTTTAGTGACAGTCGAGTTGATTCTGCATGTAAAAGGCAGTTTGTCTTGGTTGTTCACGAAAAGCTATTGAACATATCGTCATTGTTGCATTCAAGAATTATGAAACACAACTTCACGGAATTCTCAGGAAATTGTTTCCATTGGATCGACTCTTTCATCATTTGAACTGAATGCTCACCTAGATCACGTGTTTTGTAATGTGGACAGTCTTCAGAGCAGTGCAGAGTCAAACACTACAATCGATATATATGTCATGTCTGGATTTTTCATTTGTTTAGGAATTATTTAAATTCCATTTGTATAAATCATATTTATCGAAATATTATTATTGTTTAATAATTCTATTTAATTTAATTTAATAATATCTTTTATTATCAATAATTATTAAGTTACCCTTTTGTATTATTAATGTTTAATCAATGCGTTTGCATGGAAAGCAGTGATTTTGTCTAAATGCGTTAGTTAGGTTTGATTAGTGCAAAGATAAGAATCTCCCCCTCGCTTTCTCCTCTCTTGTTTATTGCACCGAAAAGAAAAGTCGAATCTCGACTTGACCATTCACTTGGCAACAAGCTTGCTTACTCGTGTGCAATATAACTTTTGTGTGTAGTGTGCAAGAAAAGCAGTTTTATGAGTTTATAATTATGCGTTTGCATTCTCCCTATCTTAGGCCTCATATTGGCCGTAAAGTCTTCTGAACACAAAAGTTTAACGCCACTGTACAGCTGATTTGAAATGTTATTTTTAAAGCAGAAAAGCCGCTTGTTTGTAAAGTACGTGACGCAACAACATATGATTGATTGAAAGTTTGAAACAAATTGAATGATTCAATCAAGTAAACTTCACTTTATGTTTGTTGTTTGTTCGTTATTGCTGCCGTCTTTTGTATTCGTTTTTAAAGACTACAAATCACTCCACACTATCTTGGGACATGGAACGTTCTTATCATGGTGAAACTGGTGATCGTGGAGAAACGAAGGACAATGAAGATGTTCCCATGAAATGAAGTCATCGAGATAGACAACTCGTTTGAGGATATTGGACCTGAGGTGGTTGTACAGTGGACAATCTCCGCTTCGAGGACATGTTTGACTTTTGCCTCTATCAACTCGTTCTTAAAGACAAGAGGCACGAGATTTTATGGTGGTCAACTTCGATGAGATCAGTATGCATATTATGTATTACATAACCTCTATCTTTTGGATGTGATTGTCCGCAAGGGCAACCAAATTAGACAAGCCAGTGGCGATTCTCATACAAACACGGTAATATGTCAAACATATTTCGCATAACTCACATAATCTATTTCCCTCAGCCTCTCAAATCTCTCAAATCTCAAGTCAGTCATACTGCAATACCCAACCGTAAATCAACCCCAAAACAATCATTATGAGCCACAAAAGTCTACGAACAAGTTTGTATGCAAATTAAAAAATAGTGTATTGGCTCTACACGGATGCATTCATCTCGACGCCCACAGTCAAGACATCTGCATTTGGCCAACTGTCGATATTCATTCAAAACACGTTCCAATTTCATCAAACATGTTCTCACTCAAGTCGACTCAACATTGCAATTTGCCCTTAACCAAACCTTGAGGGCCTCAACGACAACGTCTCACAATCAAAATGTACTTTGAATGAATTCTATCACACGATTGTGGCCTCAAAATTGACCAGGATTATGAATCATGTTCTACTATATTACTACTATACTAGGGCGATGATTGTTCTTTTCAAACTACAAAATAAACTGAGCTATTCTGGTAGAATGCACTTTTCCTTCAATGGTGGCCCTGAAAAGGGCCGTTTTGCTCTAATTCAAATACGCCAAACAATATGGTCGTTCAATCAATTCGTTTTCTTGTGAGCAAATTTCAAATGCTTGCTCACATTGTCCAGCGTGCACATCACAGCGTTGCAGCGGCTGCACTTGAATGTCCCCATCAAGTGATTCCAAGACCAATGATGTGAAGCCAAAGATTGCGATTCAAATTGCTGGAAACAATCAGGGCACCTGTATTGGTTATTGCCACTGTGTGCACTACAGATGTGTTGCTGCAGGTGAGAGCTAAAATGAGACAATATTTATTATATTATTTCATTGCAATTCTAAGACTTACATTTCATCAAATCGTCGATTGCAATTAATGGCCAAACAGTGATGCGGCAAAAGTGAATGCTTACTTCTCAAATGATGATTCAACTCTTCTCTCGACTTAAACTTGACAGGGCACTTGGAAATAATGCAATCCAATTGGACAATCTCATGGTCAGCAGAAGTCAAACTCGTCGGTCCTGTTCGAGTACATTCATGTTCGAAATCGTTCTCGTCGGTGTTCGTCAAGTTGTGGTCATAGTGCCGAGAGTTGCCTCGAGACAGTGATTTCTCAAATTGTACTCTGGAATCGATGCTCCGTTTAACCTGACATTGAAATCATTAATTAATTTGATTAGAATGAAAAATATTAAACAACCTTGAGAATTTGCGTATTTGTGATTGGCTTCAAGGTGCGTAATTTCCATGTTTTTTCTGCTCCAAAATTGGATGTCACACTTTTATTTGTGTTGCAATTCATTTGAAGACTAACATTCGAGTTTCCTTTGTCAATTGTGTTCACGATATCGTCATTGGAAAATGTCACGTTTAGCTGATCGTGTTTGTTATTGTCACTGGTGCACTGCCATTCATTTGTTATACCATCAAATTCTACTCCTCCGATCTGCACATTTTCTTGCTCAAAGTTTGAGTCAAACGTTTCGAGTGTTGGAAATTTTGGTTGGTTCTTTTTCAAACATTTACTTTTGACACTCGTTGGAAGATCGTAATCGTGCTCAGTTCGTTTGTTAATATGAAAAGTGAAACTATCTCGTGTTTTCTTCTTCGATTTCCTTTTGCATTTAGTTGGACTATTGTTTTCAACATTTTCAACGATTTGAGTTAAAGAATTGTCAGAACTGTCAAATACCGATGATATTTCACCAAAAGTTTGATCAATGGTGATTGATATATTCGATTTAGCACGTTTTGAATTGACCACAGTCAAATCTTCCAGTACTCGTTTAGGAGCGATCAAATCGAAAGTAGTTGTTTGCTTTGATTTAAATTTGCGTTGATATTTATCACCGGAAAGTACTAATTCTCTCATTTCAGGATTGTCCTTCAAAATGGTGAGCATCTGTTCACAACTCGAAGCTAAATTGAAGCGAACTTTGAAGTGTAGTCTGACTGTTTGGAATAGCAATGAGCCTTTTGCTTTGGTCCAGTAATGGTTCACTTGCGAGAACAATCTCTCTGTGAATGCATTGCTCGGTGGAAGAGACAAAATGTAGGACACTATTTTGGCCATTAGTGGAACTTTGCCTTTGAGTGACGCAAATACATCATCCCATCTTTGATCAGATGAAAATGGCTTCGATTTCTTTACTTTTGCGTCAACATATTTCCATTTATCTAAATTATCTTCAATTGATTGATTAATTAACTCAATTTCATTAATAAGTGCACTTTCGTTCAATTCAATTTGAAACCGTTCAAACACATTATACTTTTTCAGAAATTCGAGTGAATCAAGTACTCGGCCAATCTCAAGTTTTCCGTTCAAATCGACCCAAATCAACTCCTCAATTCCGTCCATCCAGTCGAATGACCTTTCGTTCAGGTAATCGAGACACGATTGGTAAAGTTGCTTTACATCGCTCAAGAATGTCTTTTGTTCGGTTTCGCTCCAATTACTGATCAAATCGATTATGTCTTTCTTTAAGACAAAGTCTTCGAGAAAAACTTCAAGGTGTGCTTTCAATTGATTGACAGTTGCGACAACAAATGGCAAAGTGCAGTTATCCATTTTAAGTAATTCAATTTGAATATGAATCACTTGAGCTAGATCAGTCAAGACCATCAGCCAAGGAAGTGTGAATTTGTTATTAAAAATGTCACGTAGAGATTGGATATTTTTAGTGCCATCCAAGTGTGGAGAATTAACATATTTCACGTAATTGCTAAATTGAGCAATCACCTTCTGAGTGGCAGGGTCCATTGAGAGCCATCGTGTTTTAGTGTACCACTTTGGAAATACTTGATCAATTATTTTATCGATGTCGTCTACAATTGATTCAACTCCTTTTGCCCTAGCCTCGATCGATGCTAATTCTAGTGAGCGCCTGACCCACGCAACTGACCCAAAATGTCCCACCTACATCAAGAACTCAAATTACGCAAGGGACATGATCAACTATGGATAAGAAACAGTTGATTATTCAACAATTTCATATATTTCAATATTCATTCAACAAAACATTGGGAAGCGTAGTCCTGTCCTCATACAACTGCACGAACATATGACAAGAAATAGCATTCCTATAGCTCTGGTACAAGAGCCCCACACAATACATGACACTCTTAATGATAACATCTATATTCCAAACCTAACCTCCCTTAACATCTTCTACAACAATGACAACGGTGCCACCACTCCTCGATCTGCAATCTTCGCATTAAGCACGACCCCTGTGATCTACATTTCTAACCTGTCTACACCTGATGTTTGTGTGTGTGAGGTTACTCTTGACAACACTGCAGTGTTTTTTGTCTCTGTTTACCTCTCCCCGAATGAGAAAATTAAGGAGCAATTGGATTCATTAACTTTGATTTTGCAAAACATTCGCAATCAAAATAATCGTATAGTCATTGGAGGTGATTTCAATGGCCATCACGTCGCTTGGAATTCGGAAAGGTCGAACACAAGAGGACGAAAGATAAATGAATTCATTCATTCAAATGATCTCCACCTTCTCAATGAAGGAAATGCCAACACATTTGACACTGAAAGGGATGGAGTGCGACTGACAAGCAAGATTGACCTCTCTCTATATTCATCTCAACTGTTGGGAAGGAACTGGCAGTGGAGGGTTACCGATTGTGTCACGTCCTCTGACCACAGATTGATAGAGTTTGGATACTCCACTAACAACCAACCTTGTACTCAGACAAGTTCAACTATGCGGAAATGGAGGACCTCGAATGTAAATTGGACGGATTTTCACACCGAAGTTGCTGCGCGAAGTAGTGATTGGCTGGTTTTAATCAAAAATTGCCAGTCAAGGGATGAGGTTGACAAAGCGATTACTGACATTCTGCGGGAAGTGATTGCCGTTTGTCACGCCACACTACCTGAGAAGGTCTCTCGAAAAAGAACTGTTCCTTGGTGGAACCCAGAACTTACTGAACTTCGTAGAAGGGTTTCTATGTATGAGAACCGAGCTAAAAGACCTAGATCGAGTGCGCTACTAACGGCTACATTTCTGAGAATTTACAAAGAACACTTGCAAACATACGAGAAAGCCATGTTTACAGCAAAACTTGCGTGCTACAGAGGTTTTCTGAAAAACCAGGACCGTGAGACGGTGTGGAACCAGGCTTACAGAATCTGTCGCTTTTTCAAACCAAAGGTTCCTCAAACAGTTCAAACTGATGATGGCACGTATACGACGGACGCCTATTCCACTGCAAATCACCTGTTGAGAAAATTTCTCCCTGATGACACACGGGAAAACGACACAAGACTACACGAGGATATTCGTGTCTTGGCTCGTTATGCTAAATCGAACACTCCCGACGACATTCCATTTACCGTGGAAGAGATTGGTGCTGTCATAATGAGGCTAAATGATAAAAAAGCCCCGGGATGGGATGGAATCACTGGTAATATTATGAAAAACTTGTTTCTTGCGGTTCCCGAGGTGGTCACCGAATTCTATCGAGCTTGCAAGGTGTACTCCTGCTTTCCATCTTGGTTCAAGCAACAATCCGTCATAGCAGTGCCTAAAAACAACGACTGCGACCAAAGTTCACCCAAGGCCTGGCGACCAATCAGCCTACTGTCTGTCCCGGGGAAGGTTCTTGAGAAACTTATGATCGATAGAATCATGTTCTACTTAAGATCAAACGATATGCTCTCGGACCGGCAGTATGGCTTTACCCCTCATCGTTCAACAACAGACGCCACTGTGGCTGCAGCCAAGTTTATCAAAGATGTTCGTGGAAGGAAACGTTTTGGTGCTGTCGTCTCACTTGATATCAGTGGAGCTTTCGACTCTGCTTGGTGGCCTGCAATCCTTTACCGACTTCAAGAACTTCAAGTCCCACAAAACCTAATCGATCTGTGTGCTGACTACTTCAAGGATCGACATGCAACATTGAAAATAGCTTCAGCTACTGCATCAAAGCGAGTTACTATGGGCTGTCCACAGGGTTCTGCTTGTGGCCCAGGCCTTTGGAACATTCTCTATGATGCTGTTCTCAAACTGATGCTTCCCACTGGCAGTCAACTTCTGTCCTTTGCTGATGATTTACTTCTAATGGTGGAGGCGGTGAGTCAGCGCGAACTGCAGTGGGCTACCAATGAAGCACTAAGACGCATAGTCGATTGGGGCTTTTCGGTCAAACTGAAGTTCAATGAGAGGAAGACTCAGGCAATGCTTGTCCACAGAACAAGGAAAATTGATGTCGAACTGAAAATGCTAGGAACCAGACTCGAGCTCGTGGATCATCTTAAATATCTCGGGGTGATCATTGACAACAAATTGAACTTCAGAAAGCATTTCAACTATGTTGAGAAAAAACTTTTGAAGATTCACCACTGCATGGCTCGACTTGCGAGGAACACATGGGGCATTAGATCTGACGTTTGCGAAATCATTTACAGAGGCGCAATTGAACCTATCCTCCTTTACGGTGTACCGGTTTGGCACCCAGCAATGAAAATGAAGTGGTGTCAAACAAAACTGAGGAAAATTCAAAGACAGTTCCTTCTGAGAATTTGCAAATCGTATCGTACTGTGTCATATGATGCTCTGTGCATTATGGCAAATATTCTACCTATTGAACTCAAAGTCATGGAGATGGTCCAACTTGATGAGATCAAGAAAGAATGTGCTCTACAGTGCGATGACGTTTTGGTGGAGATTCAGACTGAAGTCCCTAGGCTAGTCCATCCAGCCAACCAACGAGTTCCAAATTGCAAGTTTGCTGAAGTGACTAACGAAGCGAAATCGAGTTCGGTCCAAAAGGGGATCCAGATATATACCGACGGGTCGAAGTCAGACGATGGAGTTGGCTGTGGATTTGCTGTGTACGAAAATGGAACTGAAATCCATCCCGAGATGTACAAACTCCCTAATTTCTGCTCGGTTTTTCAAGCAGAATTACTGGCTATTCAACAAGCGGTGCGTTTTGCCGAAGAAAATCTAACAGGACTCATCCAACTGTACAGTGATTCACGCTCTGGGCTTGATGCTCTCAAAGACGTCAACAGTACAACACAACTGGTCCAATCGATTCATGATATTCTAGAGTCACTTGGTGGCAGAGTGACCATTGAGTTTCACTGGATCAAAGCACATGTGGGTCATGTTGGCAACGAAAGAGCTGATCAACTGGCAAAGGCTGGGTCTGTGAACGGAAAACCATACAAACTAAAAGCACCAGTGTCCTTAATCAAACGTGTTGTTCGTGAAAGTAGTCGGAAAGAATGGAACAACGATTGGAGGGCCAGCAACAAGGGAAAATGGACTAAAACCTTTTTCCCTTCTGTTGAAGATCGTAGGCTGGCCAAATTTTACTCATCGGACTTCATAACAACACAGTTTGTCTCGGGACATGGCAAGTTTGGACATTATCTCCATAGATTCCAAATTCGAAGGGACAACACTTGCAAATGTGGGGAAACTCAAGATTGCCTGCATCTAATATTTTCATGCCCAGAGTTTGAGGACTTACGAAACCCTGTCCGGGCGAGATATCTTGACCTTAACTCAATGCCGAGGATTGCTTTTAGAAGCGAGAGAGGTGCAAATCAAATTGTCGAATTGTTTGAAAAAATCCACCTGAAACTGGTGGAATGGGAAGAATAGGATCGTGATAATGTGAAAGTGTCTTGTAAAATCGGAGTGCTACTTTATGTCATGTGTTTTAACAGTGAAAAAATCCTTTCTGTACAATAACTTTCTTTTCTATCTTGTAAATATTTACTTCACACTGTGGACTATGTCCGCTTAACAAATGACTCAATTGTAACAAGAAAAATATCTAACAGAGACTTAATGAGCTCGCCCTCACTCAATGTAATCGGCGATCAATAAAATATTGCATACAAAAAAAAAAAAATTCTAGTGAGCGAGATGTAGAACCTTTGAAATGCTCGTACAGTTGTCTCAACAGTTTCTGAATGTTCACAGGCAGTTGTGCAGATGCATTTTGACACGAGTTGTTCAGCAAATGGCACGGGCATTGACTGCCAACAATCAGTGCATTCAACTGTTTCTGTAATATTTTGTGCAGGTTGTTTCCTTTCTCAAAATTGGCATCTCCAACCAGTTGGCTATCACATCGAGAGATACCTCCAAAGTTGCATGGAGCAGCATCTCCACTTAGTCCGATCAATTTGTCCTCAACTCCATAGTGAACAAGTGACTTCCAGATTGAAACGAAAAGCATATCTGATGATTCATCAGGGATTCTGTCCAGGTCTAGCAGTCGGTGCTTCAAACCAATCCCAGGAATGTAATACCTAATTGGAATTGCGTGCATTTTGAGAGTACCGTGATTGGTGCAATCTGAATATACTGAGACAAATGTGGCTTTGTCTAGTTCTTCTTGCAAAAGGTCGTCTGAATATGGCGCGAAAATTTCATCACAAATCAATCGTTGCTTATCGGCGCCACAACAGAAGAGCTTGTCATAAATATCTTGTGTTACATCACGAAAGCAATTCATAACCCGGCTTGGAATGGCATGCAAATCGTGGTGGAATGAATAGATACCTGAAATTGGTAATTATGGCAATTATGGCAAGCATTTGGCAAAGAAAAACAATAGAAATCATTCAATTCATCACGAATTACATTTTAATCAATCAGTGTTTCATAATAAGTACAACTCAAACTGAATCAAACAATTAGTAATACTTCAAATGCACTCACAAATTGTCAGACCGCTGCATCGATCAGATGAACGAGACAGAAATACCAACTAATCGAGTGGCCTTCAGTTCCACTGCTGCATTGCTCGGGTAAACGAACAATCAATGTCATCTATTCGAGGCATCATCAGGTCAGTTGCATTCATCAGATTACCGAGACACTAATGTCATCTATTCGAGTCGCCTTCATTTCAGCTGCATTGCTCAGGCAAACGAGGCACCAATGCCAACTAATCGAGACATTACCAGCTCAGTTGCATTGCTCAGGTAAACGAGGCACCAATGCCATCTAATCGAGACATCATCAGGTCAGTTGCATTCATCAGATTACCGAGACACTAATGTCATCTATTCGAGTCGCCTTCATTTCAGCTGCATTGCTCAGGCAAACGAGGCACCAATGCCAACTAATCAAGACATTACCAGTTCAGTTGCATTCATCAGATTACCGAGACACTAATGTCATCTATTCGAGTCGCCTTCATTTCAGCTGCATTGCTCAGGCAAACGAGGCACCAATGCCAACTAATCAAGACATTACCAGTTCAGTTTCTTTGCTCAGGTAAGCGAGACGCCAATGTCACCTAATCGTTATCATCAGTTCAGCTGCATGCTCACAATGTCAGATAAACGAGACAACAATCTCAGCTCGTATTCAAATCTATCATTCAATTCACATTGAACTCAATCAAAAGAAGTTATGTATGAAACAAAATAAAGAAAACAAACAAAGACTTGCCTTGTGCAATCGCAGTCTTCTCTCTTTCCGAGAAAATCTCTTCTTCGACGAGAATTCGTGGAAATTTACGCGATGACTCTAAATACAGAAGAACATGTTCTTCGTGCTTTGGTCCATCCAAGTGTTTCGCGACCAAACTCGATTTTGAATTGTTTCGGCTTGGACGGATATTCGTATGACAAACGTAGCAATGTAGTTCGGCCGGTGGTACATGTTTGATGCATTTGAGATTGTAACAATCTTTCACGTGCCAATCACTATCTTTAACGTGGCACACACACAGACATTTAGCACACTGGCAATCACAATTATTTGACTGCCACAAATGCATTATTAATAATTAAAACAATTAAATGTGATTGATGCAAAATAGCGAGAGCACTCAATTAGTCCGTAATCAAGAGAAAATGTGCGAAGAAGGGCGAATGTTTTATTAAAACTAAACAAAAACGACAAAATTGGTTTTGGCGGCAAAATGATGTTTGCACAATGAGCTTTGTGTGAAAGTAAATCAACAAAAGTAACTATTGCGGCAAATCATATTTTTGGAAATTGAACACGCCGCCAATTTGGCGCCTCCAATACATTTCTGTACAATTTTCAGTCTGCCGAAAAACGCCACTGCGTCACGTATTTTTTGAACAAGCAGCTTTTCTGCTATCAAAACAACATTTCAAATCAGCTGCACAGTGGCGTTAAACTTTTGTGTTCAGAAGACTTTACGGCCAATCTGAGGCCTACCCTATCTTGTCCCCTCAGTCCCGCTTGGTGCAAGGCTAGCAATGTTTGTTGAAGGCCACAACAACAGGCACCCATAGTGTCAGTCTATTGAGGAATGAGCCAATTATCGACAATCGAGATCTGTTGCTGCATTTGTGTTCTGCTGATGCCAGCACATCTGGTCGGCACACATTGGTTTATGAGTCTCAGAAGGACACCGATTTTATGGTTAAAAGCGAGATCGAGCCGAATGGTTCGATCGAGTGAAATTGTTCGTATTTGGCGTGTTAGGTTTCATGATTAACATACAATGACACAAACACACTGTTGCCATCGCGATTGCGAAGTGGCGAGCACAAACGGAGTCCATTTTATTACCTCGCTCATCTCTTTCGAGTCGAGCAAAGGCAAATGGAATGTGATACACCGTAGGAGTCCGTAACGGCCCAAGTGCAGTGAGACACCGAACAACACGAACACGCTGAATAAGCAATTGACAAAGATAACACTCCCTAACCTCTCACTGGTTCGTAAGTGAGCACTTTCCCTACACGTAATAAACACAACAAGTGCCAGAACACTTTTCCCCACTATCACCACACCTCCTTATCTTTCCACCCGCTATTTCCCCCCACACGGTCTATGCAACTAGTGGTTTGGTATAAAAGCGTCGCGCGCCGGTCACTCCTGACCGGTGGCCATCGGTCACACTCGAATGTGACTTTCCAGTCTGATTAGACTGACCACTAACAACTCTCTCCTCAACCTTTCAATTCTGCAGTCTTTGGGATTCCACTTGACTTGCTTTGTTCGTGAGACTCATCTCATCTACTAACGTTTCTCGTCTGTTTAAGTGAAGTTCACCGACGATCACGGTTGTGGTTCGCAGCATCAACATCATGCAACGGTGGTTTCAACTCAACTGAACGTACAACGATTCATCATCTCTCAACCGTTCAAGGTCCAGTGGTCATCACATCAATGTCCAGTGTCAACCTGAACTCACCTCTACTCATCTCAATTAACCCCTTTATTCTTTTGTTCATTATTTTCTACAATATCAAAATAAACCATCTTTTATTAAACAACGATTGTTGTTGTGTTTCATTTATTTAAGTTACCCTAAAAGTAGGATTGATCTCGTTCTAGACATAACATTTGGGTATGATCCGATTGTATCTCCCCAAAGTCTGATCTTTCCTACCGACATATACATCGAGGAACTGAATTAATCTTGATCGAATCGATTGACAAGTTGGTCAATGACACAGCTATTAATGCTAGACAGGTGAGACTGAAAAGACACGTTGTAATTGTTTTAATATGACAATTAAAATTTACCATAAATTTCAATCAATTTGGTGATTAAGCCAAAAACTTTGAAACCCATTCAAAGTAAAGCGAGTCAAATTGTGCAAATATTTTAAAACTCCGAATCGATTCGAGTTTTAAGCCGGAAAAACGGTCAAAGGAGCCCAAGTGATGAAACTTGAGTGTATGATGAAGATTTGCGATTGTTGAAAAATGATAAATAAAAGTAAACTTTATTATTTAGAATTAATAATTTAACAATAATCAAGTAACTTTCAATGAAATCGGTATAGATTGTTAACATTGTTTATTGGCGTAAATGTAAATGTACATTTTGTAGATTTGTAATGTGACTACTAAACATAGTAATTATACAGAGGTTAAAGGAGAACATGTTTGCGCAAGTGGACGAAATGATCCAAATGCTGTGAAATGGCATCACGAATCTGTGAAGACCCACTTTTGATGGTGAGCTGTACGAGGTTGGGAAAGATGAATGACACAACTCGACAGAATTGGTCTCCGTCAAATTGATCATCGTCCTCATCACAATAGAAACCAAACTTAGACATTGTAAGCATTTGAACTGATTTGAGTGTGGCCAAGTTGGATGATCGAGCGAGAGTGTGCAAATCGAGATCGAACCACTCAATCGACAGTCGAGACAGGTTGGTGAGTCGAGCAAGGTCGGCAATCAGGTCTGCATCGAAATTCTGTGATGAATAAATCAAAAATTGATTAAACAATGCATTCAGGTGAGATGGCACTCTCTTACTGGAGGGTCGATGATAAAGCTAAAGTGCAACAGTTGGAGAGCAGCAAAATGTGCACAGACAAATGAGAGCACTTGTGGATATGCATACAAGTTCAAATGGGTGAGACCACTGACCAGTTGAGCATTGAGTTGGGGCCATTGAGTCATGTCAGCCAATCTACACGATACCAACAAGTGCAAACTAGTGCAACTACGAGTGGCTCCGAGTTGGGGCACTATTTCGAGAATATTGTCATTCTCAAAAGTGAAGTGCTCCAGACGGGATAAAGTGGTCGAATTGAGAAGGCAAACATCGGGACAGTCCAATCGTTTCAGACTGATCAACGAGTCGATCTGGCCAGACAGAGCAGAGTGATGGGACTGGGCAATGCTCCACGAGAGTGGCAAGTGGAGAGTGGTGATACTCGATGACCAGTGGCCGAGTAGAGAGATGAGTGCTTCTGTACTGGAAGTGGTGCTGTCCAGTGGTGAATCGATTACCACAATTTCTACTTGAGGAAATAGTTTGGACAAAAGGCGAGTAAAATCTTTGGAGAGTGAAATTACACATGGGTTTTTGCTAGTTGGTCTGAGAACGACAGCAGAACAGTGGTTGCCAAAGTCGAGCAAGTAATTGAATCGATCGGTCAAATAGGCAAAGTTGACGCGACCATTGAGTGATGCAATCACAATCGATCGCTTCTCTCGACAAATGTCCTCAATCAGCACAATCCATCGTTTGCACACAGCTCGAATCACAATCAACTTGGTCACTTCCAATTTACACAAAACTGTTCGCAATATTTCGTTGGGTAACGAGTTGATCTGCTTCTTCTTTTGTGTCGCCATCATCTGCTCCACCAAATTCACGAGTTCGCTTTCCATTTTGTGTGTTGGAGTTTTTCGACGAATTGAGTGAAAAAATCAACTTGAGCGATGAGTTTACGTTTCAGTTGTTCGCAGTTCACTTCGAGACGTTCCTTGAATCGATCCAGGAATTAGTGGAATCGAGTGAGACGAAGGCGAAACACGAGAAATGGACAGAAGTGAATTTAGAGTCGAAAGAAACAAGAACTGATCGACGACTCGAGAGACAACAACTTTTCCGTCTAAAAACTATTTTCACTCGGTGGGGTGGAAATGGTTGCACTTGCAGTTGTATTTTTTGCTGTACTGACAAAACTGTGACAGTTTAACAGTTAACTTTAACTGTCTGCTCTGTTGATTTCTCCTTTCTCTCCCTTTCTCGTGTTTCACCATGCCTCGTCTCATCCGATTGCACTCGTTCCTAGATCGATTCGAGGAACGTCTCCAAGTGGACTGTGAACGACTGAAGCGTCAACTGCTCGCTCAGGTTGATGAACGATTCGGATTTATTCGTGAAAAGGTGAGCCAACTTCGAAATCAATTCTGTTGTGGTGGTCAGTCTCGATCTGCTCATTCTGTCCAAATGCAATTGTCTGATGATCCACCAGTGGAGACAGTCCAACTCGATGAGTGGAAGAAGGAACAAGCTGCTCTGGTGGAGTCGAGTGGAGATGTTGCGTGCACTTCAAATGGCCGTAAACGCAAGTCATCATCCACTTGTGGAACTGTCACAAGCAAACGACACAAGACTGGCACTGTCAATGATGGACCAGACAAGCATCAATGCAAGTCAGCAGGATGTGACAAATCATTTGTTTTGAAAACTGATTTGGCTCGACACGAACTCATCCATCTGGGCGTCAAGCCTTTCTCGTGCACTTGGCCCGACTGTCGCTATTCGGCTGTGAGAAAGGGTCATATCGTTGCACATGTTCGTGTCAAGCATTTCAAGATACCTGCACTTGTGAAAGAACAGGCCCGACTCAACATTGAGGACAATCGCAATCCAGACGATTACGTTCAGGTGGATAACCAACTGCTGGAACGTCGACTCGAGTGAGATGTTTGCACATTGATTTATTCCATTTTGGCTCAATGTCACCGTTGCTTTTGTATTCCTAAACATTTAAAATAAATCTGTACAATCTTTCTTCCTGCAAAGTGTAATTCAAATTATTTATTGTACTTTGTGTTCAATCCAAATCAAAATTAAACTCGAATGTTTTGTTAAATTATTCGGTAATCATGACTGCAAAATGAGTGATCCTGCAGAAAGAAAGTAAATCTTTGAATCCATTGAAACTTTTGATCATATCTATCATAAAATTTTTGTCACGAATGCAGAACAAACATATTTGACAATATAAAATTGTCATGAAAATTTAAAACTAATCTTTTCATTTTCCATTTTCATTCAACAAACATTGTTCGTTTCAAACAACCAAACAAACAACCAAAACTACTGTCACCAATCGATTCCACTTCCTTCATTTACAAAGGGACAACCAATTCCAATTCAAACGATTCACAATTTATTGTTTGAGATGCTTTAGATCAACTTTTGATTTGTTAACAAACGTGAAATCTCGTCTTATCTTCACTTTCATGCAATTTACAACACTTGCACACCAAGACGAATGTCACCAATCGATTCCTCGTCATTCAATTAGTAAAGTACAATCACAATGCAAATTAACACACAAATTCACAACAATCCAAACTAAAGTCAAACCAAATCAAAACAACCAATGTTGATCAAAAGTAAGTTTAATTACAAAATATTGAGTACATTGAGACAATGGAACACAAAACATGAAACCGTTTAAATATTAATCGAAAATGTCAATATTATGTTTTCGCAAGTGTGCAAATCGATTGTACAAATGTTGCTCAACTTCATGTTGCACTCTCTGTATGCTTTGAGTTTTGTCACGAATTGCAAGTTCAAACTCGACCAAATTGGGAAAAACCACCGACAAGACACGAGTCAATTCATGGGCAGTGATGTGCTGATCTATTCGGTCATAGATTGTGCCAACAATTGTGCAAGTCACCACAGAAGTAAGCGAAATGAGTTCATCATCTTGTGCAGCTTGTTTCAACTGGGCAAAGTCAATTCCGACTATGACAAGCTCAAGTTCAGCCAAGTGAGTCAGTTTGCCAAGATCGCGTATCACAGTTGGTGTCAAAACAAGGCCAAATGGGTAGTGCTGAGAAATGATGATGATTATAACTTTAGTTACTGAAACAATGTCACTTACACAAAACTTCAAATTGAGATGCTTCAACGATGTTTGACAGTGCTCAGTGAGATAGTGCACCACCAATGGCCCATCAATGTGTCCATTTCGAAAGTGAATTCGCAAATGAGTGACATTGACCAACCAGTGCGGATTGATGTTGTGCCACTGACGAACGAGATGAAAGGTCAAGTCTGCTCCAAAGTGGACACAAACACACCATGGCCCAAGCTGAGACACCAGTCCGTGGTGAGCATCAACATGCTCATTCCATCCTCGAGTGTCTATTGAGAAGTGCTCCAATTTGGACAGAGTTAAAGGTGAGAGGCGTGGTAGAGCTGAAACAAACGGTCCTTCAAGGTCGAGTTGTTTGAGTGATGCCAACGAGTTGATGTACGCCACAAAGTCACAAACTCGAGCTTTTCCTTTAAACAAAAAAGTTGTGGTAATCATATAAAATGAAAATATATTTACCAAAACAATTAATAGACAGTTGCTCAATGTTGGGAAAGAGTCTGAGAAGTGATCGCAAACAGCAAACAGGTGTCCTTCTACTCAAAAGCAGCTGTACAAAATGCTTCTTCGTTTGGCCAAATGCAAAGAATCTACTCTCAAAGTCAGAATAATATGCAGGTGATTGCACAAGCAAACACTTTTCGAGTGCGCAGTAGTATTCGATGAGTGCTCGCCACCGAGTGGACACCAGTCGCAGACGAATCAACTGCACCACATCATCGTCTAGTTGCAATTTGACCAAAATGAGCAGCATCACTTCGTTGGGAAGATGATTGATCGGTCCGCCATCGGTGGGATTCGATTTTATGAGACCAAAAGAGGAGGTGACTGAAGATTTGTTTTGTTTGAGGTTTGTAAAGCAATCATTTGGACTTATGAGATGATGACTTAATGCACAATTATCTTTACTTGGTGTTCACTATTATTACATGATAATGGGCAATTTGTTGGAGTTGAAAATGTGTACAGATACAAAAGCTTTCCTCCGATGACATTTTCCTTTCAATGATTTCTCTCCTTAAAAAGTGAATTTTCAAAGAGATTTCTGAAATGTCTCATGAATAGCACAATTGTCCATTTTTAGCATTCTGGTGGCACGAATCAAATGTGTAGAGCGCATTCCATCGGCATGCCGTCACGTAACACCACACGATCATTCAAACTCACCAGTAGCAATCATAAGAACTTGCAGAGCATTCACAATTTTGAAAGAAAATCTTTAAACCTTGAAATTGTCCTCAAATTTCTGACTTTGATCCTTCAAGACATTCTTGATAATGTAGATCGTTTTCAAGTTAAAATTTAGATAAACTTGAAATCCCAAATAGAAAGACACAAACAGCCAAACAGGAGTGCATGCAATCAAATAGAAATCACAATTAAACCAAAAAGTAAATCGCATTTGCATGATTCAAGCAGCATGAATGAAGCGTTCCTAATTGTTGGCGGAGAGAATGTTTAAGTAAAACTGAAGAAAGGTGAAATAGAGAAAATTGAAGATCAAAATGTAGATTGCGATGATTTGACTTGTGCCGTGATGCATTCAACTTGTGATTATGGAGGAACTTGATTTTAATTGTGAATCTAAAAGTATTTATTTGTTGATTTTAATTTAATTAATTGTAAAATTTCTCCCCAAAAAAAAGTAGTTTAGTATAGGTGCACAAAAAGAATAAGATAGTCAGTTCATGTTGATTATCGCCTAGTACACACACACATTAGACTTTGCTGTATTTGTCATCAAACATCACGTATACATTTGAACACACAATCAGTAGTGATCGAATGTAAACACACACAAAAACACATGACGCATGAAGCAGGTGTAAACTGACCCTTGGTCAGTCATGAAGACGCCAGAGCACGTAAACATCAGAGCAAGTACGCGTACGCATAAGCAAATGAGTCGATGGATGCACTACATTGGACAACAATCGAAATGTGCGTATTTTGGCAAAGTTCGTCAACATCATGAGACCAGAACAAACAGCCAGATGACCGGAAAATTTCCAATGACGTTTTTCGTGGAGCTGATTATTTAAGTAAACGCCGCGCAAGTGAATATAAGCAATGAGCAATGATCAATTCAAGATCGATCACTTGGGACTCGATCAGGAGCATCATTTGGACGATCTCCTCACGAAGCAAGTGAGACTGGTCACTTGTCTATGCGAGTCACCCAGGACCCAAGAAGTCTCTCCTGAACAAACGGTCCAACATCAGTTCACTGGCAACTAAGGACGATCCGATTTCCCGGCTGATTCATTTGCAGACGTGTTGACGAGAGTTTGGGCGCCAAACTCGTTCCTTTCAGTGGATTGTGTTTTCAGTTTGTGTGTTATGTGTCAAAAACTAATAAAAATTTCGCACCTCAACACAGGCCTATGACTTGATCAATCACAAACTGTTCAGAGATAAGATTACACGCAAACGATGGCTATAATCTCAGCTTCGTAGTGTGAAGAAACACAAAATAAGTTCAACTGTCAAACTAACAAGTCAAATTGTTCGTCACGCAATTGGTCAATAATTGGCATTTGATCATCATCGAACATGTCCTCCTAAATATTTGCACAATTTGACTCGTTGGACTTTGATTTGTAACTTTGAAATGATTGTAAAGAAACTTCTGTAAAAAGTTTAAAAATATAGTTCTATAATTCAAATTGGCAAATCGGCAAAATGGCAAAATGGCAAAATGGCAAATTGGCAAAAGGCAAATTGGCAAAATGGCAAAATGGCAAATTGGCAAAATGGCAAAATGGCAAATTGGCAAATTGGCAAAATGGCAAATTGGCAAATTGGCAAAATGACAAATTGGCAATTCTCTAATAAATTTGTGTTGTGTTTAAGTAGTCGTATGAGCAGTATTAAATGTATTAAAAGATTGTATCGATGTAATCAACATTATTATCATCATTTGAAGAAGGATATGCAAAATATTAAAAATGACAGCCAAATATACTGGTCGGATTTAAAAGTGTAAGATATTTGAACGATTGTGCCATATGGCAGTGCCATAATGGCTCACACAAACAATTTATTGCACACATTCCAAAGTATAAAATGCCAAATGTGCATTTTATTAATGATTTAGTAAATGTTATTACATTTTGTAAATCCAGGACTCAATTATTAGAATGTTTATAATCACCAACAATGAAAACCAACATTTTTCAACATAGCGAAAAGTCTCAACATGGCTACTCATTTTGGACTGCTACTGTTTTTATTGTGGGTGAAGTCTGTGGTGATCTGTAAAATAGCATGTTTCTTTTTAAATTATTTTGTTTATTTTGTTAAATATTTTTTTAGCTGGACTTTTATCACTGCCACATGCTCAAGCAGGTTGGACTGGTCTGGCCGTAATTGTTTATTGTTCATTTTGTGCTGCAATGTCAGGATTTTGTTTAGCGGAAAGTTGGCTCATACTAGAGGAACGCTATTCACAGTATCGAGACGGTTTGACCCGGAAACCTTTTGCAACGATAGGATTTCATGCATATAGGTCTGGTGGCTAATTTGACTGCCAAATTCATTCATCTATCTCACAGTAAATGGATTCCGATTACCGCAGCAATTTAAATCTCAAACATTATGATTAAAATTTCTGACAAATGCAACAGGATTGCAATAGTTAATAATTTTTTAAATCGGAATACCTAGATTGAATTATTTAACGGAAAACAGGTTGCCAGCACTCTTCTTTGGTCTAGTATATTTTCGTCGGATCACATCTTCATACAAATCAGCCAACACGCTGCGACTCTCCTTGAGCGAACTCCAAACGCTCGTTTCCCGAATGATTGGAGCGTGCAAATTGACAATCTGAATGCACTTCTTCTTTAGCATTACAGCGTTGTGCTTATCAGCTAGCAGTAACCACTTGGCAGATTGTTGAATGTTTTGTGAAGATTTGATTTCTAGTTTCCCTAAAAGTATATTCTCGCAGATTGACTTCAACGAATCGAGTTGGTACTATTGGCAATGAAATGAAATGAACTCCATATAATCAATGCTATCACTTATTATGTACCAATATAAATTACCTTATCAGATAGAGGCAATAGTCTGTCTGCTAATGTTTCCACTTGATGCGCCACTCCAGTATAGATAAATCTTAACATCACCTCAAATAACGGCATCTCTTCGTCTATTGTACAAAGCATATTTAGACTATTGATCACTATTTCATGTTTGGCGAATGTTAGCTCAAATGCTCTAGATTGCGCTATAAGAACTTTTCTGTGCGCATGGAGCCTTATATTGCAGTATTCGGGGTTTGAAAATTCGAATATAACATCACTTGATTCTCGATTTGTGAAAACCGCATTGAGGTCCGGCATAATTTTTGAAGGAATTGTTACGGAAGTGCAGCTCGATTCGCCAACCAAATTCACCTGTATATACCATCATCAGTCATAATAATCATCATTTGATCGTTTTTTTTGTAACCAATGTATAAATACCTCACAAATTATCCTTAAAATGTCATCCGGCAATAATCGAGTGGAAGTAAAATAATTTCTATCGAATGGTTCAATACAACTTAGTTCGGTTTCTCCTTCAAACAATTTCAAAAACCCGCCTGAAAAAAACGGCAGATTAAAAATAAATATATTAGAAAACAAATCCACATATACTTTTGGCACAGAATATGTGTCCATCCTTGTTCAGTATCGATATATGTACACACATTTGTACATTTTGTTCTGCACTTTTATCAAGGCACAGATAGATGGACATTTTGTCTCGTGTTTGTGAGAGATTTGTGTACATTCGCAGAACGAATCGAACTGGATTTGAGCCGAGTGTGATAAATGTCGGCGATTGAACATAGTCGCGAAATTGTTGTTTACTAAAGTTTGGTATTGACCATTCATGGTGAGAGGTCGCGACCATAGTTGTCCGTCCGAGGCTCGACACGATTGGAGACGAGATGTCACGCGCCTTTGTTAGTGCTTCGCTAAGCCTAATGCCTTTTCTCTGTGCTGCTAGTCGAGCGTCGACTGTTCAAATCACTGGCGCGACAACTAGAGTAGAAATAGTGCATTGAAAAGACCGTTGAATTACTGCGGCTGTAAACAACACAGCAACCGAATGCTTCTGTGTGAATGAGACACTTTATGTTTGACATTTTCAATCTTGAAACTTCTGAATTCATTTGTTTTGGATCAATTTGTCAACAAGCAATTTGAATTAACGTCAACAAGTCAGTGAAAATGTATTCTACTCCAAATCAAGCAAGTAGGCCTGTTTTTGGCACAATTAACTCGAACAGCAACGGTTTTACACCGGTTCTAGCGGGAATCTCGTTGGAACAGTATAAGAAAAGAGTATTTGAAGAGTCTGAGCAATCAGATGATATCGAAAATTATTGTCAACAAGTCCGTCCTATGAAAAAGCACAAACCAACAAAGAGAATGACCTTTGAGGAGGTTTTCGCAAGTGATCCCCGATGTAAAGTCTTCCATCGAGCTAGTCCTCATGATTTCACATGTATTGAGTGCCTGGAGATGATCCACATGTCCAAGCCAGACAAATTCAAGTTAATTCGTCATCTCAGTAGTAACAAGCACCAGAATTCTCAATTAGCGCCACGAATTGACGGACTGAACAGCACAGAGGCACTGAAGGAACAAACTATTTTCGAAAATTATTGTTTTGTTGAGCGCAATGAAAATAACCTTTATTACTGCAATATTTGTTATTATTCAGACACAAAAAAGACATTCCCAAGAGTGAGAACCGAAGCAGCAATCGAGTATCATGCCAATTTCAACCCATTTCATAAGGAACGATTTGCCCAGCTACTTGGTCTGCCATTTGACAAGTTTAGTGACAATTGTAGCCCTGATTTACATAAGAAGATGAAAAAGCCCACGGAACCAGAAAAGAAACACGAAATAATGAAACAAGTGATGTCAAAGTTGGAGGACAAAAGCGCGTTTGAAATTGAAGAAAGGCAAATTCGACTTAATGACGATATCTGTGCTACTTCGTTTCACTTCAACTGTACTGCCTGTGAAGTTCAATTTGATCCACTGGTGTATCCTTACTATTTGAAGCACAGTGCGATTGAACATTTGAAATGTGACAAACATAAGCAAGCAGTGGTCGATAAAGAAAATGGAGTGATTAAATTGAAATATGTCCGACAAGGCGCAGCAAATGGTCGACATTACACCAAGTTCGATAGATTCGCTGAACATGACCCGATCAAACCTCGATACACTCGCGCTGAGAAAGCAATGGAGGTGGCTCACTTTGTTGTCAAGTCCGGCATGTCGTTTAACAGCTGCTCAAATGACAACAAATCGATTCTTATTAAAGAATTCGGGCAAGTGTACTCGAGGAAAGTGATTTCGCGTGGTTTGAGATTATTGTCCGCAGGTAATTTTGTATACTTTAAATTCATATTTGATTTATTTAAATACTTAAACATCATAGACATTTATAAGGTCCTTCAAGAGAAGATAAAAGACCATCGAATCACAATGATGGTGGATGAAACCAACCAAAAGCCTGGTCGCTTTGTAGGATTGATTGTCGCCACACTGGACACTGAACCTGTGCAATTCTACAAGCTTACCCTACGCTATATCCCCAAAGAAGTCAGCTGTGATGCTATCTACATCAGCGACTTTATCTTTGATGAGCTGGAAAGGCTGTGGCCTGAGGGTCCCAGGCCAGACCAATGCGTAAGTCTCATCTCGGACGCTGTCTCCTACATGGAGGCAGCAGCTAACCGACTCAAGGATGCACCAATAACACAGGACATTGTGCAGGTGAAGTGCCTTGTCCACGGCTTGCATCGATTATCCGAAGAACTGTGCCAACTGTGTCCAGAACTGCATCAATTCCTTTCACTCTTCCAAAAGGTAATTTCAGTTGGGTTATATTTAATATGAATCGGTAATATATAATATTTTAGGTCTACAAAAGGTCGGACCATCGCGAACATCTCCTCAAAAAGAGCATTGCACAAAGCTATGACAACTATTGTGCTCCACCTGAGTTCATCCAGGTGAGGTGGACAACATTCCTCACATTAGCCGGCTATACTAAGCATTTCTTTAGAGGTATAGTCGAATATGTAGTGAGCGAATTGGTTGTTCCACTAAAGAATGGCAAAGATGACGAGTGCTCGGACATATGGAAGTTGAAGAACCTGGTCGAGACGAAAATTGCGCTTATTTACCAACAGTTGACCTTTGTCTACCACTACATCGGTCTAAATCGCATACTTCGAAGTCTCGAAAGGCCTGACACTCTCCAAGCTGAACTTGTCCATGTCCAAAGTGCCATCGATTTGGTCTCAGGTGTGGTGGATCGCTTCGACCAGAACACTCATGATTGTCTTAAGGCGATAAGCGTCTACAAGAAGCTCATATGGGTGATTAAGAAGAACAGCGATCTCCCAATTGTGGTTGCACGGGCAAAGGAAGATCTCGCATACGCCAACATGCCACTCTCCTCTGCCACACTTGAAAACTGGTTCTCGATGTTTCGAGTATGCCACAATCAGTGTCGGCCAATGTCAACTACAACCACCTGTGACTATGTACTTTGCAAGACGAACATTCCAAGGTACATTGAGCCAAGCCAATCACAGGATAAGGTAATTTAGCTTTTCGATAATTTATATTAATAATTCAAAAATATTCTCATAAATTGCTCAAAAATTGATAAAGTTGCAGAATGTCTACACTTCGAATTCATAAAATCTACTCAAAAAAGCTGTTGTTTCCTACCTGACATACTTTCAAACACAAATTTCGCTACTGATCAGAAAACATCGATTCAAAGTTGGGATTAGATTTTCTTTATACATTTAATTAATTATTTTATAATTCAACAGCGAAAATTGCCTCAGGATTTTGGTCCGAGCTTTGATCCCAAACCGAAAAGGCCAATTCATTTTTTCGTGACTGAACCGCAATTCGATTCTCCTGCAACGATGGCCAAAATTCGCACACGGCAGCACTATTCCATCACTGAAGCACCAATGGAATTTAGAGGCATTCTCAACTTTCCACCATTGCCACAATGGTCAATCGATTTGCAAGTAAACATGAAACGAAAACGGCCACAACAAGTCAAATGTTCGTCAAACAAAAGAAACAAGAACATTCAACCAATTTCCACAAAGCAAAGTGACCAAATGGCTTTTGATGATTTCGATCTCGTATGCGAAAAGCCAATTCCCTTCTTGTCCCAACCAAAACAAGGTTTAACCACAACAATACAAGTCAGCCAAGATTGTCCAACAAATTTGCATACTGCAGCACCTTCCAATGATGAAATCCATTGTGTGGCCGACCAGCAGCCAAACCATCCCCAATTGAACAATCTCCCAATAGCTGGTATTGTCAAAAGTAACGCAAAGCCACATCGCCTAAATCGAGTTCAATTGAAACAACCAAAGCCCACTAAAGTTCAAAAACCAAAACAACAAACCGAACCAAAATTGTCTCAAAATGAAATCAAGACTAATACAAACAAAACATCAACTCGAACTTCATCTAGAAAGAGAAATATACCTGTAAGATTTCGTAATGACTAAACGATTCCTTAAATTCAATATATTTGTCATTGATTCTATTTGTTAAATTAAAATTGTAACTATCAATCTTGTTCTTTTCTTAAATTATGTTTAAATTATGGTTTGACGCTTTAATTGAGTAGCTAATTAAGCTTATTGAATGTTCGATTGAGTATTCAATCCATTAATATCTAATTGCCATTACAAATGCAGTGAAATACAAATCTGTTTGAAGAAATCAACTTTATTGACGATAGTATATAGTATATAGTCGACTATAATAACAAATCGACAAACAGGCAACAGCAACATCATTTACAACACATTGTGGTGTGGCTTGTAGTAGCAGCATAAACAACGCTAAGCAACATCTCGTCTCCAATCGTGTCGAGCCTCGGACGGACAACTATGGTCGCGACTGGTAGCGAAGTGATTGTTTGGCTATGAGTTGCCACATCGCATTGAGGCTTCATGGTCCACGGCTCGGTCAAGTCATCAATTGCATAATATGAGTTGAGCGGAATCATTTCGGTCACTGATGAATAGTGACTCCATAGATGGTACTGTAAAGTATACAAGTTTAATATGATTTTAATGACTTGTTGCTTGCAATTCAAGTTAATACTTCGAATAATAGTTTTAGTTGATTTGTGGAATTTGATTCAATTTTAGTGTTTTTCCGGTTTAAGTAAGTAAAAACTTGCCAATTTTTAATTAAGCAACTTTCTGCGTTCATAATTCAAAAACAAAAATTAATAGCAAATCGTCTGTGAAAATTCTATTCAAACTCACTTAAAAAGTATTTTCTATCATTTGCATCCAAAATTGAAATCGATACTCGAGCTCGTTGCATTTGTTTATTATTGGACAGTAAATCAAAATATACTGCCATGCGATCAGCCTCCCATTTGGGATAGAGCCTCACAATGAATCTCAATTGTTGGTCACTTTGGGGTGAAAATTTGCTCGACTCGATATAACTCGTGTGCTCCTGAATGGTCTGACAATAGAAATCAAAATTTTCGATTGTCCATTTGTGGGCGAGAGTAGTGTGCTGGGTGATACACTCACTGGTGTTCCGGTTAGTAAGTTGGTTATTGAAAATATTTTGAATTACCATCTTTTCTTCGGGGTTGTCAAATTTAGTTTGATTTTCAACAGTAAAGTCTTCCTCATCGATAAACTCGACCTGAACATCTTAATATGTGAATATATTGTCAACATCTCCATCAACTTACCTCACAATGAACTGTAACTTTATTCTCAATTATCAGCAAATTGGCTGTGTTGGACAAATCTTCATAAGAAATGTATTCACCCCAGCCCCATGTATCATTGTGGTTGAATCTGTTTTTAATTCCTTTATGTAATTACAAATTGCATTGCTGTAATAATTAATAAATCTATTGATAATCAAAATTATTCATACTTTTTGTGTTAAATTTAAATCCAAAGCCATCGATAAGTGATATTTCGAATTCACATGTCACTTGTCGCTTTTCGATTGTTTCAGCAACTAAAAACATTGACAAATATTCTCGATTGTCTTCATTTGGCCCATTTGGGTACATTTTAAGAAAAAATCGATGTTTGTCGGAGCGTGCGAAGCAGCGGAGACTATACCATCGCTTTTGGCACTTTACTGTCAATTATCCAGCCAAAACTACCATACCAAATTATACCAAAATTTAAGGGTAGTTTCTGGGCATAGTCTAGATGTGCAGTAAATAGGTGGTTACACTGAAAACTCAAAGATAAGATAAGACTAGTGGCGCCACCTAGTGGTGACTTTTGAAACTACATGTAATTGTTTACTGGGAGTATCATGACATGTACACATATGTATAATAGTTTGCAAAAGGGTATTTTGGACTCAATGGTTTAGTTTTCAAGAAGCTCATCGAAAAATCTAGATTTAATGTACGAGAGTGTCTGACAGCAGTACATCTGTGTCTGTTTTGTTTACATCTGTTTTGTGTTGTCAGCTGTTGCTGTTATGACCATGGTTTGTGATATTTTGAGTTTTGGTTTGTTTGTTTGTTTTTGTGCTTTTTGCAAGCCAGATCTACTCTTTGTGTCGCATAATTCTCTTTATTTCAAGATATATTTTGCCTTTAATATTTTCAACATCAATCCGCCACCTAAACATGCAGTCTGTTTTGGCATTTAAATGTAACAATGTGTGGAATAATTAGTGACAATGAAGAAACCAAGTTACCAGTTTTACTAAATGTGTGTTCGGTTAACCACGGTTACCACACTTAATGGTCACATGATCGTCATTCATCATGTCCACCTTCAAGCAATCCCATTGCACATCAGTTTGCCACGAATATCTTCCAACGCCATCCACCGTGTTTTGCGCAACTGTGGCTCAACTCAGAGTTAGTTCCCCAATCAATTCAATAATCATTTAAATATTACCTTTTTTGAAACAGCACTTTTCATGTCGAATAATCGACACTCTGTACAGTACTTGCAATTTGATATTTTTCAAAAATGAACTACTCGAATAAATGGTATCTTTAAACAATGAGTAATTCACATGTATAGTCAAATGTGTAGCAGTGGGACAGAGCCAGAGATTAGACACAAAATGTGGCCCTTGAAAATCGATCGTTTCCAAGGGAATGTCTTTCCAAAAATTTTCTTTTTCATATTTACTAAAATTGGCAATGTACACATTATGTGTAAGCAAAATCTTATCGCAAATTTCATGATATAATATACGAGATGATTGGTAATAATTTGAATTCATTTTAGCCACACATAATTTTATTTTTCATAATTTACAAAACAGAATGAAAACACCCATGTACTAAAAGCAATATACCTATGTCTGTATTGACACTTATTATCTTTAAAATGCAGCACTAAGTTACAGGTAAGTTATTACTACTTGTTGTCACTATCACAGATTGGCCAAAACTATGTGACACTTTTATAATGGCAATCAAACTCATTTGATCGTATGTTTACTGTGTCAAGAGAAGGTTAGTTAGTTAAATGTTAGTTAGACGGTGACATTTTATGATAAGTGAAATTAGACAGCAATAAATCATCAACATCGGTTATCATTTGCTCCTGTTCAGAAGTCAAATGCACATTTTGAAGTTGAATATTAGAAAAATGGGCTTCAGGCAAACCCACCACAGTGAATCCCAATGTTCCAATTTGGACAGAGTTAAAGGTGAGAGGCGTGGTAGAGCTGAAACAAACGGTCCTTCAAGGTCGAGTTGTTTGAGTGATGCCAACGAGTTGATGTACGCCACAAAGTCACAAACTCGAGCTTTTCCTTTAAACAAAAAAGTTGTGGTAATTATGCAAAATGAAAATATATTTACCAAAACAATTAATAGACAGTTGCTCAATGTTGGGAAAGAGTCTGAGAAGTGATCGCAAACAGCAAACACTTTTTGTGTGCGCAGTAGTATTCGATGAGTGCTCGCCACCGAGTGGACACCAGTCGCAGACGAATCAACTGCACCACATCATCGTCTAGTTGCAATTTGACCAAAATGAGCAGCATCACTTCGTTGGGAAGATGATTGATCGGTCCGCCATCGGTGGGATTCGATTTTATGGGACCAAAAGAGGAGGTGACTGAAGATTCCATTCTTTTGCGATTCATTTTGAGCAGACCACCAAATGAGGAGACGAGTGAGCGCACTGACCATTTGATGGCTTTCATAGCAATGGCTAGTTTGGAGTCCATTTTGGTTTAAAATGTAGACAGAAGATGTGGAGTGAACAAAACGAACAAGGAGACAAACTCGGCACAGAAGCTGAACAAAACAAAACTGTCTAGCCACAGATATATCTGTGTTGATAAGACAAAACATTGACACAGCTGACTGTAAAAAGTTCACGCAAGACATGTCACAAGTAAGTTAACTGATAAAACATTGACATTGAAAGCATTGTGAGTCACTGTGAGAATGGCAATGAGTATCAAACTGATGATTCAAACAGATAGTAAGTATTACTACTGTGCATATGTTGAGTCCAAATGAACAAATGATCCACTCTAATTAGTGTAATAATGCAACTTTCACGGTGAATTTGACGAAGAGCCAAACTCGGATTATCAAGTTCAAAACAACAAAATGAACCTTTAAGACAGAGCAAATTCTAATACGAGATATTTTGAAATTTTAATTATACAGAAAAGACATGTTCAACAAATATTACATATATGAGATGTGTACATTAGAAAGTAGCTATAGTCCTAGCTAATCGAGTCAATTGTTCATTGGCCGGAAAGTTGGCCATTTAAATCAAAAAGTAAATCGCATCTGCATGATTCAAGCAGCATGAATGGAGCGTCCCTGATTGTTGGCAGAGAAAATGTTCAAGTAAAACTGAAGAATAGTGAAATAGAGAAAATTGAAGATCAAATTGTAGATTGCTATGATTTGACTTGTGCCGTGATGTCTTCAACTGTTCAGAGATAAGATTGCACGCAAACGATAATCTCAGCTTCGTAGTGTGAAGAAACACAAAATGAGTTCAACTGTCAAAAATTATTGAACGAATCAAAAGTGCACTCACGAATGCACTCATTGGCACATTAATCGTCAGATACACGACAAACAGTCTTCCATAAGTTCGCTTCAGTGCAAACATCAACTCAAATGTTTGAACATCATTTCGAATGAACACTCAAATCATTTTAAAATATTATGATCGATTAATCGAACCATTTGCAATCGTTTCTACATGCAAGCCCAAGTCAAACTGTTTGTCACGCAATTGGTCAATAATTGGCATTTGTCTCTGTTTTGATCATCATCGAACATGTCCTCAAGATCATAAGTGAGAGATCGCACAATTTGCATCACTTGAGTGTCTTTAATCATTTTCCTACTTAAAACTCGAATCGATTCGGCATTTGGAAATATTTGCACACAATTTGAATCGTTTTACTTTGATTGGTAACTTTGAAATGATTGTAAAGAAGCTTCTGTAAAAAGTTTAAAAATATAGTTTATCATTCAAATTGGCAAAATGGCAAAATTGTTTTATATTTCCCAAAACTGTTCACAAAGTGCAAGAGATGGACGAGAATCTGAGTTGGAGTAGTCTGAGAAATTGTAGATTTCAATTAACAAGAGATGGACGAGAATCTGAGTTGGAGTAGTCTGAGAAATTGTAGATTTCAATTAACAAGAGATGGACGAGAATCTGAGTTGGAGTAGTCTGAGAAATTGTTGATTTCAATTAACAAGAGATGGACGAGAATCTGAGTTGGAGTAGTCTGAGAAATTGTTGATTTCAATTAACAAGAGATGAACGAGAATCTGAGTTGGAGTAGTCTGAGAAATTGTTGATTTCAATTAACAAGAGATGGACGAGAATCTGAGTTGGAGTAGTCTGAGAAATTGTAGATTTCAATTAACAAGAGATGGACGAGAATCTGAGTTGGAGTAGTCTGAGAAATTGTAGATTTCAATTAACAAGAGATGGACGAGAATCTGAGTTGGAGTAGTCTGAGAAATTGTAGATATCAATTAACAAGAGATGGACGAGAATCTGAGTTGGAGTAGTCTGAGAAATTGTTGATTTCAATTAAAAAGAGATGGACGAGAATCTGAGTTGGAGTAGTCTGAGAAATTGTAGATTTCAATTAACAAGAGATGGACGAGAATCTGAGTTGGAGTAGTCTGAGAAATTGTTGATTTCAATTAACAAGAGATGGACGAGAATCTGAGTAGGAGTAGTCTGAAAAATTGTAGATTTCAATTAACAAGAGATGGACGAGAATCTGAGTTGGAGTAGTCTGAGAAATTGTTGATTTCAATTAACAAGAGATGGACGAGAATCTGAGTTGGAGTAGTCTGAGAAATTGTTGATTTCAATTAACAAGAGATGGACGAGAATCTGAGTTGGAGTAGTCTGAGAAATTGTTGATTTCAATTAACAAGAGATGGACGAGAATCTGTGTTGGAGTAGTCTGAGAAATTGTAGATTTCAATTAACAAGAGATGGACGAGAATCTGAGTTGGAGTAGTCTGAGAAATTGTAGATTTCAATTAACAAGAGATGGACGAGAATCTGAGTTGGAGTAGTCTGAGAAATTGTAGATTTCAATTAACAAGAGATGGACGAGAATCTGAGTTGGAGTAGTCTGAGAAATTGTTGATTTCAATTAACAAGAGATGGACGAGAATCTGAGTAGGAGTAGTCTGAGAAATTGTAGATTTCAATTAACAAGAGATGGACGAGAATCTGAGTTGGAGTAGTCTGAGAAATTGTTGATTTCAATTAACAAGAGATGGACGAGAATCTGAGTTGGAGTAGTCTGAGAAATTGTTGATTTCAATTAACAAGAGATGGACGAGAATCTGAGTTGGAGTAGTCTGAGAAATTGTTGATTTCAATTAACAAGAGATGGACGAGAATCTGAGTTGGAGTAGTCTGAGAAATTGTTGATTTCAATTAACAAGAGATGGACGAGAATGTGAGTAGGAGTAGTCTGAGAAATTGTTGATTTCAATTAACAAGAGATGGACGAGAATCTGAGTTGGAGTAGTCTGAGAAATTGTTGATTTCAATTAACAAGAGATGGACGAGAATCTGAGTTGGAGTAGTCTGAGAAATTGTTGATTTCAATTAACAAGAGATGGACGAGAATGACGCTACTATTTCCAGTTCGTCCATAAATGCACAATCACTTGGCATGGGAAGCATCTTCCATTCCAACTCCAAGCACCGGTCAACTTGAGCCTGATATTGGACCAGTTCTTGTAGATACGTCTGAGCATTGTGCTCTCGTCGAGTGTTCTTGAGACCGGCGGTTTGATTAGTTACAATTCAATTTTAATAATCCTTAGTAAATCAATTTATTGATAATTCAATTACAAATATTACAATTGTAAATTTTAGCATTAAACTGATTCCAAATTAATCAGATTCAAAATGAAGAAGTGATTGTCTTTTTAAAAATGTCAACTTCATGTCTCAACCATTGGCCGGTTCAGCACTTGCTGGCTTTTTACACGAAATATTCTTGCTCTGTGAACTTTTGAGCTTTCCAGACTTGGCCTTTGACTCAGGCTGCGATGCATTTGCCTGCCCATTTGACTTTGTCGAGCACTTGACGATGCTTGAAATCTTTGCTTCCGATTGTTTGTTTTTGGCTTGCCAAATTCTGCCTATATTGAATCAACCTTTTTTCTTTTAAAATGGCTATTATTTTAGAGAGTATGGTCTACTAATACTAGATATATGGAGAACTAACTAGCATTGTGCATGGTTCCATAATTTTGATTTTTTAAATTGAATATTTACAAATGAACTGATTGGATAGATTGAACTGCCGTACATGGCAGTTCGCTTGATGGATACGATACAATTGAAGTTGAGTTAAATACAATAATTTAATAATTTCAATATTAGATAAACTTCAATAATGACAATATTCAACAATTGCATATAACAGTACTGAAAAGCGATAAATTCTGGTGCTACCAAGATTGTGATTCACTTTTGCCTTGCACTCTCACTCTCTGACACAGTCTTCAAGTCACTCCCACCCACCAGTTGTTAGACAAGATGGAGACCACCTACACTATGAAATGCTTCGGATTGCCAGTACAAAACGGTGGCCACGCTTTCTGGTATCAAGTTATTCTTGACCAGAATGAAATTTGGATCATCGACCACGAGGATCAAGAAGTGACAATTCCATGGAGCGCCGTGGAAAGCCTTCAAGTTGACGCCACAAATCAACTTGTCCTGCACACAAGCATTTATCAGCCTGAAGTGATTTACAGTCCAAATGCATTGGACAATTTCGATGAAAGTGAGGTGGTAGCGTTCATTCAAGATTTCATATATTTGCGTAATTCGTCCCGTCACATGGAGAACCTTCGAGAGGCCAACATGGAACTAGCTGAAGATGAGGACGATGAACATCAACTCATCGAAAATTTGGCCAAACTCTCAATTGAACTGATTGAGCTTCTTCGTGATTGATGGTATTCTAAGTTTCCAATTTATCTAATATTAAAATTTCAGGATTCTCTTTTTGCCGATTAAGTATAAATTTCTTATTTTTCTGTTAAATAAAATCTATTTTTTAATTCAAAATATTTTATTTATTTATTTTTACATCGACGCTTAAAGAATGAAGCCATCGTAATCAGCCCGTAACTTTCATGACTTCCATTGGAAACATTGGAAATTATAATTAGTTTGATTTCTCATTTATTTTGGATAAAATCGGAAAATATAAAAACTCAAACCAAACTTGTAGAGACAGAGTGAGATTGTCATTCAAAATTGTCTTTAAATTTAATATAAGTTGGTGAACCTCTACTAGAGCCACCTAGCGGTTCGCTTTACTTAAGCGAACTTTTTACATTGCTGTCTTTGAAGTCTGCAAAATTGTCTTATACCAATGAAACAATCATTCGACAATTATCGATTTTGTAAATTGCATTTTGTGTGTTTGATGTCTAGATCATTTGGGATAGATGAGATGGACTTGAGTTAGGCCATTTTGTGTGGGACACAATCAGTGAGTAGTCTTCTGTAGGGAAAATGGGAAAACTTTGAAGCCAAGGTTGACACTTTATGATTTTGCACTAAAATTCCGCAAAAAAGTAATCAAATTATTCAAAACATTCAAAGCATGCAAAATCATTTTGCTTGCACGTAAATGTGTGGACAGTTCATCTACAATATTACTCAAAATTTCAAATCATTATGATTTCAAAAATGTATGACAAGTGGCCAAGTAAATCAATTTATTGATAATTCAATTACAAATATAAATTTCTGCATTAAGCTGATTCCAACTGAATCAGTATCAAAATGAAGAAGTGATTGTCTCTTTAAAAATGTCAAATTAATGTCTCAACCATTGGCCGGTTCACCACTTGCTGCCTTTTTACACGAAATATTTTTGCTCTGTGAACTTTTGAGCTTTTCAGACTTGGCCTTTGACTCAGGCTGCGATGCCTTTGCCTGCCCATTTGACTTTGCCGAGCACTTGACGATGCTTGAAATCTTTGCTTCCGGTTGCTTGTCTTCGCTGTCGGTTAGGTGCCAATTGGGTCGAGACTCTTGAAAGTCTGCTTTGTTAGCTTTGGCTTCGTGCCACAGATGCCAATTGGGTCGAAGGTGCAGTAGAGTGGAGCGAAGGGCTTTTCTAGCTTTGGTAGCTTTCTGCTTTATGCTCGAAGTGGCACAAACGAAATAGAGCACCAGCCCGGACGGGAACAGGATGATCAAAATTGTGACCCCGATAATGAGGCCAACATTGCTTCGGCCACCTGAAATGCATTTTGTTATGAGAAAACATTGACAACAAATTAACAATCTACTCACCACCGCCAGACTCATAGGACAAGTAGTCGCTCAAATTGCTTTCCATCAACTTGACCGGAATGCTGAGATCGGTGTCGAGTGATGACTTTGGGAACATGTACACAGTTGCACTTTGGTCAAACAGAGTGATCTGTTGAGTGTCGACGAAACCAGTTTGAATGTTCCAGTTGACGTCACTTGAGCCACCAAAGCACTCGACATCAGACGGAAGTGCTATCACACTGTCAGAGGTGGAACAAAGTCGAAACGTTTCGAGTTTGTACATTTGTGACGTGTTTCGAAGAAGAACTTGAGACGTTGCGTTCGACGGTCCCGAGTAGAGATATTTGAAACGGGAAAGGTGAGATTTCTCTGAAGAAAAGCTGCATAGCTGATCAACAGAGGAAATCATTGGAAGCGTCGTGGTAAAGGAAGCGCCCAACTCGTCGACTTGATCTTGTTCGATGTTGTACGCAAAAGCTTTTGCATCATTGGTGAGCATCACCAAGTAGTCGTAGCCAGTGTCAGAGATAAAAAACAAGGCAGAAACATTGGCTAGTTTGAGAGCGAGAGCAGGCCATTTTGTTCGAAGCAGTCCGCCACCGCTCAATGCTAACTTGCCACTCACATTGTTCGTACTTTCGTCCAACGTACTTTCGAACACGTAAATGTCGTCTGGTTTAGTGATCTGACCCGCCAGTAGGACAAGCTGACTTGAATGTGCGAGCTTGCCGATGGCCAGAATGGATCGCTTGCCTGAGATGAGATCCTTGTAAATTGTCTAGGGTGAGAAAAGGTTAGTACAAGGCACCAAAAAATGGATTACGTACCTCATCAGACGAACCATTCGAGGACACTTGAGAGGATACCACTTGAAGTAGCAACAAAAATGACAATGTGGTTCGTAGAAATCGAACAAACATGACTTGCTGAATGACACAAAAAGTGCGAACGAATGCAAAATGGTTTTAAACCAAACTTAATCTCAACTCAAAATGAACAAACAATAAACCGAACAACGCATATTACCCATTTCATTTGGAATTTTACTTTCTAATTCGAAACCCCTGAATTATTTCGAAACCAAAATGTTCAAGTAGAACTCGATTGTAATCATATGATAGACGTTGTACAGTAAGAGAAATTGTTAATTAAGAAAAATACAGATAGTTAAATTGGACTGAACCCCCAAACCTGATGCTGTACAGATTAATGAATAGTGAAAAAATATACTCTCAAATTGAAAACTTTCTCATAGGATATGAGAAATATTAGAAATTGAATTGTAACATTTGAAGTTTTACACTTAAATTTGAAACTCATTCTTTTATTATGGCAAAATGGCAAATTGGCAAATTGGCAAAATGGTCGTAAATTGGTGATCCATCACTTAGAATATTCTTGAACTACTACATCTTCTCCATGCTAGGTTATCTGTTGGTGCATGTGAGCAAAATTTGTCTAAAGAATTTTATTTGTAATATCAATAAATTTATCTTTTATATTGTGGTGGCTCGGTACGAGCCACACTTGGCTCGGCCGGATACAAACCAAACACAACATCCGAAGCTATTGCTTCGCGCGATCGTGAGACTTGCGCTTGTTGATACATAGCATCACGTACATGCACATCACATACCGATCTGTTCTGATTCACATTCAGAGAGAACTCGACCGCCGAACACGGCGGTCGCATTAGACCACTCTCTCTCCGATGTATTTCAATCACATTGCCAATAAACTCAATCTAGTCAAGTGTTGCGTTCGATCATTCATAATCATTGGTTTAGCTTGACCATCATTTAAGCGACCTCCACACTGGTGACCCGGCTACGAACACGTGGAAGACCTTCAAAAATTGGCACCAGTTCCACACTGGTGACCTGTACTACGAACATGTGAAATACCTTCAAATTGGGCACCGTTTTACACTGGTGACCCAACCTACCAACATTTGGAACATCATCAAATGGGCATCATTCTACTCAGGTGACCCGCAATTCAATCATGCAAAATCCATCAAATTTCACCACTTCTACACTGGTAACATGTTCCACTAACGAATGATCAAGGCACCGACCACACTGGTGACCAACAACCATCATGCGAATCAAATATCCATTCATCTCACCGTCAACATTGGTGATCAGATGAACAAACACGAGAAAACTCATCAAAATTGTGCTACAATCCACATAGATGAACCATTCAACCAACGCGCGACATCATTTGGCCATCTTCAACACAGGTGACTACAACAACCAAACGCGCAAGCACCAGAAGGCATCATTTACATCAAGACCATGGCAACGAACACCATTCCAACTGCCATAATCGTCATCTGCAACAATGGTGACACAACCATCGCAAATCTCAACAGAAGGCCACAAATTTCGCAAAAATTGTGTTGACTCTCACTACCAACATCATAGATTCACTAAAAAGTCAACAGCATCAAGTGATTCTCATCATCATCAGCAGGTGAGTGCATTACGAGTCGTTTTTCAATGACTCGACAACAAAATCCACTCACAATCAACACCGCTTCCTCGCATTCGAGTACAACTTTACTCGATTCTTGAGAAGCAACTATCATTCTTCTTCAATCAATTCAGGAGAAAATCCAACACCAAACAACAAATTCACCTGCAATCTTGGTGACTGCACACAAGTCATTTACCTTCTGCATCCTTCTGTGTCCAACACATCTCAATTATCTCGTGCAATCCCATCAATTTCGATGTCAAAATGAACCGCTGTCGACAAATGACAAGTTAGACATCGAAATCATCTGCCAGAACACACATTTTGGTCTAGAACCACCATAAAACTACAATCCACGCATAAATATCCCGAGGAATGATCGCATTTCAACAATTCTCAACATGAATTGACAACCAATGCCTCGAGAATGAATCCGCAAGCATTCTGCACATCTCGAGAATCGATCAGCAATCGCCAAACACAACAAATCAGTGATTTCAAACAGTGAACTCATCAAAAATGACTTTCACGCACCCAACTCAACTGCTCTCATACCAAACATCACTCCAACACACGCCAACACACACACAAAGCGAATTAGAGCAAATATTCTTGCTCAAATTACAATTCGACTTTCCCAATGTTCTCACACATTATTCGATATGTTCACCACGAACACACAACAACTGGCGCGTTCCTGGAGTTGATCCAACACACAAAAATTGTTAATTCAAATTAATTTACATTTAGCAAACAACAAACTTCAAATTTTCACTAAAATCAAGCAACTACAACATTCAATCAACATTCGGACATCATTAAATCTCACAAAGTGTTCAACTCATGATTTGGATTTGTGTTCTTCAACGCGAACAACACCAATGTCAATCCAAAGCAACCCAACGAGCAAATCAACTAATGCAATTAGCGAACCTTTGGAAAGTTCGTTATTAGCAATCACCTGGATACACTCTTCCAGCAACTCAAGGAACTCATCGTCTCAATTTCTTGGTCATCTCGCAACATGAGATGAAATCACATCGCGATTATGCATACATTTCAGGCCTGAAAAAGTCATCCAAGAAACCATTTCGACGATTCCTTATCATGTCTTACTTCCATCTAATGGTTCCAACGAGGAGTAATTAACCTCATTCACAACCATTGCACGACATATTCAACCAAACGCTCACAATCATCACTTATGAGTCAATCCGAATGTTCACACTCAAATACAGCAATTGCAAACCAATCTTTCAACTCAAACACTTCAAATCAATCAAATCAACCCAAAACAATTCAACAAATCAATCGTTTCAACTCAAATACTTCAAATAACTCAAATCAACCAAAAAAAATCAACAAATCAATCGTTTCCACTCAAAACAAGCAAACATCCTGAACTACAAATTAGTCGCATTTCAAATTCAATCTCAACCAAACAGCAAGAGCATCTAAACCAAAACAATCACTGTATTCAACAACATTCTACAAGCCAACTCATCGGCAAACATTCAACTCAACAATTGGCACACAACCTCGAAGGAAGCAAATCTACAAACAAATCGATCCAGCAAGCCGATTCACTGGCATTGCAGCGAACGGAACCTTGGAAACGTTCATTTTTCGCAACTCAAAAGCACAATTGGCAAACCTTTGGAAAGTTTGTCGATTGCAATCATTTCCTGATCATGTTTCGCGAAGAAGTAAATTCCGTCAGACCAAAAACTGACGTAACCTCGACAAAAATTAACTAATTTACGACCATACCAGGCACTTTAGTAAGTCGTTGATCACTAATCCGCAGATAACAGCAATGCACATTCTCACATTGCATCAGCAACGATCAAGGGAAGCAACAACAACAAATGGATCGCAAAGTGGACCAGCAACAACCAAATTCAGCAATCACATCCTGGCAAACAAATTTCTAAAATGGGACATGAACGCATATCGCATATGAACGCACAATTGCAACTTGACAACATCTAACAATCAACGTCGGATCATCGACGATCAGCCAAACATTTGGCTAAAGCATCAACATCAACAATTACATCGTAAACCCACAACATTGGCAAACAGCAACGCATCTAGTCAATTGGCAACAGCAGCTTAACATCGAATCACAATCAGCATCAATCGGTCTCTATCATGTCGTTCCAACACGGAAACGAATCACACAGCTAGGCTCCGTCCAGCTCAATGTCATCGTGACAGCCATATATGGCTCAGTCACTGGTAGGGAGGCATGTGGTGGCTCGGTACGAGCCACACTTGGCTCGGCCGGATACAAACCAAACACAACATCCGAAGCTATTGCATCGCGCGACCGTGAGAACTCGCGCTTGTTGATACATTGCATCACGTACATGCACATCACATACCGATCTGTTCTGATTCACATTCAGAGGGAACTCGACCGCCGATCACGGCGGTCGCATTAGACCACTCTCTCTCCGATGTATTCCAATCACATTGCCAATAAACTCAATCTAGTCAAGTGTTGCGTTCGATCATTCTAATCATTGGTTTAGCTTGACCATCAGTCAAGCGACCTCCACAGTATTATATATATTTTCTATTTCATGTTTCAATGTCATAACATTCTACCGAAATAGATGTCTTTAGAATCATCAGACCATCAAGAATATTCCTGCAACTTTCAAATGTGCTTCTGTACGATCATCATAAACAGCGTACTGATGTAGGATAATAACTGTAAATATACAAAAATAGTAAAATCAATAAAATATAGCAGCCATCAGGAGGCAAAGGGTTACACCCGACCAATTACCATTTCAAACATCTTTGAATCGATCAAATAATTGTTCAGCAAACTGAAACCAATTTGACTGTACAACTGCTCGTTTGATGCAAAGTTGTCAAACTGTTAATTTATAAACATTAAATAGATAATTGATTAAATAAAATTAATATTTTAATTCCAAACCTTAATCAACTGCGTAGTGTTCTGCGCATAATAATTTTTCAATTTCAGATCAATCGTAAAAGATCTCAATTTACGATAAATGACACAATTTCTCAGGACGACCACTGAACAAGTGAAAATGATAGCAATGAGCACTGCAGAGAAATTCAGAGTCAAACAAATGAACAAAACACGAAATGATTTTGAGTAGAACAGAAACGAAAATGTGAGATAACAAATTTGGATGGTGTAGAAGGTGATTTGAATGCTAATGAAGCGAGACCAGAAATTGTTGTGAGCAGAAATTTCCCTGAAAAGACCGATAAGATCTGAGTTTATTTGGAAAATTTTACGGGAAGAATATTTGTGGTTTTTAAATTTTGAGAATTTCTGTATTTGCTTCAAGTAGTAATTTTGTTTAATTTGAATATAACGAACTGTGATGATGAAGTAATACATGATGAATAGATTGCCTGGAATTAAAAAATAAATAAATTAACACTTTGAATCCTACAGGAACATTTTTGTATCATCTTGAACATAAATAAATATCTCTATGGGGTTCAAAGGGTTAATTAAAATACGTACTATATGAAAAGTACAACAGAAACACAGGAATATACGGAATCATCAATTGATGCACCAAAGAATCAGTTTTATTATGAAAAAATTCACTCATATGAAACACTTCCACAAATGTACAAATGAAAACGAGAATCACTCCAAAAACTTTCCGGGAATTCTTACGAAATTTGAGAATATTTTCGGATAATTCTTTTGGCAAATCTTTTGAATTTCGAATCAAAACTTTCGCGCCATTTTCATTAATAAACATTTGATATTTTGAATCAATTTTCGAGTTCAAAATCAAATTTCCATAAACAAAAATTGGATTCACAAATGCTACTGAAATGAACAAATCGGACATGGAGAAATTGTCATGATGAAATATCAAATACAACATTGAACTTGTGAATGTTGAATTTGAATTTCGATGAAACAATTTGTGGTACAACATTTGCACTATCTCGACAGTCGAAGGAATAAAGAGAATAAATGCAAAAATAAAATGAAAATTATATTTCGGTGATTGAGAACAATTTTCAATGCTGGAAACCGAATTTTTCACAGGATCTAAATCTGAGAAAAAGGCTTTGAAGTGAAATTTTAAAATTTTGATTAATTTCAAGACGATTTTTAATGGAAGTGAAATTAATTGATGGACGAATTGATGGAAATTCATTTTGAGTAAATTAATCTTGTGGAATTTTAATTTTAATTTTGAATTTATTTAATTTATTTAAAGAATAATTTTAATAGAATCACAAGATCTTATATATTTTCCAATTCCATTCACATTCAAGAATATTTCAATTTATAATTAATGATTTTGTTTTCAATTCAATTCTACCTTCATTGTGCAAAGTGTTTTATTAATAATAGATTGCATTAGTGAATTAGTTGGTCGCATGACCCAATTGCGTACGTAAACGATCACAAGATCTTCTCTCTTGATTCACTCAAATTGAACTAACGTTCGCGTTTGAGGAAAGAAAGGTACAATAACCTTTTGGCTTGCCAAAACGAACTGTCATTACTTGAAAATGATCTCGTGCTCTTGCAAAATGTGTTTACAACCAAATATATATTTTTGAACTCATTTTATCGATCAATGTCAAAATCTCCAGCCGAAATTATTCCTTGGATATTGTTGCAGTGGCTTTTGCAAACATTTCATTGAGTTTAAACAAAATCTTATTTTCTATTATTGATTTAATCCACTATCATCAACTATCTTCAAATGAATTTTCAAGTCAAAAAGTTGCCTCCTCAGGAATCGTTTGGGGAATTTATTTTCTAATTTTGGACAATCGTTTCTTCATGAGCAAAAATGTTAAAATCCATGTTTTAAAATTGAAATCAGTTTTGAATGGTTTATTCAACATGGTCACCATTACAATGGTCAGTGCCCAGATTGTGACATTGTTTCGGTTGTATTCTTCCAGGAAGCAAACCAAATACTTTGCGTTTAACTAGTCCAAACTTCCAAACAGCCAAACAATTTCAATTGATTCGAACACACATTTTGAGCTTGCTTTATAAAAATAATTTTGTATTTGAAATTCTCAAGTTGTAGAGCAGCATGACTCAACTCGAAATTATTCGGATGCGCATCGTCGTATGTGTAAGGTCGGGTAGATAAGTCCGCGCCCCCAATCGGAATTCGTTCAAATCAATATTGAAATCCATTCTCAGCGAAATAGTTCAGAATCAATCAATCTAGTGAACAGTGAGCAGTAAAATAGTGAAATAGTGAATAGTAAAAAAATATAAAAGCTAAATTATCAGAGAAAATAAAACTTACAACCAAAAATCGCAACAAACAAGAGAACATTTTGTTTGAACATTTTCGCTTGTTCAGAATTAGTTTTTCTGTTTGTGAGATTCACATTCGATAACTTTCAAATTGAAATTTAGGTCAGATCAAATCGAGAAACCTGAATGGTATATAAATGTGTTGCGTGGATCAGCACATACATTGTGTCACGAGTCGAACCACGTTGAACATATTTGTCAATACTACTGTAGCAATCAGAATATATATTCTGAGTATATACTGAACCAGCAAAAAAAGCATTGAGACATTTGCGTTTTTGTTTGAGAACATTAATATAATTTACTAATTTAATAAATTTAATTGAGCATTCACAATAATGACAATTCACAACAATTGCATGCGACAGTACTGAAAAGAAGACGAATTCTGTGCATCGAGATTGTGATTAACTTTTGTTTTGCTCTTATGCTTTTATTCTCTGTTGTCCAGTTACTACTCATCAAGATGGAAACGTCATACACAATGAAATGCTTTGGATTGCCAGTTCAAAGCGGTCATCGCATTTTTTGGTTTCAAGTCATTCTTGATCAAAATGAAGTTTGGATCATCAATCACGGTGATCAAAAGGTTACCATTCCGTTGAGCAAAGTGGAAGGTCTTCAAGTTGACGCTACTAATCAACTTGTTCTTCATACAAGCACTTATCTGCCTCAAGTCATATACAGTCCTAATGCAATCGACAATTTCGATGAAAGTGAGATTGAAGCATTCATACAGGATTTCAATTATTTGCATCATTCATGGCCTCATGGAGAACGCTCAAGAGGCCAGAAAAAGCTCAATTTGGCCAAATCATAATTTATCATTTATTTATTTTCTAAAAAGAATTTAATTACACTTATAACATAAGCAATGTAGAAGAGAAATATCTGTTAATTAACAAAATAATAAATTAATAAAAATATATGAATAAAAACTTCATTAATAAATTAATACAGATATATTAATAAAACTTCATTAATTATACTTTACCTGGAATATAGCTCGATTAGTGATCGTCTTGGTTGGTCCAATAGTGATTCCATATTTCTTCTTATTTGCAATTCGTTCGTACAGCACCAAATATTTGACTTTAAACAGAACAGTCTTCACATCTCGACCTCTGAGCACCATCTGAACCGGTGACATGTTTGTGCTTGCACGATGGAGCACTTTACTTCCATGAGCCAGCGGAATCAAGCACCCGAGAATGATGACAATCTGAATGGTCATAATGAGCCAGGTGAGCAGCAACTTCCAGCCCATCACATTGAACACACAAATGCGATACAACAGATAGACATTGCTTGGAACGTGGATTACAAGCGACAGGAGCAGTACACTGCCCCACTGTTCTCGGTTGACATAAAGAATGATCGTGGAGATGTACGTGTGGCTGAACATGTACTTGGTCAGCACTTTCTCGAACCAATATGGAAGACTGTTGGCTTGCTGTTTCTGTTGTGATACTTTGTGGATCGATTCACACAAACGCACATTCCATTCGTTCATAGTGCCAATGTAGATTTGAGATGATGTTCCAGCACACCAAGTGAGCATTAAGGCTAGGATGACTAACTTGAATACTAGGTACGCAAATATGGTTCCGTCAAGTAACACATAGGGATAGCTCCAGGAGGGTATTAGGTGAGAGAAGGTGAGGAAGTAGTAGCCGAAGAAGATGTTGGTTGACGCATCTAGACAGGAATATCGTGAATGTATTCATAGTTTAAACTTGTGAAATCATATGAAAATCGCATGGAATCGTATAGAATCACATGAAATAATATTGAATCATATAAAAACAACATGAAATTTGATGTGATCCTATATAGCTATACATAAATACTTACAAACAAACAGCAAAATGCCCGCACTCAACCACTCAATGATCCAAAGCAGCGTAATGTACTCCAATCTCATCTCCAATGACATGTCCGGAAATTGAGGCAACTTTTGACTTTGAAATTTGTACAAATCAATCCTGGCCCCATGATCGAACGCCATTTCGCAGTTTGCCTTGATTCCACAGTAAAAGTTGAGTAGAATTGGGGGAATGAATTTGCTTTTGAGTTTGGATTTGATTTGTTTAATTTTGTTTTGGCGAATTTGGATGCGAACTAGTTCGGGCTTCAGGCTTCGGTTGTACGCGTCAGCATTGATCACCATAATGTCGTTGAACATTTGCCAGGTCATGGTGAAGTAGACTTTGGGTTCAATGCAAATGCAGAAAGCCAACAAACTGATGAAGGTGATCAGAAAGAAGGAGTCACCATTCTTAACCACACTAAAATGTCGTGCAAAGTGACCAAACAATTCATAATCGGGAAGTGACCATTCGGTTGATTCATTGCTCACACAAATGGTAATGTACACATAACGGACCGTGTAAAGACAGGCAAAGCAAACGTACAGTCGGTGACTTGACCGGTAAGTGAGCCCATTCCGGTTGTACAGAATTTCACGTAGTTGATCGTAGAAGAATCGTCGTGTTAATCGACGAACTTCCCAACAAAGCAGAATGTAGGCAACAAGAAAGAGAATGTAGCCAAGTAGTGTTGGAATTGACTCCATTTTGGACGCTAAATGAACTTTTAAAAATAAAATTTTAATTTCAAATTTTATTTTTATTTTGTAATTTCACAAAATAAAAGAATTTTTTAATTAAAATTCTGTAAATTCTAAATTGATATAAATTTAACAAACAAATATTAATAATATTTTAAAAGTATGTAAATAGTAATTTTCAAATTCTCAAGATAATTTGAGTTTGTTGACTCAGTTGACTGAATCGAATATTTCCCCAAAAAATGTTGTGCAGGGAAAACAACGTTGTTTCTGGGAATATTAACTAACCTACCTTTCCAATTTTAGCTAACAAACTTTTTAACAATTTTGTTCTTAGTTGTCGTATGTTCATACTTCGGGTGTAACAAAATCGCATTGGATTGAACTTCGCGCGCAAACCTCAAAACATTGTACATTGAGCGAGGTGGCCTCTGCCCTTTGCTTTTCTCTCCTCTTTCTCTCATGTTCAACTGTGATAGGACCGTGTGGCCTTTGACAGTGCCACTAGGTCCACCTTCTGTATGTATTTGTCTATGTCTTATTATTGTATGTATAATGGGTAGAACCACTACCTTCTTCTTCTTCTTCTTCTTCTGTATATTCGTGTGTAACATTTTGTAATAAACTTTACTTGTAAATAGCATTCCATTGTGTGCGGTTGTGTCTCGGTTCTTTCTTGTGTATTGAGTTGTGCATTTCCATCGGTATTCACCAATAAGACCCAGTAAGACCATACGTGTGTGGGCAGCGGATATTCGTTTAGTAGAAATCACCTTACCAGAAGACCAGTTGGATCACATTGATTGATCCTCGTTTGACGCCCCCCTTGGATTCTTGCAAGTCAACCCACTTCAACTTGAGCAGACCTCGAACTCCTGCTCTAAAGCCTAAAACCTTCGCATTATCAGCACACCCCATTGTATTTGTACCTTCGTTTGTATATCTCAACTTGTATCCCCATCCTCGTGTCGAGTATTACGACATTAGTTTGCACCCTTCTCTACGGAGCATATATCATGATGATGGTTCAGTTTTTAATTGATTTTTGTTTTATTTAAATTCATTTTATGGCTGCTCTGTAAATAAACTTTTAATTAAAACTTTCATCGTTTTCTTCGTTTTATCACGAATCAATTTGCCACTTATGAAAAAAGTGCAACCAAAATTTGGTTACCAATTGAAGGAAATGTAATAAAACTTCTGTTTGCGATGCTCATAATTGTCGTGCAAAAAACCAGATTTGGAATTTGTGGATGAGTTGGATCAGGAATTGGATCGGGGAAATTTTCCGTGAATATTTTTGATGTTCCACCTCAAAATCAAGATAATATATATATATAATCCATAAATAGAAAATGACCAAAGAAAAAATCAAACCAGTCATTTTGTTTCATTGTTACTTGTGTAGCAAATGTGAAATAACATTTCCGCAAGTGAATTTGTCTTCATCCAAAAATGTACGTAAGCTGACCCTGTTTAACCCAATTGGTGTATAAATTGAATTTTAAAATGAAGTATTTTACGTTCAAAAAAGGTTGTTCCAAAGATCGTTCGGTTTTTAGGTTACAGTTTTTCAATTGATTTTGTTGCAACGCATTTGCGTCAATCGCTAATTGAGCAATGTCATTGAGAATTTGTCATACCAATTATAAAGTGTTGACGGTTAATTGGTAACTTAATCTTTTAGTGTTTTTGTGGTTAATCAATCAATCATTGGATAATGTGCGTCGTAATTTTTTTGCTTTGCAATTTAGATTTCTTAAAATGTCCAATTGGTTTTTAGTAATTCTTTGTCTGTTTTCTTTCTTTATCTCTCAAATTGAAAACTCGATTGCATTTCAAAATGAAGTAGAAAGAAAGAACAATATTGGGGCAACATTTTTTCGAATTCTCGATGGAGACAGAATAAAATTGCCGAACATCGAATCGATTTCGAAACTATTCCTCTCTGAGGTGCAATTACGGAACTTGGGTGCACAGTGTGCATTCGTAAATAAAGTTTTTTACAAGAATTTTGAATTCAGTAATGTTGCCCGTGTCCTTCTGAACATTTCCATATAATTTAAATGCGTGTTCATACATTGGATTGCATGTAGCAAAACTTTGAAACACAAAACTAAATTGAATCATTCAAAACTTTTGACCATTTCAATCCAAATGCGGTCTCACAACTGCGGATCATCGAGATTTTTGAATTCAGTAATGTTGCCCGTGTCCTTCTGAACATTTCCATATAATTTAAATGCATGTTCATACATTGGATTGCATGTAGCAGAACTTTGAAACACAAAACTAAATTGAATCATTCAAGAATTTGACCATTTCAATCCAAATGCGGTCTTGATTTTGTCAGCATTCTTTATCGTTCAAATTGAAAACGCAATCGACGATTTAGAAATCAAGAATAATTTTGGTGAAGTCGAATTTCGTATTCTTGATGGAAACAAAATTAAACTTTCGAATCGATTTAGAAAATCTTCGTCTCTGAAGCTTTCATTAAATGGAGCGGAAATTGATAAGATTCAAAAGCAGCCAAATGGATCGAGTTGGATTTTGACTCTCAGTGATCAAAGTTCTGCGCAATTGAATGTGCTCGAAAAGGATTCTCTGGTTGAGTATTACTTGATTTGGCATGGTGGAGGACCGAATGTGGACAGGGAGGTGTGTGTTCATTGGTCGATCATTGCCTCCATTGGACAATGTGGTATTTTCAAATTTTCAAGTCGTCAAGTTTCGATCACTCTCAAGGACGGAGAGTGCAGAACGATTTGTATGGCCAATAATATTGAGGTCAACTTGTTTCTGTCTGCAATAGGCAACTTTGTGCAGATGAAGCTTGTGGGCACCGTTCTACAATGGTGACCCAAACAACGAACATTTGGAACATCATCAAATGGGCATCATTCTACACAGGTGAACCGCAATTCAATCACGCAAAAATCCATCAAATTTCACCACTTCTACACTGGTAACATGTTCCACTAACGAATGATCTATAACAAGGCACCGACCACACTGGTGACCAACAACTATCATGCGATTCAAATATCCATTCATCTCACCGTAAACATTGGTGATCAGATTAACAAACACGAGAAAATTTCATCATAATTGTGCTACAATCCACATCGATGAATCATTCAACCAACGCGCGACATCATTTGGCCATCTTCAACATAAGTGACTACAACAACCAAACGCGCAAGCACCAGAAGGCATCATTTACATCAAGACCATGGCAACGAACACCATTCCAACTGCCAAAATCGTCATCTGCAACAATGATGACACAACCATCGCAAATCTCAACAGAAGGCCGCAAATTCCGCAAAATCGTGTTGACTTTCACTACGAACATCGTAGATTCAATCATCAGTCAACAGCATTGGGTGATTCACATCATCATCATCACCAAATTGTGCAGTACAATGAACAGTGAGTGTATTACGAGTCGTTTTTCAATGACTCGACATCAAAATCCACTCAAAATCAACAACACCACTTCCTCGCATTCGAGTACAACTTTACTCGATTCTTGAGAAGCAATTATCATTCTTATTCAATCAATTCAGCATAAAAAACAACACCAAACAACAAATTCACCAGCAATCTTGGTGACTGCACGCAAGTCATTTACCATCTGCATCCTTCTGTGTCCAGCACATCTCAATTATCTCGTGCAATCCCATCAATTTCTATGTCAAAATGAACCGCTGTCGACAAATGACAAGTTAGACATCGAAATCATCTGCCAGAACACACACTTGGTCTCGAACCATCATCAAACTACAATCCACGCATAAATATCCCGAGGAATGATCGCATTTCAACAATTCTCAACATTAATTGACAACCAATGCCTTGAGAATGAATTCGCAAGCATTCTGTACATCTCGAGAATCGATCAGCAATCGCCAAACACAACTAATCAGTGATTTCAAAGAGTCAACTCATCAAAAATGACTATCACGCATCCAAACCAACTGCTCTCATACCAAACATCTCTCCAAAACACGCCATAACACACACAAAGCGAATAAGAGCAAATATTCTTGCTCAAATTACAATTCGACTTTCCCAATGTTCTCACACATAATTCAATATGTTCACCACGAACACACAACAACTTGCGCATTTCTGGAGATGATCCAACACACATAAAATGCAAATTCAATCTATATTACATTCAGCACATAACAAACTTCAAATATTCTCTAAAATTAAACAACTACAACATTCAATCAACATTCGGACATCAATAAATCTCACAAAGTGTTCAACTCATGATTTGGATTTGTGTTCTTCTACGTGAACAACACCAATGTCAATCCAAAGCAAACCAACGAGCAAATCAACTAATGCAATTAGCGAACCTTTGGAAAGTTCGTTATTAGCAATCATCTGGAAACACTCTTCCAGTCACTCAAGGAACTCATCGTCTCATTTTCTTGGTCATCTCGCAACCTGAGATGAAATCACATCAAGATTATGCATACATTGCTGCGCAGCAAAAGTCATCCAAGAAACCATTTCGACGATTCCTTATCATGTCTTACTTCCATCTAATGATTCCAACGAGGAGTAATTAACCTCATTCACAACCATTGCACGACATACTCAACCAAACGCTCACAATCATCACTTATGAGTCAATCCGAATCTTTACACTCAAAATCAGCAATAGCAAACCAATCTTTCACCTCAAACACTTCAAATCAATTAAATCAACCCAAAACAATTCAACAAAGCAATCTTTTCAACTAAAAACAAGCAAACATCCTGAACTACAAATTAGTCGCATTTCAATTTCAATCTCAACCAAACAGCAAGAGCATCTAAACCAAAACAATCACTGTATTCAACAACATCCTACAAGCCAACATCGGCAAACATCCAACTCAACAATTGGCACGCAACCTCGAAGGGAGCAAATCTACAAACAAATCGATCCAGCAAGCCGATTCACTGGCATTGCAGCGAACGGAACCTTAGAAAAGTTCATTTTTTTGCACATAATTTAATATTATTAAAATGTTTAAAACATTTTTAATTGTTTTGATTTTGTCAGCATTCTTTATCGTTCAAATTGAAAACGCAATCGACGATTTAGAAATCAAGAACAATTTTGGTGAAGTCGAATTTCGTATTCTTGATGGAAACAAAATTAAACTTTCGAATCGATTTAGAAATTCTTCGTCTCTGAAGCTTTCTTTAAATGGAGCGGGAATTGATAAGATTCAAGAGCAGCCAAATGGATCGAGTTGGATTTTGACTCTCAGTGATAAAAGTTCTGCGCAATTGAATGTGCTCGAAAAGGATTCTCTGGTTGAGTATTACTTGATTTGGCATGGTGGAGGACCGAATGTGGACAGGGAGGTGTGTGTTCATTATGGCTTCAATGGAGCTAGTTGGTGAGTTGGAGTGTTTGGTTTGTCAATCGTGAAACTGTAACTGTAAACTATAACATTTTTTTCACAGGTACAACACTTATCAAAGTAACTATGAGGAATGGCCCATGGAAACACACAAAATCTTATCAAAAACCCAATTCAACAATCTACTCGAGTACAGTCAAATGAAATCACCTCCTGGTGAATTTCAATTTATACTTGAGCATTTATTTATGAATTCTGATGGAATTGCAATATTATTGGATGAATTTCTTGTAGAAAGTGTCACTCACAGAATGTTGCTGAATGGTTTACTAATTAGTTTCTCAAGAAACTCGAAAGTATTTTGACACTCTTTTAAAATTAATCTTTTAATTGAAGGGCCGAATTTTTTTCTTCTTGGAAAAGTGTTACAAGTTTGCGCTTAAGCTGCGCGTCACAGAAACAGATTTATTTTTTCTCTTGACATTTAAAAATACTTGAACACCAACGAATCGGCGAATAGGTTTAGGAATCTGTACGATTCAAGTTGACCACCAAGTCATCAGTTTGCGGCTGATTCAATGCTTTCTGGTAGTATTCACTTCGTTTAACAAGCATAATGAACAAAGTACTGATTATGTAGATTGCCTGTATAAGATAATACAATTTTAGAATGAAAATGGCAAATAGTTAGTGAAATTTACCAAATTGAATGCGGTCGCATCTATTCGATAGCCATTAGCCATTCGGAAGCAAGATCGGGAAAAGTTACGGTTGGTGGATATAGTTTCGATCTATAGAAATATGAAAACAGACAATAATCAAATCAATTATTATTTCTGGACACTTACACTAGCCATCATTCTCGGTGAAATGAGATAGTGAAACTGAAACTGCATGCAGGCCTGTACATTCAGTGCATAGCAATTAGTATTGTTACGATCCACCCAGGTGCACACAAAGATGACCAGAAACATCATGAAACCAAATTCCACCGGAAACACCACAAAGTAGATTGCAGCCTCGAATGAGACCTTGGTGAAGAAGAACAAATTGCAATACACACAGAAGCAGATGATGATGAAAGCAAACAGAAACTGCAACAGCAGATGATTACACCAGAATCGATTGTATGCCCGAATTTCGGCACACTGATACGCCAAGTGGCCGTTGATGGTGCGGAATTCATTCCACAGCATGGGCAGACCTTGACGACTTCGTTTGCGCGGATTATGCAGAGTTTTCACCAAGGTCCGCAATTTGCCCAGCATTAGTCGCTGCTTCACGATTACATAAGAAGCAACCAGGAAAAAGTGGAAATACATGAACAACATTGCTACAATAAAATAGTTCAAAATGTTACATTTCTTTGTATTATCAATTACCAGATCATCATACCAGACAGATTGTACCAAATCAAGGGATGCAGAATGACAAAGAAATGAAAATAATCCTTCCAACCATAAACCCACTTTCGATTGAGAAAGTGAAAGTCAAAATAGGCGGTGGCAATTGCGACCGTGGCAATGTAGACATACTTTTGCATTATTCGATTGCGATTACGCAGTTTGAGCAGCGTTTCCGTGTTGGCACGGTCCCAAACTTTGTGATCCACAATCAGAGTCTTGTGTCCGGCATCGTCGAGTAGGTACATACAGTAGCGTTCGTTGGTGAAATCTCGAGTACACAAATAGTAGTACTGGAAGATCAGACCGGCAACGGCCACATTCAGGATGACATCACTGTTGAGCCAAAACATTTTGGGAAACATCTTGTGGCCCATCATGTCTGGCATTGGATCGGCCGGATAGTTGAAGTCGTGCTGGTACAGAACCCAAAGGTTGTCCGCAATGTAGACAACATACATGATGAAAGGGGCAATGAAGAATTTCGAATTCTTTGACAAGAAATGCGATTGCTCAAGTTGGATTAGCTCGTTCTTGTTGGCCAGTGTAATCTCCTTCGGTGCATCGATGATCACATCGAATGGTTTAATGCATGCACGTAGATGGGCACTAAAGATCCATCTCGAATACAAAACCATTCGAATCAGCAGCGGAACAACATGCGAACATATTGTCAAAACCATTGTTCCCCTTGAATAGTTGGGCATCAAGCATTAGGCATAACTCAGAAACCAAAGAAACTTTTAGAAGAACTTTGCCGGTTTTATATATCTTTTAAGGCGCAAAACAACAGATCATTATAAGCATAATTTAAAATGCGCTCATTGCCTTCTTCTCAAGAAAGCGAGCTTTATGAATTATAAATTGAAACACATTATAAACCATGGCATCATTATAGCGTCATAAACATTTCCTCATTCGAATGACCTTGAACGTGTTTACCGAACATATAAAAGACAAAGTTCAAAGTTTTAATGAAATATATAAAATTTAATTTTAAAAAATGACACATATTTTGTTCAAAACAAATTAAATCTGCATTTTCCGGGAATTGTGTGTCATTTTCTGGAATTAAACTTTTTTTTAAAATTCAAATTCAATTTCAAAAGTGATGAAAGTCATCGGTATGACTGGTTCGTCCAACTAGTATGAACTGACCGTTAGTCAGTGATCACCACTGTCATGCCACCGTCATCGAGTGACCGTTGTCACCTCGCCTCTCCTCGTGTATATAAAGACGATGTCTTCCAATGTCTCCTTAGTTCAGTAGGAGACTTACTGTGCCCTAGTAAGTTCTCAGGAAGTTGTATGCTGTTGCCTCTTGTACTAACTTGCCTTCTGTTCTCCTTGTAGGTTCTATTGTACTTTACCTTTGCTCACCTACCTCGCGCTATTACCTCTGTGTTGATGCTGCCGAGACTTATTCATTTTACTATCCTTATATTCGTTATTCCCATATTTGTTATCCTTATTTTATCTAAGTCAATAAAATCCTATAAGTAAAATCTTATCAGATTATGAGACTTATTGATCTGTTCATCAGATCATTAACTTATTTTCTGTTTTGTATTTGAAATAGGTTTTGACTATTTCCACAGCACTAGTCTGACCTACTGTCTTTGTCTATTTCTATCCAACATGACTTGCACGTCTTGTGTGGAGTGTCACCGTCCTGTGACGGCATGTGTACGAGAGCAGCGTGTGTGCAATTTCCTTTTAGTCAGTGACGTTGTGCTCTTCCTGCTGTGCACTACCTTCTGCGATCTCTCTGACCGAGCTTGGTTGTCGAAGTTCTTTTTGCTCACCTTCGTCAAGTACCTAACGTGCTGGTCTGGAAAGAAACGGTTTCTCCCCACTCTGATGAGTGATTCTGACGATCAAGCTGACTTGTCTGGATTCTTCGACGAAAAGGCTGACGATTTGGTCAAGAAGGAGGAAGACGATCCCGCTGGCACTAAAGAGACTGTTGCGTCATCAAGTACCGGAGCGGAAGTATCCTCAAGTGGAAAGGTCGACGATTGTCTCGACGACAAGAAACCTATTGGCCCTGATACGCCTTTGTCTGCTTTCAGTGGCGTGAACAATAACTTTACTCAAACTATGGCTGTCTCGACGTTGTCGTTCTCACTGCCTGGTATTACGATGGTGAAGTTAACGAAGAAGAATTGGTCCCTGTGGAAAACCCAACTAGCGGACATTCTTACTGTTGCTGGTGCTGAATCTGCAATCGGAGCTAATCTCGAAGGTGGTACAGCAGACCAGAAGAAACTGAACGGAGTTGCAAGATTGTACATCAATATGAACATTGATGACGAAACAATCAGAAGTTCGATTTTGGGCATGACATCTGCTTTCGCTATGTACACGAAACTTATGGACCGTTTCGAGAAACCAGATTTACTAGAAGCTCAAAGGATTCGAATGCGTATTGCTCAACTCAAATTTACCGATCCTTCACGTACGGAGGAGACTATGCGGAAGCTTGAACAGGAAGTTGATTTGCTAAGTCTGAAGATGACCGTCACGGATGACGAAAAGTACAACATATTTCTTGTTGCTACGATGACCGATAAATTCTCTCCTGTCTTGATGAATGTCGAAGCCATTACTGCTGGTGGTACTAAACCCTCTTTAGCTACACTCAAGAATATGATTATTCGTTTTGGTGCTTCGATGAGTTCTATTGCTTCACCGCGTATTAACGAAATTCAGCAGATTAAGAAGAAACGCGATCTTTCGAAAATTACATGTTTTAATTGCCAAGAGAAAGGTCATTTTAGGTCGAACTGTCCTCAGTTGAAGAAAGCTGACAATTCGAACGAGAAGACTCCAAGCAAGTCGTCTAAGCCTAATGACTCGCGTTCAAACTCGAAGTTCAGACGAAAGGGAAACGTTAGTTTCATTCAGAAGTCTAAAGTCCCTACTGGCGCTGAATCTACTTGTGTGGCAACTATTTCGACATGTACCGCTGATCGTAATCAAGTAACGAAAGCTACGTTTGTTTTGGATAACGGAGCGACTGATCATTTTGTGAACGACGTCAATTTGCTTACTGACATTCACGAGATGCCCACCTATTCTGTTTCTGGTGTATGCAAGAAAAGTGACGCAATCTTCTATACCAAGACCTGTGGAACAGTTAGCATCAAGGTGGACGATGGATCTTGCTTTAGTTTCGAAGCCTATCTCGTACCCGAACTCGAAACTAACTATTTCTCGCTAGCTCTCTTTGGTAAACAAGAGAACGAATTTGTTGTGATTAATTCAGGTGTGTGCCGCGTGGAGTACGAAGCCACTGTTATTTGTATTTCTCACCTGATCGAACCAAACACTTATCTCGCCGAATTCGACATTGTTTATTTGCCTGACGATGAAGAATCGAATCTCGAAGTAATTGAAGCGGATGTGTTGTCGTGCAAATTAATTCGCAATTTGTGGCACGAAAAGCTTGGCCACTACAGTGTGGATAGGATTAATCAGACTGCCCTGATTCTCGACTGCATTGAGCCTATCAAAGATCACTCGAAATGCGACGATTGCATCATCAACAAGTTTCCAAATCCCGACTTCAAGGACAACCCGAGTCCTGCGATGGAGATACTTGAATGTGTTCACTCGGACCTCTCAGGTCGCCTAATTGAATCCGAAGAAGGACAGCAATATTTCATGACTCTAATTGACGAGCATTCCCGACACTGTCAAGTTTACTTTTTAAAGTTGAAGTCTGAAGCCGCTGAAGTTATCAAACGCTATGTGACTTGGGCAGAACGTCAAACGGGAAAGAAGTTGAAGAGTTTGAAGTCTGATGGAGGTGGCGAATATGTTAGCGAATTACTGCGTGACTACTTCGTCTCTGTTGGTATCGATCATACCTTCTCCTCGCCTTATTGCCCTCCCACTAATGGATTAGCTGAACGGAAGAATCGAACTTTGAAGGATTCTGCCCGTGCTATGATGAATGCCGCGAACGTACCGAAAGTATTTTGGCCTTACGCAATCAGGTACGCTAACTTTATAGGCAACCGTATTGTTTCTACAGTCACCGAAAAGATCCCGTATCACGTGTTCACTGGTAAGCTGCCCAGTTTGAACAAGACTCAAGTTTTTGGCTGTAAAGCGTTTGTTGGCAAACATAACCGTCAACAATTAGACTCGTTTGATGCCCGCCGCAATGTTGGAATATTTCTCGGAGTCACCGAAGATCACCAACGCTACATCACGTATGATCTCACCGAATGTCAAGTGGATGTGCATAGAAACATACACTTCAAGATTGAGGAATTCCCGTACAAGGATGGCAAGTTTATTCATCAGTACGACTTTGAATATTTACCTGATGAATCTATGGAGTTGCTCCCGTATCACAATTCCGGTTGTATGGTAGATCAAAGTGCCGATGCTGCTTCAATTGCGGAGGAGCTCAATCCTGAATCTCAAGACAACCCTGATACGCCTTTGTCTGCTTTCAGTGGTGTGAATGTGTCTGACAATGTTGAGATAGAAACGGATTCATCTCAAGTTGGTGTTTCTACTAAACGTTACCCTACTCGTAATCGTCGTCCTCCCGAACGATATGGTCAAACCATTGAAGTAATTTCTGCTATTCGAAAGGAAGGAATTCCCAGTTCTGCTGCAGAAGCCCTCAAGGGTCCCGATAAACATTTGTGGTTAGCCGCCATTCAAAATGAATCTGATTCATTGAAGCAACACGAAGTATTTGAACGTGTCAACGAGAATGAAGTCGACAAGAATATTCTGGGTACTCGTTGGGTATTCGATCTGAAGCGCGATGAAGCTAATCGAATCGTACGACACAAAGCTCGCCTTGTTGTCAAAGGCTATGACCAGATTGCTGATGTTGATTTCTCGGAGACGTATGCTCCTGTTGGCCGTGGTGCTTCATTCCGTCTGTTACTGACTCTGGCTGCTACTAATAACTACTACGTTGGTCATTTTGATGTCTCAACCGCTTTCCTTCACAGTAATGTTGATCACGAAATTTATGTGCGACCTCCTCCAGAATTGGAAGAACCAGGAGTGGTCTGGCGACTTAAACGTTCGTTGTATGGTCTTAAGCAAAGTCCTCGCAATTGGTATCAACACCTGAAGCAAATCCTGAAAGACTGTGATTTGGTACAGTCGGATGCTGATTTCGGTCTGTTCTACAACACCGAAAAGAAAATTTATGTTCTCATCTATGTAGACGATATCCTGACTATTTGCCCTGATGTCACTTTTGCAAATGAGCTATTTGAAAGACTCAAGAATTCGTTAGACATCAAGAATCTCGGTGCCGTCACTAAATTTCTTGGCTGGCAGGTCGACCGCAAGTCTGATTATTTTGAAATTCATCAGTCGTCCTACATTGATGCCGTAACCGAAAAGTATGGTTTGGTGGACTGTAAACCGTCGAAGGTTCCTATGCAAGACTTTGTTCTACACGACGACCACCAATCTATTGATCTCAATTTACCCGTCCGTGGTATTGTTGGCTGTCTACAGTATTTGTCATACAAGTCCCGTCCTGACATTACCGCAACTGTACAGTATTTATCTCGACACATGCACGAGCCCACTGAAGCCTTGTTTATTGCGTGCAAGAATGTCGTTCGTTATCTCAACTACACCAAGCACTATCGCTTATGCTTTGGTAAGAATACTCGCAACGATGATGTTGAACTCTACACCGATGCCTCATTTGGTGTACCATCTGTTTCCGGAATCCTAGTTCACTGGTGTGGATCTCCGATTGTTTGGTTCTCGCATCGCCAAACACAAAGTGCTACTTCATCAACAGAAGCTGAGTCCTATGCTCTCTGTGATGGACTTAAAGAACTTTCTTGGATCTCGCAAGTCATGTCGGATCTTAGAATCAAGAACAAACGTCTAGCGTTCTGCGACAACAAGTCATCAGTCCGAATGATGAAACATGGCCCCACTAATACGACCAAGCATCTGGAGATTAGTTGGTCCGCGATTGAGCGTATGCTACTGGTAACCGAAGCCGATCTTAGTTACCTCAACAAAAATGAGATGTTGGCAGACATTCTCACGAAGCCATTACCCCGTTCATCTATTGGCCGCGGAGGAGTGATGAAAGTCATCGGTATGACTGGTTCGTCCAACTAGTATGAACTGACCGTTAGTCAGTGATCACCACTGTCATGCCACTGTCATCGAGTGACCGTTGTCACCTCGCCTCTCCTCGTGTATATAAAGACGATGTCTTCCAATGTCTCCTTAGTTCAGTAGGAGACTTACTGTGCCCTAGTAAGTTCTCAGGAAGTTGTATGCTGTTGCCTCTTGTACTAACTTGCCTTCTGTTCTCCTTGTAGGTTCTATTGTACTTTACCTTTGCTCACCTACCTCGCGCTAATACCTCTGTGTTGATGCTACCGAGACTTATTCCTTTTACTATCCTTATATTCGTTATTCCCTATTTGTTATCTCATATTTTATCTAAGTCAATAAAATCCTATAAGTAAAATCTTATCAAAAAGTATGTCACATTAAATATTATTGACAAAATTACAATTTGGAAATGTAAACAAGAATAGAACAAAGACAATTCTAGTGAAAACGATTTCTACAGAAACAATAAAACTAACAAGAACTGGGCTATACAAACCTACAGGAAAGCGAGATCAGGTCAAGTAAGAGAGAAATCACAAACTAAATGAGTTTTGCAACTTGAGCTTATGACCACATTAGGGACACCCGTCTTATATACTGCTTGGTGGTGGTATATATGATGATGATAATTGACATTCGGTGGCAGTGGTTATTATTATTGTTATTGTGCTTCCACCAAATACACGTTCACCGGATCGATGAATTGTGATTTGAGCTTTCTCGCGGCTTTCACCACAAAGATACATTAAATTACCCTCGAAATTTAATCACATTAAACTTTTCCATGTTCTTATATATCTACTTTGAAACTTCTACTTGAACCTAGGCAAGCTTGAGATACTGCGCTTATTTATTATTAAGTATATCTCGCTTATCTGCAAAGCACAAAAAGTTTCAAAATATGTTTTTAATTTTTAATATCATCATTGTCCCCGAATCGTTAAATTGTCATTAACACAACAATCAAATGTTCAATATGTCGTATTTACCAAGTTTCGGTTTGAATTTGAATTAAATTTCAATTTTCCATTTGTCACGTACTCAATATTAATTAAATTTGTATGATTTGATTATTACTTTTATTTTAGAACTCTCGAATTATGCCAAGGATTTGAGTTTTGCTGCGAAATAATTAATAATGTATTTTACAAGAAAAACCGCAAGGCGTGAAGCGGCTAAAGCCTGGCTTCACGCTCTTGCTAAACCTCCGCTGCGCTGCGGTTTGTTTTTCTTGTAAAAAACACCCTTCGGGTAGATTGATTCGACCCGGTTGAAGTAAAAGAATATCAATTGTTCAATGGATTCAATATAGACAACCTATTTTAGTAACCGTTAGAAATGATCTTAAAATAATGATTAGTGTAAGTGTTTGTGTACGCAAGTATCGAATAGATTTGATGCATTTTCAACCAATATTTTGTAATTTGGCTGAAGATTTTTAAATTCAGATTTGGAAACAAACCACATAAATAATGCATTGACCAAACAATTAATTAAAACATGTAAAACTAATAATGTCAAGAAGATTGAACGACATTTTAGTTACATTTCGCTGGAAGTCACATTCCAATTTGAACATACCAATAGTAGAATATCGACAAAATGTCTTTCAAATTTCGATACCACTGGTAAGATTTAGTACATTTTTCGTTAGTCAACGAACTCAAAAGACTAAAAATTTGTGAAAATGTTCTAGCATTTTGAGCATTGGTCAAGGTAATGGAAGAAATATGTCAACTGAGACTCGATCATTGAGCCCGCCAGGGTGGTATGCGAACCCACATCGAAGAAATGATTGTGCGTACGTTCATAATGAATGAATGAAATTAAACAATTTTTAATTTCTCTATGCTTGAGTGCCCTCACCAAGAACTCAATTTCTTTAATACTGATCAACTTGTTCTCAATGAGATTATTTTACAAATTGACTTAATTTGGCAAAAAGGCAATTAAAGTTTTTATTTGATGTCTGCAGAAACTGTTACCACTCAAATGTCTTTATGTTTGACGCACATTCAATCGGATACTTTTGGGTTGAGAGCTATACCAAGATGACATGTCACACAGAGTACACTAATTCTGTGGAAAGGTTTAGCTTGGGGTTTTCTTCCTCGATTCGTAAATGACAAAACTGAAGCTCCTCTAGATTCTCAGGGAAGTTGAGACTGATACTAAGAATTGACCATATTTGATACTAATTAGCTATACTTTAGACATACAGTGCAATATGCTTCTGTCGCAATCACACGTTCAATCACAATAAATAAAAGACATTTCTCAATTAGATAATCTTCGTGATCTACATTTTTCTTGAACTAAGCTGATACAAAACTTGTTCATGCAAACAGAAATTCGTGGAAGTTGAGGTTCATTCAAGAATCATTCAAGAATTTGACCATTTCAATCCAAATGCGGTCTCACAACTGCGGATCATCGAGATTTTTGAATTCAGTAATGTTGCCCGTGTCCTTCTGAACATTTCCATACACTTAAAGTGCAATTTCATACATTGGATTGCATGTAGCAGAACTTTGAAACACAAAACAAAATTGAATCATTTAAGAATTTGACTATTTCAATCCAAATGCGGTCTCACAACTGCAGATCATCGAGATTTTTGAATTCAGTAATGTTGCCCGTGTCCTTCTGAACATTTCCATGCCCTTAAAGTGCAATTTCATACATTGGATTGCATGTAGCAGAACTTTGAAACACAAAACAAAATTGAATCATTCAAGAATTTGACCATTTCAATCCAAATGCGGTCTCACAACTGCGGACCATCGAGATTTTTGAATTCAGTAATGTTGCCTGTGTCCTTCTGAACATTTCCATATAATTTAAATGCGTGTTCATACATTGGATTGCATGTAGCAGAACTTTGAAACAAAAAACTAAATTGAATCATTCAAGAATTTGACCATTTCAATCCAAATGCGGTCTCACAACTGCAGATCATCGAGATTTTTGAATTCAGTAATGTTGCCCGTGTCCTTCTGAACATTTCCATATAATTTAAATGCATGTTCATACATTGGATTGCATGTAGCAGAACTTTGAAACACAAAACAAAATTGAATCATTCAAGAATTTGACCATTTCAATCCAAATGCGGTCTCACAACTGCGGATCATCGAGATTTTTGAATTCAGTAATGTTGCCCGTGTCCTTCTGAACATTTTCATATAATTTAGGTGTGTGTTCATTGATCGATCATTGACTCCATTGTACAATGTAGCATTTTCAAATTTACAAGTCGTCAAGTTTCGATCACTCTCAAAGAGGGAGAGTGTAGAACGATTTGAATGGCCAATAATATTGAGGTCAACTTGTTTCTGTCTGCAATAGGCAACTTTGTGCAGGTGAAGCAGAATTTCTTCGGGAACAAACTGAAGATTGTCCACTAGTTGGTCAAAGATTTTCTTTAAAATTTTTTTAATCTACAAAAATTTCTCTTCGAACCTTGTTAGTATCAAATATATTTGAAACAGAAAAAAATTTGTTCGCTTGGAAGTTGGATCAATGGTGTTTCGAGGTGAATCGAGGTTTCTAGAAAGGTAGAACGCTTGGCATATATATATTTAAGGGTAAACAAAGTACCCTCGGGATGCAAAAGACGTTCAATTTTTTTTAACACTTTAAATTTGCAAGTTTGGTTTCAAAATACTTCATTTATGTATTAAATAGTAATTCAATCATGTATTTGAAAATACGAATAACTGTGACTAATGTTATTACATTGTAATTAAAACTTTGTTTTAAATTTTTTTTGGATTCCAATCAGGCTATGCTATATAATGTTAACATTATTTGCATTATCCTGTTTGTTTCGTATGCAGAACGTATTATCGATGTATCAATGATGTTTCGTGTTCTATACAAGTTCAAAAGTTATTTTTAAAATTATGGAATATTCTTATTGCAATAAGTGTTCAACAAGTTTATCTTGGTAATATTTAAACTTTAACAATTTTATTTACTAAAATACTTTATCGTAAATAGTGAAAATGTTATCTTTATTTAAAAAGAAATCAGATTCAACTCCTCCGTCGACTACAAGATCTTTGGATTTTAGATGTACATTTTTGGTAAAGCAACTAAATTGCTAACAACTTATTTGCTATCAAAAATAAGTGTTCTTTGTTATTTTCATTACACTGTAATGTACATTCGAATTGAAAAAGGCTATCCAGAAAATAATGAATAATTAAAAACTCATAATCTAAGAAGAAATTTACATTCCACTAATTAAATTAATTTTATTAATAAATTTATTAATAAATAAATAAATAATTTATTAACCAATAAAATCAAACTTTAATTTTTAAATAATATTTTTGAAATATTGCCATAAACAGTGTGCTGACGTACGAGTATAACTGCGAAAGCAAAATGTTAATTTTAAATTAAATATTAATCTAAATTAATCAAGAACAAACCAATTCAAACATTTTCGATGTAATCAAGTAGTTGTTCAACAAGGTAAATCCCACCTGTGAAAAGTTGACTTGATTCGATGTGAAATTGTCAAACTAATATATGAGCATGCGTAGATTAGATTTAGATTAAATTATTATGCATGTCTACGCATGCGCGGGATCACTTTACCTTTAACAAAAAGATGACATTGTCTTCGAAATTGTATCTCCGTATGCAAACATTTAAAAATCTTTGAATTTCATTGAAGATGTCAACATTTCTTCTCACAATCATGGAACACTTGAATGTTAGCAGTACGAGAAACCAAGAGAAATTAATCGACAAAATTATAAACAGAAAACGCATCGAAATCAGATTGAAAAACATAAACAAATAAGTGAGATAACAAATGGCGATAGTGTACGAGATGATGTAGATGGTGAGATATTTGCACCAGAATTTATTGTACGCAGAAATTTCCAGGAAAAGATCACGAATCTCTAGGGAAAATTTCCGGAACATTCGAAACCAAATAATGGAGGTCGAATTTGAATATTCTGAATGGAGAGTAAATTCTGTTAAATTCAAATGTAAATTCTTAATTTTTTGAAGATAGAATTTTTGTTTTATCTCTAAATAACGAATCGAGATGATAAAGTAGTAGAGAATGAAGAAACTTCCTGTAAAGATTAAAAGTTAATTCAGTAAGTAATAAAATTCCCCGGGGAAAATCAAACCAAATGAAAGATAAAACAGAAATATTGGAACGAGTGGAAGGATCAGTCTGTCCACGATATTATCTCCTTTGGTATTTCTCAAGTACTGAATCATGTGGAAGCACTCTTTCTGGACACAGGCAAATGAAATCATAATTTTGAATACAAATTTTGATTTGGCGCGAAATTTTAAAATCTTATCACTGATTTCGGTTGGAATTTGTTTTCCTGAATTTGATAATAATTTCGTGTTATCTTTTATCGAATACATTCGATACTTTGAATCGAGTTGTGGAAAGAATGTTAGATTGAAGTAAATGAGTAATGGTACAATGAGTGAGACTATGATGATCACGTCTCCCATTTCGCGAAATTCATTCGAGAATATTCTGTACATGATCAAGTTGGAACGTGAATTTGGAGAATCGATTGAGAGGGCGCTCTGGTACAGATTGATGCACATGTCGAGTAGGGCTGGAATAAAGAGAACAAGTGGAAATAGAAAATTGAGATTGATTTGAGCATTTTTGCTTTTGAGTTTGACATTTGACTCAAATTTTGGAATGCTCTTCACAGGATCTAGATCTTCAAACAATGCACTGTAATGTTCATAGATGACGTGACGGATAAAGATGAAATATTTGTTACAGAGTAATTTTTGGACAAATTTTGATAGGAGATTCATTTTTTCTTAAATTTCTCTCAATTTAATATTTCTTTTTAAGTTAAACAGAATTTAAAACTCTAAAACTCTAATACTTTAAAATTGATTTCTTTTTAAGAATATTCTTATTAATAATTTAGAATTCACTCCCAAAAAAGTAGGAAATGATCTCTAAATAATTAATTATTGACGTCAAAGTTTTAAAATTGTATTTGAAAATGTCAAGTTTCAAGTCACAAGTTGTATTGATCAATCAAACTTGAATTGAACTTTTGAACTTTATTTTTTCAGATATTGCCGCCAACCAAACAGGAGGATCAGTTAGTTGGAAGGACAATTTGGGATTTTAACTTTACACGCATGGAAAGTAATTTTTGGTACTAGTCTGGATGGAGTACATGGAAATATTTCTTTGGTTAACTTTTTTTTGGTAAATTTACAATAAAAGTTGATTAAATTTAAGAGTTCACACATTTATCTTTAAATGGATGAGTGGTGGTAATGATAATGGACAAATTCAAATTTCCAATGAATCAGTCTATAGTATCGATAATAATGGCTCACTCCACGAGCAACATTCGTTTGCAATAGATTAAAAGTTTCATATTCAAAAATTATTGTTTATCATAATAAGTTAGAATTCTGAAATACATTTATAATCAATCAAACGATGTCAAGTAAAGATTCAAATAAGCTAATTTAAATGGAAAATGTAGCCATAGACTTAGCTTAACTCGAACGTAAAATATTATTACATTTATCAAATTTATCAGATGGCCAACACTTTCTTGGACAAGCCGTTCGGCTTCCATCTCGTTATTCACAGTAAGCGTTAATGGTTCGTCTTGGCCTTCAAGGCTGAGTATAACTTGTTGAAGCACGTCCGGGTTCTGGTTCAGTGATTTCATTTCCCACCAACCAACTTGACGGTGGATTTCGTTGTCCGGGTTAAGGAAAGTGAACCCGTTCTCTTCCAGGAGCAAAATTGTTGCTGGCAATTCTTCGTCGAATTGAATAACGAACATGTTCGCGTTGGCAAGATCCATTGTAGAAATGGTCGGATCTGTTTGACAGGAATCGGTTTCATTTCACGTTTGTAATTGTGCTTAGGGGCGTGCCACTTTGAAGGATTCTTGTACATCCACAGAATGTGGCTTTCAATTTTCACTGATTGACCTTGAGGTCGTTTAAGCTTGAACTCTTGAGACATTGTGATTGTTTTTTTACTTTCGGTTGGATAAGGCTTGCAAAGAGAGTGGTTTAGGAGAGAAATCTGGCGATTCAAAGGTCGAATGCGATGTTGCGATGCGATAAATTCAAAAACAGTTGGATCATCTCAAAGTTATCTCTATTTCATATGAATTGTTGCAGTTGTTCAATTGAATTACATCATAATTTGCTATACCTCATTTGTGGATTGTTTCTTGGACCGTTTGGATCCATTATTGGAGTATTGCTACTAGATAATTCAATACAACCGTCACTGGTCACTATTCTTTCTGTTTCTATTTTTAGACTTTTTGGATTTACTAATTACTTGCAAAAATTTAAGTTCAACAAAATAGTTAGGTAACAAATAAAAGGTACAAAATTTATTTAATCAACAAAGCAAAAAAATATTATAATAATCATCCAGTTTGAGGAATTCCGGGTTAAATAATTTCGCATTGCCTCACTTTGAAATAGACGAAAATATAAACTTTTCGACTTGCGCCAGAAGTGCCACATACTTTTGATAGCTACCATAAGAATACTTCTGTGCCATGTACAAATCGAGTGATGTAATCATATTTTTCATGAACCAGTCCCTTTCCTTGTAAGTGACAAAGGTATACGTGATGAGGCTTGATTCACCAGTCACTTGAATGTGAACGCTCGGGTTGACATAGTTGCACTTGATATTACGAATCATAGCCAATGGAGTACCACTTTGGAGTATTCCATCCTTGTAGACCCACATGATGTGGTTTTCGATGCTAATAGACTGTCCTGGTGGTGGGCGTTGAAGAGCAAACTGTTTGGACATTTTGCTTGTTTGCAAGAAATGTTCGAGTGGAATAAGAAAAGCCGACTGGAAGATTTAGTGTCAGTGTTAGGGCTATGCGCTCATGTGATGATACTCAATCACAATACCAGTTGGATCATCTTCAGTCTTATCTAAATTCCAAACAAATTGTTGCCCAATTGAGTTAGAGCTTTAATTGTGCATAGCTAATTGTTCATTGATAATTTAGTTTCTGGATTAAATTCATTGTTGAGTATTGCTGCAGACAAATTCTACACAAACTACACAAAGCATTTAGCGATTAGAAACTTTTGGTTTTGAAAATAAGATTTTGATTTGATTTTTTCAATTCACTGTATTCGATTCTCAACCAAATTGACAGACCTAACCAACATCCAAATGAAAACCACCTGAAACACAATCAGATTCAGACCCAACATGACCAAACACCGAGCATAATCTCCATCCTCAACTCGCATCGAGTATAGGGGTAACCGGTATAGCATAACCGGTAAATGATAATTACCATTTACCGGTATTACCGGCCAAAATTTCATTACCGATATGAACGATAATCACCAGTAATTACCAAAACGGTAATTTTAGAAAATGCCAATTTGCCATTTTGCCAATTTGCCAATTTGCCAATTTGCCATTTTGCCAATTTGCCTTTTTTTGAACAAGGTAACCAAATGACATCTTTATGGTCAATCTGTTTCGAGGGTTGAGCGTTACGTGCAAACGATCCTAAAAGTTTGTCTTTCATTTGTGATTTGAGAATTTTATTTTATTGCAAATGTTACGAATTGAATTCGGTTGCAAAAGAAAGTGTTTGTGTTTCTGTATTTCCACTAGTGAATTACCAATTGATTGTCTTCACAGAAATTTAATTTTTCCCTCACTGATTACATTATTGTACATTAGAGAATAAATAATTTCTGTTTGGCATGGTTTTTAAATGAAAATAATTTTATCATTTTGTGTGGCTATTGTACTTTTGTGAACAAAAAATAGTACAAATAGTATCCGCACGTATGTGTTTGTTAAAGCAAAAAAATGTCTGTGAGATTGTTCAGTTGAATTTGAAATGAAATTTAATTTTTCAAATGAACACAAATTTCTATACAGTACATCAGTCAAATGTGATCAAATTTATTGCACAATCTTGTCAACGTTAACTTGAAGATGATCGACATAATACGAAATGTTTTGATTGATTAAAGTGAGAAGGGTGGTGGTAAATATTTGGTTTCAAAGATTTTCATTCAAAATTGTGAAAGTTTTTATTAATATAACTATAGTGAGTTTGATTATTTCGTGATGGACTTTTTGGCTCACTTTGAACATTAAAGTGAGTTACTTAAAATCATTGTCATTTTATTTGGTAATTCATTCGGTTTAGTTTAACAATCAAATCAAATCATATTTACATAGAAAAAACAAACACAATAAACAAAGCCATAATGATCACTACTAAGATCGTACCAGTTCCAGAAACATGTCCAACGGAACTGCCCGAACTGCTCGCTTCGGCAATGGGTTCCAGTAAATTGTCGCCTGTGTGAATAACGTTCTGATGCCGTTGGTTGGAATAGTGCCTCAGTCCAGCAGACTGCACAAGTGGAACCGGTGGTCTGATGCCTTGTCTATTACTATTATATCCATCATTTCGGTGGTTGAGGCGGTTCAATCTATCCCTACGTCCTCGTCTTCGTGGTGGCTGACGATGCCCGACGATAGCTTGTCCTTCTGCATGTCCTTCTTCAGCTTGAAGTCCGTCAAGTTGCACAAGTGGAATCGGGGGTGGGACATCTCGGGGCCTTCGTCCACAGATTTCACGCAGTCTTCTCCGCCAGACATAGTTCCAGTCCAGAGTGATAGCCAACAAACAGCAATGTACGACCCAAAAGAGGCAACATGACACCATTGTCAGGGCAGCTAGTCCAACCAAACTCATGACGATCCACATGAGAACATCGTATCCAGATTCGGGCTCATAGTTGGAAAAGATCCGCCTCCAAATGGGCCAATCGGCAGCTGAGCGTGCACAGTCTTCGCACCAGGTCACCAGTCTGTGGAACCAGTTCATGTCTTGGGTCGCATTGGGATGGATTCGGACTGAGTAGCTGCTGCTGCTTGGCTCAATCAGACTCAGCAATTGGAGCAGGTACAGGTAGAGTTGGTGCACATAGATCCAAAGAAGATACATGACCAGGAGAGAGGAGAGAGAAGAGGCACAGACAGTGGCGAGTTGACTTCACACCAGAAAGTTGTCGACCGAACTAATCGACACGACAGACAAAAGTGAAACCAAAACAAAAAGCATTTCGTCTAACCAGTTATCAACAACTTCACATGTGATCAGTAAAACTAATCGTGTACATTTGTGGCGCCACCAAACGAGTTCACATAAGTCGACATGTTTGATGTTTGTTTGTTTGTATGACATGCAAAAGTCAAAACATTGATAGTTTTTGTCTTATCAATGAATAATAATTTTGATTTGAAGTGAATTGTAATTGAACTTTTAATTTAATATAATTGCACTATTTTGTCTTGTTTGCGTAATGCACTTTGTGAACAATTTTGGGAAATATAAAACTATTTTGCCATTTTGCCAATTTGCCAATTTGAATTATAGAACTATATTTGTAAACTTTTTACAGAAGTTTCTTTACAATCATTTCCAATCAAAGTCCAACGAGTCAAATTGTGCAAATATTTCCAAATTCCGAATCGATTCGAGTTTTAAGTAGGAAAATGATTAAAGACACTCAAGTGATGCAAATTGTGCGATCTTTCATTTATGATCTCGAAGACATGTTCGATGATGATAAAAACAGAGACAAATGCCAATTATTGACCAATTTCGTGACAAACAGTTTGACTTGGGCTTGCATGTAGAAACGATTGCGATTGCGATTGAGAAATGGTTCGATTAATCGATCATAATATTTTAAACTGACTTGAGTGTTCATTCGAAATGATGTTCAAACATTTGAGTTGATGTTTGCACTGAATTGAACTTATGGAAGACTGTTTGTCTGTATCTGACGAATGTGCCAATGAGTGCATTCGTGAGCGCACTTTTGATTCGTTCAATAATTTTCGACAGTTGAACTCATTTTGTGTTTCTTCACACTACGAATCTGAGATTATCGTTTGCGTGCAATCTTATCTCTGAACAGTTGAAGACATCACGGCACAAGTCAAATCACCCAAATCTACATTTTGATCTTCAATTTTCTATTTGAGTGTATGCACTCCTGTTTGAAACCTGATGCTGTCTATTACATACTTTTGTGCCTTCTGATTTGGTTTTGTTTTCACTTCTATTCTGCTCACATTTTGGTTTATGGCCAACTTTCCGGCCAATGAACAATTGACTCGATTAGCTAGGACTATAGCTACTTTCTAATGTACACATTTCATATATGTAATATTTGTTGACCATGTCTTTTTTGTATAATTAAAATTTCAAAATATCTCGTATTTGAATTTGCACGGTCTTAAAGGTTCATTTTGTTGTTTTGAACTTGATAATCCGAGTTTGGCTCTTCGTCAAATTCACCGCGAAAGTTGCATTATTACACTAATTAGAGTGGATCATTTGTTCATTTGGACTCAACATATGCACAGTAGTAATACTTACTATCTGTTTGAATCATCTGTTTGATACTCATTGCCATTGATCAGTGACTCACAATGCTTTCAATGTCAATGTTTTATCAGTTAACTTACTTGTGACATGTCGTGCGTGAACTTTTTACAGTCAGCTGTGTCAATGTTTTGTCTTATCAACACAGATCTGTGGCTAGACAATTTTGTTTTGTTCAGCTTCTGTACCGAGTTTGTCTCCTTGTTCGTTTTGTTCACTCAACATCTTCTGTCTACATTTTAAACCAAAATGGACTCCAAACTAGCCATTGCTATGAAAGCCATCAAATGGTCAGTGCGCTCACTCGTCTCCTCATTTAGTGGTCTGCTCAAAATGAATCGCAAAAGAATGGAATCTTCAGTCACCTCCTCTTTTGGTTTCATAAAATCGAATCCCACCGATGGTGGACCGATCAATCATCTTCCCAACGAAGTGATGCTGCTCATTTTGGTCAAATTGCAACTAGACGATGATGTGGTGCAGTTGATTGGTCTGCGGCTGGTGTCCACTCGGTGGCGAGCACTCATCGAATACTACTGCGCACACAAAAAGTGTTTGCTTGTGCAATCACCTGCATATTATTCGAACTTTGAGAGTAGATTCTTTGCATTTGGCCACTCGAAGAAGCATTTTGTACAGCTGCTTTTGAGTAGAATGACACCTGTTTGCTGTTTGCGATCACTTCTCCGACTCTTTCCCAACATTGAGCAACTGTCTATTAATTGTTTTGGTAAATATATTTTAGTGGTTTTTTAATCATGACAACTTTTTTAAATTCAGGAAAAGCTCAAGTTTGTGACTTTGTGGCGTACATCAATTCGTTGACATCACTCAAACAACTCGACCTTGAAGGACCGTTTGTTTCAGCTCTACCACGCCTCTCACCTTTAACTTTGTCCAAATTGGAGCACTTCTCAATAGACACTCGAGGATGGAATGAGCATGTTGATGCTCACCACGGACTGGTGTCTCAGCTTGGGCCACGGTGTGTTTGTGTCCACTTTGGAGCAGACTTGACCTTTCATCTCGTTCGTCAGTGGCACAACATCAATCCGCACTGGTTGGTCAATGTCACTCATTTGCGAATTCACTTTCGAAATGGACACATTGATGGGCCATTGGTGGTGCACTATCTCACTGAGCACTGTCAAACATCGTTGAAGCATCTCAATTTGAAGTTTTGTGTAAGTGACATTTTCGTATCAACTAAAGTAATAATCATCATCATTTCTCAGCACTACCCATTTGGCCTTGTTGTGACACCAACTGTGATACGCGATCTTGGCAAACTGACTCACTTGGCTGAACTTGAGCTTGTCATAGTCGGAATTGACTTTGCCCAGTTGAAACAAGCTGCACAAGATGATGAACTCATTTCGCTTACTTCTGTGGTGACTTGCACAATTGTTGGCACAATCTATGACCGAATAGATCAGCACATCACTGCCCATGAATTGACTCGTGTCTTTTCGGTGATTTTTCCCAATTTGGTCGAGTTTAAACTTTCGATTCATGACAAAACTCAAAGCATACAGAGAGTGCAACATGAAGTTGAGCAACATTTGTACAATCGATTTGCACACTTGCGAAAACATAATATTGACATTTTCGATTAATATTTGAACGGTTTCATGTTTTGTTTTCCACTTTCTCAATGTACTCAATATTTTGTAATTAAACTTACTTTCGATCAACATTGGTTGTTTTGATTTGATTTGACATTAGTTTGGATTGTTGTGAATTTGTGTGATAATTTGCATTGTGATTGTACTTTACTAATTGAATGACGAGGAATCGATTGGTGACAGTAGTTTTAATGAATAAGCAATGTTTGTTGCATGAAAATGGAGAAAAGATCAGTTTTATATTTTCATGTCATAATGTTCAGAAAGATATGCCCGACAATTTTATACTGTCAAATCTGTTTGTTCTGCATTTGTGACAAAGATATTATGATAGATATTATCAAAAGTTTCAATGGATTCAAAGATTTACTTTTTTCTGCCGAATCACTCATTTGCAGTCATGATTACCGAATAGTTTAGCAAAACAATTGAGTTTAATTTTGATTTGGATTGAACACAAAATACAATAAATAATTTAAATTACACTTTGCAGGAAGAAAGATTTTATAGATTTATTTTAAATGTTTAGGATTACAAAAGCAAAGGTGACATTGAGCCAAAATGGAACAAATCAATCTGCAAACATCTCACTCGAGCAGACGTTCCAGCAGTTGGTTATCCAGTCTAACGTAATCTTCAGAATTGCGATTGTCCACAATGTTGAGTCGTGTTTGGTCTTTCTGTAGTTTAGGCAACTTGAAATGCTGGGTACGGACATGTACGACGACATGATCCTTTCTAGTGGAAGAATAGCGACAGTCGGGCCAAGTGCACGAGAAAGGCTTGACTCCCAGATGGATGAGTTCGTGTCGAGCCAAATCAGTTTTCAAAACAAATGATTTGTCGCATCCTGCTGTTGTGATGTTGTGCCACTGATGAACGAGATGAAAGGTCAAGTCATTACATCACGACATTATCAAGAATGTTTTGAAGGATCAAAGTCAGAAATTTAAGGACAATTTCGAGATTTAAAGATTTTCTTTCAAAATGCTTGTAAGCCACATTCCGCTATTTCAACTAACACGACGAAGTTTGAATTGCTGATCGCGCATTGACCATAAAAGAGAATGTCAAAGGCTGAAGAGAGGAAGGAATGATTGAGATTTACTGTTAAGCTGAAGTGTTTATTCTAGTGTACTGATTTCTGTTTATTTTAAACTGATTTCTTAACAATTAAACTTATTTCATCACTTATTCCTTTGTCTAGTCGCTTTGCCACTGAAGAAAGTTTACAGGCTTCTGGACAAAAGGACAAAACTTATCTTCTTTATTATTTCTGCTGTTGCATTTGCAATCGACTTTACAAAACTTGGCCTTTCACGAAGCACTCGCACCCGTCATGGCCTATACTCTACTCAAATTGATCATGTTCACACTCGGAGTCATCAACTTTTTATCGTATTCTATTCGAATAGAAGATTCCACCCAAACCGGTGCCTCTGTTCAGTATCTGAAACCTGATGCTGTCTATTACATACTTTTGTGGTATGCCTTACAATGGCAAAATGGCAAATTGACAAATTGGCAAATTGGCAAATTGGCAAATTGGCAAAATGGCAAAATGGCAAAATGGCAAAATGGCAAAATGGCAAATTGGCAAAATGGCAAAATGGCAAAATGGCAAATTGGCAAATTGGCAAATTGGCAAAATGGCAAATTGGCAAAATGGCAAAATGGCAAAATGACAAAATGCACTGTCTGATATCGGTCCATGATTGTGCTTCTTTAGTTTAATTTTTGTTAGATTTGGCAGATTGACAGGTTAGCTGCGATTGTTGATTGTTCAATTGAGTTGAAATTCATTGTATCCCTTCTACACGTATGGCTGTATGAAGGATCCGGGGCCGAGAGTGAGTGAACTTACGCCATGAATTGGTGATATTTTCGTGATATTTGATATATGATATATATTTGATATGTGATATATTGATTATTCGTGATATTTTCACTAGTTCCTCAAAGTTGGGTTTCACAGTGGTGAGTTTTCCTGACACCAATTTTTCTAATATTCAACTTCAAAATGTGCATTTGACTTCTGAACAGGAGCAAATGATAACCGATGTTGATGATTTATCTCTGTCTAATTTCACTTATCATAAAATGTCACCGTCTAACTAACATTTAACTAACTAACCTTCTCTTGACACAGTAAACATACAATCGAATGAGTTTGATTGCCATTATAAAAGTGTCACATAGTTTGTGATAGTGACAACAAGTAGTAATAACTTACCTGTAACTTAGTGCTGCATTTTAAAGATAATAAGTGTCAATACAGACATAGGTATATTGCTTTTAGTACATGGGTGTTTTCATTCTGTTTTGTAAATTATGAAAAATAAAATTATGTGTGGCTAAAATGAATTCAAATTATTACGAATCATCTCGTATATTATATCATGAAATTTGCGATAAGATTTTGCTTACACATAATGTGTACATTGCCAATTTTAGTAAATATGAAAAAGAAAATTTTTGGAAAGACATTCCCTTGGAAACGATCGATTTTCAAGGGCCACATTTTGTGTCCAATCTCTGGCTCTGTCCCACTGCTACACATTTGACTATACATGTGAATTATTCATTGTTTAAAGATACCATTTATTCGAGTAGTTCATTTTTGAAAAATATCAAATTGCAAGTACTGTACAGAGTGTCGATTGTTCGACATGAAAAGTGCTGTTTCAAAAAAGGTAATATTTAAATGATTATTGGATTGATTGGGGAACTAACTCTGAGTTGAGCCACAGTTGCGCAAAACACGGTGGATGGCGTTGGAAGATATTCGTGGCGAACTGATGTGCAATGGGATTGCTTGAAGGTGGACATGATGAATGACGATCATGTGACCATTAAGTGTGAGGTGAATTAATGCGATCAATTAAGGCAGGCCAGAATTGTGCCTTTATATGTGGATGACCCAACGATATATGATGGGAAAAAGTGGTCTCCAAAGAGTGCAGTTTTAACCGAAACACATTATCCGATTTTGGCTTTCAATATATCAAATTAAAGGCAATGACAGAATTATTGGACGTTTGGGCCATTTTATCTGTATATTAATCTCAAATGGAGAAACAACTTTAAAAAGTCTTAGGTCTTAATCTCTTTTCATTATTTACTGGGAAAAATAATATAATTGTTTAAAAATAATTTTTAAAGTTCATGTCATTACATTTAATTTGATATATTGAAAGCCAAAATCGGATAATGTGTTTCGGTTAAAACTGCACTCATCAGAGACCACTTTTTCCATCATATATCATCATCAAACATATAAAGGCACAATCCTGGCCTGCCTTAATGTGCAAAAAATTGAATTTTAATTTTATACTGTTCTGATTTTAGATTTTGGTCATTCCAAGTAATTTGTTTCTATATAAAATTGTTCAAATACTTGCCATAAATAGCAAATACAATTACATCAACGATTACATTGCTAAATCGCTCATGAAGGAAGGCATAATCATTGATAATAATCTAAACGCCTCACTTCGAATGATTGGTTCACTTGCACATGAGTGGTCAATCGACAATTTTGAGTACCTCTACTGGAAACTGGACGAGATTGAAACAAAAGAGGTTTACTTGAGTTCAAGAGAATTTGATTTTAAACGTTATATTTTCAACATTGTTTTGTGCGTAAATGGGGAAGCAAAAAGAAATAGACTTAAATTATATTTATGTTATCGCTCAAAGGTATTTGTTAATGTGAGATTCAAAATGTCGATAAGCGATAACAATGGAAACAGAGACAATACTTTAGGTAGGTGCCCAGTCTTTAATTGTCACTGTTTTATAATTGTATAATTGTTTTAGGTTATCAACACACATTCTATGGTAAACAAAATAATTCAATGCTAACTGGGGAGAATATCAACGTATCGAATCTATTATATCGCTCCAATGGCTTAATGTTTTATGGCAGGTTAACTCTAAACTGTGAGGTTGGTGGCTTGATTTATGTTTCAATTGTTATTAACTTTCCAGTTGATATTTGCAGGTTCAAATTCTTGAAGATGATGCGACATTTGTTGAGCTTCAAAAAGAAAAGTTTCAAATAGCAACACAATATTCAGAGACACATTCCGATGCGAAACAACTGGCCATCCGATCAGTTAAGCACCAAGTGATCGATTCATTTGTCTACAAGTGGACTATAAACAATTTTGAACACTTTCTTGGTGATTACTGGGATTTTGATGAAATTGAGTCAAAAAAGTTTCAAATTTCAATTTCAAACAATCAACTAGAATTTCAACTTTGTTTGTATCCAAATGGGACAAAAGATAAACCAGGAAATGTGTCAATATATTTGCAATTATGTTCAGTGCCACAAAATATTTATGTGAATGCTCAATGGGAGATATCGATTATTGATGACAAAGGCGAAATGAAAAACTCTCGAGGTTTGCCCAGAGTGAAATATTCTGAAACTAATGTTTTTGATGTTTTAGTTGGACAAGGTACACTTAATGAGAAACAAAATGCATTGGGATTTAGTAGATATGTGAATGTAAGCGATCTTTGCTACCGCTCCGAAGAATTACTGCATGAAGATAAACTTAGATTACATTGCAAGGTGCTTAAGGTGAATATACAGGATACACAATATTCACATTTTTCAACATCTTTCAGATTCAAATACTTGAAGACAAAATGACCCACCCACCCAATAATCTCATCTCAGCCGAATCACTCTGTCAGTCCAATAGTCAATTGAACCTATCGATCGAATCCATCCAACTGAGCAAATGTGTTCACCAGTGGACTATTCACAACTTTGCTTGTGTGATTGCAAATGATGATGATGATCACGAAAAGGAGCTTATATCGACAAGATTTTCATCGTCAAGTTCGCAAGCATTTTATCTAAAATTATTTTCAAAAGGATTTGATTACGAGAGTAGGGCCAATGTTTCGGTTCACCTAAATGTCGATTTATTTAAGAGAATGCAATCAGCATTTCAGTTTACATTGTCGGTGATCGATGCATGGGGAAACAAGCTGAAGTACTTTGGTTCGTATTAATGTTGCTGCATAATCAAATTACTAAACATTTATTCAACTTCGATAGATGGACAATTTAATTTCGATAGCTCAAGTTGTGTCACAATTAATAAGCTCATTTCGCACGACAATGTTCTAAAACAAAAATACCAATTGTTGAGCAATGGCACACTGACATTGTGTTGTGAGGTACATGTTTTAAAGTAATTTATATAAGACAATTTTTCATTGAAATTTTATTTGTAAAGATTTTAGTTATTGAAAATTGTTTTCAAATTGGTCTTTCAAGCGCAAAAGCAGATGAATATTTTAACGACTTGTCCAAACGCAAAATCAGTGAAAATGAAATTACCAAAACTGTAACATGCGCGAGAGGAAAGAAAGTACACTTTGAATATAATTGGGAAATTGAAAATTTTGTTATCAGAGATGGTAAGGAAAATATATACAAACATATTTTATTTCAGACATCTCAGCCCTACATTCAATCGCCAGAATTTTCTCCACCAAACTATTCACCCACAAATAAACATCAATTTTTTCTTAAAATGTACCCAAATGGGCCAAATGAAGACAATCGAGAATATTTGTCAATGTTTTTAGTTGCTGAAACAATCGAAAAGCGACAAGTGACATGTGAATTCGAAATATCACTTATCGATGGCTTTGGATTTAAATTTAACACAAAAAGTATGAATAATTTTGATTATCAATAGATTTATTAATTATTACAGCAATTCAATTCGTAATTACATAAAGGAATTAAAAACAGATTCAACCACAATGATACATGGGGCTGGGGTGAATACATTTCTTATGAAGATTTGTCCAACACAGCCAATTCGCTGATAATTGAGAATAAAGTTACAGTTCATTGTGAGGTAAGTTGATGGAGATGTTGACAATATATTCACATATTAAGATGTTCAGGTCGAGTTTATCGATGAGGAAGACTTTACTGTTGAAAATCAAACTAAATTTGACAACCCCGAAGAAAAGATGGTAATTCAAAATATTTTCAATAACCAACTTACTAACCGGAACACCAGTGAGTGTATCACCCAGCACACTACTCTCGCCCACAAATGGACAATCGAAAATTTTGATTTCTATTGTCAGACCATTCAGGAGCACACGAGTTATATTGAGTCGAGCAAATTTTCACCCCAAAGTGACCAACAATTGAGATTCATTGTGAGGCTCTATCCCAAATGGGAGGCTGATCGCATGGCAGTATATTTTGATTTACTGTCCAATAATAAACAAATGCAACGAGCTCGAGTATCGATTTCAATTTTGGATGCAAATGATAGAAAATACTTTTTAAGTGAGTTTGAATAGAATTTTCACAGACGATTTGCTATTAATTTTTGTTTTTGAATTATGAACGCAGAAAATTGTTTAATTAAAAATTGGCAAGTTTTTACTTACTTAAACCGGAAAAACACTAAAATTGAATCAAATTCCACAAATCAACTAAAACTATTATTCGAAGTATTAACTTGAATTGCATAACAAGTCATTAAAATCATATTAAACTTGTATACTTTACAGTACCATCTATGGAGTCACTATTCATCAGTGACCGAAATGATTCCGCTCAACTCATATTATGCAATTGATGACTTGACCGAGCCGTGGACCATGAAGCCTCAATGCGATGTGCCAACTCATAGCCAAACAATCACTTCGCTACCAGTCGCGACCTCTCACCATGAATGGTCAATACCAAACTTTAGTAAACAACAATTTCGCGACCATGTTCAATCGCCGAGATTTATCACACTCGGCTCAAATCCAGTTCGATTCGTCCTGCGAATGTACACAAATCTCTCACAAACACGAGACAAAATGTCCATCTATCTGTGCCTTGATAAAAGTGCAGAACAAAATGTACAAATGTGTGTACATATATCGATACTGAACAAGGATGGACACATATTCTGTGCCAAAAGTATATGTAGATTTATTTTCTAATATATTTATTTTTAATCTGCCGTTTTTTCAGGCGGGTTTTTGAAATTGTTTGAAGGAGAAACCGAACTAAGTTGTATTGAACCATTCGATAGAAATTATTTTACTTCCACTCGATTATTGCCGGATGACATTTTGAGGATAATTTGTGAGGTATTTATACATTTGTTACAAAAAAACGATCAAATGATGATTATTATGACTGATGATGGTATACAGGTGAATTTGGTTGGCGAATCGAGCTGCACTTCCGTAATAATTCCTTCAAAAATTATGTCGCACCTCAATGCGGTTTTCAAAAATCGAGAATCAAGTGATGTTATATTCGAATTTTCAAACCCCGAATACTGCAATATAAGGCTCCATGCGCACAGAAAAGTTCTTATAGCGCAATCTAGAACATTTGAGCTAACATTCTCCAAACATGAAATAGTGATCAATAGTCTAAATATGCTTTGTACAATAGACGAAGAGATGCCGATATTTGAGGTGATGTTAAGATTTATCTATACTGGAGTGGCTCATCAGGTGGAAACATTAGCAGACAGACTATTGCCTCTATCTGATAAGGTAATTTATATTGGTACATAATAAGTGATTAGCATTTATTAGATGCAGTTCATTTAATTTCATTGCCAATAGTACCAACTCGATTCGTTGAAGTCAATCTGCGAGAATATACTTTTAGGGAAACTAGAAATGAAATCTTCACAAAACATTCAACAATCTGCCAAGTGGTTACTGCTAGCTGATAAGCACAACGCTGTAAAGCTAAAGAAGAAGTGCATTCAGATTGTCAATTTGCACGCTCCAATCATTCGGGAAACGAGCGTTTGGAGTTCGCTCAAGGAGAGTCGCAGCCTGTTGGCTGATTTGTATGAAGATGTGATCCGACGAAAATATACTAGACCAAAGAAGAGTGCTGGCAACCAGTTTTCCGTTAAATAATTCAATCTAGGTATTCCGATTAAAAAAATTATTAACCATTGCAATCCTGTTGCATTTGTCAGAAATTTTAATCATAATGTTTAAGATTTAAATTAGATCTCTCGTATCTTTTGCTACTTGAGGTGTCGCCGCTGCTGGTCTTTTGTTCAGTTTCAGTCTTCGTTGACTTGACATTTGCATCTGATGCTTTGTTGGCTGACATGGTTTCGATTGAATTCGGGTTATAGCGATAAGAGTTGTGTGTGCGGTTAGTGGTTCAAAGAAGTGGATCAATTCGTCTGATCAGTCACGTGTGCAGAATGGCACAACTGAGTCAACGGCAATGATTATTTGAAGACAAATCAGTGTGATTGTTCAGCATTGAAATTTTGATTTGAATTGAAATTAATTGATTTAACATTAACAATCGTTCCAAACACAATCAACAGGAATTATGCTGTCAAGTTGACAGTGTCAACTATTCTCCGAAGTCATTGAAAAACAAGTGGTTTTGGTACAGAAAGTATTTGATTTTTATTTTATTTATGGAACAGATCTTGATTATTAGAAGTATCAAATTAAATACAAAATAGAAAGAGCCAGCATGAGTGAAATATATTGAGCAAGTGCACTCATGAGTTCATCAGTTATCAAAATCTTTGTGATCAAAATGTTCCTCGGAGAATAATTTCACTTGGTAGATTGGTGACCCGAACATGACTTAACATGCAAATGAGACTTTCTTGGGCTCAGTGGAACAAGTGCAACAATATTGGGCTAATTCTATTTGATGCAAAACACTTTGACATTTACTACTCTCAACAATTAAGAAGAAATAAACTTAAAAATCTTGAATTCCAGGAAGATAGATTCAAATTAAGGTTGAGTTTTTACGAGTAAGTGTCCTTTGTAGACTTCTCTGCAATGCATTTCCAAATGTTCTCAATTCTCATTCGTAAATGACTCAATTGACGAATTGTAAAATTGCAAATGTCGATTATTTGAGAATTGAATTGAATGCGTGAATTACCTCAAAGTCTTGTCTTTGTCTGATTAATTTATTAAAATGTCAGATTTAGAGAGAATTGAGAATTCTATACAAATTGAAATTATTTTACCCTGGAAATGGGGGACAATTGTCATTCATTGAAAGCGGAATTCAAGAAACTGTTTAATAAATTTCACTATTTTAAAAAATTATTAAAGAAAAATGTGGTTGAATTGACATTCTACTGTTCATCAATGATAAATTTGAAAGATATTTATATCATTGACCAACTTCAATGTCCATATCCAAAGGAGAAGTAGAATTTGAATCGATTAGAAGTTGTGTTCTAGTGTCTTTTGTCTTGTGGTCCAAAAGTGCACTCCTGAGAATTCGTTCATACATTCGATCATCATTGCCACAAAGCAATAGCAACAGATTGAGTGGTGAACACGAGCCTAGATGACTGCCACTGGACACTCTGTTCGACATTACCCAAACTAGTAAAAAAATCAGTAGAATGGAGACAGTGAGACATCCGTGATTTGATATTGTTACTATCGATGATTGTGATACACAGTATCAAACGTTTGAGCAACCATTTGACAATTTAGTAATCAGAAAGTGGCTTTGGATAATCTTTTGGCATACCACAACAATCAAATAAAGTCAATAAATGCAAATATTATTGTTAAATAAAATTTATTAACATATGTAACTTAAACTCAAATTCATAAGAAAGACTCAAAGATTTAGCTCGAATTAGTCAAAGTAGAAATTGACCATTCTCCAGAGAATTTCGACCGACTCTGTAAAGACACTGCTGTTTGCATTGATGGGTTGTTGCTTTAGTCGGGACTTGGTTTCACTAGACAAAACATTGCTCGTTCGGATCTGTAAATATTCACAAAAGAATCTTGAAACTTCTTCTGAACTTTGAAGGCGGAATTTCTTAGTTTCTCCATCGGCGAAAGTGACCAAAAATGTCACAACAATTGTTGTGATCGTGTGTAGGTTCGATTTGGCTGATTAGAAACCATGGGGAGAAGACTTGGTTGCTCCATTCATCTTTAACCAAAAGACCATTCTCAGACAGTCTTACCACCACTCTGTACTGACAGAATCTGGTTGTGTCAATCGCCTGGAACAATCCTTCACAAACTGGGACACACATTGGCTCAATGATTGGTTTGGAGTGTTTGATTGCTAGTTCACCAAAAAAAAGTCATGGTTACTGCTGATCAGAAAGGGTGTGACTGTAAGAATTAACAAGTGACACGAGATCATTCTCCTCAATTAACTTCACATGCATTTATTGTTACATGTTTAGTAATCCAATTTGGTTTGGCAATTGGTTTTGTGCAAATTAAATCATTTGATTGTTCAATTATAATGCGTACATTTGATGATTTTCATTTACTCGCTTTTTGGGTACAATGAAAAGGTAGAATTGTTGAGTTGGAGCTGGTGAAAATTTAAATGATTTAATTTCTGATAGATCTTCTCGTTAAACTTTTGAGATAAAAACATTGTTTCGCTACTAACTAGGCAAATTATCGAGACATTGTCTATCTATTCTAAAATGATGGCAATCAATTTGACAGTAGCCAATTCTGCCTTCCATTTGGCTTAATCTCGTACAACTCACCTTCAAACATCAAGATCAATTTGTTCTCGATGAAATTGCCCAGAACTTTGAATCAAATTTTTCACTTAGGCAAACATGTGATCGTTTCCCTTGATTAATATCATTATTATGATCTATGAATTTTATTCATTCCTATTTGATTCATTTGAATCCGACCAGTATATATGGCTGTCATTTTTAATTTTTGGCATGTTCTTCTTCAAATGATGATAATAATGTTGATTACATCGATACAATCTTTTAATACATTTAATACTGCTCATACGACCACTTAAACACCACCTTAATTTGAATCCATCATCCTGGAATTCTAGATTTCCAAGTTTATTCCTTCTTAATTGTTGAGAATTGCAAATGTCAAAGTGGTTTGTATCAAATAGAATTAGTCCAATATCATTGTTCCACTGAGCCCAAGAATAGTCTCATTTGCATGTTAAGTCATGTTCTGGTCACCAATCGGGTGTATTCACTCGCGTGCTTTTGAGTTTAGTTGTTTGTCTCTACAATTTGCGTCCTACCCAAGTTTTTCCTCAATCATCTCTACAATTCACATCCCAAAATGGCGGCTGAACACACTTTCGAAATCTACGACTATTGGTGTCCCTTTAATCGGACACTTGTAATGTCACCCCAAGCTGGTATACAGTTCAAAGACATGATTGATAATCAAGTGACAGAAACCTGGTCCTGGGACCAGTTGGAGTTTATTACCATCAAGAACAACCACAAGATTAAGTTAGAGAAAAAGTCTGGCCTAGTACGGAAGATCAAGCTCCAGGATGGAAGTGAAGAAGAAGAATCTCGCTTCGTCAACGCCCTACTCCGTCCTGTTCAGGCTCATCGACAAAATGTGGTCCAACCGGACGCCAAGATGGTTTTCAAGATCATATCTTGAAGTGTTCTTCGGTCTAGATTTTTCTGATGCATCATAGAGGAGATCATCACGCCACCAAACCGTAGCAACCACAGACTGTCACATCTCACTGCACAACACATTCAACACACGTTCCAATTGTTTGTTTAATTCACACTTCAATTCTCATTTATGCATTCAGTAAAATACACTTCACTTCAACAACAAAACAACTTTCCTTAATTGGGCTCACTTTTTCTGTAATGCTTCTAGACGTGTCACTAAAGTAGATCCCTACCATGTGCAACTCCGCGATTGCACATCTGATGACGATGGACTATCAGGAGATCTCAAAAGTGCGATACTCGAGACAACGATCACTCGCCAATGTAACCTAAGGCAAGTGCAAATCCAATTCCTCTATTCTCTGATTCAGTATCTTTATTCTAACGATTTCAGATCATCAAACCATTCATTGTAGGTGACAATTTGATCACAAATTAGCGCACACTTGTCCTGTGACACACTTGGTTTGAACAATGCAAAAGAAAGTCAAACAGAACTGACTTCAATTAAAGAAAAGCGAAATAGAGAATCTAAAATCAACAAACCCAATTTCAAACTGTCCTTTGATTGACATTGTTGTTTCGTTCATTTGAAATATCGACAACTATACAAATACACAACACAAACAAAATGCACAATTTGAATTGAGAAATTCAGTTTATTTGATGATAATGTTTTAGTTTTTCGTTTCAAACTTTGGTTTATTTGTATTTTGGCATTGACCATTGATTGTCCAAAAAGCTAATGCACCGAGTGAAATATAGTTAGTTGGTTTCCTATGGATTGAGCACTTTGATTTCCAACCACTAAAAGTGCACAATTTGAATTTAAGAACTCAGTTCATTTGAAGATAATGTTTTAGTTTTTCGCTTCAAACTTTTGTTTCTCTGTACTGTCTCTGTTCTCTTTTGACATTGACATTTGACATTTGTTACTCAACATTGCAGACAATCGCAATTTTGAAGACTACGTTTGGGTGGAGAACCAACTTCTGATTTCTTATTTCAAATACGAAGTGTCTCTGATCAATATTTTCAGTTTAAAAATTTTTTACTCAGGTATATGGTTTTAATAAATATTCACAGATATGTGATTATTCATGTTTTTTAGGTTTTAAAAGAAACTGGATTCGTCAGAGGAGTTCACCAATGACAGAACCAAGGAACGTAGATTTTCGAATGGAAGTGTTGGAGGAGATGCTCAAGTACATCTACACAGGACGGTTGAGTCGCTGGATCGATTTGCTCAAGAACTGGTGGTTGTGGCTGATCGGTATCAATTGGATGATTTAAAAAAACGTTGCCAAAATCATTTCTGTTCATCAATCACAACCGAATCTGTCTCTGATCTATTTCTACTATCAAACATGTGTAATGTGCTAGGCTGAATCAAGTACAATGACAAAGTTATCAAGAACTAAGAAACAATTGGCAAAAATTGTGTTGTCTTTGAATGTTTGTAATTTTTTTGCATTTTCATACAATCTATAAACTTTATAAAAGAAACAAAAATACATTCAATGAAATTCTTTTATTATTCGTCAAACATTCGAATATATTTGAGGTACAAATGTTGATAAAGTTTGAACAGCAAATCAGATCTTACTGCAATTTTCTTCCAACCCTCTGTAGCCATCACCTGATTGGCATTCTCAGTGATGTAGTCGAAATATTTGGTGATCAGTTTAGTGACTTGATGCATGTCTGCGATTATGAGTAGATCAGAAACAGATTTGATTGTGATCGGGGATAAAGGTTGCGACTTGGAAAATTTAACTTGTGAGTATTTCAAGTTCAATCGTTCAAAAAGTTTAGCCAACAAGTCAGCTCTGATCACTATCTTTTTCCACTCCTTAGAAACCATCATTCGAGCGCCATTGTTGCCGACAAAGTCAAGGCATTCACTGTGCAATTCGATTGCAGGATACATGTCGGAAAAGATGAGTAGATCAGACACGGTCTTGATGGATATCTGTGACAGAAGAATATCTTCGCAATTCGATTTGAGACAATCCACTTGATACTGGGGTGTACAAAATGATCGATAAATAAAAGAACATATTTATGGAGATATTACCTTATCAGCAACGACGAACAAATCCGCCGCATTCTGATCCAAAGCCTCAACTTTGCCAGTGTAAATATATCAAACTAACAGTTTCATCACCTCCACATCAACATCCACAATTTCCACTCGATAATAGATAATTCAAATTCCAAAATTATGAATTGATTGAATACTGATTTTCACCAACACAATTGCCACAACAAGTCCAATTGTAAATTGAATCGCGATAGAATTGATCACAGTCGAAAGTATGATCAAATCCAAATGCAAATTCAGCGCCCACATCGAGAAAACATTGGACAAAGAGAAGAAATGTGCAATCCATGAATGTGATTCGAACGAGTTTGTTCTGGTGGATCAGTAATTGGCCAATCTTCGGCTTTGAATTTGATTGCAACAAAAAGTATACATTCCGTCAATAAATGATGTGAATTACACTCTGAAAGCAAAATGGTACATTTTTATTTTAGATATTAATGAATACAAATATTAATGATGACATTGAGCAAAATGGCAATGTATAAATTGACCAGTCTTCACTCGTGTCGACGTTCCAACAGTTGATTATTCACCTGAACGTAATATTCAAGATTGCGATTGTCCACAATGTTGAGTCGTGCCTGGTCTTTTTTTAGTTTGGGCAACTTGAAATGCTGAGTGCGAACATGTTGAACGACATGAGCCTTCCTCACTGCAGAAAAGCGACAATCGGGCCAAGTGCACGAGAATGGCTTGATGCTTAGATGGGTGCGTTCGTGTTGAGCTAAATTCCAATCGTCAGAAAATGATTTGCCACATCCTGCTGACTTGCACAGATACTTGCTCGATCCATTAGAAGTGACAGTTTTGTGTCGTTTGTTGTTGACAGTTCGAGATGTACTTGAGGATTGGCGTTTAGGGCCAGTTGAAGTGGACGGAACATGTCTCGCATTGTCACTCGACTCCATGCAGGCACGTTGTTCCTGCCTGCACTGATCCAGTTGGACTGTCTCCACTGGTGGATCATCGAAAAGAGTGACACAACGAGCAGTGAGCACTCGATCACCAACAAATCGACTTCGTAGTTGTCTCACCACAGTTCGCACAACACCAAATTGGTCATCTACTTGAGCGAGCAGTTCCCGTTTCAGTTGTTCGCAATCCACTTCAAGTTGTTCCTCGAATCGATCCAGGAACGAGTGCACGAGGGTGAGACGAGGCATGGTGAAACACGAGAAGAGGAGAAATTGAAATCGACAGAAAGAAGAAACAACCTATTGCTCAGTCCTGCAAAAATACCAACTGCAAGTGCAACTATGTCCACCCAAACAGAGTGAAAATAGTTTTGAGACTGAAAAGTTAGTCAGTTGTTGATGTCACTCGTCGACCAGTTCTCGTTTGTTGAATACTCGCAATCTGTTTCTGTCCCTTTTCCGCGTTTCACCATGCCTCGTCTCACCAGATTGCACTTGTTCCTAGATCAATTCGAGGAACGTCTCGAAGTGGACTGTGAACGACTGAAGCTTCAACTGCTCGCTCAGGTTGATGAACGATTCAGATTTATTCGTGAAAAGGTGAGCCAACTTCGAAACCAATTCTGTTGTGGTGGTCAGTCTCGATCTGCTCGTTCTGTCCAAATGCAATTGTCTGATGATCCACCAGTGGAGACAGTCCAACTCGATGAGTGGAAGAAGGAACAAGCTGCTCTGGTGGAGTCGAGTGGTGATGTTGCGTGCACTTCAAATGGCCGTAAACGCAAGTCATCATCCACTTGTGGAACTGTCACAAGCAAACGACACAAGACTGGCACTGTCAATGATGGACCAGACAAGCATCAATGCAAGTCAGCAGGATGTGACAAATCATTTGTTTTGAAAACTGATTTGGCTCGACACGAACTCATCCATCTGGGCGTCAAGCCTTTCTCGTGCACTTGGCCCGACTGTCGCTATTCTTCCACTAGAAAGGATCATGTCGTCGTACATGTTCGTGTCAAGCATTTCAAGTTGCCTTTACTACAGAAAGAACAGGCCCGACTCAACATCGTGGACAATCGCAATCCTGACGATTACGTTCAGGTGGATAACCAACTGCTGGAACGTCGACTCGAGTGAGATGTTTGCAGATTGATTTGTTCTAATTTGGCTCAATGTCATCTGTGCTCTTGTAATCATTAACATTTAAAATAAAACTGTACAATCTTGATTTATGCCAAGTGTATATCAATTTATTTATTGTACTTTGAGTCACAATCAAAATCAAAATTAAACTGCTGTCTAAATGATTTGTTAAATTGTTCGGTAATCATGACTGCAAAATGAGTGATTCGGCATTAAGAAAGTAAATCCTTGAAACTCTTCATCGAAAACTTTTCACGAATGTAGAATAAAGTGACTGTATAGAATTGTCGGGCGTATCTTTCTGAACATTATAACATGAAAATTAAAAACTAATCTTTTCTCCATTTTCATTCAACAAACATTGCTTATTATTTAAAACTACTGTCACCAATCGATTCCACTTCCTTCAATTAGTAAGGGACAACCAATTCCAATCCAAACGATCCACAATTTATTGTTTGAGATACTTCAGATCTACTTTTTTTTGTAAACAAACGTGAAATATCGTCTTATCTTCACTTTCAAGAAATTTACAACACTTGAACACCAAGACGAATGTCACCAATCGATTCCTCGTCATTCAATTAGTAAAGTACAATCACAATGCAAATTAACACACAAATTAACAACAATTCAAACTAAAGTCAAACCAAATTAAAACAATCAATGTTTATTGAAAGTAAGTTTAATTACAAAATATTGAGTACATTGAGAAAGTGGAAAACAAAACATGAAACCGATATTAATCGAAAATGTCAATATTATGTTTGCGCAAGTGTGCAAATCGATTGTACAAATGTTGCTCAACTTCATGTTGCACTCTCTGTATGCTTTGAGTTTTGTCACGAATCGAAAGTTCAAACTCGACCAAATTGGGAAAAATCACCGACAAGACACGAGTCAATTCATGGGCAGTGATGTGCTGATCTATTCGGTCATAGATTGTGCCAACAATTGTGCAAGTCACCACAGAAGTAAGCGAAATGAGTTCATCATCTTGTGCAGCTTGTTTCAACTTGGCAAAGTCAATTCCGACTATGACAAGCTCAAGTTCAGCCAAGTGAGTCAGTTTGCCAAGATCGCGTATCACAGTTGGTGTCAAAACAAGGCCAAATGGGTGATGCTGAGAAATGATGATGATTATTACTTTAGTTACTGAAACAATGTCACTTACACAAAACTTCAAATTGAGATGCTTCAACGATGTTTGACAGTGCTCAGTGAGATAGTGCACCACCAATGGCCCATCAATGTGTCCATTTCGAAAGTGAATTCGCAAATGAGTGACATTGACCAACCAGTGCGGATTGATGTTGTGCCACTGACGAACGAGATGAAAGGTCAAGTCTGCTCCAAAGTGGACACAAACACACCATGGCCCAAGCTGAGACACCAGTCCGTGGTGAGCATCAACATGCTCATTCCATCCTCGAGTGTCTATTGAGAAGTGCTCCAATTTGGACAGAGTTAAAGGTGAGAGGCGTGGTAGAGCTGAAACAAACGGTCCTTCAAGGTCGAGTTGTTTGAGTGATGACAACGAGTTGATGTACTCCACAAAGTCACAAACTCGAGCTTTTCCTGTATTTAAAAAAAGTTATGCTCATGATTCAAATGAAAATATATTTACCAAAACAATTAATAGACAGTTGCTCAATGTTGGGAAAGAGTCTGAGAAGTGATCGCAAACAGCAAACAGGTGTCATTCTACTCAAAAGCAGCTGTACAAAATGCTTCTTCGAGTGGCCAAATGCAAAGAATCTACTCTCAAAGTTCGAATAATATGCAGGTGATTGCACAAGCAAACACTTTTTGTGTGCGCAGTAGTATTCGATGAGTGCTCGCCACCGAGTGGACACCAGTCGCAGACGAATCAACTGCACCACATCATCGTCTAGTTGCAATTTGACCAAAATGAGCAGCATCACTTCTTTGGGAAGATGATTGATCGGTCCACCATCGGTGGGATTCGATTTTATGCGTCCAAAAGAGGAGGTGACTGAAGATTCCATTCTTTTGCGATTCATTTTGAACAGACCACCAAATGAGGAGACGAGTGAGCGCACTGACCATTTGATGGCTTTCATAGCAATGGCTAATTTGGAGTTGGTGTCCATTTTGGAGCCGAATCTTAAAATGCAAACAGAAATGTGATGAACAAAACGAACAAGGAGACAAACTCGGGACTGAAACTGAACAAGACAAAACTGTCTAGCCACAGATCAGTGTCGACAAAACAATCACAGCTGACTAACAAACACATTCACGTACGACATGTCAAGTTTACTGATAAAGTATTGAGTAATTAGATGACAATGAGATTGAGTATCAAACAGATAGTAAATTATCATCGATAATATGACTGACATGTTCATTTAATTCTTCGTCATTCTCATCTTCATATTCAAACATTTCTGTCATTCGTGATGTTTTATTATATATTTTGATATATATGATATCATGTGCTAAAATCAATCTGCAAAGAATGTCATAAAAATATTTATTGCAAAAGACAAAAAAATAACAAGATTATAGTAACGCATTTTATAAAAATAGTTTTGAATCATTCGAAACCATTGACACAATCGTACACATAACTCACTTTGAGGACACGAGATGGAACAAATAATTGATCAGTGGTTGGGTGACTGTTTGCACAATTGAAGGTGACGTTTGTGGATTATGTTGATGCTTCAAAGGGTTGACAGAGTGGACATCAACTTGGATATGATCAAGACAAACAGATGATTCGAGATGACGAAACAATGCTCAACAGTATTATTTGCAATCATGCCAAAATGCTCATTCTATCGATGCTAATTGCCAAATAAGTTAAAATCAAACTTCGACAATTTGAATCGAGTATTGATTTTGATTAAGTGTTTTAGTTTTTTGCTTCAAACTTTGGTTTATCTGTATTTTAGACATTTACTCAACATTTTGGACAATCGCAATTCAGAAGACTACATTCGCGTGTATAACCAACTGCTGGATCGTCTACTCGAGTGAGTTTATAGTCACTTTATTCAGATAAATCAACTCATAATTGATTTATATCTATTTGTCTACATATTACATCCTTGTTCTTGTAAGTCTCAATATTTTAATAAAAATTCACAATCTTCATATATCACGAGTATGATACTAATTATTTAAATTGCTAAATTTATTCAAGTTGTTGAGTGAAAAATGCACAAATTGATTTTATTGAACAACCTGTACAATTTTCAATGAAATTGGAGAATATACTGTTCTAATTGCTCAAAGCATCAAATCCCGAGTATAAAAACCGCCGCCAATTGAGCACAAATTGATTTTATTGAACATCCTTGTCAATTTTCAATGAAATTGGAGAATATACTGTTCTAATTGCTCAAAGCATCAAATCCCGAGTATAAAAACCGCCGCCAATTGAGCACAAATTGATTTTATTGAACAACCTGTACAATTTTCAATGAAATTGGAGAATATACTGTTCTAATTGCTCAAAGCATCAAATCCCGAGTATAAAAACCGCCGCCAATTGAGCACAAATTGATTTTATTGAACATCCTTGTCAATTTTCAATGAAATTGGAGAATATACTGTTCTAATTGCTCAAAGCATCAAATCCCGAGTATAAAAACCGCCGCCAATTGAGCACAAATTGATTTTATTGAACAACCTGTACAATTTTCAATGAAATTGGAGAATATACTGTTCTAATTGCTCAAAGCATCAAATCCCGAGTATAAAAACCGCCGCCAATTGTGCACAAATTGATTTTATTGAACATCCTTGTCAATTTTCAATGAAATTGGAGAATATACTATTCTACTTGCTCAAAGCATCAAATCCCCGAGTATAAAAACCGCCGCCAATTGAGCACAAATTGATTTTATTGAACAACCTGTACAATTTTCAATGAAATTGGAGAATATACTGTTCTAATTGCTCAAAGCATCAAATCCCGAGTATAAAAACCGCCGCCAATTGTGCACAAATTGATTTTATTGAACAACCTGTACAATTTTCAATGAAATTGGAGAATATACTGTTCTAATTGCTCAAAGCATCAAATCCCGAGTATAAAAACCGCCGCCAATTGTGCACAAATTGATTTTATTGAACAACCTGTACAATTTTCAATGAAATTGGAGAATATACTGTTCTAATTGCTCAAAGCATCAAATCCCGAGTATAAAAACCGCCGCCAATTGTGCACAAATTGATTTTATTGAACATCCTTGTCAATTTTCAATGAAATTGGAGAATATACTGTCCACCAACAGATTCGTACGATTGCCCTCTGAATTTGTCACAAGGTTGCTCAAAAAACATTTGGACAACATCTTTATTGTAACCATTAAGTTCAGCATTGCTGTTGACAAACGAAACAAGAACTTTACTAAGAAAAACTAAAGTGAAACCAAATCAAAGCAACCAATGTTCATCAAAAGTATGTTTAATTACAAAGTATTGTGAGTACATAAAAAGTGAATTGTGGGAATAAGAACGACGGAAATGTTCAAATATTAATCAATTATTTGGCTTTTAGATTATGTCGGCTAATTGGTTTGTGCTTCTTTTGCCTGAACCCTTTGGAGATGAACTCAATTTAGGATCGATCGATGCTTTAGCGTTCAACTCGATACTGATGACGTGAACTGAGCTTGCATTGCTACTCGCAATTGCACTCGAACTGGTCCATCCTAAATTACTATTCGCAATGCTAGTTTGGCTTGACAAAATCATCGGTTTGACCATCTTCTTTCTCGCCTTCAGTTTAGCATCACCTTTATGACCTTTCATGACCTTGAACACTTGATCTTTCGACTTTTTCTCAGAGTTCTTCTTTTTGTACTTGAGAAGTAGAAACAAGGTCAGCAGAATTACTCAACCAAGTAGAATGTAGCCCATCATTGGGAGTAGTCCCAGCGGATTTGTCAGTCCGAGTGCGTCTGCAGTGGAACAGACAAAGTAGTGCTCAAATGGAATCTTGTTTACGGGCATTCGATAGTCTTGTGGTGGTACGGCGAGACCAGGATCGTCAAACAGAATCGATTGTTGGCTCGCTAGGTCCCACAGGTGAACCACACCCGAGTGGGTGAACCCATAGATTGGCCCATTGAGGGAGACCAGTGGGTGTAAGTGGGTAATGTCCGAGGGGTACCTAATTAACAATTTGATTGTTAACAAGCCATTCTCCATCAAATTTCGATCACATTGTGTTTGTGTTATATTTCTGCATCTTTTACGTATTTCAACTTTATCAATTTTTAGAAATTCTCGAATTGAATCAAAACATCACTTGTTACGCATGGAAAGAGATGATTTAGTGTGCTATCAAATGCATTTGCATGATCGTATCAAATATATCAAATATCAAATAGTGATATTTCTAGTTCAATTGACAATTTGGTAGCGAATCAAATTGTGCTTCACTTGTAAAGCACTTTTGCAATTGTTTTTTTTAGTGTTGATGCCTTTTGGATGTACTGCTTGGACACTAGATATAGAGGCTAGTCTTGTGCCATCTGGATTTTATCCGAATGGCTAAAGGTGCACAGGCAAATGTTTCCTTTGAGTGCAACATGAGTTTTGCTTGATCTATTGATCTGTAGTAGTATTCGACCGATCACAATCGACTTCACATTCGAACGCACAACAAAAAAACAAAAAACAATTTATATCTACAAACAGAATATTTTTCGATTTACCAACTATTCGTCCAAATGACTACTCCAATGAGCAATCTATAAATTCATAAATTGATTTATTGAATTCCAAGTGAAAAGTAGAACATTACTTAGTTCCCATCACAATTCGTGCATTACGTCGACAAAGTCTTTCGGATCACTGAGTTTCCGCAATTGAAGTGATCAAATGTCTTGGAGCAGCGGTCAAACAGCTCTTGGCCACAATGTAGTGCTCAATTCTTGCCAGAGAACTGTCCAGCGAGTGCTCTGATCGATCCTGCCTGCTAAATGATTGAAACTATTGACAACAGATCTTTCAGTGATACGATTCAGTTAAGGCCACAACTGGTTAAGATGAAGGCGCAATGGTTACTGTCGAAATGGAGTATAGGCAGACACAGAATGTGCACCGGAACAGTTCATTCGAGTTGGTGAACACAAATCCGACAATGTGCGCATTGAGATTTGGACAAATTGTGCCAAGCAACAAGAACAATTCACTCGGACATCGAATTGTGCAAACTTTCAAGGCAAAAATATCGATTCCATTTGAGATTCGTCTCAAACTGACCAGTTGTGCCAGTACGGTCTCGTACCAGCACAGTGTCGATTGGACTGCTCACCAACAATGAGACAGTGCACATTGAATTGAAGGAACTGGGAATCTGAGACCTATTATGATATTATAATTATGATTACTGGAATTCATGATATTATTGCTTTAAAGTTTACTCATATATCTTCCGCGCATCACTCTGTAATTAAAGGTGGCCCTAAGCAATAAGCAATAGTCACAATATTGTTTCATATTCGTACTTTCTTTGACTTCAATCAATTTGTGTAATTCTGTTGATTTAAAAATCGATCTATTTTAATGTTTCAGCACTTTCTTCCGCATTCAACTCACAATTCAGATCATGTTAATTATACTATTATTAATTATATTTATTATTATTATATACATGTATATTATTATATTATTATATATATGTATGTAGATTGAACACTACTTTTTTCTTATGGCAAGTTACACTACAAACTGTAACCCGTTTTAAAAGGAGTTTGTAGAACAAAGTTGTATCAAATTATTATCAAATTCAAATTTTAGGACAATCATCCAACTGGGCGAATAGATGGAACTTGGCATACAAACTATTTATTATTGTTATCGATCAAATTTTGGTTGTTCCAAATTCAAATGAATATCGTGGCACATTGACGTTCATCTTTACATTCTTTACTTTCTGATCGATATCGATATGGCTTCACATGTAGATGTTTGACTTGTTCGTGCTTTTTTCGAGAGCCCAATTCAGTAAATGACATTTCACAAAACTCACATCGAAAAGGCCTCACTTTTGAATGTGTTAGCAGATTAAATTCAAGATTTCATTTTTGTGTAAAGCGTTTGTGACACTACTCACAGAGAAATTGAATTCACAAGAGTGCACTCGAAGATTTTGTTGCCATGAAAATGCGAACAAATTTTAGACAATGAAACATTGACAATTTGATTAGACAAAGTTTGATTGAATTGCATTTGTTGTGGATTGATTATCAATTTCGTTTTCAATTGCATTGTTTAAATCATTCTCATTATGTTTTTGGTTATTTTGCCATTTTGCCAATTTGCCAATTTGCCATTTTGCCATTTGGCCAATTCGCCATTAATGATTTAACTTTAACTAAAACCACTGACAGATTGTTCTAAAGTATGCCTAAACTCAATCATTCACACAATTCGGTTCTTTAGTTGGCCAAGTTGATTTTCCACCGATAAAATTTAGCCTAAATCACTGTACTTGAGTCGTGCTAAAGACGCGTGTGACTCGAAACACAAATTGTGCAAAATGAACATGCAGAAATAACAGAAACTCAAATTCAAATCAAATCGATTAATAAAACGAATGTTATCTGTATTTGTCAAGTTGTATCAGCAAAAAGCGACATCTCACATGTAAACATTTCACTGCAAAGTACTTCTTTTGTGTATGACATTACTTGGCAATTTGTTTGCTAACAGGCACGATCGACGATCGTATTTAGCATTTGCCTTCTCCAAGTCACTTGTCGACACTCGCTCTTCTTTGCATCGATCGATCCACTCTGATCGTCAGCACCTCGTCCTAATTAACTCGAATCTACCACAAATCACCACGATGAATCGTAATTCATTGTCAAACCTCAAGCGAATTGTACTCGTTTTGCTCGTACTCAAATTAGTTGTGGTGCTTGTGAATAGTTTGCACCAAATCTCCAACCGAAATTATGCTTTGGATATGTTGTTTGTTATCCGAATTACTGACATTGTGGCTGTTACTTTTCAAATGTGGGCCGTTGCCCTAGAAGACTTACTCCTGGCGAGCATGTGGCTGTTTTGGCATGTGATTCTTGGGGCTGGCACTATTTTGGACACTGTTGGAATTCCTTCCGAAGCACCTGCCTATTATGAACTCTTTATGTTTGGTGAGTTTGTTTGTCTTTTGGACATGACCATCACTGCTGTACTGGTGACCTACTTCGTGAACCTTCTAGTCTACCGTTACTTGTCGACTCCATCTGGCCAAATTGATGCCAAACCTTTGATTGCACAACCAAACAATCCTCGTTAGTGCTTAATGCTCAAGATGCTCGTCTCGCAACTGCTCAACTTTAACCTCAAGTTGGATCAATGTCCAACAATCTATAGATTGAACGTATACATTTCTTTGTGTCATTATAATTGTAATCACATATTCCTTCTAGTATCACTATTTTACCTGTATTACTAAATGTAAATTTTTATCAATAAAAAGGTAGTTTGTAATCAAAGGGCTCGTATTGGATTGTTAATATTGAGAAAACGAACAGATGCAAAGATTTTCAGATACGTATATTCCATTTACCACTTATCTTCACAATACGTATGAACAAATATATTCTCTATGGATTACTCGATATGTAAGCAATAAAGACTTTTTTGATGATTTATAATTCAAATTAAAGTTTACTAATTAGTTACTTATAAGTAAACTTTACTTCTTGCTTGCTTCTTTGCATCAACATGCAAGTTGTTTGTACTTACATCATTGTCATATGTTATCATTGATAACTTATCAACAACACTCCACAAGCGTGTACCTCATCAGTGTGTGGGACCTAATCTAATACTCATTTACTTTTGTTGTGCGATATCGTTTGATTGGTTGATTGATATTATATCATTTGAACTTTGCATTTTGGCTGATGTTGTCTTTTTCTTTTCGTGTACATTTCTCTTTTGGCCTTCAAACTCACTCTCAAACCTAACCCGCAAACCGAATCCAAAATGTATCGTAATTCACTGTCAATCCTCAGGAGAATTCTTTTCCTTCTGCTCGTGTTGCAGGCAATTGTGGCAATTGTGGATAATTTCATCTACGTCAAGGACGAAGCTTTGGTGATCTTTATCATTCTACCATTTGGTTACTTGTTCATTTATAGCGTTCAAATTGAAGCCTTTTATAAACAAAATTTAACCACGATTTCCGTCTGTCTTGTACTCAAAGTGCTGCTGCTTGTCATTGAAGCTGTTTTGAATGTTATCACTTTGATCAGTTCATCAAATGATCACATTGTTCTACACGGGTGCGCCTGGATTTTTAACCTAATTGTCAGCGGTGTAATAGTGGCTTTCTTCATCAACCTTCAAGTCATCCGTAACTCGTCTGGCTAATTAGATTATAATTAATAATAATAATTGATTATAATCTTATGCTCAATCAAGCACTAACAAAAAGAGCACTTTTAGTGTTGTCATAAAAAGTCTGGAAAATTTAAATTGTTTACTTTTAAATCTTCGTCAAAGAAGACGACGTTTTGTACTATCTTTCTATAAATCACTTATCACTTTACTTTTGGACACATTTTCAAAATTATGTTATTTTCTATGTTTTATACATAATATGTAAACAATAAAGACTTTTTTGTTGATTTATTATTCAAATGCTTCAAATTCGAAAATTTTGCTGCCGTGAAAATGCGAACAAATGAAACATTGACGTTTTGATTGGCCAAAGTTTGATTGAATTGGATTTGTTGTGGATTCATTGTCAATTTCGTTTCATTTGTATCATTCTTATTATGTTTTTGGTCATTTTGCCATTTTGTCAATTTACCAATTTGCCATTTTGCTATTTGTCCATTAATAATTTAACTTTAGACAATGGCAAATTGTTCTAAACTGTGCTTAAACTCAATCATTCACACCATTCGGTTCTTTAGTTGGCTCGTTTTGCTCGTACTCAAATTAGTTGTGGTGCTGAATAGTTTGCACCAAATCTCCAACCTAATTTATGTTTTGCATATTGTGGCTGTGGCTTCTCAAATGTGGGCCGTGATCCTAGAAGACAGATTCCTGGCGGGCCTGTGGGTGTTCCGGTATGTGCTTGTTGGGACTGGCACTATTTTGGACATTGTTGGCATTTCTTTCGGTGCCCCTGCCTATTACGATCTCTTTGTGTTTGGTGAGTTTGTTTGTCTTTTGGACATGACTATCGCTGCTGTACTGGTGAGTCAGTACCAGTGGTGACCTACTTCGTGAACCTTCTACTCGTCCGTAACTTGTCGACTCCATCTGACCAAATGGCATGCATTTAGTAGCACCACCAAACAATCCTCTTTAGTGCTAGTGCTCAAGAAGTCAAGGATGCTCGTTCACTGCTCAACTTTATCCTCAAGATTGATCGATGTCCAATAATGTGAATCCTTAGAATGTACATCTCTCAGTGTCATTATCATTGTAATCACGCATATTGCACCTATTTTCACTTATCTTTACTATGCTTCATACTTTACTTCTATCTATGTAGGACCTTTCGTACTGCGCTTTGATTTGCATTCAGTTTGATCATTGTAAATTATCAATTTGTAATCACATATTCCATTTATATCACCTATCTTTACAATACACTTATATTCTCTTTGTATTACATGTACTCAATGTGTAAATAATAAAGACTTGTTTGATGATTTATTCAAATTAAAGTTTACTTGCTAGTTTCTTTTCATCAACTTGCAAGTTGTTTGCACATTTCATTGCCATTTGTTATCATTGATAACATATCAAACGGGTACCTTATTTGTGTGTGGCATCTTACTAAAAACTCATTTACATTTTTGTTGTGATTTGAATTTTACATTTTTAGCTGTACCTTTGCAAATTAAAAGTTGTTGTCTTACGCTTCCTTTCGTTTACATTTCTCTTTTAGCCTTCACCTCACCCTCAAACCGAATCCACAATGAATCGTAATTCACTGTCAATCCTCAGGCGAATTCTTTTCCATCTGCTCGTGTTGCAGGCAATTGTGGCAATTGTTGACAATTTCATCTACATCAAGGACGAAGCTTTGGTGATCTTTTTCATTCTACCATTTGGTTACTTGTTCATTTATAGCGTTCAAATTGAAGCCTTTTATAAACAAAATTTAACCATGATTGTCGTCTGCATGGTACTCAAAGTGCTGCTGCTTGGCATTGAAGCTGTTTTGAATGTTATTACTTTGATCAGTCCATCCAATGATCACATTGTTCTACACGGGTGCGCATGGATTTTTAACCTTATTGTCGCTGGTGTAATGATGGCTTTCTTCATCAACCTTCGAGCCATCCATAACTCGTCTGGCTAATCTTATGCCAAATCAAACACTAGCAAAAAGAGCACTTTTAGTGTTGTCATAAAAAGTCCGGAAAATTTAAATTGTTTAGTTTTAAATTTTAAAAGTAAACCACGTTTTGTATTATCTTTCTATTAATCACTTTACTTTTCAACACATATTCAAAATTATGTTATTTTCTATGTATTACTCAATAAAGACTTTTTTGTTGGATTATTCAAATGAAAGTGTTGCAAATTGACAGGCGTGGTACCTCATTTGTGTGTGGACTTTTCACGTGTTTTGTTGTGTCTCGATTTGTACTTTGCATTTTACTGAGTTTTTATTTGTTTGCAAAAGATTTTTGTCATTTCCTCGTAATTGCATTTCTCTTTTACTCTCCGCCTTCAAACCAAACTCAAACCTAATCCAAACAAAATGGATCGTCAAACATTTTCCATCCTCAAACAAATTCTACTCGGTCTGCTCGTGTTGCAGTCAGCTGTTGGATTTATTTACAATTTCTCCGACCTCATCAAGGGAGATTATTCTGTGGCTTCTATCACTTTTCTATGTGTTTATGCATTTCTTTATGGCATTCAACTGACGGCTGTCTATGAAGAGAACCTCTCCCTGGTGACCATCTTTCTTGCACTCAAAGTTCTCTTTACTGGCATTGACACTGTTTTGAAGATTTTTGTGATCGCTCGTGGCGCTCCCAATTCTGATCACATTGTTCTTCTCGTGTTTCTTTGGCTTTTGGATTTGACTGTCATTGGTGCGATGGTGACCTTCTTTGTGGAACTTCGAGCCAGCCACAACTTGTCCACTCCATATGGCCCAATTGACACTCAAACCACAAACACAACCAATGCTGGACAGGCGATGGTCTATGATGTTCATACTGAAGCTGTTCGAATTGTTACTCTAACTTCTGAGGTGTAAACGATTTGTTTGTACTATATTTTGATTGTGCACATTTATTTTCACTTAATGTGTGACATATTTGACAATATTACTTTATTGTATAATTATTATAATTCAATATGTAAACAATAAAGACTTTTTGTGACTTATTCAAATGAAAGTGTTTCAAATTTGAGTGGTTACATTTTGTTGTTGTTGTTAAAATGTTGTCAATAAGCGAAATGTGACATAACCCGAGCACATAATTCAAACAGTGACTGTAACCCGTAAATATTTGATTGAAAACGATTAGAATCTAGTAGAATTTCTCATGTATTTTAATGTTTTTTCGTGGCTCAAAGTGAGCCTCAAACAACAATCCCAAGCGCGTACCTCATTTGTGTGTGAGCTACATTGATGAGACTTTTCTTACTCACATTTGTTGTCACTCGCAAAAGGTTGTCTCACTCTTCCTCTCTCGTATTCTCGTTTTGGTCTCTTCGCTGTAACCGAAACCTAACCAAAACCGAATCCAATCACCAAACCACGATGGATCGTCATTCACTGAAAATCCTCAGCCGAATTCTGCTCGCTCTACTCGTGTTGCAAGCAATTGTAGGATTTATTGGTGATAATTTAATCAAGAAAGGAGATTCTTTTGGGTCCTTCTTTGCACTGCTATTTGTCTACATTTTCCTTTATGGCATTCAACTGGTGGTCATTGCCCGAGAGCACTTGACCATGGTAGCCATCTGTGTGGTATTCAAAGTGGTCTACACTGCAATTGTCACTGTTTTGTTCGTTCTTTTGGTATTCCGTTCATCCAGTGCCGATCGTCACATTGTTCATGGTGTGTTTGCTTCGCTTTTGGACTTAATCGTCGCTGGTGTAATGGTCACCTTCTTCATGAACCTTCGAGCCATACATAAAAGTTACTATAACATTTTGTCAACTGCGTCTGGTCAAATTGACGACACTCAACCAAACACTCGTCAAACCAATGTTGCAACAACTTAGATGATTATTTATGATGTTTGTCACTAACTTTGCATGAACTCAATCTTTAAAGTAAATCTTCGATGACGTTTTGTGCTATCTTTTTATTGTATTCAGTTATCAGATTTATCACTTATCTCTACTAATATTTCAACACATATCTGACTTTACACTATATTCTCTATATGTAATATCGCACAATATGTAAACAATAAAGATCATCATCAGAAGATAAAGTCATTAATTTTATTAATAAAATGACAATTCTTGAACAATCCTAATGCGACCACATCAAACAATACTCAGAATTTGAATTGATAAATTTGAAAATTCCAAGTGAGCAAAGTCTCTTCCTCGACGACTAGATCTATTCCTTTCGTACATTCTCACCCTCAATCATGTCTTACAATCAAACCTGGAATTCGGTCTATGTTGAGGATTCAGCATTCAAACCCATTTGCTGGTTGGTACGTCTGCCATGCGTTCTACTAATGAGGCCACACTCAATGGCAATCATCGTTCACCCTCAAACGGCTGTCTATCACTCAACAGCCTAAATGGACTGACCGAACTCGACACAACATGGCCCTTCAGGTGGACCAAGTGAATCACTTCAATCAATTTCAAGATGAAAGTTTTTCTCTTCTTATTGAAATCTTTGTCAAGAAAGTCTCGAAGGCTAATAAAGTTTCACTTAATTCATTCTTCTGTTTGAGGGTCAAGCCAGTTTCCTGTGTACCCAACCTAAATCGATCGAAATCACTCTTGTTTACTCAGTTCTTCATCGTTTTGTCCATGCCATTTGGATAATCCATCGCAAATCGATCGAAATCACTCTTGTTTACTCAGTTCTTCATCGTTTTGTCCATGCCATTTGGATAATCCATCGCAAATCGATCGAAATCACTCTTGTTTACTCAGTTCTTCATCGTTTTGTCCATGCCATTTGGATAATCCATCGCAAATCGATCGAAATCACTCTTGTTTGTTGAGTTCTCCATCAATTTGTCCATGCAATTACGACAATCTATTGCAACTTAAATTGTAGATTGATGAAAAATTGCTCAGAATTGAGACACACAACGCTGTGATTGAGAACATGATCTGATTGCGAAGCGAGAGCACAAACTTGAACTAAACTTTGAATTGCCATCGATGCTAGTAGGAGAACGAATGTCAAATTCCAGAATATTTCAGGAAGAATAACTTCACAATAATTGCAGACTTGCACATGCCCAAACACAATTGGGATTAGAAAGAGAATTTCGTAGAATCGTTTGCTGATGAGTTATGAGTTAGAAAGCCCCACTCGAGTACTAACCATTTTGATGTTCGAGTGCAAAATTGCAAAATGACGAAATTCTCGAACAAATGAAATCATTTCAATTGGATGAACTCTTTCATCATTTGAACTGAATGCTCATCTAGATCACGTGTTTTGTAATGTGGACAGTCTTTCTTTGCAGAGTCAAACTACAATCGATTGAAGTGTGAGTAAATGAAATAGGCACAATGTTGGATCTTTTAGGTTGGTCGATCGATTAGTGAGAGTAGATTGTTCTACATTGTAAATAGATTCTGATTCCGAAAGTTGACACTCACAAAATTGAATTGCTCCGTCTGAATTGTACTGAACAGAATTGTGAAGTCAAGTTGAATTTGCCCGATGCAAACTGCACATGCACTCCTCTGTATAATGTTTTTTATTAAATTTTCAATTTGGGATTTTATAATCAGTAAGCGAATTGAGACTATTTGAATGCATACTCAAATGAATTTTTTATTGGATCAAACCGAATCACAAATGCTCGATTAAAGATTTGTTTGCATTTATTTAGCATTGAGAGTACAATTAAATGTTTTGTTGGTTTGTTTTAATAATTTTTGGCATCCAAAACTTGGTTCAATGTTTTGTGCGATCGAACATTTGGATTGAAAAGATGATGATTTCAAGTGCTCTGAGATTGGCAGATGCAAAAGATGTCCACAACCTTTTGGGCAGTTGAAAAGCATGGAAAGTTTGATGCGAATTTTGCATTGAGTTAATTTCGAATCGATCAGAACAAACAATTTTGATCAAATTGACTTTGGTCTATTGTCACGTTTATCTTGAACTTTATTGTCACATTCCATTCTGATTCATTTGTCTTTTTCTTAAGAATTGGATTCAAATTTGGATTTTGTCCGAGTCTCCAGTACAATTGGTGATTAAGCCAAAAACTTTCAAACCCATTCAAAGTAAAGCGAGTCAAATTGTGCAAATATTTTAAATCGATTCGAGTTTTAAGCCGGAAAAAGGTCAAAGGCGCCCAAGTGATGAAACTTGAGTGTATGATGAAGATTTGCGATTGTTGAAAGATGATAAATAAAAGTAAACTTTATTATTTAAAATTAATGATTTAACAATAATCAAGTAACTTTCAATGAAATCGGTATAGATTGTTAACATTGTTTATTGGCGTAAATGTAAATGTACATTTTGTAGATTTGTTATGTGACTACTAAACATAGTAATTATACAGAGGGTCAACGAGCACATGTTTGCGCAAGTGGACGAAATGACCCAAATGCGATGAAATGGCATCACGAATCTGTGAAGACCCACTTTTGATGGTGAGCTGTACGAGGTTGGGAAAGATGAATGACACAACTCGACAGAATTGGTCTCCGTCAAATTGATCATCGTCCTCATCACAATAGAAACCAAACTTAGACATTGTAAGCATTTGAACTGATTTGAGTGTGGCCAAGTTGGATGATCGAGCGAGAGTGTGCAAATCGAGATCGAACCACTCAATCGACAGTCGAGACAGGTTGGTGAGTCGAGCAAGGTCGGCAATCAGGTCTGCATCGAAATTCTGTGATGAATAAATCAAAAATTGATTAAACAATGCATTCAGGTGAGATGGCACTCTCTTACTGGAGGGTCGATGATAAAGCTAAAGTGCAACAGTTGGAGAGCAGCAAAATGTGCACAGACAAATGAGAGCACTTGTGGATATGCATACAAGTTCAAATGGGTGAGACCACTGACCAGTTGAGCATTGAGTTGGGGCCATTGAGTCATGTCAGCAAGTCTACACGATACCAACAAGTGCAAACTAGTGCAACTACGAGTGGCTCCGAGTTGGGGCACTATTTCGAGAATTTTGTCATTCTCAAAAGTGAAGTGCTCCAGACGGGATAAAGTGGTCGAATTGAGAAGGACAACATCGGGACAGTCCAATCGTTTCAGACTGATCAACGAGTCGATCTGGCCAGACAGAGCAGAGTGATGGGACTGGACAATGCTCCACGAGAGTGGCAAGTGGAGAGTGGTGATACTCGATGACCAGTGGCCGAGTAGAGAGATGAGTGCTTCTGTACTGGAAGTGGTGCTGTCCAGTGGTGAATCGATTACCACAATTTCCACTTGAGGAAATAGTTTGGACAAAAGGCGAGTGAAGTCTTTGGAGAGTGAAATTACGCGAGGGTTTTTGCTAGTTGGTCTGAGAAAGACAGCAGAACAGTGTTTGCCAAAGTCGAGCAAGTAATTGAATCGATCGGTCAAATAGGCAAAGTTGACACGACCATTGAGTGATGCAATCACAATCGATCGCTTCTCTCGACAAATGTCCTCAATCAGCACAATCCATCGTTTGCACACAGCTCGAATCACAATCAACTTGGTCACTTCTAATTTACACAAAACTTTTCGCAATATTTCATTGGGAAACGAGTTGATCTGCTTCTTCTTCTGTGTCGCCATCATCTGCTCCACCAAATTCACGAGTTCGCTTTCCATTTTGTGTGTTGGAGTTTTTAGACGAATTGAGTGAAAAAAATCAACTTGAGCAATGAGTTTTCAGTTGTTTGCAGTTCACTTGGAAACGTTCCTCGGATCGATCCAAGAACTAGTGGAATCGAGTGAGACGAAGGCGAATCACAAGAAAGGGACAAAAGTGAATTTAGAGTCGAAATAAAGGAGAACTGATCGACGACTCGAGAGACAACAACTTTTCGGTCTAAAAACTATTTTCACTCTGTGGGGTGGAAATGGTTGCACTTGCAGTTGTATTTTTTGCTGTACTGACAAAACTGTGACAGTTTAACTGTCTGCTCTGTTGATTTCTCCTTTCTGCCCCTTTCTCGTGTTTCACCATGTCTCGTCTCAACAGATTGCACTTATTCCTAGATCAATTCGAGGAACGTCACAAAGTGGACTGTGAACTACTGAAGCTTCAACTGCTCGCTCAGGTTGATGAACGATTCGGATTTATTCGTGAAAAGGTGAGCCAACTTCGAAATCAATTCTTCACTTCAAATGGCCGTAAACGCAAGTCATCATCCACTTGTGGAACTGTCACAAGCAAACGACAAAAGACTGGCACTGTCAATGATGGACCAGACAAGCATCAATGCAAGTCAGCAGGATGTGGCAAATCATTTGTTTTGAAAACTGATTTGGCTCGACACGAACTCATCCATCTGGGTGTCAAGCCTTTCTCGTGCACTTGGCCCGACTGTCGCTATTCGGCTGTGAGAAAGGGTCATATCGTTGCACATGTTCGTGTCAAGCATTTCAAGATACCTGCACTTGTGAAAGAACAGGCCCGACTCAACATTGAGGACAATCGCAATCCTGAAGATTACGTTCGAGTGGATAACCAACTGCTGGAACGTCTGCTCGAGTGAGATGTTTGCACATTGATTTATTACAATTTGGCTCAATGTCACCGTTGCTTTTGTATTCCTAAACATTTAAAATAAATCTGTACAATCTTTCTTCCTGCAAAGTGTAATTCAAATTATTTATTGTACTTTGTGTTCAATCCAAATCCAAATTAATGTTTTGTTCAATTATTCGGTAATCATGACTGCAAAATGAGTGATCCTGCAGAAAGAAATTAAATCTTTGAATCTATTGAAACTTTTGATCATATCTATCATAAAATCTTTGTCACGAATGCAGAACAAACAGATTTGACAGTATAAAATTGTCATGAAAATTTAAAACTAATCTTTTCATTTTCCATTTTCATTCAACAAACATTGCTTGTCCACCAAAACTACTGTCACCAATCGATTCCACTTCCTTCAATTACTAAGGGACAACCAATTCCAATCCAAACGATCCACAATTTATTGTTCGACATACTTCAGATCAACTTTTGATTTGTAAACAAACGTGAAATCTCGTCTTATCTTCACTTTCATGCAATTTACAACACTTGCACACCAAGACGAATGTCACCAATCGATTCCTCGCCATTCAATTTGTAAAGTACAATCACAATGCAAATTAACACACAAATTCACAACAATCCAAACTAATGTCAAACCAAAACAACCAATGTTGATTGAAAGTAAGTTTAATTACAAAATATTGAGTACATTGAGAAAGTGGAAAACAAAACATGAAACCGTTCAAATATTAATCGAAAATGTCAATATTATGTTTGCGCAAGTGTGCAAATCGATTGTACAAATGTTGCTCAACTTCATGTTGCACTCTCTGTATGCTTTGAGTTTTGTCACGAATTGCAAGTTCAAACTCGACCAAATTGGGAAAAATCACCGACAAGACACGAGTCAATTCATCTGCAGTGATGTGCTGATCTATTCGGTCATAGATTGTGCCAACAATTGTGCAAGTCACCACAGAAGTAAGCGAAATGAGTTCATCATCTTGTGCAGCTTGTTTCAACTTGGCAAAGTCAATTCCGACTATGACAAGCTCAAGTTCAGCCAAGTGAGTCAGTTTGCCAAGATCGCGTATCACAGTTGGTGTCAAGACAAGGCCAAATGGGTAGTGCTGAGAAATGATGATGATTATAACTTTAGTTACTGAAACAATGTCACTTACACAAAACTTCAAATTGAGATGCTTCAACGATGTTTGACAGTGCTCAGTGAGATAGTGCACCACCAATGGCCCATCAATGTGTCCATTTCGAAAGTGAATTCGCAAATGAGTGACATTGACCAACCAGTGCGGATTGATGTTGTGCCACTGACGAACGAGATGAAAGGTCAAGTCTGCTCCAAAGTGGACACAAACACACCATGGCCCAAGCTGAGACACCAGTCCGTGGTGAGCATCAACATGCTCATTCCATCCTCGAGTGTCTATTGAGAAGTGCTCCAATTTGGACAGAGTTAAAGGTGAGAGGCGTGGTAGAGCTGAAACAAACGGTCCTTCAAGGTCGAGTTGTTTGAGTGATGTCAGCGAGTTGATGTACTCCACAAAATCACAAACTCGAGCTTTTCCTGTATTAAATAAAAGTTGTCATCATTCATAAAAAACACGAAAATATATTTACCAAAACAATTAATAGACAGTTGCTCAATGTTGGGAAAGAGTCTGAGAAGTGATCGCAAACAGCAAACAGGTGTCATTCTACTCAAAAGCAGCTGTACAAAATGCTTCTTCGAGTGGCCAAATGCAAAGAATCTACTCTCAAAGTTCGAATAATATGCAGGTGATTGCACAAGCAAACACTTTTTGAGTGCGCAGTAGTATTCGATGAGTGCTCGCCACCGAGTGGACACCAGTCGCAGACGAATCAACTCCACCACATCATCGTCTAGTTGCAATTTGACCAAAATGAGCAGCATCACTTCGTTGGGAAGATGATTGATCGGTCCGCCATCGGTGGGATTCGATTTTATGCGTCCAAAAGAGGAGGTGACTGAAGATTTGTTTTGTTTGAGGTTTGTAAAACAATCATTTTGACTTATGAGATCATGACTTAATGCACAATTATCTTTACTTGATGTTCACTATTATTACATGATAATGGACGATTTGTTGGAGTTGAAGATGTGTACAGATACAAAAGCTTTCTTCCGATGACACTTTAATTTCAATGATTTCTCTCTTTAAAAAGTAAATTTTCAAAGAGATTTCGAAATGTCTCATGAATAGCACAATTGTCCATTTTTAGCATTCTGATGGCACGAATCAAATGTGTCGAGCGCATTCCATCGGCATGCCATCACGTAACACCACACGATCATTCAAACTCACCAGTAGCAATCATAAGAACTTGCAGAGCATTCACAATTTTGAAAGAAAATCTTTAAACCTTGAAATTGTCCTCAAATTTCTGACTTTGATCCTTCAAGACATTCTTGATAATGTAGATCGTTTTCAAGTTAAAATTTAGATAAACTTGAAATCCCAAATAGAAATCACAATTAAACCAAAAAGTAAATCGCATCTGCATGATTCAAGCAGCATGAATGAAGCGTCCCTAATTGTTGGCGGTGAGAATGTTTAAGTAAAACTGAAGAATGGTGAAATAGAGAAAATTGAAGATCAAAATGTAGATTGCGATGATTTGACTTGTGCCGTGATGTATTCATCTGTTCAGAGATAAGATTGTACGCAAACGATAGCTATAATCTCAGCTTCGTAGTGTGAAGAAACACAAAATAAGTTCAACTGTCAAACTAACAAGTCAAATTGTTCGTCACGCAATTGGTCAATAATTGGCATTTGATCATCATCGAACATGCATGTCCTCCTAAATATTTGCACAATTTGACTCGTTGGACTTTGATTTGTAACTTTGAAATGATTGTAAAGAAACTTCTGTACAAAGTTTAAAAATATAGTTCTATAATTCAAATTGGCAAATCGGCAAAATGGCAAAATGGCAAAATGGCAAAATGGCAAAATGGCAAATTGGCAAAATGGCAAATTGGCAAAATGGCAAAATGGCAAAATGGCAAAATGGCAAAATTGGCAAATTGGCAAAATGACAAATTGGCAATTCTCTAATAAATTTGTGTTGTGTTTAAGTAGTCGTATGAGCAGTATTAAATGTATTAAAAGATTGTATCGATGTAATCAACATTATTATCATCATTTGAAGAAGGATATGCAAAATATTAAAAATGACAGCCAAATATACTGGTCGGATTTAAAAGTGTAAGATATTTGAACGATTGTGCCATATGGCAGTGCCATAATGGCTCACACAAACAATTTATTGCACACATTCCAAAGTATAAAATGCCAAATGTGCATTTTATTAACGATTTAGTAAATGTTATTACATTTTGTAAATCCAGGACTCAATTATTAGAATGTTTATAACCACCAACAATGAAAACCAACATTTTTCAACATAGCGAAAAGTCTCAACATGGCTACTCATTTTGGACTGCTACTGTTTTTATTGTGGGTGAAGTCTGTGGTGATCTGTAAAATAGCATGTTTCTTTTTAAATTATTTTGTTTATTTTGTTAAATATTTTTTTAGCTGGACTTTTATCACTGCCACATGCTCAAGCAGGTTGGACTCAGTCCAATGGACTGGTCTGGCCGTAATTGTTTATTGTTCATTTTGTGCTGCAATATCCGGATTTTGTTTAGCGGAAAGTTGGCTCATACTAGAGGAACGCTATTCACAGTATCGAGACGGTTTGACCCGGAAACCTTTTGCAACGATAGGATTTCATGCATATAGGTCTGGTGGCTAATTTGACTGCCAAATTCATTCATCTATCTCACTGTCAATGGATTCCGATTACCGCAGCAATTTAAATCTCAAACATTATGATTAAAATTTCTGACAAATGCAACAGGATTGCAATGGTTAATAAATTTTTTAATCGGAATACCTAGATTGAATTATTTAACGGAAAACTGGTTGCCAGCACTCTTCTTTGGTCTAGTATATTTTCGTCGGATCACATCTTCATACAAATCAGCCAACAGGCGGCGACTCTCCTTGAGCGAACTCCAAACGCTCGTTTCCCGAATGATTGGAGCGTGCAAATTGACAATCTGAATGCACTTCTTCTTTAGCTTTACAGCGTTGTGCTTATCAGCTAGCAGTAACCACTTGGCAGATTGTTGAATGTTTTGTGAAGATTTGATTTCTAGTTTTCCTAAAAGTATATTCTCGCAGATTGACTTCAACGAATCGAGTTGGTACTATTGGCAATGAAATGAAATGAACTGCATTTAATCAATGCTATTCACTTATTATGTATCCATATAAATTACCTTATCAGATAGAGGCAATAGTTTGTCTGCTAATGTTTCCACCTGATGCGCCACTCCAGTATAGATAAATCTTAACATCACCTCAAATATCGGCATCTCTTCGTCTACTGTACAAAGCATATTTAGACTATTGATCACTATTTCATGTTTGGAGAATGTTAGCTCAAATGTTCTAGATTGCGCTATAAGAACTTTTCTGTGCGCATGGAGCCTTATATTGCAGTATTCGGGGTTTGAAAATTCGAATATAACATCACTTGATTTTCGATTTGTGAAAACCGCATTGAGGTCCGGCATAATTTTTGAAGGAATTGTTACGGAAGTGCAGCTCGATTCGCCAACCAAATTCACCTGTATATACCACCATCAGTCATAATAATCATCATTTGATCGTTTTTTGTAACCAATGTATAAATACCTCACAAATTATCCTTAAAATGTCATCCGACAATAATCGAGTGGAAGTAAAATAATTTCTATCGAATGGTTCAATACAACTTAGTTCGGTTTCTCCTTCAAACAATTTCAAAAACCCGCCTGAAAAAAACGGCAGATTAAAAATAAATATATTAGAAAATAAATGCACATATACTTTTGGCACAGAATATGTGTCCATCCTTGTTCAGTATCGATATATGTACACACATTTGTACATTTTGTTCTGCACTTTTATCAAGGCACAGATAGATGGACATTTTGTCTCGTGTTTGTGAGAGATTTGTGTACATTCGCAGAACGAATCGAACTGGATTTGAGCCGAGTGAGCTAAGGAACTACAGACATTAAAGAAATTACACAAATTGGGAGAAATAATGAAAGAATTCAGTTTAAATGGAATTTCCTCCCAGCTTCAAACAATCTTCCAACTCAGTTACAGTCCAGATAGATACATATAAAAAAGCAACCTACAACCAAAAAGAGGAAACATAACACGACTGCAAGGAAAGCTAGTCAAGGCAAACTCTCGACGATCCAAATGAGAACATTGTATCCAGATTTCATCCTTCTTCTCTCCATTCAAAAAGATCTCAACAAATGCGCCAATATCGGATCATGATCATCGATGATGTTGTGTTGTTGTTTGTTTGTTTGTTTGTCTTAGGAAAATTAAAATGGTCCACTCGAAAGTTAATATTTTTTACTTCACTGGCACAGACTTGGCATTGGTGGTCAAGGCAGACAATTCGCGATAGAGCAATGCAAGCGTCAAACCTAACAAAATTACCACAACACAGCACTAAAGTCTATCCATCTGCACAATTGATGCAGCAAAGACAATATTAAGGTAAAAACGAACCCATTCTAATGATTTCGGTTTTCATCAGAGCGGTTGTGTCAATGGTTTTGAATGATTCAAAATTATTTTTGTTAAATGCGTTTCTATAATCCTACTTATCTTAAAATTGTGATGTTGGTGCGTCTGTCAACAATGCAAAGTCAAAGATACAGAAAGTGATTGTTGAAATTACAAGAATGGAAATGAGTTTGATTGTTGAAAGAAATTTTCTTTCTGATTTTGCTTATGTTTAGCTAATATATGTGGTTCTTGGCGGGTGTGGGCGTCGGTTAGGATAGGGTTAGGTTAGGTTTAGGTGGTTAGGTGGGTGTGGGCGTCGGTTAGGATAGGGTTAGGTTAGGTTGGGTGGTTAGATGGTTGTTGGTGGTCGGTTAGGATAGGGTTAGGTTAGGTTTAGGTGGTTAGGTGGGTGTGGGCGTCGGTTAGGATAGGGTTAGGTTAGGTTTAGGTGGTTAGGTGGGTGTGGGCGTCGGTTAGGATAGGGTTAGGTTAGGTTTAGGTGGTTAAGTGGTTGTTTGTGTCGTTAAGAGTAGGTATAGTTTAGGTTAGTTGGATTGGTGGTTGGTTGTCGTTGTTCCTAAGGTGATGAGACGGTGAGTTGAGTGAGGTGAGGGGGTGGGGGCGCCGCTGGCAGTTTGCTGCCAGCGGTTTCGTACAAGTCCCAGAAGGCAAAACGTTAGTTTTGCGGGACTTGTACGAATCTTGTTTATTTTTGTCCTTCGCGATAAATATCTTTTATGATATTCTTTGCAGATTCTTAGCAAAATGTATAAAAAATTAAAACATCAAAAGTCATCACGACTGACAGAAATATTTGAGTATGAAGATGAAAATGATGAAGAATTATCTCGATCACTGAAAAAGTCAATTAACTCAAATATTTAAAATATAACAAAAGGTAATTTACACAGAATTTAGTTTATTTGTCAATCAATCATTTCATCATTTAGCCGAATATCCTTATTCTTTTGGTTAATGGCGTATGGCACCCACTTGTCTAGCTTAAGGACATACCCTAGATCGCTCATTCGTCTATAAATGGTTGATGGACTGATCAAAAAGTGTTCCGACATGTCAGTGCACACAGCGAATGGATTCTCAGTGGTGTATTGCTTCAATTGTGTGTTTTTGACCTTTTGAGGCCTTCCCTTTCTTTGGTGTTGTTGTTGTTGGTTGTTGGACAACCATTTCAGTTGTTGCATGCACATTTCTTCTCTTTGTTCAATGTTTTCTCGATGTTGGTGAATTTGCATTTGGATTTGACCATACTTTTGACTGTGATCAATTAATTGCGATTCAATTTAGAATTGGACTTGTTGTGGCAATTGTGTTGGTGCAAATCAAACGAAATGCAATTTATAGTTCTGGAGTTTAAAGTAACGAATTAAGTAAGTAATCTTCATTTATGACAAGTATGTTCAAAACATTTAAATTGCAATTTTTTTCAGGTCAGTGAAAGTTTAGGGATCCTGTTTGACCAGAAGAGTTCTTCATGGAACAAGAACCTGCTTAAGCAGGATTCATACAATTGTTCAACAACAGAAAATTCGTGAATAGATTCAGGATAAGTATTCTTTCAATGACAATTTCGTACGAACCCAAAATATGTGCAATTATGGTGCTTCGTGATTTGGCACTTGTTTCATTGGTTGGATCGATCACTCGATCAAATAAAATCAACAATTGCTACACATTTGATCGACACAGTCTGTGCTTGAAATGAAATTGTTGTACTCATGCTTTAAATAAGTTTTCCAAAGTTAAAAGTTTTTTAAACAAATTACAAACAAACAAATAAATTTATAGAATATTATACTTTATTGAACAACATAAACAAAATGGAATGCAAATTAACTAAGTTCTATATAAAAATATCTTTGGATAGTAAAATGAATCCATTCTTGGATTCGAAAAAAAATCTAGACCTAAGAACACTTCAAGATATGATCTTGAAAACCATCTTGGCGTCCGGTTGGACCACATTTTGTCGATGAGCCTGAACAGTACGGCGTATGGCGTTGACGAAGCGAGTTTCTTCTTCTTCACTTCCATCTTGGAGCTTGATCTTCCGTACTAGGCCAGACTTTTTCTCTAACTTAATCTTGTGGTTGTTCTTGATGGTAATAAACTCCAACTGGTCCCAGGACCAGGTTTCTGTCACTTGATTATCAACCATGTCTTTGAACTGTATACCAGCTTGGGGTGACATCACAAGTGTCCGATTAAAGGGACACCAATAGTCGTAGATTTTGAAAGTGTGCTCAGTCGCCATTTTGGGATGTGAATTGTAGGGAGGATTGAGGAAAAACTTGGGTAGGTCGCAAATAGTAGAGACAAGCAACTAAACTCAAAAGCACGCGAGTGAATACACCCGATTGGTGACCCGAACATGACTTAACATGTAAATGAGACTATTCTTGGGCTCAGTGGAACAATGATATTGGACTAATTCTATTTGATACAAACCACTTTGACATTTGCAATTCTCAACAATTAAGAAGGAATAAACTTGGAAATCTAGAATTCCAGGATGATGGATTCAAATTAAGGTGGTGTTTAAGTGGTCGTATGAGCAGTATTAAATGTATTAAAAGATTGTATCAATGTAATCAACATTATTATCATCATTTGAAGAAGGACATGCCAAAAATTAAAAATGACAGCCATATATACTGGTCGGATTCAAATGAATCAAATAGGAATGAATAAAATTCATAAATCTTAATAATGATATTAATCAAGGAAAACGATCACATGTTTGCCTAAGTGAATAATTTGATCCGAATTTCTGGGCAATTTCATCGAGAAGAAATTGATCTTGATGTTTGAAGGTGAGTTGTACGAGATTAAGCCAAATGGAAGACAAAACTCGGCATAATTGGCTGCTGTCAAATTGATTGCCATCATTTTAGAATAGATAGACAATGTCTCGTTTATTTGCCAAGTTAGTAGCGAAACAATGTTTTTATCTCAAAAGTTTATCGAGAAGATCTATCAGAAATTAAATCATTTAAATTTTCACCAGCTCCAACTCAACAATTCTACCTTTTTATTGTACCCAAAAAAGCGAGTAAATGAAAATCATCAAATGTACGCGTTATAATTGAACAATCAAATGATTTAATTTGCACAAAACCAATCGCCAAACCAAATTGGATTACTAAACATGTAACAATAAATGCATGTGAAGTTAATTGAGGAGAATGATCTCGTGCCACTTGTTAATTCTTACAGTCACACACTTTCTGATCAACAGTAACCATGACTTCTTTTGGTGAACTAGCAATCAAACACTCCAAACCAATCATTGAGCCAATGTGTGTCCCAGTTTGTGACGGATTGTTCCAGGCGATTGACAAAACCAGATTCTGTCAGTACAGAGTGGTGGTAGGCATGTTTGAATATGGTCTTTTGGTTAAAGACGATTGGAGCAACCAAGTCTTCTCCCCATGGTTTCTAATCAACCAAATCGAACCTACACACGATCACAACAATTGCTGTGACATTTTGGTCACTTTCGCCGATGGAGAAACTAAGAAATTCCGACTCCAAAGTTCAGAAGAAGTTTCAAGATTCTTTTGTGAATATTTACAGATCCAAACCAAAGTCCCGACCAAAGCAACAACACATCAATGCAAACAGCAGTGTCTTTACAGAGTCGGTGGAAATTCTCTGGAGAATGGTCAATTTCTACTTTGACTAATTCGAGCTAAATCTTTGAGTCTTTCTTATGCATTTGAGCTTAAGTTACATATGTTAATAAATTTTATTTAACAATAATATTTGTATTTATTGACTTTATTTGATTGTTGTGGTATGCCAAAAGATTATCCAAAATCACTTTCTGATTACTAAATTGTCAAATGGTTGCTCAAACGTTAGATTAGCCGGGAGAATGGCACCTGAGGGTCCACCTCACAATTCAGTTACGTAGGCTTGGGGTAGCAGCGGCCACTGCATATATGTGGTGGACCCTCAGGTGCCGTTCTCCCGCGCACAAGCCGTGACTTTGTTTCAAACCTTCGGGCCTCCACAAGTTATTAATCGTTTCTTATAGTATTTTCAATTCTGGACACGATGGTATCCTTCATTTGTCCCAATGACGAACCGTTCCAGAGATATGGACCGGTAAAGTTAAAGGGTACCACTTTTTGGGATTTTTTTCTCCCTGAAAATTGGACATTTTCTCCTATTTTAAATTGTAAAGATCATCATAATAGTACGTAGAATAACTGTGAATTTTTTCAGGAACATTCATAAACATTGATTATATCAGATCACACATCGAAAAAAGCGATTTTAAAAACATAGCAAAAAGGGCCTATTTTGAGCACGTTTTAAAACCGTAATTTTCGATGCTTGATCTGATGCATTCAATGTTTATGAATGTTCCTGAAAAAATTCACAGTTATTCTACGTACTATTCTGATGATTTTTACGACTTAAAACTGGTGGATATGTCAAATCTTCATGGAGAAAAAAATTCCCAAAAAGTGGTACCCTTAAACTTTACCGGTCCATATCTCTGGAACGGTTCGTCATTGGGACAAATGAAGGATACCATCGTGTCCAGAATTGAAAATACTATAAGAAACGATTAATAACTTGTGGAGGCCCGAAGATTTGAAACAAAGTCACGGCTAGTGCCGCCTACGTTAGATACTGTGTATCACAATCATCGATAGTAACAATATCAAATCACGAATGTCTCACTGTCACCATTCTACTGATTCTTGTACTAGTTTGGGTAATGTCGAACAGAGTGTGCAGTGGCTATTGCTTTGTGGCAATGATGATCGAATGTATGAACGAATTCTCAGGAGTGCACTTTTGGACCACAAAGCAAAAGACACTAGAACACAACTTCTGATTGATTCAAATTCTTTTTCTCCTTCGGATATGGACATTGAAGTTGGTCGATGATATAAATATCTTACAAATTTATCATTGATGAACAGTAGAATGTCAATTCAACCACATTTTTCTTAAATAATTTCTTAAAATAGTGAAATTTATTAAACAGTTTCTTGAATTCCGCTTTCAATAAATAACAATTGTCCCCCTTTTACAGGGTAAAATAATTTCAATTTGTATAGAATTCTCAATTCTCTCTAAATCTGACATTTTAATAAATTAATCAGACAAAGACAAGACTTTGAGGTAATTTACAAATTCAATTCAATTCTCAAATAATCAACATTTGCAATTTTACAATTCGTCAATTGACTAGTGAGTCATTTACGAATGAGAATTGAGAACATTTGGAAATGCATTGCAGAGAAGCCTACAAAGGACACTTACTCGTAAAAACTCAACCTTAATTTGAATCTATCTTCCTGGAATTCAAGATTTCCAAGTAAATTTTTCTTAATTAATAATTGAGAGTAGCAAATGTCAAAGTGTTTTGCATCAAATAGAATTAGCCCAATATCATTTTTTCAACAATTTCAACACTCAGAACAGACACTTTTAAGAATATAAAAAACTTCGTTAAGATTCAAATATTTTGAGCAAATATCCGAATATTCGAATATACTGCTTGGTATCCCTAGATACTTCCAATAATCAAGATCTGTTCCATAAATAAAATAAAATAAAAATACTTTCTGTACCCAAACCACTTGAGAAATGGGAAATATACCATTTTTGAGAATAATTAAATTTTTTGGGAAAATCACTATTTTTATTGGTGCATTAAATATAAGCCGTTTTTCAATAACTTCAGAGAATAGTTGACAGCATACTTCCTGTCGATTGTGTTTGTTTGGAACAATTGTTAATGTTAAATCAATTAATTTCAATTCAAATCAAAACTTAATTGCTGAACAATCACACTGATTTGTCTTCAAATAATCATTGCCGTTGACTCAGTTGTGCCATTCTGCACACGTGACTGATCAGACAAATTGATCCACTTCTTTGAACCACTAACCGCACACACAACTCTTATAACTCTATAACCCGAATCGAAACCATGTCAGCCAACAAAGCATCAGATGCAAATGCCAAGACTGAAACTGAACAAAAGACCAGCAGCGTCGACACCTCAAGTAGCAAAAGATACGAGAGATCTAATTTAAATCTCAAACATTATGATTAAAATTTCTGACAAATGCAACAGGATTGCAATGGTTAATAAATTTTTTAATCGGAATACCTAGATTGAATTATTTAACGGAAAACAGGTTGCCAGCACTCTTCTTTGGTCTAGTATATTTTCGTCGGATCACATCTTCATACAAATCAGCCAACACGCTGCGACTCTCCTTGAGCGAACTCCAAACGCTCGTTTCCCGAATGATTGGAGCGTGCAAATTGACAATCTGAATGCACTTCTTCTTTAGCTTTACAGCGTTGTGCTTATCAGCTAGCAGTAACCACTTGGCAGATTGTTGAATGTTTTGTGAAGATTTGATTTCTAGTTTCCCTAAAAGTATATTCTCGCAGATTGACTTCAACGAATCGAGTTGGTACTATTGGCAATGAAATGAAATGAACTGCATTTAATCAATGCTAATCACTTATTATGTACCAATATAAATTACCTTATCAGATAGAGGCAATAGTCTGTCTGCTAATGTTTCCACCTGATGCGCCACTCCAGTATAGATAAATCTTAACATCACCTCAAATATCGGCATCTCTTCGTCTATTGTACAAAGCATATTTAGACTATTGATCACTATTTCAACCTCTGCCAATATTCAAGCTTTTCGTGCAAAGACAAGAACAAACTGCCTTTAACATGCAGAATCAACTCGACTGTCACTAAACCTCTGCCAATATTCAAGCTTTTCGTGAACAACCAAGACAAACTGCCTTTTACATGCAGAATCAACTCGACTGTCACTAAACCTCTGCCAATACTCAAGCTTTTCGTGAACAACCAAGACAAACTGCCTTTTACATGCAGAATCAACTCGACTGTCACTAAACCTCTGCCAATATTCAAGCTTTTCGTGAACAACCAAGACAAACTGCCTTTTACATGCAGAATCAACTCGACTGTCACTAAACCTCTGCCAATACTCAAGCTTTTCGTGAACAACCAAGACAAACTGCCTTTTACATGCAGAATCAACTCGACTGTCACTAAACCTCTGCCAATATTCAAGCTTTTCGTGAACAACCAAGACAAACTGCCTTTAACATGCAGAATCAACTCGACTGTCACTAAACCTCTGCCAATATTCAAGCTTTTGTGCAAAGACAAGAACAAACTGCCTTTAACATGCAGAATCAACTCGACTGTCACTAAACCTCTGCCAATATTCAAGCTTTTCGTGAACAACCAAGACAAACTGCCTTTAACATGCAGAATCCTTCCATTCCTGCAGAGCATGCAGAATTTTCCTTTATGGCATTCAACTGGTGGTCATCGTCCGAGAGCACTTCACCATGGTAGCCATCTGTGTGGTATTCAAAGTGGTCTACACTGCAATTGTCACTGTTTTGTTCATTCTTATGGTTTCCCGTTCATCCAGTGCCGATCGTCATTATGATCACATTGTTTTTGGTGTGTTTGCTTCGCTTTTGGATCTAATCGTCGCTGGTGTAATGGTCACCTTCTTCATGAACCTTCGAGCCATACATAAAAGTTACTATAACATCTTGTCAACTGCGTCTGGACCAATTGATGACACTCAACCAAACACTCGCCCAACCAATGTTGAAACAACTTAGATGATTATTTATGATGTTTGTCACTAACTTTGCATGAACTCAAACTTCAAAGTAAATCTTTGACGACTTTTTGTGCTATCTTTTGATTGTATTCAGATATCAGATTTATCACTTATCTCTACTAATATTTCAACACATATCTGACTTTACACTATATTCTCTATATGTAATATTACACAATCGATCGTGACCATTCAAATTGTGCTGCTATCATTGTCAATACTAATTCGTTGTAACATTTCGTCATTCAGGTAATCACATTTATCTGCCACAAATGTGCACTCGACTATGATGCTTACGCACTGTGTCTCTGTGTTTGCTTTATTAATTATTAATTCCAACAAACTGACCAACAAGTTGGTGAATGCACACAATGCAGCTATCCAGTGAGGAATTCAGCGGAGAAAATTGATTTGGTGGACAAGCAATGTTTTTTGCATTAAAGTGATTTGAACGAGTTTGTTCTGGTGGATCAGCAGTTGGCCAATCGTCGGCTTTGAATTTGATTGTAACACTAAATATACATTCGTTCAATAAATAGAGTGAATCAGAAAGCAGAATGGTACATTTTTATTTTAGATATTAATATTAATGATTACAGCAATTAATGATGCCATTGAGCAAAATGGCAATGAATAAATTGACCAGTCCTCACTCGAGTCGGCGTTCCAACAGTTGATTATTCACCTGAACGTAATCTTCAGGATTTCGGTTGTCCACAATGTTGAGTCGTGTCTGATCTTTTTTGAGTTTGGGCAACTTGAAATGCTGCGTGCGAACGTGCTCAACGACATGAGCCTTCCTCACTGCAGAATAGCGACAATCGGGCCAAGTGCACGAGAATGGCTTGATGCCCAGATGGGTGCGTTCGTGTTGAGCTAAATTCCAATCGTCAGGAAATGATTTTCCACATCCTGGCGACTTGCACAGATACTTGCTCGACCCAGTTTTGTGTCGTTTGTTGTTGACAGATCGAGATGTACTTGAGGATTTGCGTTTACGGTCAGTTGAAGTAGACGGAACATGTCTCGCATTGTCACTCGACTCCATGCAGGCACGTTGTTCCTGCCTGCACTGATCCAGTTGGACTGTCTCCACTGGTGGATCATCGAAAAGAGTGACACAACGAGCAGTGAGCACTCGATCACCAACAAATCGACTTCGAAGTTGTCTCACCACAGATCGCACAACACCAAATTGTTCATCTACTTGAGCGAGCAGTTGACGCTTCAGTTGTTCGCAATCCACTTCGAGTCGCTCCTCGAATCGATCCAGGAACGAGTGCACGAGGGTGAGACGAGGCATGGTCAAACACGAAGAGGAGAAATTGAAATCGACAGAAAGAAGAAACAACCTATTGCTCAGTCCTGCAAAAATACCAACTGCAAGTGCAACTATGTCCACCCAAACAGAGTGAAAATAGTTTTGAGACTGAAAAGTTAGTCAGTTGTTGATGTCACTCGTCGACCAGTTCTCGTTTGTTGAAGACTCAAAATCTGTTTCTGTCCATTTCTCGTTTTTCACCATGCCTCGTCTCACCAGATTGCACTCGTTCCTAGATCAATTCGAGACACGTCTCGAAGTGGACTGTGAACGACTGAAGCGTCAACTGCTCGCTCAGGTTGATGAACGATTTGGATTTATTCGTGAAAAGGTGAGCCAACTTCGAAACCAATTCTGTTGTGGTGGTCAGTCTCGATCTGCTCGTTCTGTCCAAATGCAATTGTCTGATGATCCACCAGTGGAGACTGCTGAAATATGCTCCTGTCCTGTTCTGTGTACACAGGCATCGGATACTCTCTAAAAATCAACACAAATTTACACGGTGCAATGCACTGTGGAAGGCAGCAGCACGGTGTAAACTTTTAGAGAATCTCCGAAGCCTGTGTGTACATTCAAATGTATGACCCATCATCTGTGAACGTTCCCTTCACTCGTGTATATACTGTAGTACTTACCCTCTCAATGTTATGGTATGCTAAGACGGCGTGCTCGCTTGTCTGAATGTATTATTGTATTATTGGAATGATTGCTCATATTGATTGATTAAACGTTATTTAATCTATGTATTGGTGTTGATTCAGCACGTTATCAGCACGATGACGCCTCTACCATCGTTTCTGTTTGCAATGATTAATTTGGACGAAGAATTTCGACCTTCGACAATGACTGTATTGCTACTCATCGTATTGATTTTCGGCACCTTGTACTCGTATATTGTGCATCAACGTTCACTCCTGCAACTAGCTCAATCAGCTCAGTTATCGGCCCAGTTTTCGCCAAATCAGTTGCAGTATTGTGGTGAAAACTCAATTGTTCAGCTCAACCAGTACAACTTCAAGAGTTGGCACTATTGTCTGCGTGATGAAATCGTGAGTGAAGGATGCTTGGCTGCACTTGAACAACCTCTTGAGGAATATGATCATCGTAACATGCGAGCAATGACCAAAATATTGAATAGTGTCCCGGACCATATGCATGGTCATTTTGGAAAGTCATACATCGCGTATGAAGCTGTCAACAAACTTCGAGAAAAGTACGGAAATTTGGATGTGTGGAAGCTACGTAAGCTTCAGGAAGACATCAAGGAAACTAAACTGACAAAGTTTGATAAGGAATCGATGGATGAGCACATCAAACTCATTGAAAGGAAATTTGTGGTTCTTGTGAACAACAATGCGGAGGAAAGCGAGCTCGTTGGGCTGTTCCTGGATACTCTTCCCGATAACGAGGAATGGAAACCATTCAAACGACAATTCACAATAGGGAAACATCTGATTGAAGATGTTTATGCAGATCTTGTGAAATACTCTAAAGAAATTGACAAATCCTGCAAGGATAAAGCTCTGTTCACCCGTTCTACGTACAGATCTAAGCCGCCGCTACCTAGGAAATCTCAGGAAGCAAAGTTTAATGGAAGCAATGCTCAGTATGTGTCTAGTTCGTTTAATTCGTGGGTTATCGACTCTGGAGCGGGCAAAAACTACGCCAGATCTGTTCAAAATCTTGTTGCTGTTCGTGAAGTTCGAAATTCATCTGTCGCCCTGGCTGATGGTTCGGTTTGTGAAGTGTACCAGGCTGGTGATAAGTTTTTGCACACTGGAAACTCGACTTTGAAACTCTCAGATGTTCACGTGTCTCCTGCGTTTGAAGAAAATCTGATTTCAGTAAGTCAACTAACCCCGAGTGGATTCAGAGTATTGTTTGAGGAAAATGCGGCTTTTGTGTTCAAGGGAAAGGAAGTGTATTTGAGAGCTCAACGTGTCAACAACCTGTATCGGTACTTTGAAAATAAGGATTCAGTCTATTGTGTCAAGAAAATTGACTACCACAGTTGTTTTGGACATCCAGGTCCTCAAAAGATGAGAGTTCTCCAGAAAAAGTACCCGGACGTAAAGTTGAGTGCTCCTGAGAACTGTATTGTGTGCAAAACTGCCAACATGCGACAGAGCTCGTATTTGCCATCGGAAATTCGAACGACCAAACCTTTGGAGTTGATTCATGCAGATCTGTGTGGTCAAATGAAGTACATTGGATATGATCACTCTCGTAACTTTGTTGTGTTCACTGATGACTATTCTCGGTACATGGAAACTTACTTTCTCAAGGGGAAATCATCGAATGAAGTTGTGGAAGCGTTCAAAGAATACAAAGCTCGAATGGAGAAACGATTTGAGGAACGCATTCGAGAAGTGATCGAAATCAGAACTGATAACGGCGGTGAGTTTGGTGGTGAATTTGAAACTTTCTTGAAGAGCGAAGGGATTAATCACCAGACCTCCACTCCATATTGTCATCAGCAAAACGGTGTAGAGGAACGATCCATACAAAAACTGGAGTACACTACCAAGGTCTTGATGTATGAAAGTTGTTTGCCTGACCGTTATTGGCCTGAAGCTGTTCGCACAGCCACATATCTGGAAAATCGTAAGCCTCACATTAGGCTTGGAGATAAGACTCCTTTGGAAGTAATGTTTCCGTTGACTTCGAATGTAAATGTAAAGAATATGCACATGTTTGGATCTACTGCCATCTCTCTGATTCATCCAGAGAATCGGAAAAGACAAGTAAGGGGAAAATTTGAATCGAATGCTGAGCATCTTGTGTTTGTTGGGTATGAAATGAACGGAAATGGTTATCGACTTCTTGACCCCAAAACATCACGAATTGTACAGCAGAGAAAAGAACATGCGCACGTTCTTGATGGAGACTTCTACTTCTGTAAGAATCGGCCGAGTGATGAGAAAGAATGCGAATGCCAAGCCGTGAGGGAAGACATCTTCCCTAGTTTTGAAGTGAGAGATATTCATGTGTCAATTGGGATTTCAGGGGGAGGTGAAACAGTCGGAAATCCAGTTGAAAATGAAGATCAACCTACCGAACCAGAACATACTCCAACGACTGAACCAGAAGCAAGTGACTCTGCCGTAACGGAACCTAATGCAACGACTGAACCAGAACGAACTGCCCCTACCGTACCGAAATCTATTGCAACGACTGAACCAGGGCCGACTGCCCCTACCGAACCGAAATCGACTGTAACGACCGAACCAGGGCCGACTGCCCCTACCGAACCGAAATCGACTGTAACGACCGAACCAGGGCCGACTGCCCCTACCGAACCGAAATCGACTGTAACGACCGAACCAGGGCCTACTGCCTCTACTGAACCGAAATCGACTGTAACGACCGAACCAGGGCCTACTGCCTCTACTGAACCGAAATCGACTATAACGACCGAATCTGAATCTACTGTTCTTAATCTGCCAGAAACTATTGCTATGACTGAACCATCCACTCCGATTGTACCAAATGCACCCGTTGAATTTAAACTTGATGAAAGTGTTTTGAAGAAATTTAAGGATGAAATTGAACAAACATGTGTAAAGACTTTAGAAACTTCTGTGCATGTTGACTCAACTGAACAAACCAATGAATCGAGTAGTGGAGATGATGAAGGAGAAACGCTGCCTAGACGATCTGGCAGAACTAGAAGTAAACCTGACAGGTTTGGTGATTGGGACACCGATTCTGATACTGATTCTGCTAAACTCGCCCGTGATGCCAAACAATGCCATGCTAAGGGAATTAAGATTCCACTAACGTTTGAAGAAGCCATGAACTCAGAACATGCAGACTATTGGCTCGAGGCCTGTAACGACGAACTGAAATCATTGATGGAACATCAAACTTACGAATCAGTGGAACGACCCAAAGACAAGAAGGTCATCTCGACCAAATGGGTGTTTGACATCAAAGTGCAGCCAAATGGACTTGTTGATCGATTCAAGGCAAGACTTGTTGCTCGTGGATTTAAACAGAAGAAAGGAATTGATTACGATGAAACCTTTTCACCTGTGGTCTCATTTGCCGCAATTCGTCTACTACTCGCTATGGCAGCATCACAAAAGATGCTTGTGCATCAGATGGACATCAAAACTGCTTTCCTGAATGGTGAAATCGACAAAGAAATTCATGTTGAGCCAGCACCTGGATTTGTGGATCGTGGAAAGGTGTGGAAACTGTTCAAGAGTCTGTATGGTCTCAAGCAAGCACCGAAGTGTTGGTTCGAGAAAATGAACGAGATCTTCGCTAAAATGGGATTCCATCCGATTCGATCTGAGAGATGCATCTACGTGCGCAGGGATGGAAATGCATTGACGTACATTCTGGTATATGTTGACGATTTGCTGATCATAACGCGCAACATTGATCTATTGAACCAGATAAAGAAGGAAATAATGGAACTTTTGGAAGTGAGGGACCTTGGTGAAATCAGCAGATTTCTTGGTGTTAATTTCAAGAGATTGCCTGACAACGACATGTTCACTATGTCACAGGAATCGTACATTGAGGACCTTTGTGAACGTTTCGACTTGGATGGTGCCAACACAAGTGACAAGCTCCCATCAATGGATACGATTGACCTTTCGAATGAACCAATTGACGAGTACTTTGAAAGTGATACTCGAAGCATCGTTGGAGCGCTTTTGTTCATTGCCAACATGACCAGACCTGACATCAGTTCAGCTGTGAGTTACATCTCTCGTTATCTCCACAAGCCAAATCAGAAAGTGTGGAAATACAGTCGTCAAATCTTGAACTATCTTCAGAGTACCAAGAACTTGAAACTGCACCTGGGAAACAGAGATGACTCAAACCTAATGGCTTATGCGGATGCTAACTTTGCACCGATTGGAGACAGAAAATCTCAGTCCGGGGGTGTTATTCGTTTCAACGGAACTACTGTGAACTGGTTCAGCAAGAAACAGAAAACCGTCAGCACCTCGACTGCTCAAGCGGAATATATCGCACTTGCTGCTGTGGCGACCGAAATACTTTGGTTCCAGCAACTGTTGGAAGAACTGTCCGTGCCTGTTCAATACCCGACGACCATTTATGAGGACAACAAACCAACGATATCGATTGCAGAAAATCAGAAGGGAAACTCAATGGCCAAGCACATTGATATTCGAATGCACTTCATCCGAGATTATCTGATGAAGGGATTTCTCAAAGTGATTCACGTGGATACCACGAAACAGCTTGCTGATGGACTGACAAAGACGAAATCCGGATCAAGAGATGCAGCTCAACTTCTCGGAACTCTACCGAATCAGACAGTCCAGGATCAGGGGGGTGTGCTGAAATATGCTCCTGTCCTGTTCTGTGTACATTCAAATGTATGACCCATCATCTGTGAACGTTCCCTTCACTCGTGTATATACTGTAGTACTTACCCTCTCATTGTTATTGTATGCTAAGACGGCGTGCTCGCTGGTCTGAATGTATTATTGTATTATTGGAATGATTGCTCATATTGATTGATTAAACGTTATTTAATCTATGTATTGGTGTTGATTCGGCAGAGACAGTCCAACTCGATCAGTGGAAGAAGGAACAAACTGCTCTGGTGGAGTCGAGTGGTGATGTTTCGTGCACTTCAAATGGCCGTAAACGCAAGTCATCATCCACTTGTGGAACTGTCACAAGCAAACGACACAAGACTGGCACTGTCAATGATGGACCAGACAAGCATCAATGCAAGTCAGCAGGATGTGACAAATCATTTGTTTTGAAAACTGATTTGGCTCGACACGAACTCATCCATCTGGGCGTCAAGCCTTTCTCGTGCACTTGGCCCAACTGTCGCTATTCTTCCACTAGAAAGGATCATGTCGTCGTACATGTCCGTACCCAGCATTTCAAGTTGCCCAAACTTCAGAAAGACCAAACACGACTCAACATTGTGGACAATCGCAATCCTGAAGATTACGTTAGAGTGGATAACCAACTGCTAGAACGTCTGCTCGAGTGAGATGTTTGCACATTGATTTATTACAATTTGACTCAATGTCACCTTTGCTCTTGTAATCCTTAACATTTAAAATAAACCTGTACAATCTTGCTTTATGCCAAGTGTAATTCAAATTATTTATATTTACTTTGTGTTACACAAATTAACTTGCTAAATTTAAAAAAACTGTTGAACTCGAACAGAAAGTAGGGGTCAGCCTAAAGCAATAAGCCTCTTTGTCCTTTAGGTCAATCTATTCTCTCTCCATTCGACAGGGGGTACAAGAGGAATAAGCCACAGGTGTTCATTGTAAAATCAATAAACATGATTAATCAATCTTATTATTAACATGGTAATAATAAGATTACAAACATTGCGAGATAAAATGCAAAGCAATTTTGTTTGAAACGAATTTTGCCAATTTGCCATTTTTGCCCTTTTTGCCCTTTTTGCCCTTTTGCCCTTTTGCCCTTTTGCCCTTATATATAGACATAGCACATTGATTTATTTCTCAACGATTCACAAAAGTATCCAAGTCTTTCGAATAAAAAGTTAAAAGAAACGGCAGCACGAATTGGCAACACAGTCTCAATTGTGTACAAGTCGTGTTGCCTTCAAAACCCAACATTTACCCAACTTTGTACAGCTTTTCACCCACTCCCCGGGGAAATCAAGTGGCGAAATGTTGCGATCACTAATTCTAATACTAATGTACTGGCCAAATCAATCGGGGGCTACTCGTTTGTGGTGCCCCAGGAGATTGGTTTTGGTTTTCCTGATTCGGGCAGTAAGTTCAACGAAAAGGAATACATTCGATGGGCCCGTGCACCGGTGCACGCAATGTCGTTTGCACTTATTTCGTGGGATTACAGTGAAAATGGTTGAAAGTTGATCAAAATGCACGTTAAATTACATCAAGACCATTCGAATAGAATCATAGAATTGGCCTACAATAAAGTACGTGATGGATCACCAATTTACGACCAATTTGCCCTTTTGCCAATTTGCCGTAATAAACGAATGAGTTTCAAACTTGAGGGTAAAACTTCAAATGTTGTAATTCAATTAATAATTCAATTTCTAATATTTCTCATATCCTACGAGAAAGTTTTTAATTTGAGAGTATATTTTTGTACGATTCATTAATCTGTACAACATCAGATTTCGGGGTTCAGTCCAATTTAACAGTAATTTCCTTTATTAATTCTTCTGTGGTGGCTCGGTACGAGCCACACTTGGCTCGGCCGGATACAAACCAAACACAACATCCGAAGCCATTGCATCGCGCGATCGTGAGAACTCGCGCTTGTTGATACCATAGCATCACGCACACACACATCACATACTGATCTGTTCTGATTCACATTCAGAGAGAACTCGACCGCAGATCAGATGTCGAGTGCTTTGGTGGCTCAAGTGACGTCAACTGGAACATTCAAACTGGTTTCGTCGACACTCAACAGATCACTCTGTTTGACCAAAGTGCAACTGTGTACATGTTCCCAAAGTCATCATTCGATACCGATCTCAGCATTCCGGTCAAGTTGATGGAAAGCAATTTGAGCGACTACTTGTCCTATGAGTCTGCCGGTGGTGAGTAGATTGTTAATTTGTTGTCAATGTTTTCTAATAGCAAAATGCATTTCAGGTGGCCGAAGCAATGTTGGCCTCATTATCGGGGTCACAATTTTGATCATCCTGTTCCCGTCAGGGCTGGTGCTCTATTTCGTTTGTTGCCCTTAAGGGCCAAATTTGGCCATAAAGCAAAAAGCTACCAAAGCTAAAAAGCACTTCGCTCCACTCTACTGCACCTTCGTCCCAATTGGCATCTTTGGCACGAAGCGAAAGCTAACAAAGCTGGCTTTCAAGAGTCTCGACCCAATTGGCACCTAACCGAGAGCGAGGCCAAAGACAAACAATCGGAAGCAAAGATTTCAAGCATCGTTAAGTGCTCGGCAAAGTCAAATGGACAGGCAAACGCATCACAGCCAGAGTCAAAGGCCAAGTCTGGAAAGCTCAAAAGTTCACATAGCAAAAATATTTCATGTAAAAAGCCAGCAAGTGGTGAACTGGCCAATGGTTGAGACATGAATTTGACATTTTTAAAGAGACAATCACTTCTTTATTTTGATTCTGGCTCAGTTGGAATCAGTTTAATGGTAAAATTTATATTTGTAATTAAATTGTCAATAAATTAATTTACTTAAAATTATTAAAATTGAATTGTCCCGCAAGATGATTTGGATGTACTGCAGTGAAGCGAACCGTGCAATCAATCAAGTTGCTGTTTATTAAAAATGATTTTGAGATTTTTCAGATTGTTTTCTCAACCTGGAGACAATACTCACAGTAGAAGCAAGTTTATCTAGTTTTTGGTGAAATTGTATGGAAGGAACAAGTGTTTTCGGAGATAGCAAAAGACTGGCCTATTTAGTGTCAAAGAAGTACATCCAAAAGGCTTCAACACTCCAAAATATTTCTAAAAGTTCAAGTGGATTACCTGGCGATGAGTTCGACTTAAATTAATTTGAAACGCGATTTGCAGGATTTTATTCTAACCTAATTGTTGCTTGTCTGATCATTTTTGTATATTCTTTATATTGTCTAGAATGATTTGCATTGATGGACAAATAAACTAAATTCTGAGTAAATTACTTTTTGATATATTTTAAATATTTGAGTTAATTGACTTTTTCACTGATCGAGGTAATTCTTCGTCATTCTCATCTTCATATTCAAACATTTCTGTCATTCGTGATGTTTTAATTTTTATGCATTTCATGTGCTAAAATCTATCTACAAAGAATATCATAAAAATATTTATTGCGAAGGACAAAAAATAAACATGATTATAGTAACGCATTTTACAAAAATAGTTTTGAATCATTTGAAACCATTGACACAATCGTAAACATAACTCACTTGAGTGAGTGATACGACACGAGATGGAACAAATAATAGATTAGTGGTTGGGTTGGACTGTTTGCACAATTGAAGGTGACGTTAGCGGATTATGTTGATGCTTCAAAGGGTTGGCTTCAAACTTTGGTTTATCTGTATTTTAGACTTTTACTCACATTTTGGACAATCGCAATCCAGAAGACTACATTCGCGTGTATAACCAGCTGCTGGAACGTCTACTCGAGTGAGTTTGTAGTCAATTTATTCAGATCTATCAACTCAGAATTGATTTATTCCTATTAGTCTTACGTTCTTATGTTGCATCCTTGTTCTTGTAAGTCTCAATATTTTAATAAAAATTCACAATCTTAATATATTACGAGAATGATACTAATTATATAAATTGCAAAATTTGTTTAAGTTGTTGAGTAAAAAAATGCACAAATTGATTTTATTGAACAACCTGTACAATTTTCAATGAAATTGGAGAATATACTGTTCTGAAATGTCTACCTGTGGCGAATGAGAGATTAGTTTCGATCGTGTTTGCCGGCCCAGTCCTTCGAGTCGTTTCGATCGAGGGCAGGCCACTAGGGTCTTCGTTGCGGTTCGGTCCGCTCGATTGCGGGCATTTCGTCGTGTTCGAATCGTCGAGGGCGAGCGATTTCGTCGAGTTCGATGAGACCCTTTGTAGGATCCTTTCGAGAGACCAGAAATATGATCTCGGACTGGACACAGGCTCGAGCACGTGCCTCGAGGCAACGTGCGTCGTTTCGAGGTGAAATGGCGAGCGAATCGTCATTTCTCGTTAATGTCTTACCTTGACTATCCTCACCTGGGCAGGTTGGATGCAGCAGGCGCTATCGGACACGAATCGTTCAATCGAATCGAGGAAATTCACCAAAATTAAAGGATATAGATACAAAATAAAACTCGCATAAAGTGACTCGTCAAAAATGACCATGCTGTCTCGCCGAGTCTCTTGCGTGCAGTCACTAGGCATGCTTCTTCCGAGGAAAAGTGTGCTTCTCTTGGGGCGCCGTTCACAAACGTCGTGTTCGGCGTAGTTGGGACTGTTCAGCTATGACGGAACTCTCGAAAGCCTCCACGCGAGATATTTCACTGTTCTAATTGCTCAAAGCATCAAATCCCGAGTATAAAAACCGCCGCCAATTGTGCCCAAATTAATTTTATTGAACAACCTGTACAATTTTCAATGAAATTGGAGAATATACTGTTCTAATTGCTCAAAGCATCAAATCCCGAGTATAAAAACCGCCGCCAATTGTGCACAAATTGATTTTATTGAACAACCTGTACAATTTTCAATGAAATTGGAGAATATACTGTTCTAATTGCTCAAAGCATCAAATCCCGAGTATAAAAACCGCCGCCAATTGCTAGAGTAACGTTTTGACGCAAAAAACGAGACCCTCGATTTAACAAAACGTACTGCGCATGCTCACCAGCTGCTGTGAGAAGATGTTTTGGAGGCAGACTTGCACTGTGTGAACATGAACTCTCGATATCGGTCTTTGTGATTGCACTTTGGTTTTGATCTCTGTGTTTTTTGTTTTTGCTTATAAAATTTCAACCCTAAATTTAAATTATTCAACTTAAAATAGTTAATAATTAATAACTCCAAAGTGAGAGTTTGCGATTGCACAATTCATGGTTTAGCCGCTAAACTTTAACGGACAAATAAAATTGAAATTCAATTTGAATAAATCTTGATGGTCGAATTCGACATTTTGTTAAAATAATTATTTAGTGTTAGTTTTAAATATAAACCTAAATTATTCAATGTTGAGACAATAAGAACTTGTAAAAGGTACAGCTCTGCCACTTCGCACATTTTCCCTCCAAAATTCACTCACAATACATTGTATCAGTCAGCTGACAATTGTGAAAGCAAATGTGTAACATTGTGTGTTGGATTTTCACTGATTCACAACTGTGCCCACTTGCCCGTTCGACCATTTGTTAGATTGTCTTTCCCTCTGTTCGTGTTTTTCTTTGATTCGAGTTTGCTTGAGGATTAACCAGAATCATGGAATCTGTGGAACAAAAGAAATCGACTATTGAAGACTTTATTCGTAATGAGAAACTACAAAATATCTACAGTGTGGTTCATTATGTCAGCTCGTCTAAGTACACTGTCTTCTGCTCCATTTGTGAAGAATCTAAGAACAGTCCACGCACCAAACATCTTCTTGAACATCTAAAGTATCCCAAACACGTTGACTATGCCTCAGTTGAACCAGATTGGCCACTTTCATCACGCAAAGTGTTTGAGAGGAATAGTCTCTTTGCCAAATTCGACTGGTTAGCTCAAAAAGAATCGCTGCTCTATTGTGTTCACTGTAACAAGGACTTTAAAATTAGCGGAAATTCTAAAGAATTCTCTATTCACCAACTTCAAACCGGACACAAAAAGAAAGTCTCAATCAACACAAAATCTCCATCTAAAGTTGAGCTCGAAAGCAAACGTGAGAAAATGATGAAAACAATCGCTAAAGTTAAGAATGATAGCATTATCATTACTGGGGAAGAAGAGGTAAAAGAGAAATCATGTGATGCAAACGAGCTTGTTTGTGTGCCGTGCCACCGATTATTCAAACCGAGCAATGCTGCCCAGTACACCGGCAATGTAGTTGACCATCTTTTGTCCAAACAACACGAAAATTGTGTCAACCATGAGTGTGAAAAACAAAAACTCAAAGAAGAATGTGCTCAACTTGCGAAAGTAGATCAAACGAAAGCAATCTTCCATCAAAAGTATTTCCCCGATGGCAAACGTCGGCCACTGCCAACACCACCAAAAAAGTTCGCACCACGACTAATCGACGATAAAGACTGCGATGCTGCCCTTCATGTGGTCAAAGGTTGCCGAAGGACTGCTATGAGGTCTTCTCGTACTTACCTTAGAAGGCACGTCATTTACGAAATCAAAAGACCAATCTCAGATACAACTTTATGGAAACGAGCTTTACCAAAAGCTGTGTCCGGTAATTCTTCTGTTTGCACTCATCTTTTTACTTTTTGAACTATTTTTAGATGATTTCCAAGCTAAAAATGCTTCACTGGAAGGACGCAATTTGTACATCATGGCAGACGAAAGCAAATCGAATGACGACGACTCTGTCACTGCTGTTTACCTCGGAAGTTTAGACGAGGACCATGTGAGTCATCCGTATGTGGTCGACACTAAACAGAAAACACCAAATGCAGAAGATATTGTCGATCTTATAATGAAAGCCCTAAAACGGCTTTTCCCGGTGGAAATTCCTGTAGTGAGGATTCGATTGTTTGTGTCCGATAGCGCGGCTACTATGAAAAAGGTCGCGAGACTTTTGAAGCAATCATTCCCTCAATTACTTGGAGTCACTTGCCTAACGCATGCACTTCACCTTGTCTGTGAGGTGATACGAAAACAATTTCCACTTGTTGACCGCTTCATCGGTTTGATGAAGCGAATTATGTCAAATTCTTATCTCCGAAAAGATGCTTTCCGAAAAACATCAAATCGAGATTTATCTCCAAGTTCCTGCTCTGCCTCGTCCTCATTATCATCTTCAACCTCAACCTCATCATCATCATCTCCACAACTGTCACAAGAATTTCTTGATGATCCGTTCAATGTGGCTTTTGAGGAGTTTTTATTTGATAATGACGAAGCATTTGAGTATGCCATGCGAAAGTTGATTGAGTCGGAGGAATTGATTGATGCTGCCGATGACGATGAGGATGTTGAAGAAGATGACGAAGGTGTTCTTCCTCCTCATCCTGTTTTGACCCGCTTCGGAACTTGGCTTCGGACTGCCCTCTACTACTTCCACAACATTCCACGTTCATTTCGATTTGTCCGCGAGATGAAGACGGAGAAAAAGATTGGGAAACTTCTTGCCGAACTAAAGTTGCTCGTGTCTGAAAAGTCTGATCTTATCGTACAACAAATTACATTGATTTACAATACATTCTCTTTATTGGTGGTATATATTTACATGCTCGAAAACGAAGATGACGAAAGTGAGAAACAGTGGGCCATAATCGTGCGTGTCAGGAATTACCTTGAACTTGCTTGTGGCCGTGAAGTCGATTTGAATGGACCGGCTCACTTGGCACTGAACAAACTGAATGCAGTGCTTGAAAAGAACTCAGATTTGTTTGTGCTTTTGGATTCAGTTAAAAAGGAGGAAGTGTACAAGTATGCTCCATTGAACTCAATGCGCATCGAACGCTTCTTCTCAAGAATGAGACGCGACTTTGGTTGTGAGCAACACTTCAAGAGCAAGAAGAAGGAAAACAATGGACATTTTGAAATGTCAAACTTGTATAGGGAAAATCTGGGTAAATCACAAGATCAAATAAAGGTAACTAATTCTTACTTTATTTTCTGTTGGGATTGAGATAATAGAAGTATTTATATCATTTGAAAACAATTTCTACTTTTCAAACGATTTTATAATTTAAGGATTCATTTTTCAACTTTACTTCGTCGATTTTCAAATAACTTCGTCTTTCAGTGAATGAGAATTTGTCATAATTAAACTATATTTAATTTGTTTAAATTTCTTTTAGCGTCAATCCTATACTAATTTTTACCTCAATCCGAAGAAAACAAAGAAATTGAAAAGACTGACCAATTATGTCTCAAAACGTCGTCAGCAAGGTGTTCGAAAATCGCTATTTAATAACTAAATTATCATTTTGTCTTTGTCTTCAATTCAATATAATTATTATACTTTAGATTTATTTTTTGTACGTATATAATTGTTCCAATAAAATTAAATAGAGTTCTTGATTGATTGACCAAACAATGGTCGTTTCGGACCATCACGAACCAACCGACTCTTTGTACTTGAGGTCAGCTGGCCGACCACATTGTAACGATCTGATGCAGATTATATTTCGTCATGGAACAAAATGTTGACCTGGGTCCGAAATTCCACGTACTTATGGTTTGTAATGCATTTGTCGGTAAATGGAGTGCCTTTCATTATGAATGGCCATGAATATAACAGAATCAACAAGAGAGAAGAACGAATACACAGACAAGAATATATAAATATAGCTGCATGAACTAGAATTCTTTACTGCCGTTTTACAACTTGCGGTAGTCGCATCGTACTTCCACACCAACATCAGTGGTAGTCACATCACTAAATGTCAACAAACACCAACATCCTTTGTAGTGATTTGGAAATGAACTAAATGATTTGATTTTACTTGTACCGTGATTATTAATAAATATTCATTAGCCTCACTCGTGCTTTTCACTAATCGTCACATTGTGTGTTTCAAGTATCACCAGTTCGGTCTTGGGATAAATTCCTATTGGTCCTGGATCGATTGCCATGAGGATACAGCATTACTTGAGGTAACGTACTGGTTTGACATGATCAGTCGTTATATAGGCGACGAGGAATGCGTTCCATATTCTCACGTGGGTTATTTCCGCAATTTATATCTATAAATTTATCTAAACCTGCAGTGGCAAATGCTGGAAATCAGATTTAGCTGCCTAAAACTGTTAGGAGAATAGCGCCGTGCACACCGGCCACATACATGTAAATGTGATCCAATCCGTACACGACGAATAGGACACAATTCAAATGTCGCGCGATGAACTGAAATGATTTGGATGATGTTTTCTTGGGTGTTACTGCCCCAAGAAAGTGATTTTTGTGAAATTGAACTCGAAATAAATAGACGAACGCTTCAGAGTTGATATAGACAAAAAATATTATTAATAAATGATCACAAAGGTAAAAGTAAACGAATAAAATGACCACTGGTCAATGAAAACAAAGAAAAAATGAAAATAAATCAAAAATAAATCAAAAATGAAGAAAATGTTGTGACTTGACGAACGCACCACGTGCTTGTTTGTTCGTAAGTGCCTCCCAAGTTGCTTGTTGTCTTGCTTTTATGAGTTTTCGCGGTGTTCTCGTTGATTCTCGAAGCATCTTGAAACACCTCGAAAGCTCACTGAATTGTCAAAGTGAGAGGAAGAGGAGCACTGATTTGTGTTGAGAGGGTGAGTGCTTGTATCAGCACTGTCAATGAGGTGAGAATTTGGTTCAGCTAAATCAGCAGTTCCAGGACTGATCCGATGGGGATGAGGTGATCCATCGATGGTAGTGATCACGACAGGAATCCTGGTCAAATAGATTATCTTGTTTCACTGGACTGAGTGGTCTACGATCAATTTTGTGTTACATCAGTGTGATCGAACTAATTTGGCTATTTGTATGATAATTACAGGTGAACAAAGGTAATAAAGGTGTGTAAGTGTTAGCCAACTAGTCATATCATAATCAGATAACAAATAAGATAATTAAAAGTAACCTTGGGCATTGGGAAATGTGAATTTCGCGCTTTGTTTACAAATTTGAATTTGGAGGCATGTCCACAAAGGACGTAACCGAAATGACAAGAAATTTCTAGAAAAATCGAGAAAATAGGAGAATTTGAAAGCGCAAAATTTGAAAATGGGACTGTTCAAAGAGGACGAGCCACTCACATTTACATGTCCCCTTTCTTTTTACAAAATTTGGTGGATAAATTTTGGCTAAAAGAATAATCATTTGCCCAAGGGTGTTCATTTGGAGTTCACTCGAAAAGTGTTTCCATCAATATAAACTATATATTTTTTTGTGTTTTTGTATTTAGGAAAAGAATAGATAAACTGAATCAAATGAGTGTAGTGTTATGTACTAGGAGAATAGAATAAGAGAATGATAGCACAAGAACACTTTGGTTGTCAGATGATGAAATGAGTCAGCTCTAATTAGACTAAATGACTCGCCAGGTAAATAAACTATATCGCTAGACTAAATATCAGGACCATGTCTCGGTATAGAGACGCCCAAGTGAGCCAAACTAGACTCAGAGTTGTCCCCTAGTTCAGTGGCACCGGAGACCACTCCACCAATGTCACCAGATCGGCGCTTCATTTTGCAACGAACACCATTCAACTTGTCAACAACTTTCTCTCGGGACAAAGCAACAAATTGCGAAACGGTTCCCCTGAATGATCCGTCACTAAAGTAATTCATCTCAACACTTGATTGGCTCTCAGATTTAAAACGGCAAATTGAACCATTACTATTATAGTCACCAGAATTCAGACGAAATGGTGGCTTGGTCGAATCAACAATCGACCTGTCAGCACTTGTCAATGCACAAATAAATCTCTTGAGACGAGGCAAGTCAGGCACCAAACTACGCTTAGTTGGTCGACTCGGGCCATCAGAGTGACTGACAACCTGACCACACTTAGGCAAAGGGTCCTCAGACAGTGTGTCCCCTTGCAGAGTAGAACACTGGGTAACTAGAGGAGGAATACCTGAAGCATCAGCCACCTTGGAGTACTCAATTGGCTCAATAATCAAAACAGCAAGACAATAACCACCAGAGAGATAATCATCATCCGACTCTTCAACCGAACCATAATTCGCCAAATCAATCGGCTCCTCTGTAGGACAAACCGATTCACTATCATGTTCAGCAGTAAAAGGTATCTGCTCATCAAAGGGTGCAGGAACAGATCGAGACGAACCATAAATTCCACCGTCAATAAAATTAGTACACCAATTCTGGTAAACAAACTCAGTGGAAACGAGACCAGATTGCACTGGACCAACTTCTGAGCAGACACCTGCAGGATTAGTCGAACCAGAAAGCAACCTGTCCCCTTCCCCAGTAGAACTCGACTCAATGCACCGTCGTTTTCGAGGAGGCTCAAAACAACAGTCAACCTCACTAAAGTCGAATTCATTCTTTGGTCTGACGGACTGACCAGGCTGTTGACTCGGCTCCGTATAATCATCAACAACAGAAGGAACCGCAATGGGCTCAAATTGATTGTCAACTCCATTAGAACACAATGACTGACTGAGCGGACCAACACAATGATCACTGGGCGAATCGATCTGGGAATGTTCCCAAACTTCAGCAGACTCAGGTTCAACAATAGGTGAGGGCCCAGGATAAGGTCCCAACCCATTGAAAACATTCACCCAGTCATACAAACACCACTCGACTTCGCTAATTTCATTCTGAAGCTCAAACTCTACATCAGTTGGAAGCCTACAATAGACAATGCAATCTCGAATAAAATCCATTTTTCCCAACAAAAAATCGACCAATGAACTATCTCTAGTGTAAGCATACTCAATGACACCGCTGTGAAGCCAATCGATCTCACCAATGAAGTAAGACTTAAAGTAAGACAAGAGAGAAGTTCCATCTTTAAAAGACAATCACACAAATTCGGACGAGTAAGCTCAGTAGAGACGAGACCAGATTGCAGTGGATCAACTGCTGAGTAATTACCTGCAGGATTAGTCGAACCAGAAAGCAACCTGTCCCCTTCTCCAGTAGAACTCGACCCAATACACCGTCGTTTTCGAGGAGGCTCAAAACAACAGTCAACCTCACTCGAAACATCAACCCGTGTACCTGGATCAAATGGCACAGATGACAAACAAAATGATAAGAAATAGAAAGGAAAAAAATGTAAATGTCACATGTAGAACCAATCTAGACTCAAAAAAGGATAGAAAGTTTCTAATCAGTTTGTATATGTTGTTTACTATGTGTTGATTGATGGAATATAATTTCAAATGACCTACCAGTACAAGAGTTAGTGTAAACAAACAAAATAAACAATTGATCGTATAGTCAGTGAAAATCTTCTTATCATGACAAATCAGCATTAATGTAGAAATCAGGAACCGACGAATGGAATGGTCAAATTGGGAATGAGCTTGACTGATGAAGGTGAATGATAAGTTCAGTGAGTTAAATTGTGAGATGATACACAAAGAAAAGGTTGATGGAAATGATGACAAAATCAGCTGATCAAACTTGAAAGAAGAGCACTCGCAAGTGCAGATGTAAACAAATAAAAAAAAGTAAAAGATGATTGAAAATCACGGTCCTCGGGCGTTGGTGGTGCAGACGTGGGACGTGTACCGAGGGGCCAGGTGATTATCCTGCCGTCTTGTAAATGTGATCCAATCCGTACACGACGAATAGGACACAATTCAAATGTCGCGCGATGAACTGAAATGATTTGGATGGTGTTTTCTTGGGTGTTACTGCCCCAAGAAGGTGATTTTGGTGAAATTGAACTCGAAATAAACGGACGAACGCTTCGAAGTTGATATATACAAAAAATATTATTAAAAATAGATCACAAAGGTAAAAATAAACAAATAAAATGACCACTGGTCAATGAAAACAAAGAAAAAATGAAAATAAATCAAAAATAAATCAAAAATGAAGAAAATGTTGTGACTTGACGAACGCACCACGTGCTTGTTTGTTCGTAAGTGCCTCCCAAGTTGCTTGTTGTCTTCCTTTTATATGTTTTCGTGGTGTGCTCGACGTTTCTCGAAGCATCTCGAAACACCTCGAAAGCTCACTGAATTGTCAAAGTGAGAGGAAGAGGAGCACTGATTTGTGTTGAGAGGGTGAGTGCTCGTGTCAGCACTGTCAATGAGGTGAGAATTTGGTTCGGCTAAATCAGCTGTTCCAGGACTGATCCAATGGGGATGAGGTGATCCATCGATGGTAGTGATCACGATAGGAATCCTGGTCAGGTTGATTATCTTGTTTCACTGAACTGAGTGGTCTACGATCAATTTTGTGTTACATCAGTGTGATCTGACTAATTTGGCTATTTGTATGCTAATTACAGGTGAACAAAGGTAATGAAGGTGTGTAAATGTTAGCCAACTAGTCATAACATAATCAGATAACAAATAAGATAATTAAAAGTAACCTTGGGCATTGGAAAATGTGAATTTCGCGCTTTGTTTACAAATTTGAATTTGGAGGTATGTTCACAAAGGACGTAACCGAAATGACAAGAAATTGCCAGAAAAATCGAGAAAATAGGAGAATTTGAAAGCGCAAAATTTGAAAATGAGACTGTTCAAAGAGGACGAACCACTCACATTTACATACATATCTATATGAGGAGTCATGACCTCTATACACTTAATTTAATTTCAAATAATTTATCAATAACAATTTACCCCGTTAAGATTGAATGAGGAGTTAAGAACTTTAAAAATCGTAGTGCACCTCAATTCAATTACTGGAGGAGTCATAAACCTCGGTTCAAAATTATTATTATTAATTACTATCAATTCAATTTATCAATTCAATTTATTTACCCCGTTATGATTAAATAAGGAGTTAAACTTTAAAAAATTATTAGTCACCTTAATTTAATTACTGGAGGAGTCATAAACCTCGGTTCAAAATTATCTCAATTACAATTCAATACAATTTCAATTATTACATTCAATTATTACAATTCAAATTGAGCGCTCACAAACACTCCAACGAGCTATAAGTCGACACAATTTAGCAAAAGAGTCAAATCGTCAACCAACGAACCACGAAACCCCCACCACTTGACTCTATTAACAACAATTAATTGATCAATAACATCAACCTTTTAAAAAAAATATATAGATATCTAAAATTTACGACCTAAACAATACACTAAAACATTCAAATAGATAAACAACAATATACAATAGCAAGAGTCAAATCGTCTACCAATGAACCACGAAACCCCACCAATTGACTCTAATAATTAAGCTAGCAATTAAAATCAACCAACATCAATAATATTAATTAAACAAATATAATTATGATTTAACATTCAAAAAAAAAATGCATTAAATGTAAAATAGATAATAATTTAATATCAATTTGAGCACTAAGCATAACATCTGTAAATGTGCAATATTATTACTACCAATGTCGACAGTTTATTAAAAAAAACACAGTTCAATTTTTCATATTCCAAATGTTAAATTGGATTGTGCAAAAAAAATAAGCACAAAATATTTAGGAGTGCAAATTCTTTCTTAATTTCAAACAAGACATGCACTAATCTTTAGACGTGCAATAGGTTAATTACTAAATTTAGAATATCAAAACGCAGCTCAATTTTCATATACAAAATGTTAAAATTGGGTTGTGAAAACAAAATATTCTTGAGTGCGGTGGAATTTACATATTTGAAATGATCAAATTCTGTCGCACACACGCATACGTACACACATTCACACACATACAACAACATTGCGAGCCAGAGACGATTATCTGTCCCGTGTCGAAAACTATTTTGAGCAGACATTCTCCCCTTTTTCGTGTTGAGAGTCATCTATTCTGTGCACAAGTTTAGTTGCTCCAACATGTGACACATTTTGACATCAATTCCTGCATACTCATCTATTGGTGCCTGCACGAGATCTAATGCACTCACACCCTGCACTGGATGGATACACACATTCATGGCCACTATTCTTGGCTGAAAGTGAACGAACACCACATCAACCAAATCGAAAGTTATACACACATTTGATATTGAAGGCAACCTGCTATCTGACATTCCGCTGAGCTCAAGGGAATGCCAATGCAGCGCCATTCAAATTGTGAAGTTGTGAATTTGTAGCAGAATTGGCTTGCATCGTACACTTGACCTACATACCTAAATATACGCCAATTGTCGAGCAAATTATTGGCACCTCAACTAAAATCCTGAACTATACATTCAACGTCTTGAGCAGATTATTTTTATGCCTACTACACCAACCGAAAGGGCCTGTCACTATCTTCCTGTACTGAACAAACCAACATTAGCACATATACTCACTTTTCGACATCAATCACTGTCAAATGAAAACCATCATAACCAGAATCGAGTTTTTCGCTTGCCAACAAACCACAAAATAGTTCAGAATGTATACTTACAACACCATTTTCTCCATCATTTCTCACATCACCTCAAATTGATGACTGCAGCGGCAGCAATTCGTATTCGACAATATAACGTAACCTACATAGAAGAGCACACGTGAACGTTTTTCATCCAAATTGTGAACTGCCTGCCTTCACAAGAATCAAGTTGTCAGTTTCGCATATTTTTTGTCTTTCGCACCCCACTACCAGAAATGAAAATAGACCAATTTCATTCGTTATACAGTACAACCAACACTAAGCACTTGATGCTCATCAACTCAACTCAAACCACAAATTGAAATTAGACCAACGTTTGACAATTCTGCTAATGCATTCCGAGTAAACAAAATATACAACTCATGCATCAAATATCATAGCCATGTCACTTTCCCCACGACATGTGCACATAACCGAATCTATTTTGAGTACACTCCCTCAAACTGGCAATATCAATTCACTCTCCAACATACAAGCATAAAAAAAATTGAAACAATATTTTTACCATCAACACAATTTGATTTGACCCAGAACGCTAATCTATTTTGAAAATAAACCAGTGCCTTTGCAACACAATCGCTTCAATAAAATTTGCCAACAGAACTAAATATGCGACATCATCTGATTGACAGACTAACTTTTTGAACATTGTGCTTATTCAACCGACCCAATTGCCAACGTCCGGCGTGTGAAGTCGACATTCTACGTTACCTTCTATACAGTTGCTTCATCTCAAACCAACAAGTAAGACTCAGCGTACAGCAACAGTACTTTCAGTTCTCCCCGGAGTAAATTTACAGCACCGACGGCAAAATATCAATCGCAGTCCCAATAACCCAGGGAGAAACAAAATCTATTTTGGATGCGTGCCGCGGCGCAGAATCAACACAAATTATACACAGCATTCACACAGAATCGTTCGCAATGAGAATTCCCTAACATACAAACCAAATAATAATTGTCACGTGAAGTTTTCGACAAAAGAATTTTGTGACCTTTGCGCTCACACAGCGGCAACAAACGGAGGAGAATCAATTATCAGAGTCGACAGTTCATCGGTCGATATTTTTTCCGTTTCGTGTTGTGATCCAAAATCTCTTTGAACTGATCGCTTGATGGGCTTCTGGATTGCAGTTGAGGGCGGACTTTGCTTTGTGAGCGCCTAGTGATATCTGTGCAAAGTTCAACTGTTCGCGCAGAAGCACAGATTTCGGACTGTTACTTGGGACTTGCTTTTGGGCAGACAACGGAACTTGAATTCACACATTGACAAATACTCTAAATGCACTTTGAATACTAAAGCCAACGTCGTTAACATTCTCTCCTCTGCTTTGCGATTTCAACTTTTCACAACTAAAAAATAAAATAAACAACAACTTTGGGAGTTGAACTTCTACTTCACAAACATCTTCTTGCAACCTCAATCAACAATAATACACAAACAAATGCATGGTCTACTTTAAAAAATAAATAAATAAATCAGCAAATGCATAGAAGGCTACTTTACCCGCCTGTAGAACATTCGTCAATTAACAGCCTTTATTCAATACCAATGAGATAGTTTGACAGCAAATTTCTTGAATATATCAAACATCAAATCAAAACTATATCCAAATCTAACTCAACTTTACTTTGATGGCTTTGCCAAAATACTTCAATTTACATAATTTATTTTTTAACAACTTTAATTACAAATAAAATCAACATCTTTACTCAATTAAAAAAAAAACAACAAGAAAACAACGACAACTACAATATGACTAACCAATCAAGAATCATCTACCTCGTTCAAAATTTCATTCGAGTATTTCATTCAAGTCAATTTTATTCAAGTCAAATTGGACACATCAATCAACTCAACGCAAATAAATGAATTTTTTTTCTTCTTTCATTTTCAACTATTTTTATTCTTTTTACAATTGAAAATAATGCATTAATCAACTTAATAAACTGTCCTACTCAACAACTACTCAACATACTTTAATTGAAAATCCCAATATTGACGACAATAATAGGAGCCTGATTTTCGTTTCATCTTTAAATTGCTATTTTGATTTTTCAACCCTAAATTCTTTATCAACATTCGACAATAACGAACCAAACGTTTTAAGATTCATCAACTGAGTTGTACTAACAGAATGAATTCAATTTGAGATTACAATGTACAATCTACAATCAATTCAAATATAAAACTATGCAAAACCCTTCACCATTGCAAATTATCGCCAAATTTGGGCAATTGACTGGACCATCAATATGAATCTACTTAACAACAAATTCAGTTTCAATTAATTCAATTCAACAATTCAATTTAATATTTAAATTATTTTTGCAATTGAACTACGACCTGATTTACTGCCCAGCGAGTTAATCCCACAATTGATCAAGAAAATACTCAAATTGTCTTCTCAGACATTCTAATTGGATCCACTTTCGAAACCTAAACTGGTTATGTTGCGTATGGAACGTATCCTGGAATAGCGAAATGTGACTGGAGATACGAGTCCAAGCAAATGCACCTATGCTAATTTAACAGAATCGAAATTATAACAACGAAAACATTTCAAACGAATTGTCAAACATCAGTACACACTACTACTCCAAATCTTAAAATCAAAAAACTTCGCTTATTGCCTACTGTAGTAAAATTACAAGATGAAGAACTGTCTAAATGATTGTGCCTATTTTAGTTTCCCTCACCGACTCGGGAATGTTGTCTAGATTTACTCTCTTGACTGAACGCACAGTTCCATACATCACTCAAACCCAAGTGTCTTCACCGTCTCCCTTCAGTCTCCTTAAATAAAACGAACGAGACTTTACTCTATTCAAATTCGCCTCTGGCAAATTTAATTTTCACTCTAGAAAAATAGAAGAAAAGGAGAGGATAATCCATAGTAAGACTATGGAGAAATTAAATGAACGTTTATTTTCGCATATATTTGCTTTCTCTTATTTGAACATTGGGTGAAAGCACGGATGATTCACTAATCTCACCGAACAGAGAACAACAAATATTACTTTGAGAACAACATGATCATCATTCAACAAATTGTCCAATTCAACACTCATTAAATTCAAAACTTTCAACAAAACATCTCAGCTTTAATTAACAAATGAACGAAATTTAATGAATTCAATTCAATGAAATATGAATGCATGAGTATCACAATCTGATCACTCAAAGATTGACTGTGAGCCGGTTAGAGCGAATTATTACAACAATACACATCTACCCTTTACCGGACCTACTGAACTTGAACTTTGTGTTCCAGAGAATATTCGTCCGGACACCCTCTAACGACACGACACTATTGTTAAATTAACAAACAATCAACCAATCAACCAATCAACTAACCAACAAATAAACAATTAACCATTTAAACAAACAACAAATCAACAAATCAACAAATCAACAAATCAACAAATCAACAAATCAATCAATCAATCAATCAATCAATCAATCAATCAATCAATCAATCAATCAATCAATCAATCAATCAATCAATCAACTAATCAGCATTCAAATTACTCATCAAACAAACTTTGCAATATTACTTATCCAAACAACCTATTCTATCTAACTCTTCAAATCAATAATATTCAATATTTTTCAATATTTTCAATATTGGCAAAAAGGTTCCCCTTTTTTCTCCCACTGGGTTCAGGGGTTTTTATCCTTGCCGTGCAACAAGGGAAGCGTGTAGAATCGATTAGAACAATTGAATTTTATCAATACCATCAACAGAAACAATACCATCCACTTTCAATTTCCTTGATAAATCAAAAACCTACTATCATGAAAATTCATTCAACGCTACCCAATCAATATCTCAGCACAACAACATCAAATTTATTATTGATTCATTTAGAATTTATTTTATGTTACTTATTTAATTATTATCCTTTATTTTATTTCTTTAATTGTTAATAATTAATCTGCATCTTCTCATTACTTTCTAAATTTAGTAATCAATATTTAACCCTTTAGAAGAATATTTATTTTAAGAAAACGGAGAAAGGTGGAGATTATGTAACGATCTGATGCAGATTATATTTCGTCATGGAACAAAATGTTGACCTGGGTCCGAAGTTCCTCGTACTTATGGTTTGTAATGCATTTGTGGTAAATGGAGTGCCTTTCATTATGAATGGCCATGAATATAACAGAATCAACAAGAGAGAAGAACGAATACACAGACGAGAATCTATAAATATAGCTGCATGAACTAGAATTCTTCACTGCCGTTTTACAACTTGCGGTAGTCGCATCGTACTTCCACACCAACAACAGTGGTAGTCACATCACTAAATGTCAACAAACACCAACATCCTTTGTAGTGATTCGGAAAGAAACTAAATGATTTGATTTTACTTGTACCGTGATTATTAATAAATATTCATTAGCCTCGCTCGTGCTTTTCACTAATCGTCACAATTGTGTGTTTCAAGTATCACCAGTTCGGTCTTGGGATAAATTCCTATTGGTCCTGGATCGATTGCCATGAGGATACAGCATTTCTTGAGGTAACGTACTGGTTTGACATGATCAGTCGTTATAACATCATTAACGGTAACCAGCCTGAATGTTATGTAAGTGGTCATTTTCTTTGTTGTCTTCGGGTCGCTAAAAATATAAAAGCATAATCAAATGATATTGTTTGGTTTGATAGTAACATACGTTAATTTCGCCTTTTTCGATTCAATCTGTAACTAATTTTCTTTGGCCTAAGGTCCGCATGCATGTTATGACAACTTGATATAATGTCAATGTTAGACTTTAAATTGCAATTATCTTGACAAAAGGCAGATCTGAATGTTGAGAAAAGCGTTTAGTTTGTCTGTGGTCACTGGTTTGTAGCGGTAAAAGCAATTTGGATCAGTTTTGAGTATTTCCTAAATGTGCCATAGTCCTACATCTCCACACTGCAGTCACTCGTGTAATTCGTAAATCTGGTTAACATTAGATTGCTTCGATAACACTTTTCGGTTCTAGCACATCGATCTACAAATGTTCTTTCAAATATTTCTCAATAGAATGTGCTAGTGGTGATTCTGAGTCGTTCTTGTTACCAGTTGCAATTTTTTTTCAACATACGATTGGCAATAAACCATATGATTGGTTCAATGTAGTGATAAAGATAGTTTGTCGAAATGTGCCAAGTATCGTATCATCGAATGCCGTGAGGTGTCGGTGAAAAAGGAACTGTTTTACCGTTCAACAAATGAAGAGTTTTCTTTTTAGACTTGACTTGGCAAACAGCTGCTTCATTGAGCCGATGACATCGTTCAACTTTGAGCAACAATCTTCGATTGTCTTTGAAACTAGGTGCACCTTGTGGGCCACACAATAGACGCGGATCAAATTGGGACAATCCTTCCAAAATACAGAACATGCATCCATCATTTTTGCCGAATCAGTAACTAACAACTTTATCCTCCTTGATGGGATTTCCAGTGTCTTCAGAATCAAAAGTATTTCAGTTGGCAACTTTTGAAAAAATGTCTTTTGGGCGACCACTTCAATTGGTTTGACTTATTCTGCGTTTCTCTATCTTCGCCTAAAACGCCAAAAAATCCCAAGTACAGTCATCGCTTGTTTCATCAATGCTAATGTATAATTGTAACAATTGAATTGTTACCTTGATTGAAAGAAAGCAATTTGCTTTTGAGTAAATTCTAGGATAAAATGGAACTAAATTAGTATAAAACAAAACATTGATTCAAACATTAACTACATTAAAACAATGGTGCGACAGTTTCCCGCAAATATGAACTAGAAATCGGGCGATCAGACATATGTCTATAGACACGATGATTGGTTTGGCTTTCCTGAAAGCACTCGACAATTATTAATGGCAGATTATTCTTGAGCATGTGCCAAATGCCCTCTTTGCGGTGTTGCGGTCAATTGCTTTGGAAGAAGCTTTCTTCTTCTCAGATTTTGAAAATTGACTCATCTACCTATCTCCGCACTGTCATATTCATTTTCAAGTGTTATGAGATCACCACTATGCTGAGCTGCATTAATTATGTGATGTTCATAATCATTGATTACTAATTAAAGTGTTGCCGATCATCTTGATTGTAGCACACAAAATTTGTTGGCACAAATGACACTCAAGTTTACCATTATTCACAGTAAATCGACAATTTTCACCATCATGTGGCTCGATGTTTCATCGTTTTAGTTCACGTTCAATGTAGACAGGCTTGTTTTGTGTCTTTCGTCGTTTTTTCGTCGTCTTAAAAGATGTGTTCGCCTATTGAAAGTTATCAGCGAATGGTGATTTCATAAGCAGGTCAGGAATTCTGTAAATATATTGACAAATGTAAATATATTGACGTTTTGGTCTTGTACTGCTGAATCCGTTTACATAGAGCATTGGACATTTGGACTATGGGTTACATTCGCTTCTTCTTTCAAAAAAGTGAAATACAGGAGAAGGTGTGCTGGATAAGTACACGTGAAGAAATAGTAATTCTGTCAAAAGGTGAGTTGTCACTGACTTGTCAGTGAGGACACGATTCACAAGACAAATACACAAATACACAAATTCATCAGAATCATCGTTATACTAAATATAACAATATTCATTTCCTAAAGATCAGTAAACTGGTAAACAAGATGAAGTGACAAATGACAAAAAGTTCATGTAATGTAAAATCAGAAAGAATATACCATAACAATCGTTCGCACAGTGCAAGTCTGCCTCCGAAACATCTTCTCACAACAGCTGGTGAGCATGCGCAGTACGCTTTGTTAAATCGAGGGTCTCGTTTTTTGCGTCAAAACGTTACTCTAGTAATGTCCGAGGTATTCCGCCTGGGAGTGAACACGATTTCCTGCTCATTGAGCCCAACGTAATACAACTTGGGAATGTCACTAGGCGTGGCATTGATAAAGTGGTAACGACCATTTGGCTCGATTGGTGCCGCATTCACAGTGAGATTATCGAGGTGTCGGAAGAGATAGTACCGAGTGCCGCTTCCATCTCCAGCTGGATAGTTGAGTTCATTGGTGAAACGAGTGCAATGGACCATAGCCGTGCCAGTTTTATTGCACAGATGCACACCATCAGTGGTCAGAGCTTCCCATAGGATTCGGTAGGCACCCTCAAAGGCACGGTTGACCCAAATGTTGAAATGTCGGATTCCTCGAATTGGCACTAAACTTTTGTGAAACACCCACAAGTTTGAGTACACGCCCAAATCGGTGATGTTGCCTGATTGGTGGTCTCCTCGATCGTAGAGTGCAATCGAGTGCTTGTGCCAGAACTCAGCCTTCCACCCCTCGATTCGATCCATCGACAGTCGGTACAATCGATCCTGGGCCATCAAATACAGTGAACCATCCACCGCGGCTAGACCTTGAACATCACCAGGGAGGGCTTTGTATTTGAGTTTGTTGCAAACCTGTGAGGAGAAGGGGAAAAATTAAAATACTGAAATCTCAAGAATATCAAAGTATCACAACAAACCTTGTAAATATCTCCTTGAGCGTGTGACGAGCCAAAGATGAACGCAAACACAAACCACAAAGTGAGAAGAAACATCGAGTAGTAAAGTTTGGATTGCATTTCGCGTAAAGTCAGATCAGAAAGAAGAGAAGTAGAGAAATGAACTTTGAGTGGAAACATGACATAAAAGTTTAGTTAAAGAAAAGTTGACATTCGAATTCGAAATTTTCGATATTCATTTGGAACAGTCCCAACTGTGAAGTGTCAAATTGTGAAATCAAATTCAATCAATCAATCAAACTCACCAGTAGCAAAACTTGCAGAACATTCACAATTTTGAAAGAAAATATTTCAAACTTGAAGATTAAAATGTATGATTTGGATGATTTCCGAGTGTCGTGATGTTCCAAGATACGTTCAACTGTTTAGAGATTGTGTTGGTACAAGATGAGATTTTGGCTGGTAATTGTGCCTAGGAAAATTGTAGGCATTGCTTGATAATAGTTAAATAGTTTGATTTCTAAATTATTTTTGATAAATTCTGAAAATGAAAAACTCGAACCAAACTTGTGGAGACAGAGTGAGATTGTCATTCACAATTGTCTTATGCTAACGAAACAATCATGCGACAACTATCGATTTTGTAATTTGCCTTTTGTGTGTTTCGAAATGTTTGTTCTGTTAGTTACAATTCGAGAGAAAACTACCCATTCCCATTAGTGAACTATAGGTATACCAGTTGATTGTCTTCTGTGAGATTGTACAGTTGAATTTGAAATGAAATTTAATTTGTCAAATGGACAAAACATCAACATCACAATAATCATTTCGAAAATACGAAAGCATTTCAATTTGATTGTTAACAAGCCATTCTCCACCAAATTTCGATCATATTGTGTTTGTTTGTCACTTTTTGAATCAACATCACGATAACCAGAATCAAATCAAATTCGTACAGCTCTTAAGATAACCAACTGGTGTAAGCGATTGACCAACAGCTCGGGCATCAAGAACTCAAACAGAAATTTGATTGTGCAGTTGAAAGAATCAAAAATGAAAACAGTAAAGTGGCTGTTTGTGATAGAAATGAACAAATTGTTAATTCAAAAATCTAATGAAATGAGCTGCCAGCAAATTTTGCACTCACTTTGTACTATTGTTTCGTTCGATAATTTTCGACAGTTGAACTTATTTTGTGTTTCTTTAAATTACAATGCTGAGATTAAAGCTATCCTTTGAGTGCAGAAGAGATTGATGCCATTGGTCCATCGGGTTCACAAGAAAGAAACTGCTCTAGTGAAACCATCTCAATGTTTGAAGACTATTTGAAAATTGGCAAAATGGCAAATAGCGAAGTTACTCGTAACTTGTAATTGTACAATTGAGACAACTTCAATAGCAAAAATCTTGATCACAATTCTATTTCTGCATCTTTTACGTATTCCAACTTTATCAATTTTTAGAAATTCTCGAATTGAATCAAAACATCACTTGGTACGCATGAAAAGAGATGATTTAGTGTGCTATCAAATGCATTTGTATGATCGTATCAAATAGTGATATTTCTCGTTCAATTGACAATTTGGTAGCGAATCAAATTGTGCTTCACTTGTAGAGCACTTTTGCAATTGTTTTTTTAGTGTTGATGCCTTGTGGATGTACTGCTTGGACACTAGATATAGAGGCTAGTCTTGTGCCATCTGGATTTTATCCGAATGGCTGAAGGTGCACGGGCAAATGTTTCCTTTGAGTGCAACATGAGTTTGCTCGATCAATTGATCTGTAGTAGTATTCGACCGATATCACAATCGACTTCACATTCGAACGCACAACAAAACAAACAAAAACAATTCATATTTGCCAACAGAATATTTTTAGATTTACCAACTATTAGCCCAAATGACCACTCCAATGAGCAATCCATAAATTCATTAATTGATTTATTGAATTTCAAGTGAAAAGTAGAACATTACTTAGTTCCCATTTCGTGCATTACATCGACAAAGTTTCTCGGATCACTGAGTTTTCGCCAATAGAGTAAAATGTCAAATGTTTTCAAAATTTTACCATCACTGTAATTGTGTGAATTCATGCGCCAAACAGTGAAATTCTCATACTTTTCGACCACTTCTGGAAACGTGGTAATCTATTCAACCGAATTCTATTCGGCATCATTCGAAAATGAAATTCAATTTCACAAACCAATTGAAATGGAAAACTCACCGAAACTGATTTCCATCGCCGATTTCTATCTTCAACTTTTCCATCTCCTTCACATCACTTTTATATCCAACTTTCGCATTTTTTGCCGCCAATCGATTCCTCGTCTTTCTATTAGTAAAGGACAACAAATTCCAATCCAAACAAAGTTGTATCAAATTATTATCAAATTCAAATTTTAGGACAATCATCCAACTGGGCGAATAGATCGAACTTGGGAGACAAACTATTTATTATTGTTATCGATCAAATCTTGGTTGTTCCAAATTCAAATGAATAATCCCGCACATTCACTTTTGAATGTGTTAGCAGATTAAATTCAAGATTGCATTTTGTGTAAAGCGTTTGCCACACTACTCACAGGGAAATTGAATTCACAATAGTGCACTCGAAGAATTTGCTGCCATAAAAATGAGAACAAATGATTTTAGACAATGAAACATTGACGATTTGATTAGAGCTAAAGTTTGATTGAATTGCATTTGTTGTGGATTCATTGTCAATTTTGTTTTCAATTGCATTAGTTGTATCATTCTCATGTTTTTGGCAATTTGGGTATTTTGGATATTTTTCCAATTTGCCAATTTGCCATTAATGATTTTACTTTAACTTTAGCCACTGGCAGATTGTCCTAAACTGTGCTTAACTCAACCATCCACACAATTTGGTTCTTTAGTTGGCCAAAATGATTTTCCACCGCTAAATCACTGTACTTGAGTGGTGCTAAAGATGCTCGTATTGGATTGTGAATATTGTGAAAACGGACAGATGCATATCTTTACAATACTTATCAACAAATATATTCTCTGAATGTATTACTCAATATGTAAACAAAGACTTTTTTGATAATTTATTATTCAAATGCTTCAAATGCGAAAATTTTGCTGCCGTGAAAATGCGAACAAATGAAACATTGACGATTTGATTGGCCAAAGTTTGATTGAATTGGATTTGTTGTGGATTCATTGTCAATTTCGTTTCAATTTGACAATTTGCCAATTTGCCAATTTGCCATTTGGCCATTAATGATTTAACTTTAACTTTAGCCACTGGCAGATTGTTCTAAACTGTGCCTAAACTCAATCATTCACACAATTCGGTTCTTTAGTTGGCCAAGTTAATTTTCCACCGTTAAGATTTGGCCTAAATCACTGTACTTGAGTCGTGCTAAAGACGCGTGTGACTCGAAACACAAATTGTGCAATATGAACATACACAAATAAGAGAAACTCAAAGTCAAAACAAATCGAATAAGAAACAATTAGTCATTATCGATTAATCAAACGATTGTTATCTGTATTTCTCAAGTTGTATCACCAAAAAGTGACATCTCACATGTAAACAGTTCACTGCAAAGTGATTCTTTTGTGTATAACATTACTTAGCAATTTGTTTATTTGCTAACAGGCACAAACGACGATCGTATTTATCATTTGCCTTCTCTCGTCACTTGTCGACAACTCACTCTTCCTTGCATCGATCGATCCACTCTGATCGTCATCACCTCGTACTTAACCCGAATCTACCACGAATCACCACGATGAATCGTAATTCATTGTCAAACCTTAAGCGAATTCTACTCGTTTTGCTAATACTCAAATTAGTTGTGGTGCTGAATAGTTTGCACCAAATCTCCAACCGAATTTATGCTTTGCATATTGTGGCTGTTGCTCCTCAAATGTGGGCCGTGATCATAGAAGACCGATTCCTGGCGGGCCTGTGGGTGTTTCGGTATGTGCTTGTTGGCACTGGCACTTTTTTGGACATTGTTGCCAACAATTTGTTGGCATTCCTACCGATGCCCCTGCCTATTACGATCTCTTTATGTTTGGTGAGTTTGTTTGTCTTTTGGACATGACTATCACTGCTGTACTGGTGACCTACTTTGTGAACCTTCTAGTCTACCGTTACTTGTCGACTCCATCTGGTCAAATTGATGCATTTAGTGGCACCACCAAACAATCCTCTTCAGTGCTAGTGCTCAAGAAGTCAAGGATGCTCGTTAACTGCTCAACTTTATCCTCAAGATTGATCGATGTCCAATAATCTGAATCCTTAGAATGTACATCTCTCAGTGTCATTATCATTGTAATCACGCATATTGCACCTATTTTCACTTATCTTTACTATGCTTCATACTTTACTTCTATCTAAGTAGGACCTTTCGTACTGCGCTTTGATTTGCATTCAGTTTGATCATTGTAAATTATCAATTTGTAATCACATATTCCATTTATATCACCTATCTTTACAATACACTTATATTCTCTATGTATTGCTCAATGTGTAAATAATAAAGACTTGTTTGATGATTTATTCAAATTAAAGTTTACTTCTTGCTTCTTGTTTCTTTTCATCAACTTTCATGTTGTTTGATAACGTATCAAACGTGTACCTCTTTTGTGTGTGATCATACTAAAAATTCATTTATATTTTTGTTGTGATTTAAATTGAACTTTACATTTTTAGCTGTACCTTTGGCAATGAAAAGTTGTTGTCTTCCTTTCGTGTTCTCTTTTGGCCTTCACCTCACCTTCAAACATTACCTCAAACCGAATCCACAATGAATCGTAATTCACAGTCAATCCTCAGGCGAATTCTTTTCCCTCTGCTCGTGTTGCAGGCAATTGTGGCAATTGTTGACAATTTCATCTACATCAAGGACGAAGATCATGCTTGGGCTTACTTTATCATTCTACCATTTGGTTACTTGTTCATTTATAGCGTTCAAATTGAAGCCTTTTATAAACAAAATTTGACCATGATTGTCGTCTGTCTGGTACTCAAAGTGCTGCTGCTTGGAATTGAAGCTGTTTTGAATGTTATCACTTTGATCAGTCCATCCAATGATCACATTGTTCTACACGTGTGCGTTTGGATTCTGGATTTGATTGTTTCTGGTGTAATGGTGGCTTTCTTTGTCAACCTTCGAGCCATCCGTAACTCTTCCGGTCAATCTGATTCTCAATCAAACACTCACAAAAAGAGCACTTTTAGTGTTGTCATCTATAAAAAGTCCGGAAAATTTAAATTGTTTACTTTTAAATTTTCAAAGTAAACCACGTTTTGTATTATCTTTCTATTAATCACTTATCTTTACTTTTCAACACATATTCAAAATTATGTTATTTTCTATGTATTACTCAATATATAAACAATAAAGACTTTTTTGTTGGATTATTATTCAAATGAAAGTTTCAAAGAAACCCTCAACAAACGTGGTACCTCATTTGTGTGTGGACTTTTCACGTGTTTTGTTGTGTCTCGATTTGTACTTTATACATTTTTGTTTGCAAAATATTTTGTCATTTCATCGTAATTGCATTTCTCTTTTACTCTTCGCCTTCAAACCAAACTCAAACCTAACCCAAAATGGATCGTCAAACATTTTCCATCCTCAAACAAATTCTACTCGGTCTGCTCGTGTTGCAGTCAGCTGTTGGTTTTATATACAATTTCTCCGATCTCATGAAGGGAGATTATTCTTTGGCTTCTATTACTTTTCTATGTGTTTATGCATTTCTTTATGGCATTCAACTGACGGCCGTCTATGAAGAGAACCTCTCCCTGGTGACCATCTTTCTTGCACTCAAAGTTCTCTTTACTGGCATTGACACTGTTTTGAAGATTTTTGTGATCGCTCGTGACGCTCCCAATTCTGGTCACATTGTTCTTCTCGTGTTTCTTTGGCTTTTGGATTTGATTGTCATTGGTGCGATGGTGACCTTGTTCATGGAACTTCGAGCCAGCCACAACTTGTCCACTCCATATGGCCCAATTGACACTCAAACCACAAACACAACCAATGCTGGACAGGCGATGGTCTTTGATGTTCATACTGAAGCTGTTCGAATTGTTACTCAAACTTCTGAGGTGTAAACGATTTGTTTGTACTATATTTTGATTGTGCACATTTATTATCACTTAATGTGTGACATATTTGACAATATTACTCTACTGTATAATTCAATATGTAAACAATAAAGACTTTTTGACTTATTCAAATGAAAGTGTTTCAAATTTGAGTGGTTACATTTTTGTTGTTGCTTCAATTTGCAAATGAAATGTGCCATCATCCGAGAAATTACCAAACAGTGACTGTAACCGTAAATTTTTGATTGAAAACGATTAGAATCTAGTAGAATTTCTCATGTATTTTAATGTTTTTTTCGTGGCTCAAAGTGAGCCTCAAACAACAATCCCATTCGTGTATACCTCATTTGTGTGTGAGCTACATTGATGAGACTTTTCTTACTCACATTTGTTGTCACTCGCAAATCGTTGTTTACTCAGTTCCTCACCGTTTTGTCCATGCCATTTGGATAATCCATCGCAAATCGATCGAAATCACTCTTGTTTACTCAGTTCCTCACCGTTTTGTCCATGCCATTTGGATAATCCATCGCAAATCGATCGAAATCACTCTTGTTTACTCAGTTCCTCATCGTTTTGTCCATGCCATTTGGATAATCCATCGCAAATCGATCGAAATCACTCTTGTTTAATCAGTACCTCACCGTTTTGTCCATGCCATTTGGATAATCCATCGCAAATCGATCGAAATCACTCTTGTTTACTCAGTTCCTCACCGTTTTGTCCATGCCATTTGGATAATCCATCGCAAATCGATCGAAATCACTCTTGTTTAATCAGTACCTCACCGTTTTGTCCATGCCATTTGGATAATCCATCGCAAATCGATCGAAATCACTCTTGTTTAATCAGTTCTCAATTACGACAATCTATTGCAACTTAAATTGTAGATTGATGAAAAATTGCTCAGAATTGAGACACACAACGCTGTGATTGAGAACATGATCTGATTGCGAAGCGAGAGCACAAACTTGAACTAAACTTTGAATTGCCATCGATGCTAGTAGGAGAACGAATGTCAAATTCCAGAATATTTCAGGAAGAATAACTTCACAATAATTGCAGACTTGCACATGCCCAAACACAATTGGGATTAGAAAGAGAATTTCGTAGAATCGTTTGCTGATGAGTTATGAGTTAGAAAGCCCCACTCGAGTACTAACCATTTTGATGTTCGAGTGCAAAATTGCAAAATGACGAAATTCTCGAACAAATGAAATCGACGATTGCAGCATAACCACAAACAGAAAATATTTGCCATAAAGAAGCAATACTTGTAACTGTCGAGCAGAGTGTCAAATTTGTGCACATTTTCCGGTACTAATGCTGCGCAGACTCTAATGTTGGGCTGTGTGAAATGGCCAAAACATTACATCGATCATAAGTTTTTATCGCGTCACTACTACAAGCAACACATCTTTGAGCATCAATGTACATTTGCCAATTGTGCATTCAGGGACGAACTCAAAAAGCATGGCATCTCACTGTATTGGCAGGCCTCGTATAAATGAAAAAGCGAAGCACTGCGTTGAGTAGCAAACACGCTTTTTTAGCTTTGCATTTTTGCATTTATACGAGCCCTGTGTATTGGTGAACACTTGACCTGTAAGCACCTCGATTGTGCCCACGGACGTCATGTGTTCGATGATTGTGCAAGTCTGGCTCAACACGAACGAGATCATCACGCCACCAAACTGTAGCAACCAAAGACTGTCACTTCTCACTGCCCAACACATTCGACACACGTTCCAATTGTTTGTTCAATTCACAATTCAATTCTCACTTATATGCATTCAGTAAAATACATTTCGATTCAACAACAAAACAACTTTCCTTAATTGTGCTCACTTTTTCTGCATTTGTTCGGAATGTTAGACATGTCACTAAAGGAGATGCTTGTTCCTGCAAAGCCGCGATTCCGCATCTGATTACGATCAGAAGATTGTGCTGAAAGGATGAAAAGGTTCTTCTCAAAAGGACAATGGCTGTTTCATATTGAACAAATCGTCATTGTTGCATTCGAGAATTGTAAAACACAACAAAATTCTCGAAATTCTCAGGAAATCATTTCAATTGGATGGACTCTTTCATCATTTGAACTGAATGCTCATCTAGATCACGTGTTTTGTAATGTGGACAGTCTTTCTTTGCAGAGTCAAACTACAATCGATTGAAGTGTGAGTAAATGAAATAGGCACAATGTTTGATCTTTTAGGTTGGTCGATCGCATTAGCTTAGTGAGAGTAGATTGTTCTACTTTGTAAATAGATTCTGATTCCGAAAGTTGACACTCACAAAATTGAATTGCTCCGTCTGAATTGTACTGAACAGAATTGTGAAGTCAAGTTGAATTTGCCCGATGCAAACTGCACATGCACTCCTCTGTATAATGTTTTTCATTAAATTGCAATTTACGATGTGACAATCAGTAAGTGAATTGAGACTTTTTAAATGCATACTCAAATGAATTTTTATGGAATCAAACATAAATCCGAATCACAAATGCTCGATTAAAGATTTGTTTGGATTTATTTAGCATTGAGAGTACAATTAAATGTTTTGTTGGTTTGTTTTAATAATTTTTCGCATCCAAAACTTGGTTCAATGTTTTGTGCGATCGAACATTTGGATTGAAAAGATGATGATTTTAAGTGCTCTGAGATTGGCAGATGCAAAAGATGTCCACATTCTTTTGGGCAGTTGAAAAACATGGAAAGTTTGATGTGAATTTTGCATTGTGTTAATTTCGAATCGATCAGAACAATCAATTTTGATCAAATTGACTTTGGTCCATTGTCACGTTAATCTTGAATTTTATTGTCACATTCCATTCTGATTCATTTGTCTTTTTCTTAAGAATTTGATTTAAATTTGGATTTTGTCCGAGTCTCCAGTACAATTGATGATTAAGCCAAAAACTTATACTATATTTCATTGGGTAACGAGTTGATATTCTTCTTCTTCTGTGTCACCATCATTTGCTCCACCAAATTCACGAGTTCGCTTTCCATTTTGTGTGTTGGAGTTTTTCTACGAATTGAGTGAAAAAAATCAACTTGAGCAATGAGTTTGCAGTTTTGAGTTGTTTGCAGTTCACTTGGAAATGTTCCTCGGATCGATCCAAGAACTAGTGGAATCGAGTGAGACGAAGGCGAAACACGAGAAAGGGACAAAAGTGAATTTAGAGTGAAGAGGAGAAATGGCTGAGAGTACTGCTGAACTTCTAGAACGCAGAATTTCTCTCTCAGAGTGAGAGAAATAAACGAGAATTGGTCGACGACTCGAGAGACAACAACTTTTCCGTCTAAAAACTATTTTCACTCTGTTTGGGTGGAAATGGTTGCACTTGCAGTTGTATTTGTTGCTGGACTGACAAAATAGTGACAGTTTAACTGTCTGCTCTGTTGATTTCTCCTTTCTGCCCCTTTCTCGTGTTTCACTATGCCTCGTCTCACCAGATTGCACTTGTTCCTAGATCAATTCGAGGAACGTCTCGAAGTGGACTGTGAACGACTGAAGCGTCAACTTCTCGCTCAGGTTGATGAACGATTTGGATTTATTCGTGAAAAGGTGAGCCAACTTCGAAATCAATTCTGTTGTGGTGGTCAGTCTCGATCTGTTTGTTCTGTGCAATTGTCTGATGATCCACCAGTGGAGACAGTCCAACTCGATGAGTGGAAGAAGAAACAAACTACTCTGCTGGAGTCGAGTGGTGATGTTCCATGCACTTCAAATGGCCGTAAACGCAAGTCATCATCCACTTGTGGAACTGTCACAAGCAAACGACACAAGACTGGCACTGTCAATGATGGACCAGACAAGCATCAATGCAAGTCAGCAGGATGTGACAAATCATTTGTTTTGAAAACTGATTTGGCTCGACACGAACTCATCCATCTGGGCGTCAAGCCTTTCTCGTGCACTTGGCCCGACTGTCGCTATTCGGCTGTGAGAAAGGGTAATATTGTTGCACATGTTCGTGTCAAGCATTTCAAGATACCTGCACTTGTGAAAGAACAGACACGACTCAACATTGAGGACAATCGCAATCCTGACGATTACGTTCAGGTGGATAACCAACTGCTGGAACGTCGACTCGAGTGAGATGTTTGCACATTGATTGGTTCCAATTTGTCTCAATGGCACCGTTGCTTTTGTATTCCTTAACATTTAAAATAAAACTGTACAATCTTGATTTATGCCAATTGTAATCCAAATTATTTATAAATATAATTATATTTACTTTGTGTTACAATCAAAGTCAAAATTAAACTGCTGTTCAAATTGTTTTACCGTAATCATGACTGAACTAGCAGAAAGAAAGCAAATCCATTGTAACTTATGATCGCTAAAGCAGAACAAAAAGATTCGATCCAACAAAGATAATGTCACAATGATGATCGAGCATTGTACCAATTGTGCACAAATTGATTTTATTGAACAACCTTGTCAATTTTGAATGAAATTGGAGAATATACTGTTCTAATTGCTCAAAGCATCAAATCCCGAGTATAAAAACCGCCGCCAATTGCGCACAAATTGATTTTATTGAACAACCTGTACAATTTTCAATGAAATTGGAGAATATACTGTTCTAATTGCTCAAAGCATCAAATCCCGAGTATAAAAACCGCCGCCAATTGAGCACAAATTGATTTTATTGAACAACCTGTACAATTTTCAATGAAATTGGAGAATATACTGTTCTAATTGCTCAAAGCATCAAATCCCGAGTATAAAAACCGCCGCCAATTGTGCCCAAATTGATTTTATTGAACAACCTGTACAATTTTCAATGAAATTGGAGAATATACTGTTCTAATTGCTCAAAGCATCAAATCCCGAGTATAAAAACCGCCGCCAATTGCGCACAAATTGATTTTATTGAACAACCTGTACAATTTTCAATGAAATTGGAGAATATACTGTTCTAATTGCTCAAAGCATCAAATCCCGAGTATAAAAACCGCCGCCAATTGTGCACAAATTGATTTTTATTAAACAACCTGTACCATTTTCAATGAAATTGGAGAATATACTGTTCTAATTTTTAGTGTTTAGATAAACTAACGATTAGAATCTAGTAGAATTTCTCATGTATTTTAAAGTTTTTTCGTGGCTCAAACTTTGTCAAAGTGAGCCTCAAACAACAATCCCAAGCGCGTACCTCATTTGTGTGTGAACTACATTGATGAGACTTTTCTTACTCACATTTGTTGTCACTCGCAAAAGGTTGTCTCACTCTTTCACTCTCACCTTTTCGTTTTGGTTTCTTTACTGTAACCCGAACCGAATCCAAACACCAAATCGTCGATGGGTCGTCATTCACTGAAAATCATCAGCCGAGCTCTACTCGTTCTACTCGTGTTGCAAGCAATTGTGGGATTTATTGGTGATAATTTAATCAAGAAGGGAAATTCTTTTGGATCCTTCTTTGCACTTCTATTTGTCTACATTTTCCTTTATGGCATTCAACTGGTGGTCATCGTCCGAGAACACTTCACCATGGTAGCCGTCTGTGTAGTATTCAAAGTGGTCTACACTGCAATTGTCACTGTTTTGTTCATTCTTTTGGTTTCCCGTTCATCCAGTGCCGATCGTCATTATGTTCGTCATATTGTTCTTGGTGTGTTTGCTTCGCTTTTGGATTTAATCGTCGCTGGTGTAATGGTCACCTTCTTCATGAACCTTCGAGCCATACATAAAAGTTACTATAACATTTTGTCAACTGCGTCTGGACCAATTGATGACACTCAACCAAACAATCGTCAAACTAATGTTGAAACAACTGTTGTTTAGATGATTATTAACGATGATGTTTGTCACTAACTTTGCATGCATTCAATCCGACTATTTTTTTTATTGTACATATTTATTCACTTATCTACTTACCTCTCAAATAATCTCTACTAATATATCTACACATATCTGACATTACACTATTCTATCTATGTATTACACAACATGTAATCAATAAAGCCTTTTTGTGACTTATTCAAATGAAAGTATTTCAAACTTGAGTGTTAAACTTTCTAAAAAGCGACATATCGTTTGTGTAGAGCAATTTGTTTACTGTCTGAAATATGAATTCAAAATGAAAGCGTCAAACTTTAACTTTTACAAAATACATTCACGAATCAACCATACAATCATATTGAGCATGAGTTTACAACTTTATTACTGTAAATTCAAATCACCTCATTTACATTACACAAAGTTGGCACAATAAGCATAACTAAAGTGTTACAATGAAATCATCATGATAAGTGAGTGAATGTGTGCTTTGCGATAATAATTTACAGATTAAAAGTGATGTGATCAAGTGTGATGAAATCGAGATAAAACATTCGCAATAAAAAGCTATTTGTTCTAGTGACTACTTTCTTGCTCGTTGGTGTCCTTCTCAGTCTGGGACTTGTCATCATCATCATTCGAGTCGTCGTCGTCTGAATCGTCCTTGTTCTTTGGCTCTCCATCTTCCACCTTTCCATCATCATCTTCTTCAACATTTTCGGTTGAAGCGAGACTCGCGGGTTTGTCATCATCGCCCACTTCTGAACCACTGGCTTTGGAATCCTTGGATTCGCTCGAAGTTACGCTTTCTCCAATGGTACTCAGCGATCCGTGTGCCTTGTGCTTGAGATCCTCCAAAGTTTTCTTCGGTTTCGTTTGACCAGCCACTTCACACCTTCTGCTTCGTGAAGATGAGCCACTTGAAGATGAAGGGCTGGAACCAGCTTCGATCGAAGTGCCAGTTTGGGTGATAGTGTCAATTTGGGACGTCGAGTCAATTGGGGTCGTAGTGTCAATTGGAGTCGTAGTGTCAGTTTGCGTCGCAGAGTCAGTTAGCGCGACAGTGCCATATCGGGTCGTAGTGGCGACTTGAGCTGGCTCAGTATTCTTGAATAAATTCGCTCTAGCCGCGCTCATTCTGGGACGTTGTTGGTCAGTTGATGACTCTTCACGGTTGTTGCTGCTGTCCTCAGGAGTCTTAATGTCGTCTTCGTTTTTGGGGCAACAAGTAGAGTCGCAAGCCAGGCAGTCACAAATCAAGGTGCGCAAAGTAGTGGTGACTTGAGCTGGCTCAGTATTCTTGTATAAATTCGCTCTAGCCGCGCTCATTCTGGGATATTGTTGATCAGTTGATGTGTCTTCACGGTTGTTGCTGCTGTCCTCAGGAGTCTTAATGTCGTCTTCGTTATTGGTGCAACAAGTAGAGTCGCAAGCCAGCCAGTCACAAAACAAGGTGCGCAAAGTAGTGATCCGTTCAGGACGAATCGTTTCGTGCACGGTCTGACTGATTAGAGTAGACCACCGAGATTGAGTCCCCGAAGGTTGGATTTGGATGGGATCACCATCACCACCACCATCGCCGTCGCGTCCATTGTCGCCGCCATTTGGATCATTCACTTGTTCCTGTTGTTGTGACATGATCACAATGCGAGTTTAGATGATGATGAGACAAGTTACGAGTCTGAAGTAAAAGAAATACAAAATACAAAAACAAAATTAAAATCAAAATTGTTCAAAGTACAAAAAGCGAATATACATACGGAATGAATGAATCTTCGATTGCGCCTAAACCAAAATCAAAGTGAAACACAAAAGGCAAGTCAAGTCAAAAAGCTTCGTTTGAAGATCACGCGAAGTGGGACAGAGACGACAACAACAAGGAGAGAGGCAAACTCGACTCGATCGAGTGAAGACTAAAAGCAAACTGACCGACTGAGCGGTCTGTGCTCGCAGTCAAATACACTTTCGCGTGATGAGTCAAAAGTTTGTGTGACTCAAAAGTGAGAGAGCAAGTTCATGTTGATGTACGCGGTTTGTGAGGTTGAAACTCATAGATTGAAAGTGAGTTTGATGAAAGAACGAAAGACGATGAGAATTAGTGGTCGATGACTTTGGTTGGTTGTCGAGTTGATGACATTGACTCAACTCAACATTTGTTGATATCGCACATTGTGAACGTGAGTCGTACAGGACAGACACAACAACAATCACATACCTCACTCACCTGTATACTGCTAGTTCACCTTTGTAATCAACGATTGACCTCTGTCCTTTGCCCACACTGAGTACCACCCACAACAACATTGTTAATGTGAAAATAACATTTTCCTTTCCCTCCTTTTAGTTTGTTTATATTTTGATCGATTGGTTGATTTAATTGTCAACCAAAACCAAAACCAAAAGTAATTTAACGAAATGTTGACAATCAATTTGTTGGTCATAATTTTGGTCAATTAGGAATTAGCATCACATTAACACTTGTGTTCACTCTGTTGTCTTTAATATTTGTCATTAAAATGTCACTAAAAGTAACGATATACCATGTGATTCATAATTTAATTATAATGCATTTATGACCTAAAAAAACATATGACCTAATGAATGAACTTCAATTTCATTTGCGATTGACTCGCAGCAATCGATTCAATTTGGTGCTTTGCATTATAATTCGTAGCACCTAAATTTGATCTCCAATTGTTTCAATTTCCAGCAGCAATATTTGAACCGTTTCATTAAATATAAATGTTAACCTAAAATAAAACATGAAGTAAAGTAATTACTATTTACCAAATAGATAAATAATCCAGAAATATTGGCACAAGTCGATACGAGGTGAATTGATAGTGAAATTGATTTCTGATTATAATTATCGTAATAATTATTTATCAAAAATCATAGAGGAATAAAATAAGATGGCATTGCAGAATGGACAATAAAATCCACTGTCGAATGTAACAGACTGAGGATTGTGATGAATATGAAGAAGTTGGAGAACAAACAAAAACTACCAAGTTGGTCATATTCTTCAACATCCACAGTCTCAACAAGTCGACATGTGACATTATAATGATACATTCACAATGATCAGTAGGATACGAACAAAGTCAAGAGCCATTTGTCCAAGACAAACTCACTTCACATCTAGTTTTGTTATACATGTTCTTTGTCAATGTGGACACAACAAATCGAAACAAAGAAGAGTGACACAAATTGAATTGATTGCTCAATATATTTCAAGTCACTTAGCAACCAAAAACACACCAACAAACATTACAAATAAACTTAAATAAGTTTATTTAATTGCAATAATCGATTAATGGATAAAATGAACTTGCACAACATTTGTCGACATATTTCGGTAACCAAATGGAGAGGAAATAAGTTTGCTCGATCGACTTGTTCAAAGTGTTCCATCCATGAATGAAGCAATATTTTTAAATTTCAAATAGTTTCAGACTTTTTATTCTGTACGAATCATCACATCTTAGGAATAGCCACAGCCCAAAGAGGACAAACCAATCGTAGTGCAAAACTCTTCGACACAAACTTTAGAAGTTCGTTTGGTATCAGTTAACCAATCCGTGTATGTACTTTAGTCAATAATTTAATTTTAATTTATAAAATTTATTTAATAAATCATTTATTTGTTTATCATTTACTGTGCACAAAATTTTTGAAAACAAAATAGAGAATTGTGAATATAAGAATACACAGAAGGAAGAGAACAAGAATTATGATGGTCACAGGATGGGACGAGTGCCTGAGAGTGGATTCGTTCATTTTGGATTCGGATTTTGTGTGATTGCAATTTGTAATTTATTAACTTTTATAATTTGATAATTCAGCAATCAATCTTTGAGTTATTGAGTCAATAATAGAATTGCACATTAGCAACTAAACAAACACTTGACTATAAATGCAAATATATAGTTTGCGCACACGTTTGACTCGACAACTCAATAACAGGAAATGTTGATCAATTGGAATTTTAGGATTCAGAATAGCCGGATATTGTACTTTCTGTTTGTGTTAAATGACAAAATGGAAAAGTTAAAAGTTAAAATATATAAAAACTAATAAACTTTATTATACGTAATTATAACTTTGTTCTAACAAAATACAACAAACCATTGACATTTGTGATCGTATTGCTTGACTTTCCTTTATATTTGACTTGATTGATTGTGGTTACATTTCCATCGGTCTTGACCACCTCCCTCGTCCAACTACCAACCGGTAAATACACCTCTCGAGAATCCCTCTCATTCAAACCCAATGGCGCCACCACAATATCATCACCCAACATGAATTGGTTTCCAATTGTGAATAGATTTGCATCAGTCGGGTCTGCGTACCACATTGGTCGTATGATTGGTTCGCCGTTTTGAATCCACCTGTTGGAGTACTCGACAAATGTCGGTACAAATAGTTGTGCTCGTTTTTGTTGACAATTCTCGACAGATTGCACGGCTTTTTCACTTATATTCCAAGGTGGGAGTGGAATTTGCCAGGCTGGCATGAAGCAGGTGACCTCAATCCAACGAATGTAGTTCATTTCTCGAAAATTTTCAGGTTTAACGTTAATCAATTCTGGCACTACAAATTGGTAGCCCGCCAAGGACAGTGTCAGAACGCCAGCAATGAGCTTGTCGACAAAAGAAACAAAGACTCCGAGATCTATTTGAAGTCGAATAAAAATTGGCAGACTCTGAGATTTATATGCAGAATTGGTAGTGATCAGTAGTGAAGATTTTTTTGGATCACTTAATTTTACAGAACTTTCCACAAAACGAGTAGTGATAAAGTTGGGATACTTTTGAATCAATTCATCTTTCATCACAAATGGCATGCTTGGGTTTGGAATTATAAATGAATTTACAAATCCAGACGAAAGACTGTTTCCGTCAATTGCAGTTTGACTTTGGAAAGTTTTGAGCTTTTCTTGAAACCATTCGATTATTTCTGGATTTGAGAAATCTAGAACATTGTTGCTATTGACATTGCCATAATAAGCAACATCAGCAGTTGTATTAAGAATAAATGGACTGACCGAACTCGACACAACATGGCCCTTCAGGTGGATCAAGTGAATCGCTTCAATCAGTTTTAAGATGAAAGTTTCTCTCTTCTTATTGAAATCCTGCTTTGTCAAGAAAGTCTCGAAGGCTAATAAAGTTTCGTCAATCAAAACATGAGATTTAGTGAAATTTCTTGTCTCCAATTCTTTTAAAAATGCTTTTGTATTCTCGACTATGTCACCGTCGTGTGATTTGAGTGGCAAAATAGGACACTTGAACATGGCCTCACTTGGCATTTGTTTCGGTCTTTGAATGTAGTTGTAGTGACCAATTGCACTTTGATAGGCCAATTTGATGTTGGGCGCAACCAAAACACGAACTTTCATGGAATAGTAATGCTCCTTGTGTTCTATCACTTTGTGATTGTTTGTTAGATCATTCAAAGGATAGGGCGCTTTGGCTTTTGATGACAGTGAAAAACATATTTTAGCTCCGTGTAAGCGATCATTACTGAGCTCAACATTCCATGGATGGAGATCGTCGAGGAAGATGGCGAAACCGTTCGAGTTGAAGAAGACATTCTCAGCCATCAAAAGTTGTGGCTCATTTGGCCTTTTTGATCTTAGAGGCTTTTTGTATGGGTCAATGTTTGCCGTGGTAAAAGTGTCATCGTGCCAGAGAAAATTTGTTGGCCATTTTACATTTGAAGACAAAAATGTTGCGAACCTTGAAAATACATTTTTATTATCAATATTATTATTAAAAATTAATTGAAGTTATATTTATATTTACCAATGAGATGTTCCTGCGTAAATGCAAAACTCTTTTGATTTAGACTGTGACACATATAGATCTGCTCCTTTGAGTACGAAAACATATTCGATTGAATGGTTGCTCGTAACTCGTGATTGAATCACTTCCATTTGTGACACTTTCCCCTGATACTTGAACGGGATGTTCCATTTGCCAGTTTGGTTAGTTTGGTGAATTGGTGATTGAACGTCAGAGGTAAAGTTGAGACTCGCGCCATTGAATCGATTGTACAGTTGCAATTGATTGTGATCCTCAGATTGACCTATTTGAAATACATTCGCAAATTTATCATTTGGAGGACACAGTGCACAATGCACCAGAAAATACAAAGAATAAATCAATAGAAATGTTTGCACAATTGTAGACTTCATTTTTGTTTTAGTTGTTTCACAAATTGAAATGCAATTGACGATTTGTCTCATTGTTGATTCAATATTTGAGTAAACATTGCACACACATAAAAATGTCGGTACTCATTAAAACCTTGAAAATTATGTCAATTGGTGTTTGTTGTACTTGACTTTGAGTGTTTGCTTTTGTTTCTAGGCAATTTGTGTTGTGTTAGTATGTCACAAAATGTATTTGACACATTTTGTCGTGATTGTGATTGTGTGGACACAGTGCAACCGACCAAACAAATAATAGATCAACACAAATGTTTGGACAATTTTAAATTATAGATTTTTTAGTTATTTCTGCTCGTATGACTGACGCTTTTCAATGTATTTCTCCCATTGGGCGCTAGTGCCCACAAAAATTTGGTACATTTTAAGCCTTTTGGGGACGTCATTGTGGAAGTGGAGGAGGTGTGTCTTTTGCCCACCAGCAAGGAGGAGCACTTGAATTGTAGAAGTTAGTGACGCAATCACATGTACTATGTGAAATGCCCATGTTTTTTGCCCAGATGCGCAAACGACCAAAAATCACACGTGAAATCGAGTTCGCGCATGTTTGTGTTTTAAACTTCTGAATACGTTGCTGTGCTCGTGTGTGTTTGTCTTATTTGTTGTCCAATGCGTATTTAGAGTGAAAACAGACGTCATTTGTGGACGGTCTTGTTTACTGCTTGATGCTGCATAAACATATTGTTTTGTCAACAACGTGCTCAAATAAGATTAGGTTCTTTTGTGAACAAATTAGAATCTTGTTTTTTCTGGATTTGGAGTTTGGATTTTTGCACTGGAAACGAAACAGCATCGGGAAAGCAAGGTGAAGAACCATCTTAACCGTACTTTACAGCCGCTACAGTACAGTACAGAAGGATGAGCTGTAACGTCGCGTTGTGAGTTTGAACTCTGAATTTCTACCTGTAAGCCCAACTTCTAATCGACTCAATCGATCTCTCCACCAGTCAACTCCGTAATCAGATTGTCCTACTAGAAGAACCTGAAGAATAAAAACCATCAACCTTCGAACCTGAACAATCTCGTGGCATTAGAAAATCGTCAACCACCATTGCCAGATGTGAACATGGATACGACCGCTCGTGTTCAATTTAATGTGATTAAATCACATGTGATTGAAGCTAAACAAGTTGACCACGAGTGGTGGACACTAACATGATGCAAACTCAGGCTCAACCTTCTATAATTGATACCGCCAACATTCAAAAAGTTAATAAGAATTACATTTCGAAAGGATCCTAAGACTTAAATAAGGAAAGGAGAAGATTTACAAACTGAAGTGATAGCCTACTTCGTAAAGTTTTTACGCGGTGGTAAATCAGTTACGCGAAAACGAACAAGGTACTATAGTATAACATAAAATAGTTATAACGGTGCTACACTGTTATATATCCGTGGATGCTATTTCGTAAGTTTTCTGAAAAATTTATTTGCTAATATAACAAATATTGTTTTCCTGTTAGATTTTGTTTACAACGATCTGGTAATAATTATGATCATCATGATCATGTAGCCATATTGTGTCTTGTGAGCAAATGGCGAATGGAATCGTGCTTTGGTTTGGATTTCAACTGGAATGGACCAGTTTTGTGTCCTGTAAGCAATTGCCAAAAGGAATCATGCCTTGTAGCTTTCCAGTGTGTTTTGGACTTGCCTTGCAAGGAAACATATTCATAACACGTATTGAAAATCGATGCAATATATTCTTGTAAAATCGAAGATTTCTAGGATAGATTTTTTATTTTCTATATATTTAGAGTTGCACTTGTAAATTAATAAAACATGCAAACACGCCTAACGCTTCTAAATTGATAAAACAAGAAAATTGAACGGGTAATTCATTTTCCAGTAAATAATAAAAAATCGTGCCCCAGGTGTAAATCCCGTCAATGGGAGATAACAATTTATGAACGTGATTCCTTGAATAAGCCAAACTGTCAGTTTCAATGAACAAGTTTTCACTTAAACCATAAATTCATTCATTTTGAGCGATTTTCAGTTATCGTTTAGTCAATGATTAATAGTCAAGTCAATACCATTATCAATAGCTTTAATTGACAAATTTAATGTTTTTTGTGACGTCTCCCATGACAGAATATCATTCATTACATTTCAGAAATGAACCAAAAAGATATAACAAGAATCGTTGATTATAAATAGTTGCACCTTGGATTATATGCATATATTAGATTTGTTTTCCAATTGTTCGAGTACGTATAATAAACAAACCTGTCCAATGCTTACACTCATGTCCAACTGCAAATTTGGAAAGAACTGTCAATCGATTGGTTCACTTATTTACCTAGGTACAAATCTCATTATATGCAACACATATGCAACAATTCTTGCAGTTACACCTGGGGCACGATTTTTTATTATTTACTGGAAAATGAATTACCCGTTCAATTTTCTTGTTTTATCAATTTAGAAGCGTTAGGCGTGTTTGCATGTTTTATTAATTTACAAGTGCAACTCTAAATATATAGAAAATAAAAAATCTATCCTAGAAATCTTCGATTTTACAAGAATATATTTCATTTTTTAGATGACTATTGATTTATACAATGCAAACAAATTTTTCATTAATGACAGCATTTACTGATTTAATTCTAAAATTGGCATTGGATGGCACCACTTAACGAAATTTAAGTAAAGTTAACTGTAAACATTTAATATAAAAACGTGGGTGCACCAAATTGTGTATATTATGTAAATCAAAATACAAAGTACCTGCCATTGAGTGGTTGCTTTGTTTCTGGGCATTTTGTTGTAGTCACAAAAATGTATTTGGTTCAGTTTGAGTTTTAGGAATCATACACCAAGTTAGAGTTTACAATTGCTACTTTAGCAAACTCATTAGCAACAAAGCTAAAAACAAAAATAAAATGGCAAAATGGCAAATTGGCAAAATGGCAAATTGGCAAAATGGCAAAACGACTCACTCAATCACTCCTCACTTTTCGACACTTTTCGACACTCTCAATTGTGAAGAACGAAATTGTGTTGACGATGAAGTAGAAATTGATTCACGAGTAAATCAATACAATTCAACTGAACAATCATCGCCAATGATCGTGCATATTTTCAAGCTAACAATGAAGTTGATGATTAACAAGTTCCAGAATGAAAGGTCGAATTTTAATTTTGTCGGTTTGCAGTGCTCGTTTGCACTCAAATTGACACAAATAATTATTATAATCTGATTTTCTGACTATCGAATCGATATGTCGAATGGTTTGTCAATTTAGAACAAATGGAACGGACTTTTCGAAAGTCATTTTGGGTGTATAAATCTGAAAGCTCTTGTACTGTGCGATTTATTATATTTAGTTTAAGATTTAGTTGTCTTGCTTTACGTTCTACTTTTGTGCTTCGTGAGATGTGTGATCCAATTGGAGTTGTGCTTCGCCTGAGCAATGATCCCAAGTACCGCAACCTCAACCATCACATCCAAGTGGACCTGCTCGCCAACAAGGACCAACTGATCAACGACTATCAGCAGACTTACCTCCAAGTGGTGTTCGAGTACTTTCGCCAAGAACTGACCGCGGATTACAATTTTATTGAAATTTTAATTCCGACAATGTTCCATTTTGGCTGGATGCCTCGTCATCTTAATCAACTTCCTATTCAAGACCGAAAGAAACTCTTGGAGGAATCGTACAATGTGTGGAGTGGCAATCGCTTCTACTTGGGCAGCATCGTGCCACCGATTCAACGACGAGTGGGCGATGTGGCCCTTCTGGATGCTCGTATTAGAGACTATATTCTGCCTATCCCCATGCAATCGAATATTCAAGATGATGGCACCTTTGTGGACACTGCTCGCTTTGACCATCTATATAACTTGCTCAAGGAGAGTGTGGCAGGCTATCGACGGCTCTTCCTGGACATTTTCACAGAAGAGAATGCTGGACAATCCATGGAACAAGTCATGGAACAAGAGGCGGTACGAGCCTGGGAACAAGCCCAGGTCGTGTACTACATGAACATTTCGTTTGCCACCACCCTGTATCGTGACTTTTGTCACCAAGTGAACCATGTGATCTCTGCACATGTGGCCAATCTCGAACCTCGATTTCGACGGTTCAATCAAGTAGCAATCGTTGACAGATACATTCGATCATTCCGCCTAAACCCACAAGATCGCGTGAATTATCTTCGATTTGTTCTCAGTGTTCTGCTTCAGTGTCCCCTACTCGAGAATGGAGCCGGTCATGGACTACGACAAGACTATTGCGCCTATCTCACCTTTCTCGGTGTGTACCAGCGAGGATGGCACTGGCCAGCTGTGGACAATGGTTTCCTCCAGAACTTCAACTTCTACATGGAGTGGACGGTGGACCTAAACCTGCTACAGCCAAACTGGGCCGACTATCTGCAGCGACTCAACTTGCTTCCACACCTAGGCCACCTCACCAATGGCCGGCTAGTTGGCATGCTGGTGGAGAGTATGCGCGCCTTTGCTCAAGCTCCACACGACCAATTGACTCCCTACGATCTGCGCAATCAGATCATTTGGTGTGTGGTTGTGGCGCCTTTTCTGATTACTACTCAGAACCGGCAAATTTTAATCGGATAATTCCAATGTCTTTGAAGATGGCTAATTTAGTGCCATTTCTATGCTCAAGGCACAATGTTTTAATTTATTATTAAAATTTAATTTTAAAACTCAAACTACTATCTTTATTTTTTGATTTGGAAGTTTGGATTTGTACGAGATTTAAATTATCTCGTAAATTGTTGTCTTGTTGTTGTTGTTGAATATATCAAAGTAAAATTTACGTTCTATAATAATAAGCTTTGAATTCAAAAGTTTCTATTTCTGACACTAAAATGAAAATGTTCCACTAAAAGTTTGTGTAATTTTCTTCTATTTTGCTTTTGTTTATCTTTGTAGATCTGTTCACAGTTTAAGTTTCTCTCTGGCAAGTTGCGGAAGACTCTACCGAAAGACGAATTTGTTTTCTCTTTTGGTCAAGTCCATCATTTCGGCCTTCATTTCTATTTGGATCTGAACAAGTGCACTTTCTGAGCAAACTGTCCGTCTCTCCTCGAAACACGCTTCACCATGTTTTGGACCGACTCTCGTGGCCAAACTAAATTGCGTGTGATGTCCACTCTGTTGGCTGTTCTGATGATGGGTGCAGTTCTGTTTACGGTGGTGGAGCCACATCCCAATCCTCCTACTCCTCCCACTTCTGGGAATTCCGATAATGATGAATTCTTTGACCTACCACAAGACGATCCGAAGGAAAATCTCGCCAAAGCTAAAGCCGCTTATATTGGTGCAAAAGTGTCCTACAAGTTGTCCGACAGCAATGCTCCACCAGAGCAGCTTCAACAGGCCCTGGCCAACCTTTCGAGAGCAAAAGTGGCCTGGAAAGAAGCGGCACTCAAATTCGCAGTCTATGTGGACAGAGAGGAAGAAATCGAGAAGGCAAAAGATGAACTCGACGATGCACAACTGAAACTGTTGAATCACGACAAGCCTTGGTACTCGAGATGGATTCGCAACAATCCAAAGGCGAACTTGTTTGGTGCTTTCCTTCTGGGCGGTGCTGTGATGTGGTTCGCAAGGGAGCCAATTCGCAATTTGTGGCATCAAACTCCGCCACCATTTGCAGATCCAGGTTTTACTTTTCCGCCGCTTCCATCAACCGTCAAGGCCCAACCAGTGGAAGGCATGAGTGTGTGGTGGGCGCTGGTCATCGTAGTGGTGGTGGCCATTTCGGTTTTGACTTTTGTCTACTTTGTGTTTGGTTCAAATGAGGACGAACACGACTACTACTACTATCAGGAGTACGAACGGGACAGAGGACGACCACGACGACGACGACCAGGACGAGATGGCCATTCGCACAGGAGAGACGATGAGAGAGGCCACAAGAGAAGACGCCACTAACAAGAGAAAGTGTTCCAATTCATTAGAATTCTACTTTTGAGTTGTAACTAATAAATGTGATTCGAAATATTGATCGATGGAAGTTTTGTGTTTCTAAATCAAACTTTTACTTTATTCATCAAGTCGAAACATTGGTATTTGTTGTTCAAATTGGATTTTGCGTTTAAAAAGTTTTGAAATCAAATTTCACAATGAACCAAATCATTTTGGTATTTACGTTTCCTTTCTTGATTCAAATTTACCATTTTGCCAATTTGCCAATTTGCCAATTTGCAATTTTGCCATTCAAATGGAGTTGAACTTTAAATAAATCTGATTATCATTAAACTCTATATCGAAAGTTATGAACATTATATTTGACTTTATTCAGTGCTGTGTTCTACTCAACTCGTCATTTGCTCTTCGTTGTTTGACTAGGACTCACTTTTCTCTCTCCACCGAAATGCACTTTTCCTTCACCAATCGTTTCGCCTGTCTTGTTCTGCATCTAGCCTCGACTATCGTGTCGAGTATGTCCCAGGTAAGTGTCCCATCCATCACCTTCACTGTCCAATGCTAACTTTGAACCTCTCCACAGGAAATATGTCACAATCTACATGACCAGCACGAGAAGATTCGAGTGCTTGGTGAGGTGTACGGTGGCACGACTTTGCTCATCATCACCACTTCTGGTCACATGTTCGAGCTCGATCTAAACTCGACCATTCGCAGACACAGCTCCGAAGGCTACTACTACCTCAACATCAGTCAAGAGCCGAGTAGACACGTGAAGGACGAGTGGCCAAACGTACATTTGGATTTAAGCGAAAACACGAACGTGCTCTACTCACTACTATTCTATGAGATCTCTAATAAAACAATACTTGGTGCCATCTTCAAAACTGAACATCTCTGGAAGGATTCTCTAAACTCTGGTAAATGCAGACCGTGGCTTCAGCTTGATCAAAAGGAGGTGACGGACAATTTGGACGCATTTGCGAATTGCAAAGCAATTGCAGATGAAGACGATCTTGGTGAGTAGAACTTGCATTCAAACAACAAACTGTGTCTAATATTTACTCTTTACTTTACGATTAGCTTTTTTTGTGTCACGTTCGTGTCCCAAAACAGAAAACATTGATTGTGAAATTGTGTTTACGAATCCTAAAAACAGAAAAAACTTTTGTATTGATTCGAATTACTTTTGCTTTATGCCCAAGAAAGGTAGCACTGTCCTGACTGCTTTCTATTTGGCCAAACCACACCAAATTTTAGTGTTCATCTACTCGAGTGGGCTTGTTCAAATTTATCAAGTCGACACTTTTCCAAGTAATCAAGCCAAAGCACCAGAACCAAATTGGACAATTTCGATTAGTAATTTCATCCAATGTGCAACTCCAAGGTCAACTGTTTCGTCGACCAATCTGCAGATTTATTACTGGATATTAATGTTTTCTGTGATACTATTCGTTATCGTAATTCTGGTTCTCTATCTCATTAAGATGGACACCACCTCAGATTCGTCAAGAGTTAAGAAGAGAAAGAAAAAGAAGAAAAAGAAGAAGAAGTGTAAGAAGCACTCGCCCTCCACTGTCAATACCAAAACTTCAAAGGGCGACACTCCAAATGGATCACCAGCCACAGTCAGTTCTTCTAGTCCCAGAGAATCATCAACTGGACTCGAGTTTTTAACGGCCCAAGGCAGCACTCTCAAAGGACCCTCAACCGCGTCTGCAACTGCCACAACCAACAGAAGCAGTCAAGCAAAATCGTCTGACCTCAAGTTCTTAACAGCCCAGGGTAACAGTGCAACAAGATCATCAACCGAACTTGAATTAGCCACTGCTCAAGGAATCTGTCTCAAAGGATCAACCACAGGATCAGGTTTATCACTAGACCAAGGTAGCAGTTCTATGGGATCTTCAATTCTCAAGAAACCATCATTTGGAGATACAACTCTTTCTGCCGCATTTGGATCAACACCAAGCTCAAGTCCACCAAATGTCAATTCAAAAGCTTCAGCAAAACAGAAGCTAACAAAGGTCCAAGATCGCAGTCCCACAGGATCCTCAATCGCATCAACTTTATCAATCACTAAGAAGAGCAACAGTCTTAAAGGGTCATCAATTACGTCAGTCAAAGCTTCCTCAGAAGTTCAAGATAAAGTTCACTCGCCTAAAAAGTCATCACTGAGCACAAGTGTTGGCACAACCAGTCCAACCAATGCCAAATCAAAGGCAAAACGAACCTTGGCTACAAAGAAACAATCAATGGGAAAGTGGATTGCGGGCTTATTGTGGGCAAAGGAGAAGAAGAAGAAGAGAAATAAGGATAAACGAAAAGACCCAAAGAAGGACAGCGATAAGAAGTGACAAGATGAAGTTGTAGCTTGTTTCGATTATTAATTTTAATAAAATGTTTTAATTTGCATTTGCATTTAGCAAAAACTTAATGACTACAATGTACGTTGAGAATGGACTGTTAATTGACTATGATTGAATGAGCTCGAAGCAAATGTTTGGTTTCTCACAGAATTGAATGTTGACGATTGGTTGGAAAGTGGCATTCGCATTGGTACATTTAAAGGAGATGATTGCTTGGTTGGAGAAGGGTAAAAATTCACATATTCCAATTCAACACCCATTCGATGAGACCAATCACAAATAGAGAAGCCACTGATTTATCTTTTAGCAATCCAACTACAAACCCATCTCACCGAGTTGAAACTATGTTCGGATATTATCCATTCTCTTGTCCGACCAACTCCCATTCGATGAGACCAACCACAAATTTGGCATTGGCTTACCAAAGTCTCAAAGTCCAAAAAATCCAAACTATCAATGGATTAGTCTTAAATTTGTTTGGAATATTTGTGAGACAATGTAATAAGAATTAATTAAATTTTAATTTTAATTTCTTAATAAAAATTATTTCATTTTCAAGCGACAATCAAAATCATAAATCACCAAACAATCTCCACCGCCTCAATCCGTCTCCTCTACTCCTCATGGATTCTATCCTCCCTAATTCTCTCAATAATATTTAGTTCAATCATCTTCTCAAGTCTAACAATTCGTGAACGCGAAAGTCCAATTGACACACTCGAGGATTTGCTCCGTGTGTCACGCGATCGCAGTCGATCGTTGGTTTTCAAACAAAACATGAAATCAATTTTGAGTGCAACAAAAACTGAACACGAACAGTCCAACATGGTTTATCGAATCATTGGAAATCATTTGATGCACTCAAAAGTGAAAATGTTGAGTGTGCCCAAAGATTTGATTGAAAGAGTCGAGGCATATCCAAAGATTGTTGCAGTGTCTTTCAGAATTAGTCTCGAACATATCAAACAACTTTATGCTGTCAAGAAATTGCACATTGGTTCGGGCTACATTGAGCAGAACATGTTTGGCTTGGTTTTGCCTAAGCGCTCTACATTGTTGAAGCCTTTCAATGTCATGTTCGTATTATTTTTTGAATATTTTTAAAAGTTAATATTTAATATTGTAATTTTTCTAACCAAGAAATCATTCGAATGCGCGAAATGGGACTGTTCACCAAATGGCTCGCCAACACTGTCACAAAACATAAATTGAAAATCAAAACTCAAAATCTCAATCTCAAAATTATCAACAAAAAGAAGAGAAACTCGTCGTATTATATTTTGTCTGTGCAATGCATCAACTTTACATTCATTGTTTGGTCTGTTTTGTTGGTGAAATTGTTTGGTTGTTTGCAAGTTACTATGCGAGGAAATGTTCAGAATAGTGATCTGCGTTATTTGGCATTTACTGAGGAATTGTAAGGAAAATGTGTGCAATTTGTAAAAATATTACTAATTCAATCGAATTGTTTTTTGAATTCCTAAGAATATCTCAATAAACACTTTTATAGAGCAACTAATTTACATAAAATTGCCACAGGTGCTTCCATTCTCGGTTGAATGATTCATACAGAGTAAAAGTCATTTAATACTTGGCAATTTTGTTGAACAATTCTGTTGCATTTTCAAACACTCCCATTTGTATACTAAAAGTTAACATAGTAACTTGTAATATACTTTTGCTTTTAACCGAAATTCGACAAAGTAAAATCGATAAATTACCAAGAAACAAAAAAGGCGCAACACTCAATTTACGACAGACGTGTTGCATATTTCTAATATTAGACTTATAGAATTGCACTCAAAATGTCTCAAATACATATTTTTGTGCCAAACAAGCCAAATATCAATGCCCGGAAACAATGCAAACACTCAATTTAGTTGAAGTGCAATGTGCAATGTCAATTGACGCAATTTATTGAAGGTTTTTTTTTGCGTACCGACATTTGACTGTGTTCAATTTTTATCCAAAAATGTAGTCAATAACTCAAACTCAGTAGTAAACGTTGTCTTAAAAGACAAAAGTTTTAGTTTACTAGTAAACCAACCAAAATGAAGTTTTCAATTCTCAAAACATTTTCACTGATTTTGTATTTGTATTCTTTGCTAAATAGTGCACTGTGTACACACAATGATTATAAATTCGCAAATGTATTTGAAATAGACGAAACACAGGGTCAGAATCGCCTGCTTCTGGTCAATCAGTTCAACGGGGCGAGACTCAACTTTAGCCTTGACGTACAATCGATCAATCCTGCAAAACAAATTGCCAAATGGAACATCACTTATTTGGACATGAAGAAAGAATATCAACTTGAAGTGAGCCAATCTCGAGTCGCCAACAACCAATCAATCGAATATGTTTTCGTGCTCAAGGATGCTTACGTTTCTGAATATGAATCAAAAGATTATTGCATTTATACTTTGAAGGATAAATCAAATTCTAAATGGTAATGAATTTGTTAATTTTTTTGTTAAACAATTATTAATTGATTATTTTTCAAGGTTTACAACATTTTTAGCATCAAATTTGGAATGGCCAACTTTTGAGTGGAACCAAGACACTTTCACCACAACAAACATCAGAGGACCTAACAACCCAAGCCTATTGATGATTGAGAATGGCTTCTTCAACTCGGACGGTTTTGCCATCTTCCTAGATGACCTCCATCCTTGGAAGGTTAAACTGACTGACAAATCTGAAAAACTGACTCAAATATGTTTTTCTCTGTCGCCAAAAGGCAGACCACCCTATCCAATGCCAAATGAACAACAAGAAGCAATTGATCACAAGGAGCATTACTATTCCATCAAATATCGTGTTCTGATTTCGCCCAACATCAAATTGGCCTATCAAAGTGCAATTGGTCACTACAACTACATTCAAAGACCGACACAAATGCCTAGTGAGTCAATGTTCAAGAACCCAATTTGGTCACTCAATTACAATGCTAAAGACTTGACAAGTGATGAAAAGGTATTCCAAAAAACAGAACAATTTTTGGACGTATTGGAGAAAATAGATTTGCCCAGATGTCACATTTCGCTTGATGAAACTCCCAACCCCCAAAAGGTGATTGACCTAATCCACAGAAAGGGTCATTTTGTGTCGAGTTCTGTCAGTCCGTTTGTTATCGGCAATCAAACTAATCAAATTGTGCTGATCCGTGATTATAATGACAAAACTCGCAATGAGAATAACTTTACACTCGATTTGTCCGATCCAAACACACAAAATTGGTTCGTTGAAAAGCTCAAATCCACTAAAAGTCAAACTTTGATTGATTGGAACAGTTTTTCTTCCGGGCTGGTGAGTTCGTTTATGGCGAATAGTCAATTTCCGGTACGCGATGAATTGGTGCGCAAGTATCCCAACTTTATCACCACTCATTTTGTGGAAACTTCTGTAAAATTGAGTGATCCAAAAGGTGATTTTAAAATCACATCCGATTCTGCGTACAAAACTCAGAGTTTGCCAATTTTTATTAGACTTCAAATAGAGTTCGCAAAGAAAAATTTAGGTAAATCAAGCAGAAACTATGATGTAGTGAAAAAGTTTATCGCTGGTGTTCTGACGCTGTCTTTGGCGGGTTATCAATTTGTACTGCCTCAATTGACTAACTACAATGACGATTCTGTTCCAATTCTTGAACAACATTACATTCGTTGGATTGAGACCATCTGCTTCATGCCAGCTTGGCAAATTCCAATTCCACGTTGGAATTTGACTGAAAAAGCTATTGAATCTATCAAAAGTTGTCAACGAAAACGAGCACAACTATTGGTACCGACATTTGTCGAGTACTCCAATCGGTGGATCCAACACGGCGAACCAATCATTCGACCAATGTGGTACGCAGATCCGTCTGATGAGAGACTATTCACAATTAAGGATCAATTCATGTTAGGCGAAGATATTTTGGTGGCGCCTTTGGGAATTAATGAAGATTCACGAGAGGTGCATCTGCCTGCGGGAAATTGGACAAGGGATGTGGTCAGGACGAGTGCAAGTGGTACCACCATTGAGAATAGACAATATAATGGAATATATGGAAACATAGTAACCATTGATGTTAGTAGTGGTGATTTGATGTATTTTGTTAGGAAAAAGTTATGATTGATTAATAAAGTCTATTCATTTGCCTTTTGATCATGTGTTTGTTCAAATATAAATTGTTAACTAAAACGAGCATAACATATCATAAGATGCACTCAAAATGAGCCAAATACATTTGTGCGCCAAGCTGCAACGCAACAAAATGCCTTGAAACAAACTAAACACTCCATTTCAAGTACTTGACAGTGCCATGGAATATGTTGAAATTTACATGGATTTCAAAGTTTTTTTGCGTTCTAACATTTTTGTGCTCATTGTTTGTTATGTTGTCAAGTGCCACTCAATTGTCAACTCAGTAAAAGTAAATGCTGTCTTGAATAACATTCTTTTGCATGACAATCAACAAACATGAAATTATTACAAGCACAGCCAAAATCATTACCAAACCGTATCGAAAGTGATCGATAAAAACAATATTGTCATAAATTGATTGACCAATTGTAGATATTATGACAACTACCATTGGAAGTGCAAACAAACAAATCACATGGAACATTTCGAAATGTAGATAACATTGAGCTTTACTGTTGATGGTCAGGATTGGGAAATGTGTGTGCAAACGAACAAATGACCGAACTGTGCAACAGTCGGTAAAGGCGACCATGAGCACAGTTGGATTGGTGCTCAATCGGCTTCGATCATCACCGAGGTAAAAGTGAAACGATCGAACCGATTCCACTGCGTGAGCAACATCAATGTTTGAATACCAACGAGATCTCAGTACATTGAAGCGTTGTTTCCATTTATCTGGCCGTATGCCAAGAATGAGTGTGTCCAAATGTTTGAGAAAAGACAGAATTTTGCTCAACTCGTTAAAGCTCACAAATGTTGTCCGGTCAGCAACTATCATAATAAAATACGAATGGACATTTCGAGATAAGTGATGTTTCGAAGTTGATTGGAGCAAAATGTGCCAACATGACCCAATCAGTGAGCACAAACGCAAATCTGCTCACGGATCTATCAAAATTTGGTTTGTGCTTTTCCTCGTCCAAAACAACTTCAAACTCATCACGGAACACAATCCCTAATTGTTCAATCGTATTGTATCGTATCCAATTGAAAGCTTCTTCACTCGCATGCAGACGACTTGGAGAATTTGAAGAAATGCACCTAACTTTGTGCATGCAGACCAATTCGACAATGCATGAAATGTGCATGGCTGTGGTAAAGGTTTCGTACGATTTCACAACAGTACAATTGGTCACTGCTGTTGTCAGTGGTTTGGGCAATGAGAAATTGAATAATGAGTTCACGAGGATTTTGTTCGAAGATTGACACAATCAGCTTGCTAAGATCTCCTCGATCTCCTCGATCTCCTCGATCCTCGAGGATTGGACAATTTTTGACAGATCCACAAAAGGGAAATTAATTTGGTATATTAAAATTGAAGTAATAAATTAAAATATCAGGGAATGCTCGATGTATCGTGACTTTATATTTCTAACTGTAAATGCACAGACAAATGAAGACATTAGTGTTTGTACTGTTTGGTTGAGGCAAAAGTTGCGATCAGGAGCGAAGTGGTTGATTATGAATTTAGTTTGTTGATTGGGTAAGACTTGATTATTTTGATAATAAAATGGAGTTGAACATTAAATAAATCCGATTATCAGTCAACTCTAAAAACTCTATATCGAAAGTTATGAACACTATGTTTGACTTTATTCAGTGCTATGTTCTACTCAACTCGTCATTTGCTCTGTGTTGTTTGACTTGTCACATCTCAGCATCTCTCTTCATGAATTCACCCAAATGCACTTTTTCCTCGCCAATCGTTTGACCTGTTTTGTTCTGCTTCTTTCCTCGACTATCGTGTCGAGTATGTCCCAGGTAAGTGTCCCATCCGTCACCTTCACTGTCCAATGCTAACTTTGAACCTCTCCATAGAAAGTATGCCACAATCTACGTTACCAGCACGAGAAGATTCGAGTGCTTGGTGAGGTGTACGGTGGCACGACTTTGCTCATCATCACCACTTCTGGTCACATGTTCGAGCTCGATCTAAACTCGACCATTCGCAGACACAGCTCTCAAGGCTACTACTACCTCAACATCAGTCAAGAGCCGAGTAGACACGTGAAGAACGAGTGGCCAAACGTACAGTTGGATTTAAGCGAAAACACGAACGTGATGTACGGACTATTCTTCGCAAAGAACTCAAATAAAGCAATCCTTGGTGCCAAGTTTAAAACAGAAAATAAGAATTGGGATAAGTGTCTCAACGAATGTCTAATTAGTCTGTGCCTAGAGTTTGGTCAGACTGCGACGGATGAGAAGGTAGAAAGTTTCAAGTATTGCAAGAACAGGGCAAACACTCTTGTGTCTCAATATGTTGATGAGCACGATTCAGGTATGCACTTGACTTGGCATTCAACAAACATAATGTAACATAACATTTCACTTTACTTCGATTAGCTTTTCTAGTGTCAGGTCCGTGTTCGGATGACGAATGTCGCACAAGTCAAATTGTGTTCTGGAAACATAAAAAGAATTCGAAAGACTTTTGCCATGGATCAAGTTTTTGTTTCACTCCCACGAAGATGAGTGGCACTGCCCTGGCTGCTTCCTACTTGGCCAAACCTTACAACATTTTGGTGTTCATCTACTCGAGTGGGCTTGTCGAAATTCGTCAAGTGACCACATTTCCAAGTAATCAAGCCAAAGCACCTGAACCAAATTGGACAATCATGATTAGTGAATTTATCAAATGTGGTTCTCCGAATTCTGAACTTTCCAATTCAACTCCAAAGGACACAGAGTCAATGTCAACTGTTTTGTCGACCAATCTGCAGATTTATTACTGGATATTAATGTTTTCTGTGATACTATTCGTTATCGTAATTCTGGTTATCTATCTCATTAAGATGGACGCCGCCACCATCTTTTCAAAAGTAAAGAAGAGAAAGAAAAGGAAGAAAAAGAAAAATCATAAGAAGCACTCGCCCTCCACTGTCAATACCAAAACTTCAAAGGGCGACACTCCAAATGGATCATCAGCCACAGTCAGTTCTTCTAGTCCCAGAGAATCATCAACTGGACTCGAGTTTTCCACTGCCCAAGGCAGCACTCTCAAAGGACCCTCAACCGCGTCTGCAACTGCCACAGCCAACAGAAGCAGTCAAGCAAAATCGTCTGACCTCAAGTTCTTAACAGCCCAGGGTAACAGTGCAACAAGATCATCAACCGAACTTGAATTTGCCACTGCTCAAGGAAGCTGTCTCAAAGGATCAACCACAGGATCAGGTTTATCACTGGCCCAAGGTAGCAGTTCCATGGGATCTTCAATTCTGAAGAAACCATCATTCGGAGGTACAACTATTTCTTCTGCATTTGGATCAACACCAAGCTCAAGTCCAACAAATGTCAATTCAAAAGCTTCAGCAAAACAGAAGCTAACAAAGGTCCAAGATCGCAGTCCCAAAGGGTCCTCAATCTCGCCAACTTTATCAATCACTAAGAAGAGCAGCCGTCTTAAAGGGTCGTCAATTACGTCAGTCAAAGCTTCCTCTGAAGTTCAAGATAAAGTTGGCTCGCCAAAGAAGTCATCACTGAGCACAAGTGTTGGCACAACCAGTCCAACGAATGCCAATTCGAAAGCAAAACGAACCTTGGCTACAAAGAAACAATCAATGGGAAAGTGGATTGCGGGCTTATTGTGGGCAAAGGAGAAGAAGAAGAAAAATACGAGAAACAAGGATAAACGAAAAGACCCAAAGAAGGACAGCGATCAGAAGTGACAAGATGAAGTTGAAGCTTGTTAAGATTGTTAATTTTAATAAAACGTTTTAATTTGCATTTGACAAAACTCATTGAGTCATTGATAATGACATCTACATGTGAGCTTCATCAACTCATGATTAATGAACTCGCGCGCGTATTACTCAACCTGGAAACACTCCAACATTTTGAAAATAAAAGTTTTTTATATTTATAAATCAAATCAATAATTTAAACATCTGTTCAGCTTCATAAACTTTTGTTTTCTATTTTGACTTCTTAAACCAAAATTCGGGCATTGCGTCATTTTGGACAGCGGCAGGCTGTGTCTTGAGTGTGCGATTGTTGTGATTGCGTGTGTGAATCAGGCAATCAGTGAATGAGTCAATTCTGTCTCACTGTCATTGTGTGCACTGTACACAACTGTCAGCAACTCCCACTCCGTGCATTTGATTTTCGAAATAGAATCTACTCTACTCTTGATATGATTTGTTGCTCAATTTTTTTCTTTAAAGAAAACGGTCGCCATCTTAACAAGACATTGTGGTAAGACATCACTTTCATTGTGTGCTTGTGTTAGCGACACTTTTAACATAACGTTCACACTGAACTTCAGTCATAATTTAGAAATTTCTACTTGATGTGTAATGTATGTCGTTATGTGATTTTCTTCTACAATAGATACAATTCTCGTGTTGTTTGCAATTTAACATGTTATTGTGTGTTGTTGTTGTGTCGTTTGTGGCTAATTGACCGGAGAAACATTTGTTTGAATCCTACATTTGTCCTTACCCAATACAAACATATACAAACTTTCAAACTTACAAAACTTGTGACTTACAGCCACAATGTCTACTAATCTTGACAATGTGCAAGTTGTGAGGTATCATTCATATATTGCTCGCATATAAGTTGTTTAGTAGATACAATGTCTAACCTTTATGATGAGAATTACCCTACATTTGTAATCACTAACCAACGCGTACTAAAATGCAGTTTGTGCAATGTTACATTCTACAATCTTTCAGAGGAAGACATTATTAATCACACACGCGAGAATTCACACCAAGTCTTTATTAATTTAATGAAAAGTCAAACATGTATGGACGTTGACAATGACATTGTCAATGTTGAACAAGTGTCCACTCCAATCACACAGGATCAACTTTTTACAGCTTAAATTTCCAACTTATCTGGGATATTTCGCTAATTCGAACAAAACTATACCCAATGCTGCAGCATGCCACTGATTGTGGTGATCTTGCCGATTGTTGTACTACTGTCAGTAGTATCAATGATTCCTTGACGATTGTTCCAAGGTGGTGGACATGGTCATCAAAAGCACCAACATTGTCCCGAATCGAAACGAATGTCAACACAATGGCTGTTCCGCATCGATCGTACGTAACAAAGATGAAATGATTCATCTCAACACGAACCCATTCCACTGTAATTGGTCTAAATGTGTATACTGCACTAATGACCGTTCTGCTTTGATCAAACATATTCGAAATATGCATTTCAAAAAGCAACAGGAAAATGGTCTTGTAGGCGAATGTGACCCCAAGAAATATGTTCGTTTTGAAGATGTGATCAAGTCGACTTGTCTCGCGTTGTTCATTTTGTATGTTAGACTGTTTGTTTCATTCATCATTTCATTGTCATTTTACTATTGAAACACCGTTACAATTTGTAAGTGAATCCACCACTACTGAACAAGAATGAAGCCCATCAAACACGAATATATTTCGGTAGCCACTTTATCATTGAATCATATTCTAGTCTTTGAGCTTTACAGTTCTTATTATCATTTATTTGTTATATTGCGCTTTTATGTAACCACAATTTTCTATTAAAACATTTATTTTTTGTAAACCAAAATTCATTCTACATAATAAATTATTTCTTGTGTTGTAGCATTTTGGCCATTTGCAGTTTGATACAGTTTTCTGTCGGAATGGATTCGAATGTCTTCGTGTGTCCCTCATTGTGGCTCGATTTGTTGTTCGATAGTGACTTAGGGGAATGAATGTTCATGTGACGATTGTGGTCGATGTTGATTTAGCAGAAATACTACCAGTGGAGAGTGTACCTTGGCTTGCGTCGGTGAGCGGTGCAGAGGTTTGGCTTGCTTTGTCACTAGGGCATTGCAAGTTAGGCAGCATCGTGTCGTGTGACGAGCTGTAACGGTGACCACCACGAACAACAACAACGTTCAACAATAATAAAGAAAACTCGCGACTGCGTCGACGATCGTGCTCAGATCATCGGCCTTGGCTCTAGCTTTGCATGATATGCACTCTGCAAGTTAGTAAAGCCAACGAGTGCTATAAAGCCGACGACGAACCAATCAGTCAGTCTGGCTATGTCCAATCAAAGGGTGGTGGTTCAGTCCCGTCACAGTCTCCGTTCACAATAACGAATAAACCCCGGCGTAAGCTTTTTGTTGGTGCTGCAGCATGCTGCTGTTTTATATTCATTTTGTGTTTGTTGATTCATCACCAAAATTCACAATTAAGCATTAATAATAAAGTACGCCAATGTCATTTCAAGCCTCATTTGTACTCGAAAATCTAATTGAAACGATTTTCCTTACTTAAGTAACAACTGTACAATTGTACAACTTTTTACAACTTTTTACATTGAGTCTGGAGCCCAATCAAAATGTTTCCAATCTATAATTTTTCCTCATTTGTGGATCGATTCGCCCAACGATTGGAAATGAACGGCCAACAGTTAACTTTAATTAAAAAGCCAATTCAACGAGCTGGTCGATCAACATATTGGTTCGATTCGTAATACGAATTTCGTATTCAAGTGAGGCAACTCAAAACTCATTTCGGTGGTGGTCGAGATTTCCCTTTTGGCAACATGCGCGAATTGACTAATGTGATTGATACTAAACTAAGTGCACACAATTAGAGTCGCTTGAGAGATAATTATCATTCCAATTGATTTTTTGTCACGATCACCGGTAACTGCACTTGATATTCTTGTGATTTACTTTGAATACAAATGCAGAGTTTTGTTGAGACTAACATTTAGTGGGACAATTCAATTCATTGAAAATTGTACAGGTTGTTCAATAAAATCAATTATTGCGCAATTGGCGGCGGTTTTTATACTCGGGATTTGATGCTTTGAGCAATTAGAACAGTATATTCTCCAATTTCATTGAAAATTGTACAGGTTGTTCAATAAAATCAATTTGTGCTCAATTGGCGGCGGTTTTTATACTCGGGATTTGATGCTTTGAGCAATTAGAACAGTATATTCTCCAATTTCATTGAAAATTGTACAGGTTGTTCAATAAAATCAATTTGTGCGCAATTGGCGGCGGTTTTTATACTCGGGATTTGATGCTTTGAGCAATTAGAACAGTATATTCTCCAATTTCATTGAAAATTGTACAGGTTGTTCAATAAAATCAATTTGTGCTTAATTGGCGGCGGTTTTTATACTCGGGATTTGATGCTTTGAGCAATTAGAACAGTATATTCTCCAATTTCATTGAAAATTGACAAGGATGTTCAATAAAATCAATTTGTGCTCAATTGGCGGCGGTTTTTATACTCGGGATTTGATGCTTTGAGCAATTAGAACAGTATATTCTCCAATTTCATTGAAAATTGTACAGGTTGTTCAATAAAATCAATTATTGCGCAATTGGCGGCGGTTTTTATACTCGGGATTTGATGCTTTGAGCAATTAGAACAGTATATTCTCCAATTTCATTGAAAATTGTACAGGTTGTTCAATAAAATCAATTTGTGCGCAATTGGCGGCGGTTTTTATACTCGGGATTTGATGCTTTGAGCAATTAGAACAGTATATTCTCCAATTTCATTGAAAATTGTACAGGTTGTTCAATAAAATCAATTTGTGCTCAATTGGCGGCGGTTTTTATACTCGGGATTTGATGCTTTGAGCAATTAGAACAGTATATTCTCCAATTTCATTGAAAATTGTACAGGTTGTTCAATAAAATCAATTTGTGCACAATGCCGTGGCCAGACATTTTGGGTGAGTTGAATTAATGATTATTAATTCAGAATTATTTAAGAGGGCGATAATACAATCGACAAAAGTGCATACAGACAGGTGGAGTCAAAATGAATAAATTCTTAACACAAAGTGCAGTTCTGATGATGTTTACAAAAAAAATCCTTGAAAATTGAAAGTCCTCTGTCACAGGATCTGTGAATCAATCACTGTGAATGACCACCTTGTTTTGTTTGTAACTTTGTTTATTTGTTTATTTCTACATGCAAAATTTTCGTGTGATACATTCTAGTGAATTCTTTCGCCATCTATATAGGCTCACATGAATTGATTGTGAAGTTTGTCTCTAGTCATTCACACAACGTGCTCACATCGTGCCTTTTGTGTCTTTTGGTCCAAGTGATTATCTTCTACAACTTAGTCTAAACGAACAATTCACACTAAGGTCACACTTCTCGCCACATTTTCTCAATCACGTGATGAATATGAAGAAGAAGACATGAGTCATGGACAAGTGAATACTTGCACTGACAACATCGCTAACTACACTCAACTGGTGGATGATTGTGCAGAGTCAGAAACCTCGAATGAACAATCAGACAAACACAAATCGACTAATGAGCAGAAAGGAGACCTAGGTAATTTGAATTTTGCTTTTTTCGTTGCTCAATGCTCAACTTTACTTTATTTTGTTTGTTCTGAGCAGGTTACCAACTGCCATCTCACGTGATAATCGAAATCGTTCAATATGAAGATTACAATGTAGTCACTACATCAAACAAATGAAGAACGGAAATGATGAAACGAATGACAATGAAGGAATAGTTGAAATTGAGGAAGAACACGAAGAAGAATGTGAATGTGATGAATGTGTCAATGGAATTGAGATTACTGAAGATGAGGATGATGAAGATAATGACAGTGACAGTGTCCAATGAATTGAAATCATGAGTTGTCTTTGTGCATCCTAATTTGTCTGTTCTTCATTCAATTTATCAATTTTTTTTCATCTTTTGTTTTTAATTTCTCATGTTTAATTTGTTCGTCTCAATATTTTCAAAAATAAATAAATCATACACTTTGACAATGTCAATTCACATCACTTCATAATTCATTTCACCATCAGTCACCAATCTCCAAAGTTTGGACACAATGCCCGAAAACCAAATTTTTGATCTCTCCTTCAAGTTTTGTCTTCACTCCTAGATTCAGTATGTTCTGAAGTTTCCAAACCTCAATTTCTCTATTTGACATTTTTTTGCATGATTTATTCTCCATCATGAAATGGATGATCAAAGTTTTTAGTACAATAACTAAAACACGTTTACCTTTATCTCATCACTGCTATATCATTTTGGCCATTTGTATTGATACAGTTTTCTGCCGGAATGGATTCGAATGTGTTCGTGTGTGTCCTTCAGAATGGCTCCATTTGTTGTTCCACAGTGACTTGCGGGAATCATTATTGATCATATGTTCATGTGACGATAGTGGTTATAGTGGCATTACCAGTGGAGAGTGTGCCTTGGCTTACGTCGGTGAGCGGTGCAGTGGTTTGGCTTGCTTTGTCACTGGGGCATTGCAGTCCACCACTCGATTTTCCAGTGATTGGCCAATTGGAGGAATTCTACTTCTTTCCTGAGACATTCGACACGGATCTACTGAACCAGTCACTGGTCAAATATGGCAGCGATCGATTGAAGAGAATTGGACTGGAAACAGCGATCACTTTTGGATGTCAATTTGGTGCACAAGTGCTCTCTGATTGGTCAAACCGAGGGCTCACTGAACGAATCACTCATTTGGCAGTGATGATCAGTACTGAACACTTTGAGGCAACATTCGAGCAACAGTTTGATTACGCTGCTGCCCTTTTGAGTCCACTGCGAGGCAGACTCTTTTCATTGTCAATCTACATGAACACGCAAATGTCACTTTTTACCAAACTAATCACCAGCCTGGGCACACTAATCGATAATACGTCTGGCATTGAGTGTCTAAAGATTGCGATTCTGCCTCAGCGGAACGAAGGTGTACCTTTCGACTATTCAGCCACCTTTGATGCACTGACAACTGGACATTGCCAGTACTTTCGATTGCCATCGATTCGACATCTCTTCGTGAATATTTGCGATGGTCCAATCAAGCTGGAAGATCTAAAAAGTGTAAAGGAACTTTCGATCAATTTGAGATTACAAGAAATATTTCCCAATTTAAATTTGCTAAACATTAATTATAATTTTATAATCTAAAATATAATAGATGTTATTATCTGTTAAGATCTGTCGAATGTCTAATCTCTCGTCAAGCATTTCATGAATTGGTGGATAAATTATTGTACGAAACGAAACACAATAATTTGAATCAATTATTCGAACAGAAGGTTTAGGATCATGTTTTGCACTGAAGTTTTGATATATCACAGAGCGAATTACATAAAAAAACAAATTGATTTGTCACTTTGTAAACTATACTTTTTGAACAAATTAAAGCATCATACGTAGTATCAATGTCTCATGTTTCGTTACGACTTTACTGACCTAATATTACATCTGTAATATTATAACAACGACTTGATCTTTGACTCCGTTCTGCAGGTGTTACCTGATAAGATGATTGATCAACTTTGACATCAAAAATCTTATCAACAATCAAATTTCTTTTGATAAAGCAAAGGAATAACCAAATAACGGGCAAAAAACAACAATTAACATTTCAATTTGAATAGTTTCGCTCCACTTCACAGCTTCACATTCTCAATCGATCATCAAAAAGAAAACATTTATATTTGCACTTTGAAATTTCAATTTCGTATTAAACCATTTTGCATAGATCATTTAGTTTTTAAATGTTAAATGCTAAATGATTGCATCAAGCCAACTTTCGACTCAAATGTCATTTGAAATGAGATGCCATTTGCCTCGAGTTTATATAAAGTTGAGCAATCGAATCGAAAGTAACTTCATTTTGCTCAGTCTCTTTTGATTGTGACACTTTGATAATACTTTGAAGTGCATTATGTCATGAATTGGTTGCTGTTTCTTCTTCTTCTGTTTTCGATGTAGTCTGCACGTTCTTCAAGTTCATCATTCTGAACATCATTGCTGATTGTGTGTTGTCATTGATTCTTTTAGCAATTTCGTTACAGCGAAGTAATCAGGAAAAATCTCGAAATGTTACAAATGTATTTTGAAGTTGATGAAAACTGTTGTCTTAATGTCATAATTCTGGTAAGTTTTATTTTGATATTCTCTCAAAAACTTATCTCATTTTGACACATTTAGAATTTGGTGCCAATGGACTGCAATGTGCAATCATGATTAAGGTGCACCTTAGTGTCAAATCATTTGTTGAATAGGCTAAACATACGTTTCGCATGAGAATGTAATCAAAATAAATTGTAATTTTCGGTTTTGTTCCTGTTATTTGTTCTGTTGTTGTATTCGCCAAAAGAATATTCTCCAATACGCACAACCGGCAGATGTGACAGATTTGAGCTTGAAGAACAGACTATACAAGATGGAACAAGAAGAAGCTAATTCGAGCAACTCGTTCTGTACTTTTGGTCATTCGTTTGGCCAAATTTGACTTTTGTGCAACGATTTGTTTAACCGTTTGCCCATTGTGGCCTAACTTGACGCAATATGTATTGATAACACTGTTCCTATGGCAACTGGTCATGAAGCACTTTTTAAAACAATTCTTGTTCTTTCAATAACAATTTGGAGTAAATGAGTAGATTCGGTGCAAATTGCAACAGGACAAAAATTGCCAAATAGAAATAGATGATATGTTTCAATGAGAATGTCACATTTGTGTGTTGAATATTGAATAGAAAATAGCAGCAACTCCAACAAAAAGCTTACGCCGGGGTTTATTCGCTATAGTGAACGGAGACTGTGACGGGACTGAACCACCGCTGGTTTTGACCAGGCCCACCCTACCGCCCTTTAATTGACATAGCCAGACACACTGATTTGTTTGTTGTCGGCTTTATGGTTGGTTGGTTCTGCAGATTGCAAAGTTTAGAGCCGATGTCTGCTCACTGCTCAACCTAGTAATGATCGTCGTTGCAGTTTTGTTGTTTGCTTGTTGTTGTTCGTGGTGGTCACCGTCACAGCTCGTCACCCGACACGATGCTGCCTAACTTGCAGTGCCCCAGTGACAAAGCAAGCCAAGCCACTGCACCGCTCACCGACGTAAGCCAAGGTGCACTCTCCACTGGTAGTATTTCTACTAAATCAACATCAACCACTATCGTCACATAAATTCACATGAACATTGATTCCCCTAAGTCACTGTCGAACAACAAATCGAGCCACAATGAGGGACACACGAACACATTCGAATCCATTCCGGCTGCAAACTGTATCAAACTGCAAATGGCCAAAATGATATAACTCAACAACAAATAATTTATTATGTAGAATGAATTTTGGTTTACAAATATAAATGTTTTAATAGAAAATTGTGGTTACATAAGAGCACAATATAACGAATAAATGATAATAAAAACTGTAAAGCTCAAAGACTGTAGACTGTAGTCTGATGATCTGAAGATGCAGTGATAAAGTGGCTACCGAAATATATTCGTGTTTGATGGGCTTCATTCTTGTTCAGTAGTGGGGGATTCACTTACAAATTGCAACTGTGTTTCAATAGTAAAATGACAATGAAATGATAAATGAAACAAACAGTCTAACATACAAAATGAACAACGCGAGACAAGTCGACTTGATCACATCTTCAAAACGAATATTTCTTGGGGTAACATTCGCCTACAAAACCATTTTCCTGTTGCTTTTTGAAATGCATGTTTCGAATATGTTTGATCAAAGCAGAACGGTCATTAGTGCAGTAAACACATTTAGACCAATTACAGTGGAATGGGTTCGTGTTGAGATGAATCATTTCATGTCTTTCCAAGTCTTTGTTACGTACGAACGATGCGGAACAGCCATTGTGTTTACATTCAAATCGTTTCGATTCGGGACAATGTTGGTGCATTTGATGACCATGTCCATCACCTTGGAACAATCGTCAATGCTGCACTGAAATGCATTGACCTGAGAAATGTTTAAACATGAAAGCGAAAGAATCAAAACAACATAAACATGTGACTTCGTTGCAAGGTGTAATTTACACGATGCAATAACCACTCACTCTCCATAAAATTTGCCTTCATGTTTAGCGCGTGGACATTAAGCTCGAGTCAAATTCTGACAAAATGTGAATCAAATGTTGTTTTCATACAGAAAATGTCATTTTGACATTTGCAATTAGTAATTGTATTTAGTAAAAGAAGACGCAATTGCCTATTGTATTATTTACTGCTCACATCAAATGATCCAGCAATTTCAAGGATATTTTAAAATCAGATCTACTGCTCAGAAGGTTAGTTTTAATTTGAGCATTTTATCATTTTACTGCTGTTGTTCAAAATATCCGTAGAACAAAAGAGCTAAGCCAAAATGGAGTCATTCAAAAACTGCAGTGTTCCACGGCTGAAACCAATCGCCAATCTACAAAACATTGAACACAATTGCACAACACAAATTTTCTCTGTAATTTGAATCGCATTTACCACTTTTCAAAATATAAATTCGCATTGTGTCCGTGTTTAATTGAATTACACTTGGCATAAAGCAAGATTGTACAGTTTTATTTTAAATGTTAAGGAATACAAAAGCAACGGTGACATTGAGCCAAATTGGAACAAATCAATCTGCAAACATTTCACTCGAGCAGACGTTCCAGCAGTTGGTTATCCACTCTAACGTAATCTTCTGGATTACGATTGTCCACAATTTTGAGCTGTTTTTGGTCTTTCTGAAGTTTGGGCAACTTGAAATGCTGGGTACGGACATGTACGACGACATGATCCTTTCTAGTGGAAGAATAGCGACAGTCGGGCCAAGTGCACGAGAAAGGCTTGACGCCCAGATGGATGAGTTCGTGTCGAGCCAAATCAGTTTTCAAAACAAATGATTTGTCACATCCTGCTGACTTGCATTGATGCTTGTCTGGTCCATCATTGAAAGTGCCAGTCTTGTGTCGTTTGCTTGTGACACTTCCACAAGTGGACGATGACTTGCGTTTACGGCCATTTGAAGTGCACGCAACATCTCCACTCGACTCCACCAGAGCAGCTTGTTCCTTCTTCCACTGATCCAATTGGACTGTCTCCACTGGTGGATCATCAGACAATTGCATTTGGACAGAACGAGCAGATCGAGACTGACCACCACAACAGAATTGGTTTCGAAGTTGGCTCACCTTTTCACTAATAAATCCAAATCCACTTCGAGTTGTTCCTCGAATCGATCCAGGAACGAGTGCATGAGGGTGAGACGAGGCATGGTCAAACGCGGAAAAAGGACAGAAACAGATTGCGAGTATTCAACAAACGAGAACTGGTCGACGAGAGACATCAACAACTCACTAACTTTTCAGTCTAAAAACTATTTTCACTTTGTTTGGGTGGACATAGTTGCACTTGCAGTTGGTATTTTTGCAGGACTGAGCAATAGGTTGTTTCTTCTTTCTGTCGATTTCAATTTCTCCTCTTCTCGTATTTCACCATGCCTCGTCTCACCCTCGTGCACTCGTTCCTGGATCGATTCGAGGAACAACTCGAAGTGGATTGCGAACAACTGAAGCGTCAACTGCTCGCTCAAGTAGATGAACAATTTGGTGTTGTGCGATCTGTGGTGACAGAACTACGAAGTCGATTTGTTGGTGATCGAGTGCTCACTGCTCGTAGTGTCACTCTTTTCGATGATCCACCAGTGGAGACAGTCCAACTGGATCAGTGCAGGCAGGAACAACGTGCCTGCATGGAGTCGAGTGACAATGCTCGACTTGTTCCGTCCACTTCAACTTGCCCTAAACGCCAATCCTCAAGTACATCTCGATCTGTCAACAACAAACGACACAAAACTGGATTGAGCAAGTATCTGTGCAAGTCAGCAGGATGTGGCAAATCATTTCCTGACGATTGGAATTTAGCGCAACACGAACGCACCCATCTGGGCATCAAGCCATTCTCGTGCACTTGGCCCGATTGTCGCTATTCTGCAGTGAGGAAGGCTCATGTCGTTGAGCACATTCGCACGCAGCATTTCAAGTTGCCCAAACTCAAAAAAGATCAGATACGACTCAACTTTCTGAGCAATCGAAATCCTGAAGATTACGTTCAGGTGAATAATCAACTGTTGGAACGTCGACTTGAGTGAAGACTGGTCACTTTATTCATTGTCATTTTACACAATGGCATCATTAATTGCTGTAATCATTATTAATATCTAAAATAAAAATGTACTATTTTGCTTTCCGATTGCAATTCACATCATTTATTGAACGAATGTATACTTTGTGTTACAATCAAATTCAAAGACGAAGATTGGCCAACTACTGTTCTACAGAACAAACTCGTTCGAATCATATTCATGCAACAAACATTGCTTGTCCACCAAATCGATTGTCTCCATTGAATTCCTCACTGGATAGCTTGTGATAGATTGTGTGCATTTACCAACTTGTTGGTTAGTTTGTTGAAATTAATAACTTTAATAAAGCAAACACAAAGACACATAAGTCCGTAAGCATCATAGTCGAATGCATAGTTGTGGCAGACACGTGATTACGCGAATGACGAAATGTTACAACGAAGTGGTATTGACAATGCATTTGAATGGTCGCGATCGATGTGTGAGTGTGCTGTGCTGTTTGTGCTTGCACACAAATGAGTGCATTCCTGAGATTGACTGTGTCTATGTGCACAGCTGAGTTTCTCGACGTCCTTTCGTTTGTGTTTGATTTCTGATTTTTTTTAATTAGTTTATTTCGTAACCTTTATCCAATGAAGATATACAAAGGTGTAGTTATAATAAAGATAAAATGTTACAACGATCAAAGTTAAACAGACATAGATTCTAATGAGTTCACAAAATCAATTTAAATATTATGATGTAACTAATACTCATCCACAATCGAACTGATTCTCGACAATTTCGTACATTTTCAAGTAAGCACGACATGTCCTACTGTCTGCTCGATGATCACAGCCATACGGCTGCTGTTTCCTTTGTAGCCTCTTACCATCCACCCAAGCACAATTGGAGCATTTCTCTACTTGTACCGTACAATCTTTCGTTTCGTGTGGTCCTGCACAAACTGCACATGCCACAGCATTCCTACAAGTTTGTTTGAAATGACCAAATCTTTGCATTCTGATTGATTTGTCTGTTTCTCAATTTTACTTTCACCTCGATCTCGATCTCTCACCAACATCATGGAAAGTGCCAAATGTGCACTGCTCGAAGCACTACGATTTGAACCACAATTCCAAGCAATCAAGCAAGAATGTAAGAATAATTTGCTTCTAGATGTGGCACTAAAGGAGATGCAAATCCCTGCAAAGTACAAGCCCGCGATACAACATCTGCTCAACTACCAAGAGGCTGCTCTGTGCAGCAGAATGATGTTCTTTTTCAAAAAGACAATTGAAAAGGTGGCCCTATCTTTTGCCATCGACAATCCTGATGTGAATGGTTACGCGCATGATGTTGTCCAAATGTTAAGGCGTAATCTTGTGAACAATCCAGAGGGCAATCTCACAAAGCAACTCGCGAATGGCACAGAAGAGGCTGCTCAATTGGCAAATTTGTATGTTGAAGAAGCCGATGATCAAGAAGACTCAACTGAAGTAGTTGCTCAGCCTAAGAGTAGCAATAATCATCAATCACAATGGTCGGCTCATGCAAAGCTTCAGTCTCCAGTGAGATGCAATGTTGATCGAATTGTGGCACAGAAAGCATCGACTTGTGCACAACTGACAGCCATGAAGCAAACTTCCACCAAACCTCCCAATAACGAAGAAGGCACTCAAGTTTACCTAACTGGCCAACCAACTCAAACACATTCGAGTGCAAAGAAAACCAAAGAAGCCCATCCAGTGAGTCATCTGATCAGCAGAGATGAAATGTTCATTCGAGTCAATTCAGATGCCTTTCAATGTTCATCTGCCAATTGTACCTTTACAAGTCGACTCGCAATCACCGTGTCTGTTCACTATATCCAACAGCACAACGTCTGTAGACACCCTCACTGTGGACTCAAATTCAGGAATCCCTCAACTCGAGCGAAACATGAACGAGGTCATTGTTCCATCTTACCTGTCAATTGTGAACTAATATTCATGAATAGAAAGAACAGAATCTGGTTTGTTCCTAGTGATGGTGATGAATGCGATCAAGTTGACCATCAACTGACCATGGAACAAGTCCATCTGTAAAGAAGAAATCCAAAATGAATCTTTTAGCGAATAAACCAGAGAAACCAGTGATCAATCAACACAAGACTCTCATCAACCGAATGATGAAGAGGTTCTATAACATTGGCCGATCTCGATGCATGGTCAGGGGCTGTAACCAAACATTCGATTGCACGTGAGTGTTGACTAGTTTTGAGTGTCTCAATTAATTAATGTTACTTTAGAAACATTAACATCAAAATCGAGGATCACATGAAGGAGGTTCACGAGAAAAGCAAAAGATTGCACTGTGCCAAGTGTGCTGAGCATTTCTTCCAATGCGACCATCTAATCGAGCACTATCTCGTGCAACACCTCGGCCATTATAAATGTTCAGTTTCTAATTGTGGATTTACGAGCGATGTTAGAGCACAAGTCACGAATCATTACCAAGAACATTATGATGACACTCAACAAGGTGAAGCAATCAATCAAGATTTATCAGTTCAGTCTCTAGTTGGACAGAATGGTGATGATCCAAGCAATTGTCCAGTGGTGGCACAGCAACCATCAACTTCATCATCACAACCAACAACTTTGAAGAGAACTTTGCATGAACCTCTTAATAATAACGAAAAAGACAATCAAGTTGCCGTTGATGATCAAGAAGGACAATCGAGTGCATCAGCAAAGAAAGCCAAATTGGATTCAACCCAATCAAGCAATGCACAATCAGAAGCCATCGGTCAGTCCGAACAGACAGAACAAGCCAATTACAATTCCACAGAAGCAGAAGCACAACAAAAAGCAATGTTCATCATTATCGGTCTCAAATGTTTTCAATTGGATTGTCTAGAACTGTTCGACACCGAGGCAGAACGCAACCATCACATGTCGATCAAACATGGCATTCGTGCATTTCCTTGTATGGTCAGTCATTGCGGTCGATCATTTGATGACATGTAAGTTTGACTTGTTCTTGAGTGTTTCAACTGTGTAATGTTGTTGTTGTAGGAACATTCTACAGGATCACTTCAGGAAGGATCATCGAAAGAGTCTAATGCTGGGCTGTGTGAAATGCCCAAAACATTACATTGATCATAAGTTTTTATCGCGTCACTACTACAAGCAACACATCTTTGAGCATCAATGTACATTTGCCAATTGTCTATTCATCACGAACTCAAAAGCATGGCATCTCACTGTATGCGTGAACACTTGACCTGTAAGCACCTCGATTGTGCCCACGGAAGTCATGTATTCGATGATTGTGCAAGTCTGGCTCAACACGAACGAGATCATCACGCCACCAAACCGTAGCAACCACAGACTCTCGAGAGTGATCACTTCTCACTGCACAACACGTTCAACACTCGTTCCAATTGTTTGTTCAATTCACAATTCAATTCTCAATTATATGCATTCAGTAAAATACATTTCGATTCAACAACCAAAAACAACTTTCCTTAATTGTGCTCACTTTTGCTGCATTTGTTCGGAATGTTTCTAGACATGTCACTAAAGGAGATGTTTGTTCCTTCAAAGCCGCGATTCTGCATCTGATGACGATTAGAAGATTGTGCTGAAAGGATGAAAGGGTTCTTCTCAAAAGGACAATGGCTGTTTCATATTGAACATATCGTCATTGTTGCATTCAAGAATTGTGAAACACAACTTCACGGAATTCTCAGGAAATTGTTTCAATTGGATCGACTCTAAACAAGAACTGATCGACGACTCGAGAGGCAACAACTTTTCCGTCTAAAAACTATTTTCACTCGGTGGGGGTGGAAATGGTTGCACTTTCAGTTGTATTTTTTGCTGTACTGACAAAACTGTGACAGTTTAACTGTCTGCTCTGTTGATTTCTCCTTTCGGCCCCTTTCTCGTGTTTCACCATTTCTCGTCTCAACAGATTGCACTTGTTCCTAGATCAATTCAAGCACTGAAGAACAACTGAAGCGTCAACTGCTCGCTCAGGTTGATGAACGATTTGGATTTATTCGTGAAAAGGTGAACCAACTTCGAAACCAATTCTGTTGTGGTGGTCAGTCTCGATCTGCTCGTTCTGTCCAAATGCAATTGTCTGATGATCCACCAGTGGAGACAGTCCAATTGGATCAGTGGCTGAAAGAACAAGCTGCTCTGGTGGAGTCGAGTGGTGATGTTGCGTGCACTTCAAATGGCCGTAAACGCAAGTCATCATCCACTTGTGGAACTGTCACAAGCAAACGACAAAAGACTGGCACTGTCAATGATGGACCAGACAAGCATCAATGCAAGTCAGCAGGATGTGACAAATCATTTGTTTTGAAAACTGATTTGGCTCGACACGAACTCATCCATCTGGGCGTCAAGCCTTTCTCGTGCAATTGGCCCAACTGTCGCTATTCTTCCACTAGAAAGGATCATGTCGTCGTACATGTCCGTACCCAGCATTTCAAGTTGCCTAAACTACAGAAAGACCAAACACGACTCAACATTGTGGACAATCGCAATCCTGAAGATTACGTTAGACTGGATAACCAACTGCTGGAACGTCTGCTCGAGTGAGATGTTTGCAGATTGATTTGTTTCAATTTGGCTCAATTTCACATTTGCTTTTGTATTTCTAAACATTTAAAATAAATTTGTAATTCTTTCTTTCTGCAATGTGTAATTCAATTTTTTTTATTGTACTTTGTGTAATCAAAGTCAAAATTGAACTCGAATCATGACTACAAAATTAGGGATCCGGCAGAAAGAAAGTAAATTTCATTGACGTCAAATGTACATTTAACATTGGTTGTCCACAAAGCTATTGAACAAGAGAAATAGTTGGATTGTGTCTTATGATTTGAGCATTTTGTTTTCTTACCACACAGTATTTTTTATTAACTGATTTATTTTATTGATCACCCATGATCACTCCAGGCAGTATGTATCCTTATGTGACATGAGAATCAATCACACAAAAGCACTTTCCCCTAGACAATAACTTGAGTGACCCTCTGCTCAGAATTCTTTGATCAATCAATCACTAGATCTATCGATAGCAGAATGATCTCTCTTTTATCATTAGCTTTGATTATTGTTTCATTATCTGATTTCGAATTAGTTTAAGACGATGATTCGATTCGTCACCACTTGACGTTTGGTTGTTTGGTTACGGTCAAGAAGTTGTTTTTATTACGACTTCTTTATATGAAATTTTTGCATGAACATTTGATTTGTGAGTTGACGATTGTAATTGAAGACCACTGGAGAAGTTACCATCTTTCTCATTGTGCAAGTGATTCGTAAGATTGTGTTCTCTTGATTGCTCACTAGATTGTTCATTAACATTTGGACAACTTCAGTAGCATAACCATTCACCTCAATTGTACAAATTATAACACACAAATTCACAACAATCCAAACTAATGTCAAACCAAATCAAAACAACCAATGTTGATTGAAAGTAAGTTTAATTACAAAATATTGAGTACATTGAGAAAGTGGAAAACAAAACATGAAACCGTTCAAATATTAATCGAAAATGTCAATATTATGTTTTCGCAAGTGTGCAAATCGATTGTACAAATGTTGCTCAACTTCATGTTGCACTCTCTGTATGCTTTGAGTTTTGTCACGAATTGCAAGTTCAAACTCGACCAAATTGGGAAAAATCACCGAAAAGACACGAGTCAATTCATCTGCAGTGATGTGCTGATCTATTCGGTCATAGATTGTGCCAACAATTGAACAAGTCACCACAGAAGTAATCGAAATGAGTTCATCATCTTGTGCAGCTTGTTTCAACTGGGCAAAGTCAATTCCGACTATGACAAGCTCAAGTTCAGCCAAGTGAGTCAGCTTGCCAAGATCGCGTATCACAGTTGGTGTCAAAACAAGGCCAAATGGGTAGTGCTGAGAAATGATGATGATTATTACTTTAGTTACTGAAACAATGTCACTTACACAAAACTTCAAATTGAGATGCTTCAACGATGTTTGACAGTGCTCAGTGAGATAGTGCACCACCAATGGCCCATCAATGTGTCCATTTCGAAAGTGAATTCGCAAATGAGTGACATTGACCAACCAGTGCGGATTGATGTTGTGCCACTGACGAACGAGATGAAAGGTCAAGTCTGCTCCAAAGTGGACACAAACACACCATGGCCCAAGCTGAGACACCAGTCCGTGGTGAGCATCAACATGCTCATTCCATCCTCGAGTGTCTATTGAGAAGTGCTCCAATTTGGACAGAGTTAAAGGTGAGAGGCGTGGTAGAGCTGAAACAAACGGTCCTTCAAGGTCGAGTTGTTTGAGTGATGCCAACGAATTGATGTACGCCACAAAGTCACAAACTCGAGCTTTTCCTGTATTCAAAAAAAGTTGTGGTCATCATTCAAAAAACCAAGAAAATATATTTACCAAAACAATTAATAGACAGTTGCTCAATGTTGGGAAAGAGTCTGAGAAGTGATCGCAAACAGCAAACAGGTGTCATTCTACTCAAAAGCAGCTGTACAAAATGCTTCTTCGAGTGGCCAAATGCAAAGAATCTACTCTCAAAGTCCGAATAATATGCAGGTGATTGCACAAGCAAACACTTTTTGTGTGCGCAGTAGTATTCGATGAGTGCTCGCCACCGAGTGGACACCAGTCGCAGACGAATCAACTGCACCACATCATCGTCTAATTGCAATTTGACCAAAATGAGCAGCATCACTTCGTTGGGAAGATGATTGATCGGTCCGCCATCGGTGGGATTCGATTTTATGCGTCCAAAAGAGGAGGTGACTGATGATTCCATTCTTTTGCGATTCATTTTGAACAGACCACCAAATGAGGAGACGAGTGAGCGCACTGACCATTTGATGGCTTTCATAGCAATGGCTAGTTTGGAGTTGGTGTCCATTTTGGAGCCGAATCTTAAAATGCAAACAGAAATGTGATGAACAAAACGAACAAGGAGACAAACTCGGGACTGAATCTGAACAAGACAAAACTGTCTAGCCACAGATCAGTGTCGACAAAACAATCACAGCTGACTAACAAACACATTCACGTACGACATGTCAAGTTTACTGATAAAGTATTGAGTAAATAGATGACAATGACATTGAGTATCAAACAGATAGTAAATTATCATTGATAATATGACTGACTTGTGCATCTATTTAAGCGAGAAGTTGACGCTTCAGTCGTTCACAGTACACTTCGAGACAGAACTGAGCATCAATCCAAAATAGGATGAGACGAGGCATAGTGAAACACGATAAGTGAGTGAGGAGAAATTGAAACCAACAGAACACAGACAAGCAAATGGTCAATTTCAAAATAAAATGAAACAAAAACGAAAACATTGCCTTCAAATATACTCAATTGCTCAATTCAAATTGTGTTTTGAGTCGATGGAAATCAAAGTGCTCAAACCCTAGAAGACAATCCAACTATTTTGATGGATTGTCTGATTCATTAGCTTTGTAGACAACCAATGGTCACAGTCAAAATTCAAAGAAACCAAAGTTTGATGCAAAAAAATTTGACGAAAGACAAACAGCCCACAATGGACCAGTCTCAATTCCTAACCAAACACCAAACCAAACACACACTCAAGACATATCTATCGAATGGACAATCGAACCATCATTTTACTGATTAGGATGAAGAACTAAGTGAATCCCAATCACAAGCAACAGATGAATCAACCGAATAAGTTCCATGCCAATCGATCAATCTGTCAGTAATTTCCTTTATTATTTCTTTAATTAATAATTTCTCTTACAGTACAACGTCTATCATATGATATGATTACAATCGAGTTCTATTTGGACATTTTGGTTTCGAAATAAAAAGTAAAATTCGAAATAAAGTTGGTAAAATGCGTTGCTCTCTAAATGCATCTAATTGACATGCACAAATTGATTTTATTGAACAACCTGTACAATTTTCAATGAAATTGGAGAATATACTGTTCTAATTGCTCAAAGCATCAAATCCCGAGTATAAAAACCGCCGCCAATTGCACACAAATGGATTTTATTGAACATCCTTGTCAATTTTCAATGAAATTGGAGAATATACTGTTCTAATTGCTCAAAGCATCAAATCCCGAGTATAAAAACAGCCGCCAATTGGACACAAATTGATTTTATTGAACAACCTGTACAATTTTCAATGAAATTGGAGAATATACTGTTCTAATTGCTCAAAGCATCAAATCCCGAGTATAAAAACCGCCGCCAATTGTGCCCAAATTGATTTTATTGAACAACCTGTACAATTTTCAATGAAATTGGAGAATATACTGTTCTAATTGCTCAAAGCATCAAATCCCGAGTATAAAAACCGCCGCCAATTGTGCCCAAATTGATTTTATTGAACAACCTGTACAATTTTCAATGAAATTGGAGAATATACTGTTCTAATTGCTCAAAGCATCAAATCCCGAGTATAAAAACAGCCGCCAATTGAGCACAAATTGATTTTATTGAACAACCTGTACAATTTTCAATGAAATTGGAGAATATACTGTTCTAATTGCTCAAAGCATCAAATCCCGAGTATAAAAACAGCCGCCAATTGTGCCCAAATTGATTTTATTGAACAACCTGTACAATTTTCAATGAAATTGGAGAATATACTGTTCTAATTGCTCAAAGCATCAAATCCCGAGTATAAAAACCGCCGCCAATTGTGCACAAATTGATTTTATTGAACAACCTGTACAATTTTCAATGAAATTGGAGAATATACTGTTCTAATTGCTCAAAGCATCAAATCCCGAGTATAAAAACCGCCGCCAATTGTGCACAAATTGATTTTATTGAACAACCTGTACAATTTTCAATGAAATTGGAGAATATACTGTTCTAATTGCTCAAAGCATCAAATCCCGAGTATAAAAACCGCCGCCAATTGTGCACAAATTGATTTTATTGAACAACCTGTACAATTTTCAATGAAATTGGAGAATATACTGTTCTAATTGCTCAAAGCATCAAATCCCGAGTATAAAAACCGCCGCCAATTGTGCACAAATTGATTTTATTGAACAACCTGTACAATTTTCAATGAAATTGGAGAATATACTGTTCTAATTGCTCAAAGCATCAAATCCCGAGTATAAAAACCGCCGCCAATTGTGCACAAATTGATTTTATTGAACAACCTGTACAATTTTCAATGAAATTGGAGAATATACTGTTCTAATTGCTCAAAGCATCAAATCCCGAGTATAAAAACCGCCGCCAATTGTGCACAAATTGATTTTTATTGAACAACCTGTACAATTTTCAATGAAATTGGAGAATATACTGTTCTAATTGCTCAAAGCATCAAATCCCGAGTATAAAAACCGCCGCCAATTGTGCCCAAATTGATTTTATTGAACAACCTGTACAATTTTCAATGAAATTGGAGAATATACTGTTCTAATTGCTCAAAGCATCAAATCCCGAGTATAAAAACCGCCGCCAATTGTGCACAAATTGATTTTATTGAACAACCTGTACAATTTTCAATGAAATTGGAGAATATACTGTTCTAATTGCTCAAAGCATCAAATCTCGAGTATAAAAACAGCCGCCAATTGTGCAGTGCAGAAGGTGACGTCTCATCGAGGTAGTGACAATTCGTTCCGGATCATACGAATAAAGTTTGTCGCACTCGTTGCACTTTGAAAACGGTTGAACAATTCCATTCACTTGCACCAACTGAAAGTGACTCCAAACATCACTCGACGTTCCAATGCCCGTGTTTGCGAAGTACTGCACACTCGGGTCCATATGATCCACCAACTGTAAAGTATAGCCAAATTAATAATAATTCAATAAAATAAGCAATAAATACTTTTTGAATTAATTTGTAATAATCGCGTTCATGTAGACGTCGTTTTGAGGGTGTTTCATCGATTGTATCTTGTGATTTTCTTTTTGTAGCCTTTTTTGAAATGTTTGGATTTGAAAAACTGAAAGATACCGGATTGCCAATTGGACTGAATGATGAAGTTTTCGGGGTTTGTTGGATTTGATTGTATGATTTACGAATAGTGAGTGGTGTACGTTTAGAATGGAACGTTAATTGGCTAACATTGAACGAACTTGAAGCAGATGATTGGTTTCTCACGGAATTGAAATTTGACGATTGGTTGGAAAGTGGCATTCGTTTTGGTGCATTTACTGGAGATGATCGTTTGGTTGGAGAAGGGTAAAAATTCACATTTTCTTGATCAAATTCACACAGATTTGATTGATCAAAGTCAATTGAGTTATTAAAAGTGTCAGGACACATATATGAATCATTATAATCAATCACACCCTTGCTTGAACGAACAATGCTTTCAATCTCTGCATCGCTGTCAAACTCACAATCATTTGACATTTCCATTGTAGAGCCGTAAAATATAGACCAATCGAGCTGAGTTGAGTTGACAATAATCGATGTAGTAACAATTTGGATCGTAGTGATTGGCAGAATTGGCAAACAAATACAACCTGTTATTGACAATCACACAGCAAGTAAGTCACACAAGTGGAAAGTAGCCCGTAAAATCAACATGCGAGCAACATCAACTGCCATATAGAGCTACTGTACCGTTGAGTGGCTCGAGTGGCAACCAATCAGAATGCATGCAAGTGTCACTGTGTTTGAGTTCAATGGGCCGCTCATAGACAGGGTCAGACTGACACAAATTGATTGGACTATCTAATGTAACACTCAAAATCAGAAACAAATTACCAAACAAAATCTCAAAAATTAATTATCGTTTGATTTAGTTCGACATATTTCCAGTTGAATGTTGAAATAAGTGAATATAAAACATTTATTTACGATCAAATACAAATAATTAGGCTTTCTGTTATTGGTACCTGTTAACATGTCTTAAAAAGAAATAAACAAAGAAATAGCGACTGTTTGTCAGATAAGTGAAATTACAGTGGCAAATAAATTATATAATAATTTGATGGTGATTTGTGAATACAACTAGGCAGACCACACTAACCACCAAAGTCCTGCTCGGATATGCTGTTACGGCTCTGGCTGCTTATGAGGCTAATTTTCATATGATATTCTGAATACGTGTTTGAACTAAATGAGTTGCGATGCAGTGGCGCATTGAAATTGCAGATGTACGAGAATCTAGCTGCGTTTTATATTAAAAGTTTGGTTATTATTATATTGAACTTCTTTGTACATTTTTTGTACTTTGAACTATATTGTACTTCTTTGAAACAGTTCTTTCACCAGGCAAATGCCAACAGTTTAAGTGTCTTAATCTGAATGAGCAAATTTTGGTTTATCTGTGCAAAGTTACTTGTAATACAATAAGTTGTCAACTTGTATTTTGTTTTGTTGTCTTACAATTTCTGACAGTTCTTATTTGTGTATTTGTGTAACAAGCACCTGTCTGTAGGTAAAATATTTGTGAAAACCAAAACTATGAAGAGAAACTATGAAAACTTATTACACGATTGAGAAATGTCGTGTGAGTGCTATTCTAAAACTTGTTGAATATATTGAAGTTCAGACGAACTAATTTGACAGGCTGCACAACAACTCAATCATCTCTCAAATCAATCTCAACATTATCATCAACAACTCGAAGGGAGAAGTTAGTGACTAACTGTTAGTCAATATCACGATTGGTAACTAATTTGCCAGGAAACCGTATACTACCGTAAAGTGAAGTTAATAGTAAGCAGTACAATTACTAACAAACAACCTTTTCAGGTGTAATTCAGGACACTCGTTAATGACAACACAAGGTGTATTCTGCTACTTGATAATATTGCCTGACTATCAGTGATAAAGAAGAATTTGGCAAAATGTTGCACTTCAATCTTTGACACCATTCAACTCTCATGATATACGATCTCTTTTGCCTATTTGATCCTTTAACAGCCATCCAACCAACGATTAATAATTGATTATAGTAATGTGAATCAGCTAATGCTAAATATATCTTTAGTTGAATTTCAAGGCACAACTTACAACGACAATCACCACCACGATGTACTTGTTATAATTTCCTTGCACTAGAAACATTACTCAAGGCGAGATGAGATCCAACAAGTCACTCAATCACGAGAATGTCTTTATTGCTAGTTTCAATGAAACAAAATGCGATCAACATAATTAGCTTTCCACAATGTATTTTTCAACTCAACTTTACTACTTTTGGTTGGCGAATTGGTAATGTCTACTAATGGTTCTGCAGGGCGATTGGGACGAACTGCAGTATTGAACAAATTTGAAGCTGGTGACGATGATGAATTGTTGTCAACTCGAAAGACTGAAGATGGCTTATGATGCAATGGTGAAGAATGCAATGCAGGCTGAAAGGACGATGGAATTAAATTAGATTGTGTTCCAGTTTGAGTCAAACTCGACTGTTGAGACAACGAAAAGGACTGTGATCTTATTTTGTGTTTGTGCTGAAGATGAGTTTGCAATTCAATGCTACTCTTGAATTTGTCGTTGCAACCTATTACTGGACAGCTATCTTTGGCACTGGCTTGATTTGACTCGTTGAGAGTATTTGTGGACAGAAACCCTGAGTCATTCAAAGTGCTTTGTGTATGAGTTCGTGTTTCATCAAGTAAACTTTGATCATAATTCATAGAGAAACCAACAGTTGATTGAAAGTTCTCGTCATCATTTGCAATTTGATTAATTTCATTTTGAAGCAAAGTGTGTTTCGAGGCAGCGAGTCGAGATGATCGTCTTGATCCTGTTCGATTGATCGCAAAAATGCCAAAACACGATGGAGTTGGCTGCAGGTTCTCGTCGTCACTTTCGCGAAGATCATTAAGTTGAGCAGAAACTAAACGAGATTTTTGATGGACTGCTGTATTACGCTTACGTGTAATGGAATCAAACGGCAATGGTGGAGGAATCGGACGAGGTATCTCGTCTCTGCTAGCTAAATTATTCGATGGTTTACTCAATGACATTGAAGTTTGTCTGCGAGTGCTGTATCTAGCTGTTTGATCTAAAGTGGTCAAATTACTTGTGAGTGTAGATGCTGTTTTGTCATTCAGTGCAATGCATGCTTGATTCAATGGTTGAATGACTTGTTCAGTCTCTTGGTCACTTCCGAGTGTGCTCGTACTAGTGTTCAATTGGGCATCACTTCCAGACGAAGTTACACTCGTGTTGAGATCGCTCTCCGAAGTGCTGTCATTCAATTTGACACGCGCCCGAGATTTAGTTAGAATCGATCTGCTTCAACTTCGAGAAGTTCGAGTGTTGATTGCTTTGGCTCGACTATTTGATGCAGGCACAATGGTGGTTGTCAACTTAGTGTGCTTACTTTTTAGTTTGATTCGATTTGATTGACTCGATTTTGTACGTGGGATCTTCAAGGTCATCCCAGTTATCATCCCAATCGGTCCAGTCCACATCATCCTCTGGATCAACATCCAAGTCTTCGTCATAGTCACAATCGTCCTCATCAGACTCCAACTCAACGTCATAATCCTCATCCTCCTCCTCGTCATCATCCTCAAAGTCATCCTCAAACCAGTTGTCAATCTCTTCATTATTATCTTCTTCTATTTCCTGTTTTGACTTTAATTTCATTCGGACAAATTTATCAGACAAACGGATCGTTTTTCGCAGGGATCGATCAGTTCGAAGTAAGTCTAACATTTCCTGACAACTTCTTGTCAAGTTGTACCGAATTGACATTATCATTTTTACTGTCGCTAGCTTCATTCTACTTTTGTTCTTTGACCAGAAATAATTGATTTCCGAAAATAGTCGTTCACACGTGGCATTTGTCCCCGGCAAAGCCATCGCATATCGGACTAATTTCTTCAACTCGTCCAGTCCCTCAACATGTTCCAACACTTGAGTCCATCGTTTGGTAGCCGGAACAGAACGTCTCTTGTCACCTGATGCAATGACCCATTGGTGAGAGTTGAGTTCAACATAACTGCTCACTTTTTCAATTTCATTATTAATCTTTTCACAGTCCAGTTGATGGTGCGGGTTCTGTTCGTGATAGAAATTGATCGATTGAACCACTTGGTCTACAGCAATGGTGCTCTTCAAATTTGTCCACGACAAAGTTTGGAGCGGAATTGTCCACTGAGACCAGTCAGTCATGTATTTATGCAATTTGCCGTAGAACTTCTTGGCCCGATTTCGCAAACTGTCAATTCGACTGGTCTCCCATTGGTGGAAATTCATATATTCAAGTGCAGAAAGTGGAAGTTCACTTGCTTTCTCTTTGTCAATACAAATTTGCTTCAAATCATTAAACTTGCCAATCGAAGTGACCAAAACAACTTCTTTGCCTTCAATCTCCTCAACTGTCTTATGGAAGACTGAAGCTATCTGACGAAGTGTCAACAACCAGGGAAGATGGTCATTGTTCGAGTAAAAAGCCTTCAGCTCCTTCACCTTTTTGTTGCTCTTTTTGTGAATTTTGATTCCTGAGAAGTACAAATTGAGTGCTGACCATTTGTCGATTATGACTGTCAATGCTGGAAGAAGGCTGAGCCAACGTGTATGGCTGAATGATTTTGGCAGCTCTTCTTTTGTGTCCAGTGCGTTGCAAATATCGAGGAAGACAGACGAGTTGACATTCTCACGCTTGAAGTACGTGAATGTCTTACGTAGCATTTCCTGAATGTCTGTTCCTGAACCTTTGAGTGCATTTTGTATTGCATTATTGATAATGTGAGCAAGGCAGCCAATGCCGACAAGCTTCTTACCAAAGATGCGCAATAAGACACGGAAAATATTCTTCTTTCCGCCTCGCTTCACTCCACCAAAGTTGGTCGGCGCATTGTCAGCGCATATGGCGATGATCTTCTCCTTAGGAATGAGCCTGACAGCGTCCCTAATGTGCTTTGCGATAGTTTTGGCCTTTTCGCCCTTTGTCTCAACTATGTCCAGTATCCTATGCTGCAAACCTTTTCGTTCATCAAAGTAGGTTGCGAAGATTGGCAGCATTTTGATGTGCTTGTGATTGCTGCAATCGAAAGAAATCACCACATTTTGGGCATTCTCAATGTCGTCTCGAAGCATTTTCTCAGCGTGGTCACTGAAGACGACAGTGTTGATTGCTTCTGATTTCGTCGATGAGCATTGATAGTCAATGTTGCAACAATTCTTCATTAAGCCACTGAAGCAACGTTGAGATTTGAAGGATAAGCCATGGTTTGCTGTGTGATACGCATTTATTGCTGAAAAAAGGTAAGAAACAAATAATTTAATTGTCATAGAAATTGTGGTATATTTTATTAATGCAAAAACATATTGATATTAGGTTTTAGCAGTTCCTAGCAGTAATAGCTCAATAGCAAACAAACTTCTTATGTTACTCGATTCTAATGCTCAATTTGAACGCCATCGATTGCATCTCCAAATTGTGATCAAACTTGCTTGAAAATCAGTCCACGATGATATGTAGTTGGTTATTTTTATACGTGACCATTCGATTCCTGTTTGTCAACGTGACAATATCCGAGCAACCAAAAAATCAATTCATTTCAATCTTGACCGAGTGCAATCGCAATAGTGCAATAGAGTATACTCTCAATGTGTGCTAGATAGTTGTCTTGTTGTGTTTTGTTTGCTTTGTCTGTTGTATTGGTCGATTATGTGGTAACGATTCAAGGGCAGATTGTGTGATTTATGGCCCTGCAGTTTTAGTGTGAATTGGTGGCTAAACTCATAGTCCGAGACTCTCCACTGACCATAATGCACCGAATAATGTCCGATTGAGCGTGCAACAGTTTACTCATTCTCTTTCATTTCAGCATAGACATTCTCGCAGAACATGTCCTTACATTGGTCCTCATCCGTCGCACAAGCACATTGTCACTCTTGTTCTTGAATCTTCTCGAATCCACCTCGTCCTTGAAACGAACAGTCTAACGACATTCCTCGCACGTGTGCGCCAAATTCATCATTCAGCGAACTGTCATTCAGCAACCCACATCACGTGACTTGGCGTTTGCAAAATTATAATAAGATGAGCCATTACTGTAATGATTACAATACATCCACGCCGGGTGGTCCATACAAAGAGCAACAATTCTCAAATAAAATTGACCTAAGTGAGACAAAAACGTATTAATACTCATTAGAGACTCCACAACAAAAGAACTTACAAGTAAAAGGTAAGCCAAATAGCATTTAATGTTCAACTTCATTGAGCCATGACTGAATGATGTTCAATGAGCATTGTTCATATCCGTAGTGGAACTTGTCCATCGGGATGACAGTGATAGACAGAAACACTGGTCGGGCATTTGCTTCTAATGCCATGACTTCTAGTGACCAACCATTTGTGCAACATAATCGATCGACCAGTCTTTGTTGATACTTATCAATTGAATTTACTTTTGAATTCGCGTGACAAACACGATTGCCAACGAACATTCGCAACCTTAGTCACATTATGAAACAGTCAGCGCTCAGGATACATCAGCACTTTCAGGGATTCAACTCAATTGAACAATCCACAATCGCAGATAACATGTCAATCTGCCAAATCTAACAAAAATTCAACTAAAGAAGCACAATCATGGACCGATATCAGAAAGTGCATTTTGCAATTTTGCCATTTTGCCATTGTAAGGCATACCACAAAAGTATGTAATAGACAGCATCAGGTTTCAGATACTGAACACTGTTCAGTGAACAGAGGCACCGATTTGGGTGGAATCTTTTATTCGAATCGAATACGATAAAAAGTTGATGTTCAATGTCAATGTTTTATCAGTTAACTTACTTGTGAGTGAACTTTTTACAGTCAGCTGTGTCAATGTTTTGTCTTATCAACACAGATATATCTGTGGCTAGACAGTTTTGTTTTGTTCAGCTTCTGTGCCGGCATGCCGAGTTTGTCTCCTTGTTCATTTTGTTCACTCCACATCTTCTGTCTACATTTTAAGCCAAAATGGACACTAACTCCAAACTAGCCATTGCTATGAAAGCCATCAAATGGTCAGTGCGCTCACTCATCTCCTCATTTGGTGGTCTGTTCAAAATGAACCGCAAAAGAATTGAATCTTCAGTCACCTCCTCTTTTGGACGCATAAAATCGAATCCCACCGATGGCGGACCGATCAATTCTCAACCCAACAAAGTGATGCTGCTCATTTTGGTCAAATTGCAACTAGACGATGATGTGGTGCAGTTGATTCGTTTGCGGCTGGTGTCCACTCGGTGGCGAGCACTCATCGAATACTACTGCGCACACAAAAAGTGTTTGCTTGTGCAATCACCTGCATATTATTCTGACTTTGAGAGTACAGTAAAGTTCCGTTAATTCGAACATCCTCTAATTCGAATGCCTCCTTTAATTCGTAATTGGAAGCTAAAATTGGCTTTGTGCGTCTAATTCGCTACCTTCCACTATACAAATTATTCCGTTAATTCGAAAAAATTCTTATAAATCGAAATTCGAAATTTTGGCCTAATTCGAAGGAAAATCTTAATAAATATATGGAATTTAGTCAATAAAATTTTACAATTTGTGAACATTATAATTTTCTTATGAAAAACAAGTAAAACTGGTTGTATAATGACGACTGAATCTCCCAATTCACTTTTTTAGCAATGGCAACAAATGGGAATAGAGAATTTTTCTGAATTTTTATGCAATTTAAGTTAAACAGTTGAGTGAATGATATTATGAGGAAATTTTTGTCTTTTTTGGCACAGAATTGAGGAACGCATCGCTGTTATGAATTATGTAACCAAATTTGTTTGAAGTGATGTAGGAGGATTTAGGAAACATGACTAAGATGACCCATTATCAGGATTATTTACCAATCGGATTCACACAACCAAATCCCTCAATTGTTGGCCCTAAGTTTAATTGCTTAATCTTATTTTTAATTTTGGGTTTTGGATTTATTAGATTTGCAAAACAATTATGGGAGACAAATTCAATTGAAAATCTTAACTGAATTGGACAAGCTCAAAAAGGAAATTCGGAATCACCACGGTTCATAAATGCAGACATGATATCCACAAAATGAACTCATACTGTAGTCCGGTTGTTTGATTTTCTATAAATTCACTATAGTGAGGGAATTCAAACTTTTACAAGTCCTATCTGAGCCCGTAAACCGATACAAAACTTTTGCTATACCTGATGACAACTTTTGTCAGTAACAAGAAGTTTATAACCACTTGGCGGTTTGGCCAAACTTCTGAACTATCTCATAGTTAAATCTCGTAGTTAAAAAAAACTTTAATTAGGATTGTTTTTTATGTTTTTTAGTGGATATTAGTTATAATTCGTTGTTAGATTCTTTTTTGAGATATTTTTTTAACGTTTATAATATAACCATATTAAAAATAACAGCAAAAAAACAATAGTTCCTCTAATTCGTAATTCGAACTAAAATTTGTGATTGGTATCTCTGCAACTTCGAATTAACGGAACTTTACTGTAGATTCTTTGCATTTGGCCACTCGAAGAAGCATTTTGTACAGCTGCTTTTGAGTAGAATGACACCTGTTTGCTGTTTGCGATCACTTCTCAGACTCTTTCCCAACATTGAGCAACTGTCTATTAATTGTTTTGGTAAATATATTTTCGTGGTTTTTTTAATCATGACCACAACTTTTTTTAAATACAGGAAAAGCTCGAGTTTGTAACTTTGTGGTGTACATCAACTCGTAGGCATCACTCAAACAACTCGACCTTGAAGGACCGTTTGTTTCAGCTCTACCACTCCTCTCACCTTTAACTCTGTCCAAATTGGAGCACTTCTCAATAGACACTCGAGGATGGAATGAGCATGTTGATGCTCACCACGGACTGGTGTCTCAGCTTGGGCCATGGTGTGTTTGTGTCCACTTTGGAGCAGACTTGACCTTTCATCTCGTTCGTCAGTGGCACAACATCAATCCGCACTGGTTGGTCAATGTCACTCATTTGCGAATTCACTTTCGAAATGGACACATTGATGGGCCATTGGTGGTGCACTATCTCACTGAGCACTGTCAAACATCGTTGAAGCATCTCAATTTGAAGTTTTGTGTAAGTGACATTTTCGTATCAACTAAAGTAATAATCATCATCATTTTCAGCATCACCCATTTGGCCTTGTCTTGACACCAACTGTGATACGCGATCTTGGCAAACTGACTCACTTGGCTGAACTTGAGCTTGTCATAGTCGGAATTGACTTTGCCAAGTTGAAACAAGCTGCACAAGATGATGAACTCATTTCGCTTACTTCTGTGGTGACTTGCACAATTGTTGGCACAATCTATGACCGAATAGATCAGCACATCACTGCCCATGAATTGACTCGTGTCTTTTCGGTGTTTTTTCCCAATTTGGTCGAGTTTGAACTTGCAATTCGTGACAAAACTCAAAGCATACAGAGAGTGCAACATGAAGTTGAGCAACATTTGTACAGTCGATTTGCACACTTGCGCAAACATAATATTGACATTTTCGAGTAATATTTGAACGGTTTTGATTGACACAACTTTCGATGTACTCAATACTTTGTAATTAAACTTACTTTCAATCAACATTGGTTGATTTTGATTTGGTTTGACTTTGGTTTGGATTGTTGTGAATTTGTGTGTTAATTTGCATTGTGATTGTACTTTACAAATTGAATGACGAGGAATCGATTGGTGACATTCGCTTTGGTGTGCAAGTGTTGTAAATTGCATGAAAGTGAAGATAAGACGAGATTTCACGTTTGTTTACGAATCAAAAGTTGATCTGAAGCATCTCAAACAATAAATTGTGGATCGTTTGAATTGGAATTTGTTGTCCCTTAATAATTGAAAGATGAGGAATCGATTGGTGACAGTAGTTTTAATAAATAAGCAATGTTTGTTGCATGAAAATGGAGAAAAAATCAGTTTTAAATTTTCATGTTATAATGTTCAGAAAAAATTGCCCGACAATTCTATACAGTCACTTTGTTTTACATTCGTGAAAAGGATTTTAGGGTAAATATGATGAAGAGTTTCAATGAATTCGAAGATTTACTTTCTTTCTGCCGAATCACTCATTTTGCCATCATGATTACCGAATAATTTAACAAAACATTCGAGTTTAATTTTGACTTTGATTGCAACACAAAGTACAATAAATAATTTGAATTACACTTGGCATAAAGCAAGATTGTACAGTTTTATTTTAAATGTTAAGGATTACAAGAGCACAGGTGACATTGAGCCAAAATGGAGTAAATCAATGTGCAAACATCTCACTCGAGTCGACGTTCCAGCAGTTGGTTATCCACCTGAACGTAATCGTCTGGATTGCGATTGTCCTCAATGTTGAGTCGTGTCTGTTCTTTCACAAGTGCAGGTATCTTGAAATGCTTGACACGAACATGTGCAACGATATGACCCTTTCTCACAGCCGAATAGCGACAGTCGGGCCAAGTGCACGAGAAAGGCTTGACGCTCAGATGGATGAGTTCGTGTCGAGCCAAATCAGTTTTCAAAACAAATGATTTGTCACATCCTGCTGACTTGCATTGATGCTTGTCTGGTCCATCATTGACAGTGCCAGTCTTTTGTCGTTTGCTTGTGACAGTTCCACAAGTGGATGATGACTTGCGTTTACGGCCATTTGAAGTGCACGCAACATCACCACTCGACTCCACCAGAGCAGCTTGTTCCTTCTTCCACTCATCGAGTTGGACTGTCTCCACCGGTGGACCATGATGCATCAGACAATTGCATTTGGACAGAACGAGCAGATCGAGACTGACCACCACAACAGAATTGGTTTCGAAGATGACTCACCTTTTCACGAATAAATCCAAATCGTTCATCAACTTGAGCGAGCAGTTGAAGCTTCAGTTGTTCACAGTCCACTTGGAGACGTTCCTCGAATCGATCCAGGAACGAGTGAAATCGGGTGAGACGAGGCATGGTGAATCACGATAAAGGGACAGAAACAGATTTCGAGTTTTCAACAAACAAGTACTGGTCAACGAGTGACAACAACAACTGACTAACTTTTCCAAGCTATTATACTCTGTTTGTGTGGAAATTGTGGAACTTGCAGTTGTTATTTTTGCTGCAAAAATTTTGCAGCAGGACTGACAACTGTTGTGAGAAAACTGTCTGCTTCTGTTGGTTTCAATTTCTCCTCTCTCTTTAATCTCGTGTTTCACCATGCCTCTTCTCACCCATTTGAATGAAGTCTCCTTCCCGAACGAACCAATGGAGATTGCGCTGGATGAGTACACACAGGGACAAGGTGCCTTAGTGGAGTGGTCATCATTTTCCATCAATTACAGGCCCTAAACGCTAGTCAAACTTAAGTACCCATTGGGTACTACCCAATCTGGAACTTGCACAAACAAACGACAAACCACTCGTTCACCTACACTGTTAAAAATAGCATGCGCGCATAGGAGCATACTTAAAAAAATGATCGCACACGACCATGTCACATCTAACATGCTTCTCTAGGGTCATTTCTGACTAACGTGATCCTACAGGACCATGTCAATAATGTCGCATTTGTGTACACTTCTCTAGAATCATTTTAGTCAAAAGTGACCCTGTAGAATCATATTAATCAATACGAAACAATTCAATTTAATTCATATATATGAATTAATTTTAATATTAGTGATCATGCATGCATGGTTGATTGATGATATAGCATCAAAATGGCAATTTTAATGTAATAAATAATATTAATTATACATAAGTTCGATAATTATAAAATTCCAGTAATAAGAATATTAAAAGTGTTCAATACATCAACAAAGTCATTTACATGATAAAGGTCTTCATAGAGAACATAATTAGAATCGTGAATTTTTCGCAAAATTGGGAAAGATGACTAAAAGTTCAGACTTTTCAAATATAGACCCCTGGACATAAATGTGATTGTTAATCTGCCAGAACTCATTCGCTTCCACCCACAAATTTGAGGAACCAATTTGGCGAACAACACCTGTAAAATAAAATTTATAAATTGTTGTTTAAGTTGAGTTAGATAAAAATACGTTTGTTTAGCTTGAAAGGCCTTTCGCCACAAGAAAGAATACTGTGAGGCTGAGAATTTAGTTCGGATTGTGGAAATGTACTCAAAGATGGATCACTACTGAGATGATTATCGAACACAAACTTGCGCTTCGCATAAGCTTTTGCATCAAATGAAAGAACCATGTAGTATTGATGTCGAACAGCAAGTGATAAAGCCGGGTTGATATGATTGTTCATAACACGAGCCCACCGTTTGAAAAATGCGTGTTTGCGTTCGTAAGCAAGGGTAGAATAATTAATAAGAGGGCCAAATTTACGAATCATATGAGCATAATGAGTTATATTATGCAATTTGGGGGTTATTTTAAAGTCACTATTGATTTCTTTTATCAATTTGAGTACTAATTTTGCATTATTGTCCAACTCATCAACTTCTGTTTTGCTGATTGTGACTTTAAAACTGATAATGGCCACTCTCTTCATAGCAAGGTAAAGATGAAATATAGGATCTTATCTTGGATCAATGGGAAATTCTTTACAAAAATTTGTTGAAGTCTAATAAAGAGTTCAGTTCTCTGAAATACACTTATTAATAAAATTAATTAATAAAAACATAAAAAACAAACCTGAACTGCATCGCCTCCAATGCTGAACCCTTCTTTAATACTAGCAATGGTAAATTTGACATCGTAAAATTGATAACTGTTGATCATATTGACAATAGTATCCTTTGAAATGCGATAATTTTGAGCAATCTCAATCAGAATAAAGCTTATCAATCTGGGAAAGATTCCTTCACAGATATCATGGAGGATATCTAATGGACACAAGTCCCAAATTCCAGTAACAGAAGGTAACCAATGAAATAAAAATACACGCTTAAGTCCAAACTCGTTGACCGGCAAATTGATGCCCTTTGCTTTGTCGATTAGACTGTTGTAAGCTTCAATGTCCACAGATGAGCCAAGACATTGTTTGACCAAGTTGGGATTTTGAATGTCATCGTAAGTTGCGGCACAGATTCGACAACAAAAATAGATTCCGAAGTGGATTGGTGAACCAATCATTTGATAGTGTGCGAGATTGTCAGCCACAATTGAAGACAAAACACAAGGAATGTTCAACACCTTGCCGTTTGCTAAAGGCACATTGATTCCATTCAGTTCCAAGTCGAGTAAATCCATAAATAATCGTTCGAAAACATTATTGAGCACTTCACAATCGATTTCTTTATGATTTGCTATCAGCAACAAAAATCGATCGTTTCGTTTCATTCGATCTTTCAGTGGAAGGTTGGTGAAACAACAATAAACTGCCAAATATTTGTGTTCGTGTTTAGAAGCGCCAATTGGATTGACAATAACAAACTCATCGCTATAAATTTGAATTCGAAGTTTGCCTTTAATTCGACACCAACGGATATATCCACAAGTTAGTTCATTTGAATAGTCAGTAAATTCATAACGAAAATCTGGCGATTGCTCTCGCAATATTTCATTAACAAGTGATTTATTTTTGAGCACTAACTTGGCGATCTCCTTGATTGGCACATATTGATAAGTGAGATCTTCTAATAGAACAGATTCAGGTTCAATCACATTTCCAAAAGATTTTAAATATTCTTTTTGGAGGTATAAACTTGAAACAAATTGATCACAAACATTGATCATTTGTGGATAGTCGTCTTTGAATAATTCGGACACGAGTTTCATTGATGCACGATGAACGCCTTGAGCGATTCTCAAATAGACACTTTCAGGGACAACTTCCAACCAACGCAAGTCCAAATTTTGTTAAAAAAAATAAGCTTTTTCCTTTTGTTTCTCAAGTGAAAACATTTCAACTTTATGCAAAAAAGAAGAATTAGATTCTTTAGCATCATCCAAAAGTAAAAATTCATCAAAAAAAGAAATAATATCTTCTGTAGTAGCAACAAAGACTTCGTCATTATCGGTAGTAAAGTCATACTCTAGAGGTTGTTCAAAATTGAGTAAAGAATTTGGAAATTCGTCAAGAACAGGCGGAATTAAATCGTTATTTTCGTGAGTAACCACAATTTCATTTCCAAATCTAGTGAAAATAAATGATAACAACGTTGTTATGCTTAAATTAATTGAATTAAATAAATACCTCAAATTATCATATTCTTTTTTGTGTTTATTTTGAATATGAGAGCGAAAACTTGTTTGCTTTTTGCCAGACCACTCGCAACCTGGCATACAGCATTTGGCTTTATCCAGTGACGTCATCTTCCAAGATTTCTGATATGCCTCGATTTCTTTCAATTCATTATAAGTCTTCTCGAAGGGCGAATTCTCAAACATATTTCGCGATCGCTTTACACCAGAAGATGACATGGCCATAGATGTATTTTTGATTAACAATAAACAATAAAAGAGAATGGCCACGTGATAAATAAAGTCGTCAGACGAGATTACTCTTAATGATGAATTAAAAGACAAAACAAATCAGATTCGTAAATTAGAAAATCAACAAAAATAGACAAAACATTGAAGACCGTAACAAGCGCGAGACAAGTCACATGTGCGTGCGGAGAATGACATCAAAATGGACTAGCAGTACAGCCTAAGTAAGCGTAGATGTTTATGTGGTTGGACTTGTGCGCATGCGTATCGTTTGTACTTTAAGATTATTCTCAACCACTACCTTTGAATAGTAAGCTTATTCTACCGAACAGACGGCTAACAAGCACATTGTAAGCACATGTTCAATTCAGAAGTGTTCCTCCTCTTTGCGCCAAATTGATAATCTACAATTTTAATCTGCCAATTTCAGTTTGTTCGCTTGTTTATCTGATCTTGTTTTAATCATGAGTGATTTCATTAGTAATCCACTGGCTGCTTTGTCCAGAGCATTTGGTCCACAGTTTGGTTCTTATTTTTTGGGTAATCTTCTTTAGTTGTTTCGATTTTTTTAATTTTCATATATATTTTTAGAAAACAATTACGAAACGATTGAAGAATTTATTTTCAATGACGTAAATAAAGAAAAGTTTTATTTTCATTTTAACGATGTTGACATTATTATTTGTCTTGGTTTTATTCAAAAGATTGAGAATTACTATAAGTCAAAATATCGTGCTCGAGAAAATATTTTAAATGCAGAGCCATTGCCTATAGATGAAAATTCTGATTTTATTTCTTCAAAGCAATCTTTTAGTCCTCTGACGATTGAAACTATGGATACTAACGAGGAATTTACTTTGCCACCTTCTCCTGATATTTTGTCTCCAAATTTGACTAGAAATAACTCTGTTGGTCCGCTTTTTGCTCACTCTCCTACTGCCGACAAATATGATAATATCAGTGACAACAATTTGCTAGATGACTCAACTAACCAAATCGAGACTTTAAACTCCAAATCAAGTTCAAAGAATATGCATTCCATAAAGGAGAATCATAATTGCCACTTTATTGTAAACGGAAGATTTGATATAAGTCTTTTTAGATTTCCTGAATTTGGTGCGGATTTTCAAAGACTGAACAAAGAAATGACTGAAAATGAACTACTTGCTATTGACTATTCCTCTTTGAGTACCATCTTTAGAGGTGTTTGTCAAAAAAATCCGACCTATTTTCTTTGCCCCATACCTCGAAATACCACCCACTTCAGACGTTAGTTTACTTTGCACCGAATTTTACAAGAAATTTCCTCTCGTTCAAAAGAATTTTGGAACCATAAAAAAACTCTGGAATGCCTAAGAATATGGAAAAGATGCAGTTTATTTCCGTATGTACATATTACTTTCATTTAACTATGATCTAACAAAGTTGTTTTTAGGACTTTTTGTTTCAAAAGTTTGTCAACGCTCGAAAAGGACGAACTGAATCAATGAAAAATGGCGAATCTCATATTTACAAGTACAAGAAAGTATTTCTCAAAGCTCAAAATAAGGTGGTTGATTATGAAGAACTTAGAAAAGAAAAGATATCAAAGAAGAAAAGTGGTAAGCAACATTCGGGCAGAATTTCATTGAAACAACAATTGGCTTCAACTTTACGTGAATTAGAAGAGACAAGACTTTCGTCTGAAATTGAGAAAAAAACTCTTTTGGAAGAGATCGAACGGCTCAATACAAGAATCGCTCAAAATTCACAATCTCGTCATAATCATCAACTTCTCGAAAACAGTAATTTAGTTTCTCTAGTTGAAGAACCCGAAGGCCAGGAAGTCGAAGAATGGCGAACTGCAGCAAAAAAGAATCCGGAACATGTTTTGCCGAACCAGACTGTGAAGAGACCAGCAGAGCCAAATATAATCGAACAAATACGAAAAAGCTCAAGAGCCCGCAAAATTAAGACAAAAGATTAATTATTTTTATATTTATTTATTTTGTAATACTGACACTAATTATTTATTTTTTAATAAAGTACAATTACTATAATAAATGGTTCTAAGTAATCAAAATGAGCAGACAATTAATGCATTTATTAATGATTGTACAGGGTCATTTCTCTGTAAAAATGATCCTACAAGTGCAGTTTTATGATCGTGCAGCGTCATAACTGAATGACCGCACAGGACCATTAAACGAGAAAATGCTCCTGTGCGATGACTGTTTTCATATGAGTGTACTACTGATTGTGAAACGCACTTTGAGAACAGTCGTACAGGGGAATATAAAACAATTTTCACTTTGCCAATTTGCCATTTTGAATTATTGATCTATCTTTTTAAACTTTTTACAGCTTCTTTGCTTTACTATAATTACAAAATGGCAAATCAAATTGACCAATGTCAATTGAATCAAAACATTTATGGATTTCTCAAATATTTGTTCCATTTGACCAATCTGCTTGTTGTCGATTGTGTACTGCTAAGTATTGCAGATGTGTTCGAACGATCGTGCTTGCCACATCACTGGGATTTGTGTCTCTGGTTTATTTGGACATTCGTGCAAAACAAAATTTGGTTTGCAAAAAGTTGGTTTGAACTTTTTAGTACAAAGGGATTTAACTGTTCATTCGAAATGATGTTCAGACATTTGAGTTGATGACGGCACTGAAAGATTGTTTGTGGTGCACATGACGATCAATGTGCCAATGAGGGCATATTTGATTGTGCTCATTGTACATGTTGAGGGTGTTTGTGTACTATTCTGTGCTGTCTATGTTACTCAACAGATTGTGACTATATTTGCACTTCATTACGCAATGGCTAACTTTCAAAAGAAAGTTTGCATCTCAGGGAAGGCAATGTTCAATTGTTGGAATGTGATTGATGATGTGAATGATTTTGTGAAGAATTGATTGAATTCGTACAATAGCACATTGTTCAACTGAACCCAAGAATAGTCTCATTTGATGTTAAGTCATATCCAGTGTGGGCCAATAGGGTGCATTCACTCGTGAGTTCAATAGCTTCCTCTAGCGCAACTATTTCTGCTATTCTTGCCAAATCTTTTGGTCATTCAACCTCAATTCACTAGCTCTATAATGACCGATACAAATCACATTTTCCGCATTTACGATTTTGTGTGTCCGTTCAATCGGACACTGGTCATGTCACCAAACGGTGGCTTGCAATTCAAAGAACTCGTAGATAATCAAGTGACTGAAGAATGGTCATGGGACCAGTTGAAATTCGTTTACGTGAAAAATAACGGAAAGATAAAGTTGGAGAAAAAGTTAGGCCTTGTGCGCAAGATAAAGTTACAAGATGGAAGTGCAGATGAGGAAACCAGATTTATCAACGCCCTTCGAAGCACAGTTCAGGCTGAGCGGTCGAATTTGGCCTTTCCAGGCACAAAAATCGCTTTCCGAATCAGAGCTTGAATGTACTCTGATTTATTATTCCTTCTCGAAGATCTCAAATGAATTCTTCTTTTGGTGAACGCAACTTTTTGAGATATATTTGTTTTGTCTAATTTTTAATAAATTTGTTTATATTAATTAATAAAAAACATTTCTATATGTAATTTGGTTTGTCTTTAGTTTGGATTGTTGTGAATTTGTGTGTTAATTTGTATTGTGATTGTACTTGACTAATTGAATGACGAGGAATCGATTGGTGACATTCGTCTTGATGTGCAAGTGTTGTAAATTGCAAGAAAGTGAAGATACGCTTGAAATGCTTGACACGAACATGTGCAACGATATGACCCTTTCTAACAGCCGAATAGCGACAACCGGGCCAATTGCACGCGAAAGGCTTTATGCCCAGATGGATGAGTTCGTGTCGAGCCAAATCAGTTTTCAAAACAAATGATTTGTCACATCCTGCTGACTTGCATTGATGCTTGTCTGGTCCATCATTGACAGTGCCAGTCTTGTGTCGTTTGCTTGTGACAGTTCCACAAGTGGACGATGACTTGCGTTTACGGCCATTTGAAGTGCACGCAACATCTCCACTCGACTCCACCAGAGCAGCTTGTTCCTTCTTCCACTCATCGAGTTGGACTGTCTCCACTGGTGGATCATCAGACAATTGCATTTGGACAGAACGAGCAGATCGAGACTGACCACCACAACAGAATTGGTCTCGAAGTTGGCTCACCTTTTCACGAATAAATCCAAATCGTTCATCAACCTGAGCGAGGAGTTGACGCTTCAGTTGTTCGCAGTCCACTTCGAGTCGTTCTTCAAATCGATCAAGGAACGAATGCAATAAGATGAGACGAGGCATAGTGAAACACGGAAAAGGACAGAAATTAATTTCGAGTCTTCAACAAACGAGAACTGGACCGGACGCCTAGCGCGTTGCGGTTTATTTCAACTCTAAGTTTTTAATAAAATTTATTGAGATCTAACAACTGACTAACTTTTCCATCTGAACGCTATTTTACTAGGTTTGTGTGGAAATAGTGAAACTTGCAGTTATTATTTTTGCAGCATGACTGAGAAAACTGTCTGCTTCTGTTGGTTTCAATTTCTCCTCTCATTAATCTCGTGTTTCACCATGCCTCGTCTCACCCATTTGAATAAAATCTCTTTTCCGGACGAATCAATGGAAATGACGCTGGATTGAACGAGCAGGAATTAATGCCAATCGTACTAATTTGAAAATTGCCACGAAGCTCCACTTCCTTTTACGTTTGAATACGAAACACCTCGCACACTCGACCGATCATTTGTCTTGTTTCTGTACTCAATATTTCAATATATACTCTTTATCATTAAACTTTATAAATGAAAGGTTTTGGGCTTGAACTTTGAGTTTGTTCAGTTTGGTTTGATTTGTAAATCGTGAAACACTTGGGACTAGAGGTGAACAAATTGTTTAGTTTGTGATCATGGTTTGACACTATATTCTCGTGGTGGAATTAGGAATATTAGTGAAAGTTCGATCAAAATTAGGTCAGATTTACCTTATGCTAAATCGATCCCAAGATTCGGGAGACATTTGCGCCAATATCGATATATCGTTTGTGAGTTCCCACTAATTTGCATTGAACTTTTATGTATTATCTTTAACTTGACTATTTTGCTAAGGGAAAAGACAATTACTGACAATCGTGAATTGAAACAGTCGATTGAGCATGTGTTGAATGTGTTGTGCTGTGAGATGTGACAATTGTGGTGATCAAGTTGTTTCTTCTCTCGACATCGATCGTTGCATGATGATCCACCTGAACAGAATGATTCACTACAAGAATGGTTGAACGAACAAAGTGCTGAAGAAAAATCGAAATGAAAGCAAACATTCGTTCAATGATTAATTGGAATTACTCGTGACAAACAAAAGATTGTGCTTTATTATGTCATATTTTAATTGAAATAATATGCATTGAAAGAACATGAATGAAATTGAGTCATATTTGAGTAGTGTCCTCACTCGAGTCGTCGTTCCAACAGTTCGTGATCCACCCGAATGTAGTCTTCTGGATTGCGATTGTCCGCAATGTTGAGACGTGTCTGGTCTTTCTGCAGTTTAGGCAACTTGAAATGCTGCATGCGAACATGTTGAACCACATTGCCTCTTGTCACAGCACAATAGCGACAATCGGGCCAAGTGCACGAGAATGGCTTGATGCCGGTATGGATGCGTTCGTGTTGAGCTAAATTCCAATCGTCAGAAAATGATTTGCCACATCCTGCTGACTTGCACAGATACTTGCTCGATCCATCAGAAGTGACAGTTTTGTGTCGTTTGTTGTTGACAGATGTATTTGAGGATTTGCGTTTACGGCCAGTTGAAGTGGACGAAACAAGTCTCGCACTGTCACTCGACTCCATCATGGCACGTTGTTCCTGCTTGTACTGATCCAGTTGGACTGTCTCCACTGGTGGATCATCGAAAAGAGTGACGCGAGCAGTGAGCACTCGATCACCACCAAATCGACTTCGTAGTTCTGTCACCACAGTTCGCAGAACACCAAATTGTTCATCTACTTGGGCGAGCAGTTGGCGCTTCACTCGTTCACAGTCCACTTCGAGACATTCCTCGAACCGATCCAGGAACGAGTGCACGAGGGTGAGACGAGGCATGGTCAAACACGAGAAAGGGAGAGAAAAGGAGAAATCAACAGAGCAGACAGTTAAACTGTCACAGTTTTGTCTGTCCTGCAAAAATACCTACTGCAAGTGCAACTATTTCCAACAAAACAGAGTGAAAATAGTTTTTAGACGGAAAAGTTAGTTAGTTGTTGTTGTCACTCGTTGAGTACTCGTTTATATCTACTCGAAATTCACTTCTGTCCATTTTTCGTGTTTCACCATTCCTGGACCGATTCAAGGAACGTCTCGAAGTGAACTGCGAACAACTGAAACGTAAACTCATCGCTCAAGTGGATTTTTCTTGACTCACTCATTTAGATGTGATCGAAACTTGACGACTTTAATTTGAAAATGCTACATTGTCCAATGGAGTCAATGATCGACCAATGAACACACACCTCCCTGTCCACATTCGGTCCTCCACCATGCCAAATCAAGTAATACTCAACCAGAGAATCCTTTTCGAGCACATTCAATTGCGCAGAACTTTGATCACTGAGAGTCAAAATCCAACTCGATCCATTTGGCTGCTTTTGAATCTTATCAATTTCCGCTCCATTTAATGAAAGCTTCAGAGACGAAGATTTTCTAAATCGATTCGAAAGTTTAATTTTGTTTCCATCAAGAATACGAAATTCGACTTCACCAAAATTATTCTTGATTTCTAAATCGTCGATTGCGTTTTCAATTTGAACGATAAAGAATGCTGACAAAATCAAAACAATTAAAAATGTTTTAAACATTTTAATAAAATTAAATCATATCAATTACATATGTAACATTCAATATTGAAAGACACAGATGTTAATCGAATCAGGAAATAAAATAATAAAATATAGTAAGTAAACTTGATAGATTTTATAATTTCCAAATCCAAACTCTCCTTTACAAGCCAAAGTTGAGTGCGAATTTTAAGTTTAATGTCTTGCAGTCTGCAGTCTACAGAAATGAATGTGATACTTAATAATTACCTTAACCCTTTAACGCCCAGAACGTTATTTTTGTTGGGATTTTTTCTACTCGATTATTAGGCCAAATAAAAAATCTAATTTCAAGGTTTTGGTCAAAAAGTGTATGGAAGTCGAGATAATCGACATTTATCATCTGTGCCATAAATGTCCCGGCGGGCGTCTAGCCCACCTAGGTGAACTGCTAACAACTTAAGCAATAGAGTTGTGCGCATGCGCCCTACATTTGTTTTGGTTTTGCTTCGCACATCTCTAGTGGGCTAGACGCCTGCTGGGACATTTATGGCACAGATGGTTATCTCGTCCTATCTCATTTGTTTGTGAACATAATACATACTTGTTCGGGTGCATTTTGTTCATTGAAACATGGACTACACTTTTAAAAAATCCACACTATCAATAAAATTATCCCTGGTGATTGTGAACGAGTTGTTGTGAAGTCTATTTTTGCAAAACCATTTATTTTTGAAAAAACTCGACTTTACTTGAAATTACTGGCTTTTTCTCAAAATTATGTCGATTTTGATGACATTTTCTTTGTGATTATTGTTAAGCATGAAACAATGAACAATTTAAGCTATTAATACAACTATAAAAGTATAAAGATGTAAAAGTTCTATACCTCCAAACATCTGTGCCATAAATGTCCCGGCGGGCGTTAAAGGGTTAATCGATTTTCCATTGGACTTCACTTTGTTAACGAGTAACAAATCAAGAAACGCCTCACCAGGTTGTCCATCAATGCATACAAAGTTTTGTGTTTCAAAGTTCTGCTACTTGCAATCCAATGTATGAAAATGCACTTTAAGTGTATAAAAATGTTCAGAAGGACACGGGCAACATTACTGAATTCAAAAATCTCGATGATCCGCAGTAGTAAGACCGCATTTGGATTGAAATGGTCAAATTCTTGAATGATTCAATTTAGTTTTGTGTTTCAAAGTTCTGCTACATGCAATCCAATGTATGAACATGCATTTAAATTATATGGAAATGTTCAGAAGGACATTTGCAACATTACTGAATTCAAAAATCTCGATGATCCGCAGTAGTAAGACCGCATTTGGATTGAAATGGTCAAATTCTTGAACGATTCAATTTAGTTTTGTGTTTCAAAGTTCGAACAACTTTTGACATATCTACAGGTGGGATATGCATATTGTGTCAATATTCAAATTAATTGAACACAAATGATCGGTCGAGTGTGCGAGGTGTTTCGTATTCAAACGTAAAAGGAAGTGGAGCTTCGTGGCAATATTCAAATTAATACGATTGGTATTAATTCCTGCTCGTTCAATCCGATTCATTGATAATTGATGACCACTCGACTCCACCACGGCACCTTGTCCCTGCCTGTACTCATCCAGCGTCATTTCCATTGATTCGTCCGGAAAGGAGACTTCACTGTTCATAAATAAGCCTCTGGTATACCTTAATATGTGTATATTAAGCTCTGCTATACAGCTATTAATGTATTAGTTGATGAAATACACGATACAATGTATTTGAATTTGCAGTGAAGCTGACTTTCAGGTGGCAAATACATGTATTAATGTATAATAACTCAAATACATACATAAGTGTATTTTTGACTTTTCAGTGAAAATGAATCGTAGATGGCATATACATGCATTTATGTATAATAACTCAAATACATACATAAGTGTATTTTTGACTTTTCAGTGAAAATGAATTGTAGATGGCATATACATGCATTTATGTATATTAACTCAAATACATACATAAATGTAAATCTAGCATTAGCAGAATTTTGTAAACTATACACCAATGCATTGCAACCAATTGGTATAAAACTTAACTCAAATCAATAAATATAAACTTAAAGATTTTATTTAGTATATACTATATTAGATTATATTAAAATCTTTTCACCAATCCATCGAATTAAATAGTACTTAATGTTGCCTCTGTTGAGACTTATATCTTTCTTATTTTTACACAATTCAGGTCGATTTTCGTGTATCTTAGTTCTTGTTGCATCTTTCATTACTTTGATTTCTTTTTCACTCCATCCATATTCGAAAATAAAGTCCTTGTGTAGAAAGTCCTTCCATTCGTCCAGCCACAAAACAGGTAAGCAAACTGTACAATCTTCACAAATATTCAAGCGAGGCATTGCACCAATAGCATTGGCTTCGGCATTTTTCTCACCCTTACGAATGCTATACAAATTGCCAACACATACTTTCTCGCCAGATTCTCTTGTTACATACCTCTCAGGACTGAACCATATCTGCTCATTGCGATTAGGGCTTTTGATCAAGATGTTTTTGTTTAATTCAAATGGCATATTCGCATTAGCATCATCTTTAGAAACTTTTTCGACTTCGGGGTCAAATTCGTCTACAGGCCACGGATTTAAAGGTTTACTTGATCGGTCGAAAAGTTTGAAATTTTTGTAATCGATATTGTGTAAATATTCCGCTTTGTTTTCCAAAGTTCTTGTTAAAAGTGTTTTTTCTATTGTCTTGGTGTTGTTTATTCGCCTTGATTGTTCTTTGTGTTCTTGATGCTTAAGCTCATATCTGAGCACTATGTACAAAAATAATGGACCAAACAATCGAATTTGCTGAGCATAATGCAGAATGTGGTGTAACTTGCAGCGAATAGGGGTACCAGTTAGTGTTGTAATTCTTTTAACAATTTTTGGTGCTAGTATCTCCATTTGTTTCAGATCATTCTCATCTAATTCTCTGGCGAATGAATAAAGAATAAATTTTTTGATGTCACAATAGAGTGTAAAGCCATTTTCGCCACTTCCAGGATTTTGATGTTCTTTTTCGTCCTTCAAAATACTTTTTAAGAGTCTGTTGAAACTAATAGGTTTTTCCTTCCACCTCACTTCACCACCATTATGCTGATTCGGAACTTTTACTTCGTGTAGAATAGCTTCCATCTTCATAAACAACTCCAATTTCTATGAATAAATTAATATATAGCAATTACAGAATAATAAATGCTAATTACCTGTACAGCATTAGCTTCCATAGTAAAAGTGTCGGCTGCTTTCAAAGTCACCAATGGTCGACATTCGTAGTAGTTGAATTCTCGAAATTTATTCTCAATATACTTTTGAAAGACCAATCTCGAGTCTCCACCCAATTCAATCGAAATTGCATTCAAAAAGAGCTTGAAAAAATCCGGAAGTATTCCTTCGAGGATATCGTGACAGCCATCAAAAGGAAATGCATTTGTGATACATATCTTTGTTGCAAGTCGTAGATCGTTCGTTATTAGATATGAAGGTTTAAATAGACCAATTGCTTGGTTATCTTTATCGCGACTATCCAAATCGCTAAAGTCATCGGAAGTCAGAAGCCTGCTCACGTCAGTTGACTGCATCGATTTGTGTTTCTTTCTATATCTTCTTCTCGACATTCCAATGGAATTTTATTCCACACGTAAGAACAAGAAATATCGTGAACATTTGAAGGAGTGAATTCATCTTTGTACTCGTTTTCCCTAACTTTTTTGTATTCTTCTTTTACTTCAGGGCATGCACACAATCCAGGCAATCCACAACCGCGACAGAACATAGCCTGAACCGTAAAGCATTCTCTATATCCGGCTTGTTCATATGATGATAAATTGTCACCAAGTGTTGTACTCATCGTTACTGTGTAGACGACGCCATCTACTTCAATCCCATTTGTCGCCAATTTGATCAGTTCATCTCGGATCGGTTTGTAGAGTGTTCTAAGGTTTGTTGCAGAATTCTTGCTCTTTTTTATCAACTCCATGTTATTTCTGCTTATAATTAAGAGAGTGTCAATGTCGATAATCTTGGTCCTGAAGTTGTACGGCAGGTTTGGGAAAGTAACATATAAAAAAGACAGTTTGGTTTCTCTGCTTTTTTCGCCAATACTTTGATTTGATTTCTTTGTTTGTGCATCGTCAAAGTAAAACTCAACTAGAAGATCATAATTAGCCAAACGTTCATCAAATACAGAACCATCATCAATGCTTTTGTATACCTAAAAATTATTAAGTTAATAAATTATTAATTAATTTCAGTTTCTATACTTTAATTGGTTGGGATTCTTCCTGTGATCCTTGATGTTCGCGAGATGTGGATTCCCTCTTCTTTCTTCTGTCGTCTAGTAACTTTCTTAGAGATTTATTTTTTTAGCATAACTTTGCATAATTGTTCTAATGATACGCGCCAATACTCCACCTCATTTTCTTTACTAATTTTGAGTGTTCCCCGAACTTTCTTCAATTGATATTTTCCTGTTGATAGTTGTATGAATCTCTTGCTTAAGTAGCAATTAGGACTTTTTGCAATTTTTCTTTGCACAGGTATTAACGTGTTTTTGAAATATGAAGGCTCCATTTCACCTCGACTAAGCGCTTGCACAACATCATTTAATATTTCAGTGTGCAAGCTTTTGATTGCATTTTGCTTTTTGTAGCAGAGCTTCTTCATAAGTGCATCGAATTTCATAAATTTCTGTTTAAACATAAAGGTGACACATTACACATACAGTTTGTTAACTAAACACTTTAGTAAGTAAATACCTGAATCCACTTATCACGTATATATTGCTTAATAAAAGAATCTCTTTTATTCTTTTCTTCTTCTGGTGGTTCTTGAACATGTTCAACATCTTCATCGTCGTCGTCGTCGTCATCATCGTTGTGTTCCTCTAGGTTTGGTTCAGAATCAGAATCTTCCTCGTTATCCCCGTTGTTTAGAATGTCGCCATCTTCATGTTGCTCAATGGCATCAACATTATGGTCATTGTTCATGTCAACACGCTCCATTTCTTCATATTCGTCGATATCTATATCCATGTTGTTATAATTACGGTCAAAGTCAGTGTCGTTGTTGTTCTCACCATGAACATCGATTATCTGATCAGGTCTAACATATTCCCAAGTTTCGGTTTGTTTTATATACCAATCTTTTTCTTTTGATACACTTAAAGCAAAATAAATCTTAGAATAAGACCACAGAAAACATTTATATAACTTACGGGATATGGCAGCAAACTTCAAGATGATATGATTCGATGTGTAGCCGTAATTGCCTCAGTGACACAAACTTAAAATCACAATCATTATAACCGCATTTAATATCGCCATAATCAATTTTAGTCCATGCTTCTCCGTGTTTTCGTTTTCCCTCAAGAGCAGAATTTGATTTTGCGGTTGAAATTTTCTTAAATTCTTTAAATATTTTCTTCCAGTATGGATGCACTTCATACCCTTTGTTCGGCTGCTTAGGTATTGCCCGATCTTTTATACCCTTCCACTTCTTGTAATTTTCGATTTCAATCATTTTGGTCGGTAATATATAGCCTCAATATTGACACAAAGCACAAATACAGCATAAATTGCGATATATCTGAGAGTGTATAATAAAAAACAACGTGCAAAGCCGGCAGCCACTTGTTGAGAGTGTTGACTGTTGAGCTGTTGTGTGTGAGCTGAGCTCAGTGCTGCCATCTACTCAGCAAAGGACCCGCATGGCGCACTACACATGTGGTGCGGTAGCGGTACCATTGCTGCGGCAGCGCAATCAATATATTCACATGTGATTGCTGCTTCGTGCCCTACAGTTGTCTTTGTGCCTTTTTATTATGTATCATAATGAGTTCCAACAAATCCCATTCCAGCGGCAGAGTCCTTAGAGGTAACCCTAAACCAAATAAACCTCACACGCCTCTGTATGATATACCGAAAGGCAAACGCAACATCAGTGAGAAATTGGAACATCAAAAAGTCGAAAAAGCTAGAACCAATGTGGCCACAAAAAGCAAAAAAACCACCAAACCAACAAAATCAAGTAAGTGTTTTTGTTGTTATATTCCATTACAGCTTGTTTTCCCATTACAGAGACAAAAGAAAAAGACGATGATAGCAGCTGCGATGAAGAAGCCTCCAAACGCCAAAAGCCAAGTAATTATTCTTTGTTTATTATAATTCACTCTACAGTTGCTTCTGATTGTAGATGGCAAAAACATAAGAACAACCAAAGCCAACAAGAACGACAATTCCGCAAAGCAAACAGGGAAATCACGTAAACTTTATTGTTTATTATACGTATTTCATTTACAGCTTGTTTTTTTACACTAGAACAAAACCAACACTACACTAAGCTAAACAAGCAACCCCGTATTAGCACCATTAGTAATTTCTTTATCTATAATTAGACAGAAATTTATTTTTTTTTGTCAATAGGTGTGACTGATCAGTCGATTGACATTGGAGATGATGGTTTGATGGAGCCAACGTTTAAACTTGATGGCGTACTTACTCGCGATTATGTAAAGAATGTGTCCGAGCAAGTCAGTAAAATTAACCCTCCATCATGTATGGAAATCTTGACTGAAATGGCAAACCAAGTGGCAACGCCATTAACGCATAACCCAAATATAGAAAAACTAATGCACACTCCTACAACATCATCAGGTGTCAAACGCAAGTTGCAACCAAGCAATATATCTTCTAGTGAAACTAGTGATTCAGAAGAAGAAAAAGAAGGAGGAATTGGCTTCGCTTTTCCCACTGAACATCAATTTACAGCTGATGCTAGTGCTGGTTGTCTAAATGATCAACAAGTCGACCTGCAAACAATTTCAACTGTCAGCAACACCGATGGTTGCAAAACTATGATCGAAGTGTCAACAGAAATCACAAAAACAAGACCAGCGGCAACTAAAGTTGAAAAATTCATGCTAAAATCTTTTTTGCCTAGTTCCATAAACTGCATTTCTGGACTCTATGAATTGGGGATAAAAACTGCCCAGACTTACTCAAGCTACAGAAAATATAACGTAGACTTTATGAAGACACTGAATCTGTACCCACGAGAAGCTGTCATGTACAGACAAAAACTTAACCGACCTGTCCAAGTACAAACTGACCCAAAGAAAAAGCCAACAAAACCCCCAAGAAAAGTCAAGTTTGGTTTTCTGCCTCTAATAGCCTATCATATCGTGAACATAGTCAAGTACATTGTGGTATTTCCAAACAAACGTATGGAGGGTTTATCTCGTCTTAGCAAAAGTGAAAGAAAAAGCAATATGATCTGGAATTGGCCAGAATGGGCAAATGGGAAATACAATAATAAAAGCAATCGTTACGATACGAAAAAGTATACTCTTACCTCCATAGAACATGGACTGTTTGTTGCAGCAGTGAGGGTCGTTTGGTTTGTGACTAAAGGGTTAAATTGCGAAGATTTTATAGCTTCACGAGAAACATTCAATATTTTGGCACCTAAGCTGTTGGATCGTTTTGAATTTATTAACCGCGAATACCAGTACCTCATGTATGTCATGCTAGATGAAAAAGAAAAACCAGGATCGAGAACCGACGAAGATAATAGAAGGGTGGAAGGTGCCGGATCAGGGGTATACCTTTCAACATTGATAACAGTAAGTAAACAATTACAACGTTAACGTTGTGTAAAAAACTAGTTTTTAATTAAACTTTTTTCAGGACCGTTTAGCTGAAAAAATGTACAATCGCTATCGAGTCATCAAACCAAATGAAACGGCTGAAGTCACCAAGCCAAGTGAAAACACGATAGTTCAGAACAAACAAAACAAGAAAAGTGCCAGAAAAGAAAAACGCGACCGAAATAGAGATGGAATAGCAGCATACGAGGGTATAAAGAAGCCAATTGCAATTGACCTCAGTCCACCAGAAGGTCTATTTGATTATGTGATGGAAAACGTCGCTGATGGACAAAGTGATACCGAACAATCAAGTAAATATTTTGTTTGTTATAATCCAAAATTTTACAGCTTGCTTTTCACCGTACAGACAATAAAGGGCAAAATGACGATGAAAGCGACGAAGAGGATGACACCGAACAATCAAGTAAATGTTGCATGTTATTGTCCAAAGTTTTACAGCTTGCTTTTCACCCTGCAGACAACCAAGAACATTATGACGAACGCCGGCGCCATTGTGAGGACGAAGAACACCGAGAGAAGGAGTATGGTCAGCAACCTTTGAAGGCATCTTCATCAGTAAATTCGCATCTTCCCCTTGCAAGTGTTCAAGTTCCACAAACAACTACAATTACGAAGGATCAATATACGGGACTTATGGATGCCATGGCTAAGTTAGACAAGTTGGGGCCTCTACTTGAAAAATTAGAAAGATTGGGCAATTTGTAGATCTACACGTCAATTAGTAGAACAAGGATAGACTTTTTTTGTGTCGTTTTGAATTTTTTTAATTGCTATAAATTTTTTTAATTGCTAAAAATTAATTGCATATACATTTATTCGTGTATAACTCAAATACAGATATATGTATTTCTAAGTGCAATATATGCATCCATATATTTGACCGGTTGCAATACACGCATTTGTGTATTGCTCTACTAGGGCTTGAGGTATTGTATCGTAATAGATATACACACATACATGTATTGTAACAAGCAATACACGCATTCATGTACTTGACGCGTCAAATACACGCTATAGCATATTGTTATTTATGTACAGTGTTTATTCAAATGAGTGAGACGAGGCATGGTAAAACACGAGATTAATGAGAGAGGAAATTGAAACCAACAGAAGCAGACAGTTTTCTCAGTCCTGCTGCAACAGGCCTCCCACCAATGAGCTGAGAAAATTGCATGTTGCCCACAAAAGCCATCTAAATTTTTCCATATATGACGTTACTCTGGTACACCTGGTACAATATATCGCATTAGGGCGCTGCCGCCCCCTGCCCACAGTTTGCTTGGTCTACAACCGCAACTAATCAGCTGCTTACTCAACAAAACCGACATTATACTTTCCAAAAATAGACATTTTCGATAAATAAACGATTCCCAGCCCACAATTTAGATGTTCCAATACCTAATTATCCCAAATTCAGTCTAAAAAATCGGCCCCACGATTAAAGGGAAATTATTTTGGCCTCACTGAACTTTGCATACTGGTGGCCTAGTGGTCAAGGCGTTTGCTTTGCAAGCGTAATGTCACAGGTTCGATTCCCGGTTACGGAATATTTTTTTGAATTACTTTGAGGTTTTTTGAGTTGAAATACTTATATAATTGATATTTAAGCAATTTTGGAATGTTTTCCAATGCAATTCATTATTATTTTCACATTTGTGTCTCAATTTGTAAGTACATCAAAGGTAAGATACAATTCGAATAAAAGTCACCAAAACTAAACTAATTTGAACAATTTTATGTTTTTAACTTAATTTGAAGTAGTTTTGATCATTTCTAGTCTAAAAGAAATTAAAAATAAACCGAAAAAATGTTCCATAACCGGGAGTCGAACCTGGACATTACGCTTGCAAAGCAAACGCCTTGACCACTAGGCCACCGGTATGGAAAGTTCAGTGAGGCCAAAATAATTTCCCTTTAATCGTGGGGCCGATTTTTTTGACTGAATTTGGGATAATTAGGTACTGGGACACTCAAATTAGGGGTTCGTGATCACATATTTACCCGAAAAGCATTTTCTGATAGATTTAATGAGCATTTGTTGAGCAACCAGAAGCTTGACATTGTCAGTTGCATTGGTGCTGGGGCGGCAGCGCCCAAATGCGATATATTGTACCAGGTGTACCAGAGTAACGTCATATATGGAAAAATTTAGATGGCTTTTGTGGGCAACATGCAATTTTCTCAGCTCATAGGTGGGAGGCCTGTGCTGCAAAAACAACAACTGCAAGTTTCACTATTTCCACACAAACAGAGTAAAATAACCCAGCTCGGAAAGCCTATGTTGTCGGACTATTGTCAAATTGGCAATAGTCTGAAAACAACTGAATAAACCTTGCTAAACAGTTGTTTTTGGACAATTGTCAATCTGGCAATTATTGAACTATTAATAATTTATTGCCAGCAAAACGGTTGTTAAACAATTGACAAAAAATCAGTATTTTAACAGTAGTCAGTCGACAACTGTCATTAGTAGAGTACACTTGTGCCAGCAAATCTGATAGTCGCGAATCACACCATGCGAAATGCGCATGCTCATTCACGCGTTGTCGAGTGTTTTTATTTGGCACACAATCGCACGCGGCTGATGTGCAGTCGAGTTGACGCTTGCAGACACGTGCGAATTCACAGACGACAACGCTCGTTAATGATTCTGCCAGATTGAGTTGTTTACATCTGATTTTTCATTAAGTGAAATCGCATTGCTACCAGAATGTCTACAGAACTTGAGCGCTATTTGGCCAAAAAGAAATACCGAGGAATTTTTGGACCGGTTGATCGAACAGGGCCAAAGAAGTATTCAGTTCATTGTTCTGTTTGTGATATCCACTTAAAGTGCCCTCGAATCTGCAACATCAAGAAGCATTCAGCCTCTCATCAAGATTATCTGTCAGTTACACCTGTTGATGGTTTGTCAGCAAAGAAAGTGTATCAACGCAATGAACTGATCTCACTTTATCCATTTCTTCGACCACTGGGCTCACTAGTGCAGTGTATTTACTGTCCCGACAAGTTCAATATCACCGGTGATACCACCAAGATTAGTGATCACAGTGGGTGTCGTCGTCATAAAGTTAGCAAACAAAAGTGCCTTTTAGGTGGGGAAGAGGAGTATGCCTTCAAGATTCGAATGGACATAATTAAGCTACTCGTGAACCTCAACCCGAAACTTCTAGCAATCACGACAGAGGAGGATGATGTAGAGGGAAACACTCTCAACCTTCTTTACTGCATTCCTTGCCGTAGGAGTTTTAATCCTAAGAATCCGGACAATTACGAGTCCGATGTCGATGATCATTTTAAGTCACGTTTACATTCGAATTGTCTTGAATTTCTCGCTGAACGTGAGAAGCATATTTCTGCTATGGAGGATTTGACACCGAATAGCAAAACCCATGCCAAAAAGTACAATTTGGATGGAACAAGACGGTTGTTGTCTCCATTTCCTATGAAAATCCACCCTAGAATTATCAGTGACGAAAGCTGTGATATTGCACTTCAGGCTTTGATGCAAATCGATAAAGCTGCGATTCGAAGTTGCAAAACCTACTGCAAGGACATTATCGATGCACGAATCGGGCGACCAATCTCGGCTACAACACTGTGGAAGCGAGCTATCCCAAAAGCACTAAAGGGTAAATGTTTTATTTATTTTGACTTGTTTATTTGATTTGACAATTTATTTATTGTTTATTCTTTTAGATGATTACGTTGCCAAGAATAAGGCACTTGAAACACGTGACTTGTGGATAATGGTCGACGAGACCAAAAATAAGAACACACACGACAGCCAGAGTGTCACTTCGGTTTTCTTTGGTTCATTGGATGAACAACACATTAGTCACGGTTACCATGTAGAAACCACCGACAAAGCACCGAATGCTGAGGAAGTGAAGGCGATGATCGACAAGGCACTCGTCAAGGCATTCCCCGACGGAAACATTCCAAAAGAGCGCATTCGTGTCTTCATTTCTGATAGTGCCCAAACGATGAAGAAAGTTGGTCGACTTCTCGAAGCACAATTTCCCAATTTAATTGCCATTACCTGTGTAACACATGGTCTCCACCTTGTGTGTGATGTAATCAGGAAAGAGTTCAAGGACGTTGATAAATTTGTGGCTTTGATGAAACGCGTCATGGTCAACTCGTACGCTAACAAAGTGTCTTTTCGAGCGGCTTCAAATTTGGATCCAACTGAGAAAGCAATGACAGTCGAGATTGATGAACTTGCAGCCAAATGCTCACATTTGCCCGCAGGCTTTCTTGAAGATCCTACCCATCCTGACTATGACGAATATTTGTTCGACGATGACGATGCCATCAACTATGCTATCCGATTCGGAATCTGTTGTTTGACCGATGAAAGCCTAATGCCAGATGGAATTGCACCCGAAGATGGTCGTCCACTCCCACCTCATCCTGTGCTCTCACGATTTGGGACTTGGCTTAGAGCTGTTTGTTTTTACTTTCACTATTGGAACAGGTCGGTCAACTTTGTGAAAGACTTGAAGGTAAACACAAAGGACAAAGAAGAAAAGTCATATATTGGTCAACTGAAGAAGCTAATCCGTGAGAAAGAACAAAAGATCAGAAATGAAATTAACATTATCTTTAGGAAATTTTCTCTGCTTTTGGTGTATATTTGTGAGCTCGAAAAGGACGATGAAGACGCTGAAGTGGCCAATCTGACAGTCGAGAAGGCACGTGTTTACATCGAAGCAGCAGCAGCAGACGAAACAGAAAGAAATGGACCTGCTCATAAAGCTGCCGCCAAATTCAAATATGTGTTCGACAAGAACACCGGTCTGAAGGAACTGTTGAATCAGGTCAGAAAGGACAAGAACGATGCTCTCTCATTTAGTCCAATCACATCGATGAAAGTAGAGCGTTTCTTTTCTCGACTTCGAAAAGAAATGTCGAATGACAAGCCATACCGAAACAGCAACAACTACGAAGCTGTCATTCTGTTCAAGACAAATTTGGCTAAACGCCGTGTTGGTCCTAAGGTTTGTGTTTAGACATTTCTTATTTGTTAATGAAGGTTACTTTTGGACAAGCAAATGGCAGATCTACAGCAGCTATATCTTCTACTCGATATTAGATTTTCTAATCAAAATTAATTTAAAATCAACTTTATAATTATTCTTTTTGTGGGTGCTTAAGACTGTTTGTTACTAACTTTTTTAATATTTGATTATTTTATGAATTTTAGAAAAGTGCTGTTCGAAGGCAGCTTAATCTCGAGTTTTCCAAAGTTAAGACGAAAACAAAAACCAAATATGTCCCCAATCGTAGGAAGAAAGAAGACAAACGAGAATTGAATGGTTTGAATGGTGGTGAAGGCGGAAGAGGAGGAGGAGGAGGAGAAACTACATTAGTTACGAATAACTCAAACGAAGTATGTGACGGTGATCGAATAGAATTGAGGTTGAGTGACCAAGAATATGTTGATGTACAGGAAATGGAGAACGACACTTGGAAGAATGGAAACGGCGAAAATGATTTGACTGAATGCGACAAGATGGCTTTCAATGATGTTGAAGAGAATGACAAATCAGCATTTGTTCATTCAACCACTAACAAATTTGATCTTTCTCCAATTCAACACGTGAATCAGAATCGAAACAAGACTCTCAACTTGCAAACGAATCTAAAACGAAAGCTTGATATTTCTTTGGATTCTGGGTTTTCTGGTTCGTTTAATGTGTCAAACTTAGACAATACTGCAACTCAATCACCAATGCAACATTCGGAACATGAACATGATTTAAGTTCTATTATTTTTGATTGTCCTGATGATAGTTTTAAAAGTAGCGAAGTTAAACCGAAAAAGAGGAAACGAAACCAAAAGCAAACGTCTACTCCAATTACTGTTCGTCGTTCATCTCGGATAGCTTCAGTTCGATTGTTCAGCAGTGAAAAGTCTGTGAATTATTAATACTTCCAAAATGAGCTTAATGATTAATCTGGCATTTAAACTGGCGTTTCTGTTTCACCGATTACTTTATTTAGATTTAATTTAATAAAATCAAACACTTGCAATTAGACTTTTATCACTGATAAATTATCAGTATTAATCATTTGACTCCCTATTTCCCCCAATTGTATGTTAGAATTCATATGACCAACTCTCAAACACCCCGGCCTATTGGCGAATGACCACGACCTACCAACTGAGGACACAAAAAAGTTCAATACTCAAGTAGATTTGTCGCCTAATTATACAATCCTGGCGAGAAACAAAATAGATTATGCTCAAACAAAGCCATACTTGATTGAATTCTGATTTATTGGATATAGGATATCTGTTTGGGGATAACTAATTGCACAGCAGTGCGGCACACGAAAGATGCGAAACAACAAATATATGAAAAGGCTCGAAGGCGAAATAACAACTTGAAAGAAATGGCAAACGCGGTGCATTCTGCTGAAACCATGCTTCGTGGTGGTTCACTTCGCAACTGCAAGCCATCGTCTGTCCGCTTATGCTCGATTTGAATGTTGGAGAAGAGTTAGGTCAGTTAGGTCAGTTTCGTTTCATAGATTGACAGCATCGTCTCCGATCACGCCCATGTCATCAAGTTCTTCGTCACATTTGTGGCATTCGCTCACATCTTCCTCTGTCTGCATCGTCTCCATTTGGCCATTACCCGACAAGATCAGTAAATAACCGATAAGATCTGGAACCTCATCTTTGATGATGTAATAATATCAGACGATTCAATTGGAACATATTCCTGGTCTGTAATTGTCTTTCATTCGCGTCAAACTCTTAACAACGTGATGTAACGGACGCGCGCTATAGCACCGAGTTGTGCTGTCGCGTCTCGTTAGGCTGTCGCGCGTAGACAAGTGAGTCGTGCTTGAGCAGGCGCAGTGCGCGCGGTGTGATTCTCGACTAGCAGATTTGCTGGCATAAGTGTACTCTATCCATGAGTCTCCTGTGCAGTTGTCCACTGTAAAAGCAATCGATTTGGTGATTAAGCCCAAAACTTTCAAAGCCACTCAAAGTCAAACGAGTCAAATTGTTCAAATATTTCCAAATGCCGAATCGATTCGAGTTTTAAGTAGGAAAATAATTAAAGACACTCGATAATGTTAAAATAATGGACTAATAAAGATTTTCACTATGTTTCTGTTAATGTCAACATCTCTCACAACTAGCTCCAAGTGCCCTGTGCATGCCAGCACGAATTCGATATCTAGTGTTGAGCATCCGTGCTTTCCTCCCAAACTGGTGATACATTTCCCTGGTAAAATAACTTGCATCATCAGCTTTACTCGATTCGTACTCGTCAAAGAGCTGCTCAAATTGGTCATGCTCTGCCACGATTGCACTCGATGGACACAGACCAGCCAAACTGTCACATATCGAATTGGCAAATTGTAATTACAGATAAGTTAAGTTGAGTGATGCGGTCACATAGGAATCGGTCATAAGCTGGTCCACATGTGGTTTGTCTGCAAAATGATGCAAAAATGCTTAGCAAAGTAGATTTCTAGAAAATCACATCAAACCTTTCACTTTGCTGTACAAATCATCGACGATTCGGATTGCTTGTTCTGCTTTAATTGTAGAAATGTTTGAATTAACAAAAGCTTCAACTTTTCGAAGTTGCATTTGGTCTTCGCCTGAAGGTTGGTAATACTCTTGGGCGGAAACGTACACCGCCTTCAACTAGTCCAAATAAGCTTCAATTCGATACTTTTCACTGGCAATCTTCACCTGAGCTCTCACGCTCTCGTTCACAATCAAATCTTTCAATGGTCTCAGAAAGTAGTCAGTAAAGGCCTGAATTTGAAACAGCGTTTCTATTGCTAAGTCCACGAGCTTCTGATTAGACCTGTCTCGTGGTCTATTGGGACTGCGATTGTGTGCTCCAAATACATAAAAGGATTCGAAGCCTCTATTCCAGTCACAGTTGACTTTACTACAAAATTGCTCATAGCCCTTCGGCTTGCTCACATTTATCCACACTGCCTGTGACTCTTCTTTCGCCCACAAGTAGTACGTGGTTTTCAAAATGTCTTCAATTGCTTCAGCGCCCAAACTGTAAAAGTATTCGTTTGGAATGCTAAATTTTCTATAAATGAAACAACCAAAATTGGCTCGTTCAATGTAGTGTGTGCCAAACACTTCAAAAAATCGTCCATACAACTCGGGATTTTGTTCATACTCGACAGGCAGTAAAGCGATATTATTCATCAAATCATCGGTCACCATCAGATCGGATAGTGACTTCAGCTCAATGCTGTACAGACCAACTGTTGATGTAACCACGGCAAAAGACTTGTTTTGGTGTTGATGATGGCTCGATGGCTAATGACTGAAGTCGTCGACAAAATGTGCTTCATTGGATTAACCGAAAGTATCACGAGTAATGAAATTAAAAGCAATTGAACTGAGAGCTTTTCGGTAATATCTTTTAAATGCAAAACACAACCCTGTAACACAACACGATTCTCTTGTACCGAATGTGGACCTATTCGACGATTTCACAAAACTAGATCAGCATGAGCAAATTCAATACTCAATCAAACTATGGACTACCACAATTCATATTCATATTGACACAAATGGCCACGTTTGTCAGTTTTTTCTGGCATTAAAAATTTTGTTGAATCGATGCATGTCAATTGTCTCATTTGTTATGCCCATATTTAAACTTAATTTATTCAAAATGGTATTTTAAATGTGATTTGTTTATAATTAAACATTTTAATTTACAAACTTATTGTACTTCTTGGAAAATTGTTACGAACCAACATTTTAAAAACAAAATGCAAATTACAAAATTGATATTTGTAATCTTTATAATTGATCTTTATAAGCATCTTTATAAGAAGAACAGGTCTAGATTATATGAATAACTAGACAAAGCTGATACAAAACATTGCAAAAATTGTTTGGGAGTGCAAAATTTTAATCCGCACTGTTGTGCAATTGATCAAGTTGTTTAATATTTGATCAACCACAATTCAGATTTACTCAAATAAACTCAGATAAACTTTCAAACTTAATTTACGTACAGTTACGTTCACGATAGTGAGTGTATGTCCCAATCAGTTAAAACACACAATCCAAACTTCTGCTCTTAAATAAATGCAAAAACAAGTGATTTTGTACAAAAAGTACTAGATTTTAATAGAATTTATCAAAAATTAATAATTAGAAAAATGTAGATAAAAATGTTCCTTATAGGACAGAACAAATCTTGGCTATTAGAATATTCGATAGAAACAGAATAGAACGAGCATGAGTGAACATTTGTGACATATTGAGCAGGTGGCGATCAGTCTTTATCCCAAAACGCTTTAGCCATTTCTTCGACGGTCTTGTCAAAGTAGCACGTGGAAGATTCCTGCTCACTTTCGTCAAGCTTCTTCTTTTCATCGTCACTTGAAACATTTTCCTCCTTTGAAGCTTCTTCATCAAGTGCAAAATTAGCTACAGAAAAGGCTGTAGAAGCCATTTCTAGTTCCTCAAGAGTAAATCTAGTACGCGATCTCTCGTATCTTTTGCTACTTGAGGTGTCGCCGCTGCTGGTCTTTTGTTCAGTTTCAGTCTTCGTTGATTTGGCATTTGCATCTGATGCTTTGTTGGCTGACATGGTTTCGATTGAATTCGGGTTATAGCGATAAGAGTTGTGTGTGCGGTTAGTGGTTCAAAGAAGTGGATCAATTCGTCTGATCAGTCACGTGTGCAGAATGGCACAACTGAGTCAACGGCAATGATTATTTGAAGACAAATCAGTGTGATTGTTCAGCATTGAAGTTTTGATTTGAATTGAAATTAATTGATTTAACATTAACAATTGTTCCAAACAAACACAATCGACAGGAAGTATGCTGTCAACTATTCTCTGAAGTCATTGAAAAACAAGTGGTTTGGGTACAGAAAGTATTTGAATTTTATTTTATTTATGGAACAGATCTTGATTATTGGAAGTATCTAGGGATACCAAGCAGTATATTCGAATTATTCGGATTTTTGGGATTTTTGGGAGGTTCGAATATTCGGATATTTGCTCAAAATATTTGAATCTTAACGAAGTTTTTTATATTCTTAAAAGTGTCTGTTCTGGGTGTTGAAATTGTTGAAAAATGATATTGGGCTAATTCTATTTGATGCAAAACACTTTGACATTTGCTACTCTCAATTATTAATTAAGAAAAATTTACTTGGAAATCTTGAATTCCAGGAAGATAGATTCAAATTAAGGTTGAGTTTTTACGAGTAAGTGTCCTTTGTAGGCTTCTCTGCAATGCATTTCCAAATGTTCTCAATTCTCATTCGTAAATGACTCACTAGTCAATTGACGAATTGTAAAATTGCAAATGTTGATTATTTGAGAATTGAATTGAATTTGTAAATTACCTCAAAGTCTTGTCTTTGTCTGATTAATTTATTAAAATGTCAGATTTAGAGAGAATTGAGAATTCTATACAAATTGAAATTATTTTACCCTGTAAAAGGGGGACAATTGTTATTTATTGAAAGCGGAATTCAAGAAACTGTTTAATAAATTTCACTATTTTAAGAAATTATTTAAGAAAAATGTGGTTGAATTGACATTCTACTGTTCCTCAATGATAAATTTGTAAGATATTTATATCATCGACCAACTTCAATGTCTATATCCGAAGGAGAAGAAGAATTTGAATCAATCAGAAGTTGTGTTCTAGTGTCTTTTGCTTTGTGGTCCAAAAGTGCACTTCTGAGAATTCGTTCATACATTCGATCATCATTGCCACAAAGCAATAGCCACTGCACACTCTGTTCGACATTACCCAAACTAGTACAAGAATCAGTAGAATGGTAACAGTGAGACATCCGTGATTTGATATTGTTACTATCGATGATTGTGATACACAGTAGGGTCCCCAAGTGTAAAAATTTTCAAAACTAAACCAAACTGCCACCAAACTGAAACCAGACTAAAACCAGACCAGACCAAAACCAAACTGTTAATAGTTTAAGACAAACTGTTGAGTATTTATTACATAGCAGATTACTTATTACAGATTATTTATTACATAGCAGAATTACTTTAAAGCATTTAAAATGTCGGATCGAATTTTATTTGTCGATAGATCAAATTCATCTTGATTTCTATTGATGTACTGTAATTTGGATACAGTGTCAGGAGATAAGTTAGACCTAAGAGTCGTCACTGTGCACCACACCGAGGTGAGGTGGCGAGTGATTACTTGTTGATCTGGTTCAACATTAGTTTTCTTTTGGTGCAAAACAAAATGGGCTTTTAGAGTTGAGTTGCTATTTTTCAAAACCCCAACTTTACACATTGAGAATTTACATTTGACAATCGAAGTTTTATGTTTAAACACATCCAACAACAAAATATACAGATTGTTGTTATATTATATAAGCAAATGCAACTATAGAACATACATCAATGTCATTTGCTCTTTTACGCTTGCCTTCTGGTTCAATTAATTTCACGTGTTCACTTTTAGTATCGACAAGAATTTTAATTGTTGCACAATCAAGAGATGGTTGAGACATGGTTGGAGTGGTTGAGAGTATAGAAATAAAATGAAAGTGAACAAAATATGGAGTGTTTCAAAGGAAATCACACACGTGACAGACACAAATCGCACACAAAACGACACGAGTGTCACACGACTGTCAACTTGACACTGTCAAGACAGGCAATAACACATACACACACCAAAACAAAGCGGCTATTTCTCTATTAACTCATTCCATGCGACCCTTGGCACAGGGCTAGAGACCAAACGGTGCAACCGATTGACTTGAAAATTTAGGAGCATATACCTCAGGATGGGGGAATTTGGGGAAAGGTCAGGTTTTGTTCCAATTGGAACTTTGGTGAGAAAGTTATATATACCACCCATTTTTATGATTGCAAACGATTCTACTCTTCTTTCTGAGCATTTTGATATACAACTTGCCATAGAATCCATTTTGGAACCTAGGAATCCTGGAACCAAGTACCAGATAATGGCATTTTGAAACTAATTTGTCATCAAAAATGGATTCTACGGAAAAAATCATGCGGAATTGACCCCTCAAACATAAAAATCCATACAAGCAAAGCAAAGATACTCATTCTCAAAAAATGACTATTTGGGACCCGGGATGTCTGTCCGTCCGTTCTAGGGCCAGACTAAATTTTTATTTTGAATAAGTCCCCGTTGATGGATATTGATAAAATCGGTACCATTTTCTTCAGGAATGTTAGTAGAATGCAATAGTCTTATCGTTTGGTTTCAAAAATGGATTTCCTGAAACAGGGTCCTAGGCCCTGGACCAAAGTCAAACAAATGGCCCAAAATGTACATCAAAATATCAGAAATGGGATCTACTCATAATTCTGAACATTTTGATATATAACTTGACTATATTAATCCTTAATTTAAGAAAAAATATTGGGACCTAGAAAGGACAGACAGACATCCCGGGTCCCAAATAGACATTTTTTGAGAATGAGTATCTTTGCTTTGCTTGTGTGGATTTTTATGTTTGAGGGGTCAATTCCGCATGATTTTTTCCGTAGAATCCATTTTTGATGACAAATTAGTTTCAAAATGCCATTATCTGGTACTTAGTTCCAGGATTCCTAGGTTCCAAAATGGATTCTATGGCAAGTTGTATATCAAAATGCTCAGAAAGACGAGTAGAATCGTTTGCAATCATAAAAATGAGTGGTATATATAACTTTCTCACCAAAGTTCCAATTGGAACAAAACCTGACCTTTCCCCAAATTCCCCCGTCCTGAGGTATATGCTCCTAAATTTTCAAGTCAATCGGTTGCACCGTTTGGTCTCTAGCCCTGTGCCAAGGGTCGCATGGAATGAGATAAGGACAGTTGGCTATTATAACATTAGTGTAAAGTTTTAAAAAATTCGGAAAAAGAAACAGTTTGAAAATGGTTTGGAAATGGTTTGGGAACAGTTTATTTCTTGAAAATTTCATAAACCAAACCAAAACTATAGGCTCATTGTGGTTTCCGTAAAACCAAACTGTAGTTCGCCTATTTATGGTTTATTTTTCCAGACCATTGGGGACTCTAATACACAGTATCTAACGTAGGCGGGAGAACGGCACCTGAGGGTCCCCAACATATATGCAGTGGCCGCTGCTACCCCAAGCCTACGTAACTGAATTGTGAGGTGGACCCTCAGGTGCCATTCTCCCGGCTAATCTAACGTTTGAGCAACCATTTGACAATTTAGTAGTCAGAAAGTGGCTTTGGATAATCTTTTGGCATACCACAACAATCAAATAAAGTCAATAAATGCAAATGTTATTGTTAAATAAAATTTATTAACATATGTAACTTAAGCTCAAATGCATAAGAAAGACTCAAAGATTTAGCTCGAATTAGTCAAAGTAGAAATTGACCATTCTCCAGAGAATTTCCACCGACTCTGTAAAGACAATGCTGTTTGCATGGATCTGTTGTTGCTTTAGTCGGGACTTGGTTCCACCAGACAAAACATTGCTCGTTCGGATCTGTAAATATTCACAAAAGAATCTTGAAACTTCTTCTGAACTTTGGAGGTGGAATTTCTTAGTTTCTCCATCCACGAAAGTGACCAAAATGTCACAGCAATTGTTGTGATCGTGTGTAGGTTCGATTTGGTTGATTAGAAACCATGGAGAGAAGACTTGATTGCTCCATTCGTCTTTAACCAAAAGTCCATTCTCAGACAGTCTTACCACCCACTCTGTACTGACAGAATCTGGTTGTGTCAATCGCCTGGAACAATCCTTCACAAACTGGGACACACATTGGCTCAATGATTGGTTTGGAGTGTTTGATTGCTAGTTCACCAAAAAAAAGTCATGGTTACTGCTGATCAGAAAGGGTGTGACTGTAAGAATTAACAAGTGACACGAGATCATTCTCCTCAATTAACTTCACATGCATTTATTGTTACATGTTTAGTAATCCAATTTGGTTTGGCGATTGGTTTTGTGCAAATTAAATCATTTGATTGTTCAATTATAATGCGTACATTTGATGATTTTCATTTACTCGCTTTTTGGGTACAATGAAAAGGTAGAATTGTTGAGTTGAAGCTGGTGAAAATTTATATGATTTAATTTCTGATAGATCTTCTCGATTAACTTTTGAGATAAAAAACATTGTTTCGCTACTAACTTGGCAAATAAACGAGACATTGTCTATCTATTCTAAAATGATGGCAATCAATTTGACAGTAGCCAATTCTGGCTTCCATTTGGCTTAATCTCGTACAACTCACCTTCAAACATCAAGATCAATTTGTTCTCGATGAAATTGCCCAGAACTTCGAATCAAATTTTTCACTTAGGCAAACATGTGATTGTTTCCCTTGATTAATATCATTATTATGATTTATGAACTTTATTCATTCCTATTTGATTCATTTGAATCCGACAAGTATATTTGGCTGTCATTTTTAATTTTTGCATATCCTTCTTCAAATGATGATAATAATGTTGATTACCTCAATACAATCATTTAATACATTTAATACTGCTCATACGACCACTTAAACACAACACTTATAATTATTAGAGAATTGCCAATTTGCCATTTTGCCATTTTGCCATTTTGCCAATTTGCGCAAAAGGTTACACTCCCCTAACTTACAATTCCTATTGTCGGAAAACAAGTTTTTATTAATTTGCTGAAATGACAACAATTTATTCAATTTTTCCACAAACAGCTACTTTACTACATTTGATCGACATAATCTGTGAACTCATTTAGCCAAGTAAATAAATAGATTGCATCGAAAAGTTTTATAATCAAAGATTTGTTTATCATAATCAGTTCTAGAATTGTTCAATACATTTAATGATCAATTAAACTTTATTAAGTAAAGATTCAGATAAACCAATTTATAATAATGATGGAATAGAGTTGATTCAAATCCAAAAATTATTATTTTTATGGAAATGTAATCATACAATAAATGCCAATTAGATTATAAATTGGATGTTAATGACTAATGACGATTTAACAGGACAGTGGTCACTCGAACTGATTGGGGTCACGATCATCGAAGATTCAGTTTGTGTTGTTGTTCGACAGATGCGGGCAGTTGGAAGTGAATAATACTAATTTGTTGGACTAAATTTGCACGTTCTCAAATTCATTAAACAAAAATCATCTCAATCATGTACAAATTGATTATTTTCAACTATTTCGAATTGAAGATTGGGAACTAAGCATTAGTGGCATTACCCACTTTAGATAAGCTCAAATTCAAATCGATGAATGGCGCGATCATGCAATTGGTTTCAACTCTCAGAATTATCCCTAATCCCGAATATGATGACAGCAAAATTGCACACGATTGGACATCAAATTGGCTCGCGATTTGGAACAACTTCGTTTGCTTCTCCATGTTCAAAACTGATATATATATATATCATATATCTTATATAATCAATAAAGTGACATTTTTATATTCAAGCATTTCACATCTTCAAATCGTGATTGCCGCAAGCTTACAAAAGGTTCATGTTCCGACTATACAGCCAAGTTTTTGCTCATTCTAAAGGGTCAATAGGATCGGAAAAACTCAACCTTAATTTGAATCCATCTTCCTGGAATTCTAGATTTTCAAATTGATTCCTTCTTAATTGTTGAGATTAGCAAATGTCAAAGTGATTTTGTATCAAATAGAATTAGTCCAATATCGTTGTTCCACTGAGCCCAAGAATAGTTTCATTTGCATGTTAAGTCATGTTCGGGTGACCAATCGGGCGTATTCACTCGCGTGCTTTTGAGTTTAGTTGCTTGTCTCTACTATTTGCGACCTACCCAAGTTTTTTCTCAATCCTCCCTACAATTCACATCCCAAAATGGCGACTGAGCACACTTTCAAAATCTACGACTATTGGTGTCCCTTTAATCGGACACTTGTGATGTCACCAGAAGCTGGTATGCAGTTCAAAGACATGCTTGATAATCAAGTGACAGAAACCTGGTCCTGGGACCAGTTGGAGTTTATTACCCTGAAGAACAACCGCAAGATTAAGTTGGAGAAAAAGTCTGGCTTAGTACGGAAGATCAAGCTCCAGGATGGAAGTGAAGAAGAAGAAACTCGCTTCGTCAACGCCCTACGCCGTTCTGTTCAGGCTCATCAACAGAATGTGGTCCAACCGGGCGCCAAGATGGTTTTCAGGATCATATCTTGAAGTGTTCCGAATCCTAGAATGAATTCATTTTACTATCCAAAGATATTTTCATATTGAACTTAGTTAATTAGCATTCCATTAGCATTGTTTATGTTTTTCAATAAAGTATTTTATTAATTAATTTGTGTAAAAACTTTTAACTTTGTAAAACATATTTAAAGCATGATTCATGCTGCATGTTCAACATTGTACAACAATTTCATGTTGTTGTTGTTTCATTGTTTCATGACAAATTCATTGTTGAAAATAGTGCAGTTCCAGAAAATGCGCATTTGTAGCGAAACGTATGTTCAATTGTTGAGATAATTGTCAAAGTGATTCACTTGAATTAGCACATTCTTCTACTCAGTAGAATCTACTGAACCCAAGAATAGTCTCATTTGCATGTAACTCATGAGTCATGACTAGTTGAGGACCAATCGAGTACATTCACTCGTGTGATCTCGTGCGACTCAATCGAATCTCAATCGAATCTCAATCGAATCTGAATAGTATTTGTACTTCTAGCAAACCAACTCTTCCCATTCCTATTACAATGACCAATGAGTAATACTTTGTAATTAAACATACTTTTGATGAACATTCATCAACATCATCAACACAGTCATTATTATTAGTGCAAGAGCCCTCATTACAAGTTTCCCTTTCACCAACAATATCTTTGATAAAGCTTCCTCAATCATGTCATCTGTGACATTTCCCGCATTATCTGTTGTCGACGGTTCCTGGGGACCGTGTATGTTATCGATTTCGAACCTAACTGGTATGAGCATTTTGTCCGGAAAAACTGGCGACACCCTGGAGAACTGGCCCTGGCACAAATTTAGTCATGCCACCATTAAGAATACGTCAGTTGGGTTGGTTCAAATGAAAAAGCTGAATGGAGTACGCAAATTGATAACTTTCCCAACTGCACTGACAGACTATAAATTTGCACTCCCACAAACAAACAACAGATCATCGATCCCTCAAAAGTTCAGAGACAAAAAGACAAGTTGAGAAGAATTACACTTGAGAAACATGATCAGGAGTAAGGCCCAATCGGTTGAATGAGTCATGATTCGAAAATAGTGAAGAAAGCTGTTGAAAAGGTGATGAAATTAACATGGCACGTAATCTTACCAAAAGTGCAGGGTTTGTATGCATTGATGGGCCAACCTGGTGCGGCTTTTCTTGATTTGTTGCTCGTTAACAAAGTGAAGTCCAATGGAAAATCGAATATATTCTCCAATTTCATTGAAAATTGTACAGGTTGTTCAATAAAATCAATTTGGGCACAATTGGCGGCGGTTTTTATACTCGGGATTTGATGCTTTGAGCAATTAGAACAGTATATTCTCCAATTTCATTGAAAATTGACAAGGATGTTCAATAAAATCAATTTGTGCACAATTGGCGGCGGTTTTTATACTCGGGATTTGATGCTTTGAGCAATTAGAACAGTATATTCTCCAATTTCATTGAAAATTGACAAGGATGTTCAATAAAATCAATTTGTGCATGTCAATTAGATGCAATTAGAGAGTAACGCATTTTACCAACTTTATTTCGATTTTACTTTTTATTTCAAAACCTCTGAATTATTTCGAAACCAAAATGTCCAAATAGAACTCGATTCTAATCATATGATAGACGTTGTACAGTAAGGGAAATTATTAATTAAAGAAGGAATTAATAAAGGAAATTACAGACAGATTGATCAATTGGCATGGAACATATTCGATTGATTCATCTGTTGCTTTTGATTGGGATTCACTTGGTTCTTCGTCCCAATCAGTAAAATGATGGTTCGATTGTCCATTCGATAGATATGTCTTGAGTGCGTGTTTGGTTTGGTGTTTGGTTATGAATTGAGACTGGTCCATTGTGAGCTGTTTGTCCTTCGTCAAATTTTTTGCTTCAAACTTTGGTTTCTTTGAATTTTGATAGTGACCATTGGTTGTCTAGAAAGCTAATGAATCAGAGAATCAATCAAAATAGTTAGATTGTCTTCTAGAGTTTGAGCACTTTGATTTCCATCAACTCAAAACACAATTTGAATTGAGCAATTGAGTATATTTGAAGGCAATGTTTCGTTTTTGTTTCAAACTTTTGTTTCTTTTTATTTTGACATTGACCATTTGCTTGTCTGTGTTCTGTTGGTTTCAGTTTCTCCTCTCTCACTTATCGTGTTTCACTATGCCTCGTCTCATCTGATTTTGGATTGATTCTCAGTTCTGTCTCGAAGTGTACTGTGAACGACTGAAGCGTCAACTTCTCGCTTAAATAGATGCACAAGTCAGTCATATTATCAATGATAATTTACTATCTGTTTGATACTCAATGTCATTGTCATCTATTTACACAATACTTTATCAGTAAACTTGACATGTCGTACGTGAATGTGTTTGTTAGTCAGCTGTGATTGTTTTGTCGACACTGATCTGTGGCTAGACAGTTTTGTCTTGTTCACATTCAGTCCCAAGTTTGTCTCCTTGTTCGTTTTGTTCATCACATTTCTGTTTGCATTTTAAGATTCGGCTCCAAAATGGACACCAACTCCAAATTAGCCATTGCTATGAAAGCCATCAAATGGTCAGTGCGCTCACTCGTCTCCTCATTTGGTGGTCTGTTCAAAATGAATCGCAAAAGAATGGAATCTTCAGTCACCTCCTCTTTTGGACGCATAAAATCGAATCCCACCGATGGCGGACCGATCAATCATCTTCCCAACGAAGTGATGCTGCTCATTTTGGTCAAATTGCAACTAGACGATGATGTGGTGCAGTTGATTCGTCTGCGACTGGTGTCCACTCGGTGGCGAGCACTCATCGAATACTACTGCGCACTCAAAAAGTGTTTGCTTGTGCAATCACCTGCATATTATTCTGACTTTGAGAGTAGATTCTTTGCATTTGGCCACTCGAAGAAGCATTTTGTACAGCTGCTTTTGAGTAGAATGACACCTGTTTGCTGTTTGCGATCACTTCTCAGACTCTTTCCCAACATTGAGCAACTGTCTATTAATTGTTTTGGTAAATATATTTTCATTTTGCATAATTACCACAACTTTTTTGTTTAAAGGAAAAGCTCGAGTTTGTGACTTTGTAGCGTACATCAACTCGTTGGAATTACTCAAACAACTCGACCTTGAAGGACCGTTTGTTTCAGCTCTACCACGCCTCTCACCTTTAACTCTGTCCAAATTGGAGCACTTCTCAATAGACACTCGAGGATGGAATGAGCATGTTGATGCTCACCACGGACTGGTGTCTCAGCTTGGGCCATGGTGTGTTTGTGTCCACTTTGGAGCAGACTTGACCTTTCATCTCGTTCGTCAGTGGCACAACATCAATCCGCACTGGTTGGTCAATGTCACTCATTTGCGAATTCACTTTCGAAATGGACACATTGATGGGCCATTGGTGGTGCACTATCTCACTGAGCACTGTCAAACATCGTTGAAGCATCTCAATTTGAAGTTTTGTGTAAGTGACATTGTTTCAGTAACTAAAGTAATAATCATCATCATTTCTCAGCACTACCCATTTGGCCTTGTTTTGACACCAACTGTGATACGCGATCTTGGCAAACTGACTCACTTGGCTGAACTTGAGCTTGTCATAGTCGGAATTGACTTTGCCAAGTTGAAACAAGCTGCACAAGATGATGAACTCATTTCGCTTACTTCTGTGGTGACTTGCACAATTGTTGGCACAATCTATGACCGAATAGATCAGCACATCACTGCCCATGAATTGACTCGTGTCTTTTCGGTGTTTTTTCCCAATTTGGTCGAGTTTGAACTTTCGATTCATGACAAAACTCAAAGCATACAGAGAGTGCAACATGAAGTTGAGCAACATTTGTACAATCGATTTGCACACTTGCGAAAACATAATATTGACATTTTCGATTAATATTTGAACGGTTTTGATTGCCACAAGTCACTTTCGCAATGTACTCAATATTTTGTAATTAAACTTACTTTCGATCAACATTGATTGTTTTAATTTGGTTTGACTTTAGTTTGGATTGTTGTGAATTTGTGTGTTAATTTGCATTGTGATTGTACTTTACAAATTGAATGACGAGGAATCGATTGGTGACATTCGCTTTAGTGTTCAAGTGCTATGAATTGCAAGAAAGTGAAGATACGACGAGATTTCACGTTTGCTTACAAATCAAAAGTTGATCTCAAACAATAAATTGTGGATCGTTTGAATTGGAATTGGTTGTCCCTTAGTAATTGAAGGAAGTGGAATCGATTGGTGACAGTAGTTTTGGTGGACAGACAATGTTTGTTGAATGAAAATGGAGAAAAGATTAGATTTCAATTTTCATGTTATAATGTTCAGAAAGATATGCCCGACAATTCTATACAGTCACTTTGTTCTACATTCGTGAAAAGGATTTTATGGTAGATATGATGAAGAGTTTCAATGAATTCAAAGATTTACTTTCTTTCTGCCGAATCACTCATTTTGCAGTCATGATTATCGAATAATTTAACAAAACATTCGGACAGCAGTTTAATTTTGACTTGGATTGTAACACAAAGTAAATATAAATAAATTGAATTACACTTGGCATAAAGCAAGATTGTACAGTTTTATTTTAAATGTTAAGGAATACAAAAGCAAAGGTGACATTGAGCCAAATTGGAACAAATCAATGTGCAAACATCTCACTCGAGCAGACGTTCCAGCAGTTGGTTATCCAGTCGAACGTAATCTTCAGGATTGCGATTGTCCACAATGTTGAGTCGTGTTTGGTCTTTCTGAAGTTTGGGCAACTTGAAATGCTGGGTACGGACATGTACGACGACATGATCCTTTCTAGTGGAAGAATAGCGACAGTCGGGCCAAGTGCACGAGAAAGGCTTGACGCCCAGATGGATGAGTTCGTGTCGAGCCAAATCAGTTTTCAAAACAAATGATTTGTCACATCCTGCTGACTTGCATTGATGCTTGTCTGGTCCATCATTGACAGTGCCAGTCTTTTGTCGTTTGCTTGTGACAGTTCCACAAGTGGATGATGACTTGCGTTTACGGCCATTTGAAGTGCACGCAACATCACCACTCGACTCCACCTGTGAGCTTTGTTCCTTCAGCCACTGATCCAATTGGACTGTCTCCACTGGTGGATCATCAGACAATTGCATTTGGACAGAACGAACAGATCGAGACTGACCACCACAACAGAATTGGTTTCGAAGTTGGCTCACCTTTTCACGAATAAATCCGAATCGTTCATCAACCTGAGCGAGCAGTTGACGCTTCAGTCGTTCACAGTCCACTTGGAGACGTTCCTCGAATTGATCTAGGAACAAGTGCAATCTGGTGAGACGAGGCATGGTGAAACACGGAAAAGGGACAGAAACAGATTTCGAGTCTTCAACAAACGAGAACTGGTCGACGAGGGACAACAACAACTGACTAACTTTTCCATCTGAAAGCTATTTTACTCTGTTTGTGTGGAAATAGATGCACTTGCAGGTGTTATTTTTGCAGCAGGACTGAGAAAACTGTCTGCTTCTGCAGATATCTGTTGGTTTCAATTTCTCCTCTCATTAATCTCATGTTTTACCATGCCTCGTCTCACCAATTTGAGTGAAGTCTCTTCTTCCCGAACTTGGACTTGTTCTTTACACTTTATAAAAGAAACAAAAATACATTCAATGAAATTCTTTTATTATTCGTCAAACATTCGAATATATTTGAGGTACAAATTTTGATAAAGTTTGACCAACAAATCAGATCTTACTGCAATTTTCTTCCAACCCTCTGTAGCCATCACCTGATTGGCATTCTCAGTGATGTAGTCGAGATATTTGGTGATCAGTTTAGTGACTTGATGCATGTCTGCCATGATGAGTAGATCAGAAACAGATTTGATTGTGATCGGGGATAAAGGTTGCGACTCGGAAAATTTAACTTGTGAGTATTTCAAGTTCAATCGTTCAAAAAGTTTAGCCAACAAGTCAGCTCTGATCACTATCTTTTTCCACTCCTTAGAAGCCATCATTCGAGCGCCATTGTTGGCGACAAAGTCAAGGCATTCACTGTGCAATTCGATTGCAGGATACATATCGGAAAAGATGAGTAGATCAGACACGGTCTTGATGGATATCTGTGACAGAAGAATATCTTCGCAATTCGATTTGAGACAATCCACTTGATACTGGGGTGTACAAAAATGATCAATAAATAAAAGAACATTTACGGAGATATTACCTTATCAGCAACGACGAACAAATCCACCGCATTCTGATCCAAAGCCTCAACTTTGCCAGTGTAAATGTATCGGAGAAATTGCTCCAGCACCTCCACATCGACATCGATCACTTGCACTCGATTCTCCTGTGCTTCCTTAGTGGGGTGAGCAAACATGGCGGCGAAAACTGGCGAACGAGCTGAGAGAATCACTTTGTGGACATTCAGTTCCTTGTCTCCAGCCACAAGAACCACATCCGATCGCATTCCACTTTTGAATAGTGATTCATAATGTGCGGACATCTTTTTGAAGATTATTTGATCGAAAGAAGCCATATTGTCGATCTGTGAAGCGAGTTTTAGTTCGCAAATTGACTTGAGACAGTCAAGTTGGTACTGGACATTAACAAAAGAAATCATTGCATTGTTACACATTTAAACGGATTATCTAATAATATCATTACCTTATCAGCAGCCACCAACAATTCAGCCGCATACTGATCCAACTCCCCAACTTTGCCAGTGTAAATATATCGAACTAACAGTTTCACCACCTCCACATCCACATCCACCATTTCCACTCGATTCTCTTGTGCTTTCTTGGTGGAGTCGTGAGCAAACATGGCCGCGAAAACTGGCGATCGAGCTGAGAGGATCACCTTGTGAGCACGAAGCTCATTTGCACCAACAATCAAAACAACATCTGACAGGTGACCACTTTCCAGTAGAGATTCATTATACTCGGACATTTTCTTGTAAAAATCCATCTTGAAATGTATTGAAACGAAAAATCAAACAAATAAAATTGAAGCAGACAAAAGCCAACAAACCGATGTGAGTTTGTGAAAGTTCTGAACTCAACAATTGAGGCAATTATTGAGCCACAAAAGAACACTATTCACAGAGTATGTTACACAAAATTGAATTGTAATGTTTAATTGAAAGTTTCATTTAATTTTATTTTTTACAAAAGCATAACCAAAACTCAGGGTTTGTGCATATTCTAGCTATCCAAACAATTGTTAAAGTCGACCCATTTAGCATTTAGTTGCTCAAAACATGTCTGCTCTATTAAAATTAGATCAAGAGGATCTTTTACATGAATCAAAATTGAACTCAACTTCATCTTCTGAATTTTACACAAAAATTGAAATCGGATTTTATTTGGCACACATTTTACACAAATTAATGTTTGAACAACGGTAAAACCGTTGTTCACATGAAATCAACAGAATATAGTTTTGTCAGTCTTTCCAAAATAACAACTGCAAATGCAGCCACACAGAGTGAAAATAGTTTTCAGTTGTTATTGTCACTCGTCGACCAGTTCTCGTTTGTTTCTATTTGAAATTCTGTCCATTTCCCCTGTTTCACTATACCTCGTCTCACCCGATTCCACTAGTTCCTGGCTCGATCCGAGGAACATCTCGAAGTCAACTGCGAACAACTGAAACGTAAACTCATCGCTCAAGTTGACTTCAATCATTTGATTTATCTTCACTCAATTCGTCACTCAAACTTGAACTCCAACACACAAAATGGAAAGCGAACTCGTGAATTTGGTGGAGCAGATGATGGCGACACAAAAGAAGAAGAATATCAACTCGTTACCCAACGAAATATTGCGAACAGTTTTGTGTAAATTGGAAGTGACCAAGTTGATTGTGATTCGAGCTGTGTGCAAACGATGGATTGTGCTGATTGAGGACATTTGTCGAGAGAAGCGATCGATTGTGATTGCATCACTCAATGGTCGTGTCAACTTTGCCTATTTGACCGATCGATTCAATCACTTGCTCGACTTTGGCAAACACTGTTCTGCTGTCGTTCTCAGACCAACTAGCAAAAACCCATGTGTAATTTCACTCTCCAAAGACTTCACTTGCCTTTTGGTCAAACTATTTCCTCAAGTAGAAATTGTGGTAATCGATTCACCATTGGACAGCACCACTTCCAGTACAGAAGCACTCATCTCTCTACTCGGCCACTGGTCATCGAGTATCACCACTCTCCACTTGCCACTCTCGTGGAGCATTGCCCAGTCCCATCACTCTGCTCTGTCTGGTCAGATCGACTCGTTGATCAGTCTGACACGATTGGATTGTCCCGATGTTGTCCTTCTCAATTCGACCACTTTATCCCGTCTGGAGCACTTCACTTTTGAGAATGACAAAATTCTCGAAATAGTGCCTCAACTCGGAGCCACTCGTAGTTGCACTAGTTTGCACTTGTTGGTATCGTGTAGATTGGCTGACATGACTCAATGGCCCCAACTCAATGCTCAACTGGTCAGTGGTCTCACCCATTTGAACTTGTATGCATATCCACAAGTGCTCTCATTTGTCTGTGCACATTTTGCTGCTCTCCAACTGTTGCACTTTAGCTTTATCATCGACCCTCCTGTAAGAGAGTGCCATCTCACCTGAATGCATTGTTTAATCAATTTTTGATTTATTCATCACAGAATTTCGATGCAGACCTGATTGCCGACCTTGCTCGACTCACCAACCTGTCTCGACTGTCGATTGAGTGGTTCGATCTCGATTTGCACACTCTCGCTCGATCATCCAACTTGGCCACACTCAAATCAGTTCAAATGCTTACAATGTCTAAGTTTGGTTTCTATTGTAACGACGACGATGATCAATTTGACGGAGACCAATTCTGTCGAGTTGTGTCATTCATCTTTCCCAACCTCGTACAGCTCACCATCAAAAGTGGGTCTTCACAGATTCGTGATGCTATTTCACAGCATTTGGGCCATTTCGTCTACTTGCGCAAACATTTTCTGCTTTAACCTCTGTATAATTACTAAGTTTAGTAGTCACTTTACAAATCTTCAAAATGTACACACTATTTTTACATTTACGCCAATAAACAATGTTAACAATCTACCGATTTCATTGAAAGTTACTTGATTATTGCTAAATCATTAATTTTAAATAATAAAGTTTACTTTTATTTATCATCTCTCAACAATCGCAAATCTTCATCATACACTCAAGTTTCATCACTTGGGCGCCATTGACCTTTTTCCGGCTTAAAACTCGAATAGATTCGGAGTTTAAAAATATTTGCCCAATTTGACTCGTTTTACTTTACCAATGGGTTTGAAAGGTTTTGGCTTAATCACCAAATCGATTGCTATTACAGTGGACAACTGTACTGGAGACTCGGATAAAATCTAAATTTGAAGTCTAAAGTAAAAGACAAATGAATCAGATTGAAAAGTGACAATAAAATTTAAGATAAACGCGACAAAGTGGACCAAAGTCAATTTGATCAAAATTGACTGTTTTGATCGATTCGAAATTAGTACAATGCAAAATTTACATCAAACTTTCCGTTTTTTCAGCTGACTAAAAAGATGTGAACATCTTTTGCATCTGCCAATCAGAGCACTTGAAATCATCATCTTTTCAATCCAAATGTTCGATCGCACCACACATTGAACCAACTTTTGGATGCATTTCGAAAGTAAACGTACAATTCGTGGTTTCGGAACAAAAATTCCAATTCAGATTTTGTTGGTTCGTATGCGGAAAATTTATCGAAATTCACGTCAATTTTGTCAAAAACCACTGTGAGAGATAAAACAAAAGCAGCAATTTTAGATGTTCACCCCGAATTGGCACTCAATCTTCACCTTTCATCCAAATTGCGAACGCAGCCAATTTGTTTCTCATTGTCAATTGATCTGTTCGATTGTGTTTCTGGTACACTGATTTTTGCACTGTCTAGGCTAGTCGTGCTAATGGCAAATACTGGTAACTTGCAACAATAATATGAATTGAAACAATTTCTAGGTAACTGCTCAACAATTGACTAAATTTGAGATTTAGATGGGTACACTTGGATCTAGTTTAGTCAACGTACATAGTTAGTTAGATGGTTAGTTATATGATTAGTTAGATGTTGATTCAATGGTCAATGCCAAAATACAAATAAACCAAAGTTTGAAACGAAAAACTAAAACATTATCATCAAATAAACTGAATTTCTCAATTCAAATTGTGCACTTTGTTTGTGTTGTGTATTTGTATTGTTGTCGATTGATAAAAGAATTCAGAATTGAGTGGCAGTGAAGTTAACTAGGGGAAAATGGCGTTGCGCAATTGTCTCTCATTGATGAGTGTGTAAATGTAATCTATTGCATTCTTTAAAAATTCCAATTGCGACATGAGTAAACTTGGACAGGAATTGATGATTCGAAAGATCACTCACTAGTTAGGCCAATTGACGAGTGATCGTTGTCTCGAGTATCGCACTTTTGAGATCTCCTGATAGTTCATCGTCATCAGATGTGCAATCGCGGAGTTGTACATTGCAGGGATCTTTAGTGACATGTCTAGAAGCATTACAGAAAAAGTGAGCCCAATTAAGGAAAGTTGTTTTGTTGTTGAAGTGAAGTGTATTTTACTGAATGCATAAATGAGAATTGAATTGTGAATTAAACAAACAATTGGAACGTGTGTTGAATGTGTTGTGCAGTGAGAAGTGACAGTCTGTGGTTGCTACGGTTTGGTGGCGTGATGATCTCGTTCGTGTTGAGCCAGACTTGCACAATCATCGAACACATGACGTCCGTGGGCACAATCGAGGTGCTTACAGGTCAAGTGTTCACCCATACAGTGAGATGCCATGCTTTTGAGTTCGTCCCTGAATGCACAATTGGCAAATGTACATTGATGCTCAAAGATGTGTTGCTTGTAGTAGTGACGCGATAAAAACTTATGATCGATGTAATGTTTTGGACATTTCACACAGCCCAACATTAGACTCTTTCGATGATCCTTCCTGAAGTGATCCTCTAGAATGTTCCTACAACAACAACATTACACAGTTGAAACACTCAAGAACAAGTCAAACTTACATGTCATCAAATGATCGACCGCAATGACTGACCATACAAGGAAATGCACGAATGTCATGTTCCGTGGACATGTGATGGTTGCGTTCTGCCTCGGTGTCGAACAGTTCTAGACAACCCAATTGAAAACATTTGAGACCGATAATGATGAACATTGCTTTTTGTTGTACTTCTGCTTCTGTGGAATTGTAATTGGCTTGTTCTGTCTGTTCGGACTGACCGATGGCTTCTGATTGTGCATTGCTTGATTGGGTTGAATCCAATTTGGCTTTCTTTGCTGATGCACTCGATTGTCCTTCTTGATCATCATCAACGACAACTTGATTGTCTTTTTCGTTATCATTAAGAGGTTCCGGCAAAGTTCTCTTCAAAGTTGTTGGTTGTGATGATGAAGTTGATGGTTGCTGTGCCACCACTAGACCTTTGCTTCGATCATCATCATTCTGTCCAACTGAAGACTGGACTGATAAATGTTGATTGATTGCTTCACCTTGTTCAGTGTCATCATCATGTTCTTGGTAATGATTCGTAACTTGTGCTCTAACATCGCTCGTAAATCCACAATTGGCAACTGAACATTTATAATGACCGAGGTGTTGCATGAGATAGTGCTCGATTAGTTGGTCGCATTGGAAGAAATGCTCAGCACACTTGGCACAGTGCAATCTTTTGCTTTTCTCGTGAACCTCCTTCATGTGATCCTCGATTTTGATGTTAATGTTTCTAATAGAATAACATTAGTTAATTGAGGCCCCCAAAATAATTGGAAAACACTCACGTGCTATCGAATGTTTGGTTACAGCCCCTAACCATGCATCGAGATCGGCCAATGTTATAGAACCTCTTCATCATTCGGTTGATGAGCATTTTGTGCTGATTGATCACTGGTTTCTCTGGTTTGTTCGCAAGATCACTTTTGACTTTCTTCTTTACAGATGGACTTGGTCCATGGCCAGTTCGGTCAACTTGATCGCATTCTTCACTGTCACTAAGAACAAACCAGATTCTGTTCTTTCTATTCATGAATATTGGTTCACAATTCATAGGTAAAATGGAGTGATGACCTCGTTCGTGTTTCGCTCGAGTTGAGGGATTCCTGAATTTGAGTCCACAGTGAGGGTGTCTACAGACGTTGTGCTGTTGGATATAGTGAACAGACACGGTGATTGCGAGTCGACTTGTAAAGGTACAATTGGCAGATGAACATTGAAAGGCATCTGAATTGACTCGAATGAACATTTCATCTCTGCTGATCAGATGACTCACTGCTTGTGCTTCTTTGCTTTTCTTTGCAATCGATTGTGTTTGAGTTGGTTGACCAGTTAGGTAAACTTGAGTGCCTTCTTCGTTATTGGGAGGTTTGGTGGAAGTTTGCTTCATGGCTGTCAGTTGTGCACAAGTCGATGCTTTCTGTGCCACAATTCGATCAACATTTCATCTCACTGGAGACTGAAGCTTTGCATGAGCTGACGATTGTGATTGATGATTATTGCTACTCTTAGGCTGAACAACTACTTCAGTTGAGTCTTCTTGATCATCGGCTTCTTCAACATACAAATTTGCCAATTGAGCAGCCTCTTCTGTGCCATTCGCTAGTTGCTTTGTGAGATTGCCCTCTGGATTGTTCACAAGACCACGCCTTAACATTTGTACAACATCATGCGCGTAACCATTCACATCAGGATTGTTGATGGCAAAAGATAGCACCACCTTTTCAATTGTCTTTTTGAAAAAAACATAATCCTGCTGCACAGAGCAGCCTCTTGGTCGTTGAGCAGATGTTGTATCGCAGGCTTGTACTTTGCAGGGATTTGCATCTCCTTTAGTGACACATCTAGAAGCAAATTAAGCTTACATTATTGCTTGATTGCTTGGAATTGTGGTTCAAATCGTAGTGCTTCGAGCAGTACACATTTGGCACTTTCCATGATGTTGATGAGAGATCGAGATCGAGGTGAAGGTAAAATTGAGAAAAAGACAAATCAATCAGGATGCAAACACAAACGAAAGGACGTCGACACGAGCACAACTCAGCTGTGACAACATAGACACACTCAATCTCACGAATGTATACTCATTTGTGTGCAAGAACAAACAGCACAGCACACTCACACATCGATCGTGACCATTCAAATGCATTGTCAATACCAATTCGTTGTAACATTTCGTCATTCACGTAATCACATTTGTCTGCCACAACTGTGCACTCGACTATGATGCTTACGGACTTATGTGTCTTTGTGTTTGCTTTATTAAAGTTATTAATTTCAACAAACTAACCAACAAGTTGGTGAATGCACACAATGCAGCTATCCAGTGAGGAATGAGGAATTCAGCGCAGACAATTGATTTGATGGACAAGCAATGTTTGTTGCATGAAAGTGATTTGAACGAGTTTGTTCTGGTGAATCAGCAGTTGGCCAATCGTCGGCTTTGAATTTGATTGTAACACTAAATATACATTCGTTCAACAAATGATGTGAATGGCAGCAAAGATGAATCAGAAAGCAAAATGGTAGATTTTTATTTTAGATATTAATATTAATGATGCCATTGAGCAAAACGGCAATGTATGAGGTTTGGATTTGGGTGCATTTTAAGCAGTCTTTGTGAGTGATTTCGGGGTGAGAGGGAGGAGTTTATTGCTTTCGAGCTGACAATTGTCTAATGTGCTGCCATCTGTGGGCATTTTTTGCACGAGAATTTACTCCAAATCAATTTTTCAAATCATAGGAATAGTTGCCCCAATTGATCTAGTCACTAGATTATCCTGAATCCAAGGATCCTATTGGATTGGTGAATTTTACCCTCCAATTGGAATGTCGAGCAAAGTGTCGTAGAAATCAAAACATTTAATATTAACAAAGAATATAAACAATTTTATATACACAATATAAGAATCCAATCTTAAAACAGTCGTTTCTTTACTGTTTTATTTTGTTTTTCTTTTCTTTTTCGTTTTTTGGATGTCGATTCTTGGACTTCCTCCATATCGCCACCATCAAACAAAGCAGTAGTGAGTTCGTGATCCCACATTATGTCCATGTCCATAGGGTCAACCTCCACCTCGACATCTTCATACTCTTTGAGGTACTCTTCAATGTTGAACTCCTTTTGTTGAAGTTCAAGTTTGAAGTCAAACTCGTCCCTAGCGAGAATTGTGTCGATGTCTTCATCTTCACTGTCACAGAAACGTTTCGGCTTTGTCACAGTTCGCTTCGACCTTCGACTTGTTGCCACAGTTGTGGACACAGTACTTGGCTTCCCGCCTTTAGTCTTTTTGGTCTGCTTGGTTGAGGTTGACTTGAGACTTGGCTTGACAGTTCCTCTTTTAATACGTTTTGTTTGTTTTGTTTTTGGTGGAGACGGGATAAAGGAGAGGTCGATCGTCTCAGGAGCATTAAACTTTACGTTCTTCAAAGTTGACCACCTTTCCCGCCATTCAGTGAGTTGATCCGCACTCAAGTGCATGTTCTTCAATTTCCTCCTTTTCTGTATTTAGAAACCGTTGTTAATTTACCACTTAATCAAATATATTTCTACTCACCTCCTTCAGCATTGCATCTCTGGCAACGATGTTCGAGCGAACCAACATGTACCGACATCGATTCTCTGGAGTACAGTTCGCAGTAAACCGTAGAATCGGAGCAAATCCTCGAAAGAAGCTTTCACAAGCCACCGAAACGATCGGAGAATATTCAATGTAGGGGTCAATGCAGGCTCGCTCGCAAATGTCACGTAATCCCTTGTTCTTTTTCCAGAGATTTTGTGTCTTTTTGAACACATTCTCAGCTGCTTTGCTCATTAGTTTGTCCATGTTGTCTGCATTCTTGAGTGCAGCGTTATGGACGTAATTGTTGGCATTTTTTACAATACCCATAGCTTGGCACAACTTTAGCTTGGACGTTTCCAATTCGGTGATGAACAGAGGAAGAAGGCAGTAATTCTCGTAGATGAATGCCAACTCAGATTTGATCTTCTTGTAACTCGATTTGATCAAATCGCGTAGTTCGCGAATTCTGCCAGTCTCCTCATTATCGTTCAGTTCGTTAGGAATCAGATTGATGAACTTGCAGGCCTCCTCAAAATGGTGAAAGTAATAGCATGCAGTCAACAACCAAGTGCCCCATCTTGTTGATGATGGAGTTGGTGGCAAAGAAGGTCTCTTCTTCTTTGGCTTGTCCTTTTCCCGCAGAAATTCTTCACCTGATAGTTGAGCATCTACTTCAAGCTGGTCCAATTGAGAAAGCGTCTCTCCATCTGTCTGGTCTGGATTGAGGAACTGACTCAAGAACAAGTTCTTACGATTGGTTGACCTCGCAAGTGACTGCTTCATGAGTCCGATGAATCGATTCGCATCTGGGAACTGCTTTTTGACTTCCTCGCAGACCAAGTGAAGAGCATGAGCCACACATGTCACTGGCGTCATGTTTGTGTACTTCTCTTGGAGCTTGCCAGCAGCACTCTTCATGTAGTGCGCACCGTCCGAGATGAAGACTTTGAAGCGTTTTTCGGCTTCCTCTGGTTTATCAGGCCAGAGTAACTTGATTGTTTTGTCTACAAACTCGACGATACGGTCAGCATTTGGTGATTCGTCGAATTTCTCCATGAAAAATGAATACACTTTCATGTCCTTATCCAACGAACCAATGATTGCCGCCGTGTACGGAGCACGACTTTTGCCAGTTCCTTTGGTCGTCTCGTCCACTATCATGAAGATGTCCTTGTCCTCCAGTGCCAATCGCAGTTTGCTGCGCAACTCTATTAATAAAAATAATAAATTAAATTTGGCTAAAATCAACTTTGTATTACCTTCCACCAAAGCAGGAAATCCGACCTTACGAATCGTAGAAGACGATATGTATCTTCTACATTTAGTGACGATCTCATATTGGAGTTCGTTTTCAGCACTACTGAATGGCTTGCCGTGCTTGAAAACAATTTTCGCCGCCTTCTTGGCCATTTCTTTGCCCACCAGTCGCGAAACAGGACACAAGTCACATTTCTTCGGCGTTCGACAGTTGGGAGATTCGCGAGGAATGTAGCCAGTGCAATCGATAGGAGCCTTCTTTGGTGTCTCCAAATTGCTTGCTTCTCGTTTGTGCCTTGGACCAGAAAGATGGCGATCGACATTTCGACTTATATTGCGACAGTTCTTAAAATGTCGAGCACAGGTTTCACAGGCTACGACATTTTCGCTCAAAGTAATGTGATCTCCGTCGTCCTTGGATTCGACTTTCTTTCGGTCATTATGGCATTCTACTTCGACCTCCAAATTCTCATCCCTTTCGTTTAATTGAACGGAATTCGCTTCTTGTGATTTGTCCTCCTCGATGGTCTTCTTGTTCTTCTCGTTGCACCTTTTGACTAGCTTGTTCAATGTTCGGTACTGATTCTTCAGGATCACACGGCGGACTTGCTTGTTGTGATCGGGACTAGGGCAAGTTCGAGATGGAGATGTTACAGTAGATGTCTCCATAATGTAGACACTGTCCGAATCGGTCACATTGGAAGTAGAGATAATAGAATCATCGGTAGACTCTAATTGATTCTCAACATAGTAAGTCTCCTCTTCACCTGAATTGACCTCTTCAATGGTTGTGGTCAAGATTGGCTGTTGAAACAAATACGATGAATAAGAATTAGTTTTAAATATTCACATAATTTACTTGTGGCGGAGAAAGAGGAGATTGCTCAACAGAACTGACACTTGTGAGTGAGTGATCCTTTGGCTTGTTTGAATGTTTTCTCCAGTGATTGCTTACTTCATTGCTAGTTAGTTTCGTAAATTCGGCTGGACAACTAGAGCAAAACAACTTGTTATCTCGAAACGACAAACGAGAACTATTATTTCGGATAAGCGTTTTAATCTTGATAAGGCGAGCCCATTCGGTAATGTCATCAGTAAGGCCGTTGACTTCGACAATAACTTCATGCCTTTGAGACTTGATATGACCAAGAAGTCTATCGGCAGTTTGGTTTGCAAAGAATTTATTACAAGCAGTACATTTGACGAGAAATTTGTCACAAACTTCCAGAACAGAGTTCTCATTCAACACTCGACGAACAGCTGGTTCAAAGGAATCCATCGTAGATTGTAGTACAGGTAACATTAAAATAAACGAACCGTACACTGCTTGAAAGATGGGAAATTAAATTATTGGTGGTGGAAAATATATTTACTGACCGAAAACGAAATCGATTGTGGAATGTGGTCGAGAGACTCACGAAGCTCTGTACAATAGGACTCTGTCTGTTGATTAAGAAGTGAAAGTGAGTATTAAAGATCATATTAACATCAATTGACAAAATACCTTGAAGACACAAAGCCAACAAAGGGGATAGCACTGAAAAGTGCTGTTTTCTTCTAAAATTGCAGCTAGATCAAGGATCTGATGGCGTACAACCAGGATTCGCTCGGTGGAGAGAAGAGTGCGAGATTGCAGGGCCCGAAGGCAAAAGTCAAGTCAAAAGTCACGAGAGTGGCCAGACAGACAACAGCAAGCGCGCGAATGAACAAGTGCACTCGGGCCGAGTGACAACAGATTTGTGAGGGTTGTTCACAAATGCAATTCGACTCAGTTTTAAGCTCCTCCCTCGCCTCGCTGAATCACTTGAGACGAACTGCTATAATGCACCCAAATACAAACCTCAGCAATGTATAAATTGACCAGTCCTCACTCGATTCGACGTTCCAACAGTTGATTATTCACCTGAACGAAATCTTCAGGATTTCGGTTGTCCACAATGTGGAGTCGTGTCTGATTTTTCTTGAGTTTGGGCAACTTGAAATGCTGCGTGCGAACGTGCTCAACGACATGAGCCTTCCTCACTGCAGAATAGCGACAACCGGGCCAAGTGCACGAGAATGGCTTGATGCCCAGATGGATGCGTTCGTGTTGAGCTAAATTCCAATCGTCAGGAAATGATTTTCCACATCCTGGCGACTTGCACCGATACTTGTTCGATCCATCAGTGACAGTTGTGTGTAGTTTGTTGTTGACAGTTCGAGATGTACTTGAGGATTTGCGTTTATGGCCAGTTGAAGTGGACGGAACAAGTCGATCATTGTCACTCGACTCCATATGGAGGTATATGGAGGCATATGCAGGCACGTTGTTCCTGCATGCACTGATCCAGTTGGACTGAACTGAACAAATCATTTGTTTTGAAAACTGATTTGGCTCGACACGAACTCATCCATCTGGGCGTCAAGCCTTTCTCGTGCAATTGGCCCGGTTGTCGCTATTCTTCCACTAGAAAGGATCATGTCGTTGTGCATGTTCGTGTCAAGCATTTCAAGTTGCCTTTACTCCAGAAAGAACAGACACGACTCAACATTGTGGACAATCGCAATCCTGACGATTACGTTCAGGTCGATAACCAACTGCTGGAACGTCGATTCGAGTGAGATGTTTGCTCATTGATTTATTACAATTTGATTCAATGTCACCGTTGCTTTTGTATTCCTTAACATTTAAAATAAAGTTGTACAATATTGCTGTAAGTGTAATTCAATTTATTTATTGTACTTTGTGTTACAATCAAAGTCAAAATTAAACTGCTGTTTGAATGATTTGTTAAATTGTTCGGTAATCATGACTGCAAAATGAGTGATTCGGCAGAAAGAAAGTAAATCTTTGAATTCATTGAAACTTTTGATCATATCTATAATAAATTCTTTGTCACAAATGCAGAACAAAGAGATTTGACAATATAAAATTCTCATGAAAATTTAAAACTAATCTTTTCTCCATTTTCATTCAACAAACATTGCTTGTCCACCAAAACTACTGTCACCAATCGATTCCACTTCCTTCAATTAGTAAGGAACAACCAATTCCAATTCAAACGATACACACAATTTATTGTTTGAGATACTTCAGATCAACTTTTGATTTATAAACAAACGTGAAATCTCGTCTTATCTTCATTTTCATTCACAACACTTGCACACCAAGACGAATTTCACCAATCGATTCCTCGCCATTCAATTTGTAAAGTACAATCACAATGCAAATTATCACAAATTCACAACAATCCAAACTAATGCCAAACCAAATTAAAACAACCAATGTTGATCGAAAGTAAGTTTAATTACAAAATATTGATTACATTGAGAAAGTGGAAATCAAAACATAAAATCGTTCAAATATTAATCGAAAACGTCATCATGGTTGGTTGTATTTGACTTATTTACATTTGGTGATATTTGCACAGGCACATCAAACAATCAGGTGACGGTCAAAACTGAATGGGACGATGAAGAGGTGAAGGTTGATGTCAAAGAAGAAGATGATGATCATTGATGAGGATCATGACATTTTAATCAAACGAGAATATGTGCCTGCATATATCAAAACCGAATCGATTGATGAACATGTAAAGGCAGAAATCAAAGAAGAAGATGATGCGGAGGATCATGATGATGACTGTGGATGTGATCGATTTGTGGTGAAGAAGGAAGTGGTGAGTGATGACAACTCGATGCAACTCAACCATCCACTCAATGAAGTGGTGCAGGTCAATTTGAATCAACCAATGGACACCTCATCACGTGATCAACTCCACACCTCAAATTGCGATCAGTCACAGTCGAGTCGAGTCGAGTGTTGCAGTCGAGTGACGCACAAGCAACATGGATCGAGTCACGAGAATGGATCGGGAGCTGAAGATGATGAAGACTTGGGTGGAGATGACGAGTTGTCCAACAGTGCAAACGACAATCACGATGGTGCTGTGGTCACATCGAATGAGCCATCGACCAGTGCTCGAGCACGATCGAATCGAGTCACATCGAAACAGTCAACTGCTTCCACTGCTCGCAAACTCAACAAACGAAAACAATCACAACCAAATCGAACTGGGAAGAGATCGAAGAAAAGTGTTGAGGTGAATGTTGGAGAAGATGAAGTTGTAGAAGATATAGACGACATTGCCGATGAGGACCGAGAAGAATCGAAAGTCAAAGTGCTCTATTTGAATTGTACCCAGTCAAATTGTAATGTCAAGTTGAATTCAATGGTTCATTTGAACGACCATTTAGTTTCTGACCAAATCGTGACTATGAGTCTATGATGAGATTTAGGCACTGTGCATCAACTTTCCCTTTTCAATGTTTTGCCACTAATTGCAATGCACGATTCGATGAACCGTAAGTGATTACTAAAATTCTACATTAAATTGACCTTGTTTTATTTTCAGAAATCAACTTCGTGATCACATCAAGCGAAGTCATTCTCTCGATACTCGCTTCCTTTGTTCAATATGCCACAAAGAATGTGATTCGCAAATGAAAGCAAACACTCACTGGTACCAGGATCAACTGACTGGCCAATTCCAGTGCAACTTCGTGGACAACTGTGCACAAGTGACCGACACACTTCGCAAGATGATAACTCATCAAAAAGCCAAACATCGCTACCTATCGAAGCATTTCCACTGCACCCACCCTGGCTGTAATGCTTCATTTCACTGTAATTCTCGATTGAAGCAACACCAACTGACTCATCTCAACACTAATCATTGCAATTGGCCTCACTGCAGCAAGCAATGCAAGCGACATTCAAATCTGGTTAAACACATTCGAACTCAACACTTTCGACTTCCCGAGTCAATGAAAGCACAGAAGGAGAAGAACATTGTGGACCTGCGAGACCCGAACGAATATGTTCGAGTGGTGGTGGACGAGTGATGGCAGAGTTGAGTCGACTTTATTTTCTTGTAATGTCTGTCAAAACATATTAAACTTTACGCTTGTCATTCCTTTTGTTCATTTTACCAATATTTATCTTTTTCACAATTCACTGTTCGTATCAATTTGACTGTTAATTGTCTCACAAATTGATCAAATCTTTAAATGTATCTTTGCCTTTACCACACAATAAACACAAATGTTCCTTTATTGAATCGATGTTAGATTTTATTGGGTCATGAGTATTTGTAGTAATACTAAATTGAGTTCAGTCATATGAATCATGCACCATCGATTATTTCATGTCTCATTCGATCAGATTGTCGATGGCTGTGTTCCGATGAATGTGATGTATGTGATTTACTGATAATCCACTGATGGAGAATATTTCATTCGACAAACCGATTCAAGAACGTGTTCAGTTGCAGCAAACATCAACTTTGTCTTTGACACTCTTTGAACACTCTCCAGAGCAAAGTGAACTGCTTGTTTGAAGCTCACATACTTTTTAATACAAAAGTTTACTTGGATACATTATTATATTTTTGTTTCCTAATGAAGCAAAATTTTGTATTCTAATTTTTCTTGATGTTTTATCATTTTATTTATGGTTTATTGGTGGTAGACTTGTTGATGGTTTCAAAGTTTTTTTTATGATTTTGTTTAAATCTGTTTTGAATTAGTTTTGGTTTAAGTTGGTTTAGTTATAGTAGTGAGCTTGAAGATAAAGTTTAAACTTTCTCAGTTTAATGTTTTTTATTTCCGTCAACACAACGCCAAAATATCCAAACAAAATGTGATTGTCTATTATCACTCCCATTGACACTACACCACAACCACCTTGCGGGTATGATTCGTCATATTTTTGTGAACATTTACTGTCCTCTCTCGTCGAGATCGGTCCGTTCATAGTCAAAATAAATCCATAAAGTCATAATTATCAAAATTACCCGTGCCTGAAATTTCGTTCGACATTTCACGACATCTCCCGATTAACCAATTTCAGAGTTACGTACTCATTTGTACTCGCTCGTTTCGATTCAACAAAGGAACATTCATGTTTATTTTGGCAAAATACTCAGACAGAGATACATTTGAAGATTAGATCAATTTGTGATTGGTGACAATGAAAAATTAAATTGATACTGACAGTGAGAAATTGAGAAACACATTGGGAAATATGAATTAAAGAACAAAAGAGAGGAAAATTAAAGTGCATATGAAAGAAAAATGGAAAGACGTTACAAGTAAATAAGGTCGAATCAAGTGGAGCATCACTCGTCCACCACCACTCGAACATATTCGTTCGGGTCTCGCAGGTCCACAATGTTCCTCTCCTTCTGTGCTTTCATTGACTTGGGCAGTCCAAAGTGTTGAGTTCGAATGTGTCTGACCAGATTTTTACGTAGCTTGAACTGCTTGCTGCAGTGAGGCCAATTGCAGTGGAATTGATTAGTGGCGAGATGAGTCTGTTGGTGTTGTTTCAGGTGACCATTAGAGAAGAATGAAGCAGTACAGCCAGGGTGGATGCAGTTGAAACGCTTCGATTGGGAGTGATGTTTGGTTTGGTGATGAGTTGTCATCTTGCGACGTGTGTCGGTCACTTGGGCACAGTCGCTCACGAAATTGCACTTGAACTGACCAGTCTGATGATTCCTGTACCAGTGAATGTAAGTTTTATGCTGCGAACCATATTCTTTGGGACAAACTGAACACATGAAACGAGTATTGCGAGAATGATTCTGTTTGATGTGAGCAAGCATTTGTTGTCTGACAAAATAAAACTAGGTCAATTTAATGTGACGTTATAATATTCACTTACCTATTATCGAATCGAGCATTGCAATTGGTGGCAAAACATTGAAGAGGAGAAAGTTGATGCACAGTGCTCAAGTGATCGTGCAAATGGACCAATGAATCCAACTTGACATTACAATTTGACTGGGTACAATTCAAATTGAGGATTTTGATCTTTGATTCTTCACGGTCCTCGTTGGCAATGTCTTCACCATCCTCTCCATCATCCTCCTCAATTGTTGGCTTCGATCTTTTCGCAGATAGTTTCGATGTTTGTTGTTTTCGTTTGGTGACTTTGTGGTGTGTGGGCACCGTTGCCTGTTGGTTGAGTGCAGTTCTGTTCGAGTCTTGTGCAGTGCTGGTCGAAGGTGACAATAGATCAGCTGATTGAGTCACTGTGAGTTGAGATTGTCCAGTTGGATGAGTGAGAGTTGTGTTCAATGGTACGTTGTCCAAAGCTTGACATTCATCATCACCACTTTGGTTCGATTCAGCCCAACCCTCGATGTCATCAATCTCAGCTTCGCCATCTTCTTCCTCCTCGTCTTCTTCCTTGATCTCTTCCTTAACCTCCACCATTTCTTCATCCTCTTCCTCCTCTTTGATCTCTCGCTTGACCCAATCCTCATCATTCAGCAATGTCATCTCACCATCTTGTTCTATTTCTATAAACACAAATAATACCAAGTCATCACTTCACATCATTTCACTTTCATCACTCACCTCGTTTCACTTGTCTGTCTTGAGTCAATGTCTCCATGTCAATAATGCGAGTCTCCTCTCCATCCTCCACCTCTTCCTTAATCTCAATCATTTCCACAGTGTTCAATTGCACTTCATCACCATTCGAGTGTTGTGGATGGGGAACGGGATTGGGTGATTCGAGTTGATCCGCCTGTGCACGGTCATCACCATCTTCCTCTCGATCCAAATAATCCAAATTAGTCCTCAACTTGTTGATTAGTCTATCGAAGAGAGTGTTGACCAGTCGATCCATTTCGCCTCTCAGCACCATCCTCAACTGCACCTTTTCTCCTTCGAGCAATTCACGCAACTCGGACACAGTCGGACGGGATTGACCCACGGCAGATGACGACGACGACGAACAGATTAGTCCGTGGAAGAGCGAATCGATAAGTGGTTCAGGGATTTGGTTCATCTCGTCACGCAACCACATTCGACAGGGTTCTTCTTCATATTTCAGCGATTCATACAACACGGACACATGTGTTGTATGAATGTTCGAACAGTGTTGGGGTGCAACTGGTGGGGATGATGACGACGACGACGAAGATGATGACGACATGATAATCGAGGCAAATGATTCTTGATGGAACGATACCCACTTGTTGGTTGTTGGTTGTAGTTGAAGAACAAATCAGTCAGACCAAAACAGACGAGCAACGAGTGAAGACCTACAACTCAACACAACAGACAGCACGTGGTGATGGTCACGTATTGAGAATAGTAAACTTATGAACTGTTTTGTATTGACTGAACGCCACTGTGATGACACCAACTGTGCACAGTGCAAGTCACTCACTCAATGCAGTACAACTGACTCGTGTAAATTGCTAACTTTTTCACTAGCCAATCAGAATCGAGAATTAGGAATTCTGTATTACTCAACTTAGTTCGTTGTATTCGAAGAGCTCACATTCAAAGGCACAACGCAAACATAAAAAATAGAATTCAATATTGTCGGAACATATTCGACTTAACTCATCGCCCAAATGACCAATCAAATGACCAATCAAATGATCACTTATGACTTATAACATCACAACTTTAAACTCAATTTTTGAAAACCTATTGTAAAAGGCAATTTTATATAAGATACCAAAGATGGTAAGTCGACATGTTTGATGTTTGTTTGTTTGTATGACATGCAAAAGTCAAAACATTGATAGTTTTTGTCTTATCAAAGAATAATAATTTAGATTTGAAGTGAATTGTAATTGAACTTTTAATTTAATATAATTGCACTATTTTGTCTTGTTTGCGTAATGCACTCTTCGTTCAATAATTTTGGACAGTTGAACTCATTTTATGTTTATTTACACTACGAAGCTGAGATTATAGCTATCGTTTGCGTGCATTTTTATCTCTGAACAGTTGAATGCATCACGGCACAAGTCAAATCATTCAAATCTACATTTTGATCTTCAATTTTCTCTATTTCACCATATTTCAGTTTTACTGGTGACAATTGTTGGCACAATTTATGCCAGATTAGATTGCCATTTTGCCAAGCATTTCTGTACACAAACGATTGCTATAATCTCATCTTTGTAATTTGAATTTGAAACACAAAATAAGTTCAACTGTTCAAATTATTAAACAATTCAAGAGTACAAAATGAGGGAAAAGGTTAGAATTGTTGTTGTACAACTTGTTAGATCGAAATTTTTTATTAATTATTCCTTAATTAACAATTTGTTAAATTCTATCACAAACAGCTATTTTGAATTCCTGATTCCTTCAACTGCAGAATTCAATCTCTGTTTGAGTTCATCCAAAAGCCCATTCGATCTGTTGAAAACTATTCAGACCAAATGAAAATAAACATTAAATTAGAATATACTCGAAATCAATTTCAATGTTTTAGTTTATTCCAGTAAAAATAATCAAAATAGTTATCAAATTGAATAGTAAAGGTTAATTATTAGACTTATTACAAGGTTGCATTCGAATTTTATCTTTAGTTGAGACTCATTACTCTAGAGTAATGCGTCTTTGCAATGTAAATATGCGAACCAACAAGCAACAAGCAAACACACAGGACACAGTCCGTGAGCATCATAGTCAAATGCACATTTGTGGCAGACATGTGATTAACTGAATGATGAAATGTTACAACGAATTGGTATTGACAATGCTAGCAGCACAATTTGAATGGTCACGATCGATGTGTGAGTGTGCTGTGCTGTTTTTGGTACTAGCACACAAATGAGTGCATTCGTGAGATTGAGTGTGTCTATGTGCACAGCTGAGTTGGGAGTTGCTCTCGTGTCGACATCCTTTCGTTTGTTTGCATTCTGATTGATTTGTCCCGTAATGTGGACACTGGACAGTCAAACACTACAATCGATCAGTAATCGAATTGAGACTATTTGAATGCATACTCAAATGAATTTTTACAAACATCAAACATAAATCCGAATCACAAATGCTCGATTAATAATTTGTTTGGATTTAATTAGCATTGACCATATACAATTAAATGTTTTGTTGGTTTGGTTTAATAATTTTTTATTGGATTAAGATTGATTTTCAGCTAATGTATCACATAATAATAATACACACATTGAGAGACTAACTCAATCTTGATCGAATCGATTGACAAGTTGGACAGAGCTATTAATGCTAGACAGGTGAATCTGAAAAGCCACGTTGTAATTGTTTTAATATGACAATTAAAATTCACCATAAATTTCAATCGATTTGGTGATTAAGCCAAAAACTTTCAAACCCATTGGTAAAGTAAAGCGAGTCAAATTGTGCAAATATTTTAAAACTCCGAATCGATTCGAGTTTTAAGCCAGAAAAAAGTCAAAGGCGTCCAACTGATAAAACTTGAGTGTATGATGAAGATTTGCGATTGTTGAAAGATGATAAATAAAAGTAAACTTTTATAATTTAGAATTAATAATTTAACAATAATCAAGTAACTTTCAATGAAATCGGTATAGATTGCTAACATTGTTTATTGGCGTAAATGTAAATGTACATTTTGTAGATTTGTAATGTGAATACTAAACATAGTAATTATACAGAGGGTCAACGAGCACATGTTTGCGCAAGTGGACAAAATGACCCAAATGCTGTGAAATGGCATCACGAATCTGTGAAGACCCACTTTTGATGGTGAGCTGTACGAGGTTGGGAAAGATGAATGACACAACTCGACAGAATTGGTCTCCGTCAAATTGATCATCGTCCTCATCACAATAGAAGCCAAACTTAGACATTGTAAGCATTTGAACTGATTTGAGTGTGGCCAAGTTGGATGATCGAGCGAGAGTGTGCAAATCGAGATCGAACCACTCAATCGACAGTCGAGACAGGTTGGTGAGTCGAGCAAGGTCGGCAATCAGGTCTGCATCGAAATTCTGTGATGAATAAATCAAAAATTGATTAAACAATGCATTCAGGTGAGATGGCACTCTCTTACTGGAGGGTCGATGATAAAGCTAAAGTGCAACAGTTGGAGAGCAGCAAAATGTGCACAGACAAATGAGAGCACTTGTGGATATGCATACAAGTTCAAATGGGTGAGACCACTGACCAGTTGAGCATTGAGTTGGGGCCATTGGGTCATGTCCACCACTCCACTCCACCAACTGCACCACATCATCGTCTAGTTGCAATTCGACCAAAATGAGCAGCATCACTTCGTTGGGAAGATGATTGATCGGTCCGCTATCGGTGAGATCCGATTTTATGTGATCAAAAGAGGAGGTGACTGAAGATTCCATTCTTTTGCGATTAATTTTGAATAGATCACCAAATGAGGAGAAGAGTGAGCGCACTTACCATTTGATGGCTTTCATAGCAATGGCTAGTTTGGAGTCCATTTTGGTTTAGAATGTAGACAGAAGATGTTGAGTGAACAAAACGAACAAGAAGACAAACTCGGAACAGAAGCTGAACAAAACAAAATTGTCTAGCCACAGATATATCTGTGTTGATTAGACAAAACTATCACAGCTGAATAACAAACACGTTCACGCACGACATGTCACATGCAAGTTAACTGATACAACATTGATATTGAAAGCATTGTGAGTAATAGATCAACGACAATGAGTATCAAACTGATGAATCAAACATTGTAAATTACTTCTGTGCATATGTAGAGTCAATTTGTGTCACAAATGAGCAAATGCGCCACTTTAATCCGTGGAATGCAACTTTCATGGTAAATTTGACGAAGAGCCAAATTTGGATTATCAAGTTCAAAACAACAAAATGAGCCTTTCAAACCGAGCAAATTCAAATACTAGATACTTTGAAATTTTAATTATACAGAAAAAACATGTTCAACAAATTTTACATTTATGAGTTGTAAAATAGAAAGTATTTATAATCCTAGCTAATCTTGTCAATTGTTCGTGAAAGTTTATAGTATAAACTTTATACTCGGGATTTGATGCTTTGAGCAATTAGAACAGTATATTCTCCAATTTCATTGAAAATTGACAAGGATGTTCAATAAAATCAATTTATGCACAATTGGCGGCGGTTTTTATACTCGGGATTTGATGCTTTGAGCAATTAGAACAGTATATTCTCCAATTTCATTGAAAATTGTACAGGTTGTTCAATAAAATCAATTTGTGCTCAATTGGCGGCGGTTTTTATACTCGGGATTTGATGCTTTGAGCAATTAGAACAGTATATTCTCCAATTTCATTGAAAATTGACAAGGATGTTCAATAAAATCAATTTATGCACAATTGGCGGCGGTTTTTATACTCGGGATATGATGCTTTGAGCAATTAGAACAGTATATTCTCCAATTTCATTAAAAATTGTACAGGTTGTTCAATAAAATCAATTTATGCACAATTGGCGGCGGTTTTTATACTCGGGATTTGATGCTTTGAGCAATTAGAACAGTATATTCTCCAATTTCATTGAAAATTGTACAGGTTGTTCAATAAAATCAATTTGTGCACAATTGGCGGCGGTTTTTATACTCGGGATTTGATGCTTTGAGCAATTAGAACAGTATATTCTCCAATTTCATTGAAAATTGTACAGGTTGTTCAATAAAATCAATTTGTGCTCAATTGGCGGCGGTTTTTATACTCGGGATTTGATGCTTTGAGCAATTAGAACAGTATATTCTCCAATTTCATTGAAAATGGACAAGGATGTTCAATAAAATCAATTTGGGCACAATTGGCGGCGGTTTTTATACTCGGGATTTGATGCTTTGAGCAATTAGAACAGTATATTCTCCAATTTCATTGAAAATTGTACAGGTTGTTCAATAAAATCAATTTTGGCACAATTGGCGGCGGTTTTTATACTCGGGATTTGATGCTTTGAGCAATTAGAACAGTATATTCTCCAATTTCATTGAAAATTGTACAGGTTGTTCAATAAAATCAATTTGTGCACAATTGGCGGCGGTTTTTATACTCGGGATTTGATGCTTTGAGCAATTAGAACAGTATATTCTCCAATTTCATTGAAAATTGTACAGGATGTTCAATAAAATCAATTTGTGCACAATTGGCGGCGGTTTTTATACTCGGGATTTGATGCTTTGAGCAATTAGAACAGTATATTCTCCAATTTCATTGAAAATTGTACAGGTTGTTCAATAAAATCAATTTGGGCACAATTGGCGGCGGTTTTTATACTCGGGATTTGATGCTTTGAGCAATTAGAACAGTATATTCTCCAATTTCATTGAAAATTGTACAGGTTGTTCAATAAAATCAATTTTTGCTCAATTGGCTGGGGTTTTTATACTCGGGATTTGATGCTTTGAGCAATTAGAACAGTATATTCTCCAATTTCATTGAAAATTGTACAGGTTGTTCAATAAAATCAATTTATACACAATTGGCGGCGGTTTTTATACTCGGGATTTGATGCTTTGAGCAATTAGAACAGTATATTCTCCAATTTCATTGAAAATTGTACAGGTTGTTCAATAAAATCAATTTGTGCACAATTGGCGGCGGTTTTTATACTCGGGATTTGATGCTTTGAGCAATTAGAACAGTATATTCTCCAATTTCATTGAAAATTGTACAGGTTGTTCAATAAAATCAATTTGTGCACAATTGGCGGCGGTTTTTATACTCGGGATTTGATGCTTTGAGCAATTAGAACAGTATATTCTCCTTCAATTGTCACCTTCAATTGTGCAAACAGTCACTCAACCACTGATCAATCATTGGTTTCATCTCGTGTCGTATCACTCACTCAAGTGAGTTATGTGTACGATTGTGTCAATGGTTTTGAATGATTCAACACTATTTTTGTCAAATGCATTACTATAATCTTGTTTATTTTTTGTCCTTCGCAATAAATATTTTTATCATATTCTTTGCAGATAGATTTTAGCACATAAAATGCATAAAAATTAATACATCACGAATGACAGAAATGTTTGAATATAAAGATGAGAATGACGAACAATTTTCTCGATGAGTGATCAAGTCAATTAACTCAAATATTTAAAATATATTAAAAAGTAATTTACACAGAATTTAGTTTATTTGGAAACATTCTATTAATCCACAAATCGTGCTCAAAAACCAACTTCAGTGTATATGCAGTGGTGCAGGTAGCAGTAGCCAAAAGAATTACAAAAGTAAACATGTTAGGTGCCATTCTGATTGTGATTCGATTCGAATCACGCTGCATTGCTCGAATATTAAAAACAAAACGTTAGTTTGACTTGCCCGAAGTTTCAAATTTAAATTGCCAAACAATCTGAAAATTTGTTGATGGATCTAATCAAGATTGTCATTTTTTTCTCATAGGCATATAAATTTTTCAGACTTGGAATCAGAAAAATGTAAAATTTTTCCAACTTTGCCAAAGTCAGTCAATTCACTCACACTTGATTCAATACCAACATTGTGATACGTGAAACTGCTTGAACTGTATTAATTGATCCTTAATTCTGAAGACCTAGTACACCACCGATTAAGATACCAACATACAGATACGTGAAACTGCTTGAACTGTATTAATTGATCCTTAATAATGAAGACCAAGCAAACAACCGATTAAGATACCAACATTGTGATACGTGAAACTGCTTGAACTGTATTAATTGATCCTTAATAATGAAGACCTAGTACACCACCGATTAAGATACCAACATTGTGAAACGTGAAACTGCTTGAACTGTATTAATTGATCCTTAATAATGAAGACCTAGTACACCACCGATTAAGATACCAACATTGTGATACGTGAAACTGCTTGAACTGTATTAATTGATCCTTAATAATGAAGACCTAGTACACCACCGATTAAGATACCAACATTGTGAAACGTGAAACTGCTTGAACTAAATTAATTGATCCTTAATAATGAAGACCAAGCAAACAACCGATTAAGATACCAACATTGTGATACGTGAAACTGCTTGAACTGTATTAATTGATCCTTAATAATGAAGACCTAGTACACCACCGATTAAGATACCAACATTGTGATACGTGAAACTGCTTGAACTGTATTAATTGATCCTTAATAATGAAGACCTAGTACACCACCGATTAAGATACCAACATTGTGAAACGTGAAACTGCTTGAACTGTATTAATTGATCCTTAATAATGAAGACCAAGCAAACAACCGATTAAGATACCAACATTGTGAAACGTGAAACTGCTTGAACTGTATTAATTGATCCTTAATAATGAAGACCTAGTACACCACCGATTAAGATACCAACATTGTGATACGTGAAACTGCTTGAACTGTATTAATTGATCCTTAATAATGAAGACCTAGTACACCACCGATTAAGATACCAACATTGTGATACGTGAAACTGCTTGAACTGTATTAATTGATCCTTAGTGAAACTGTGAAACCACAGTTTATCATCGAAAGAGGTCAGAGAAGTGAAAATTCTTTATCAAGAAGATTAAATTAATTATAATTCACTAAAATAACCGGTCGTTTGAGATATTATGTGAAGAATTATCTCAAAAACTCAAAGAACAATGACTCCAAAAAGTCATTTTTTCGGAAACAGCTTAGTAATCAACGTGTCTGAAGGCGAATTCTGTGACTTATAAACACGGAAAACGATTTATCTGATCGAGAAGTATGTCTGGACAATTCAACGGACATCAAACATCACTCAACTGTTCAAAGAATCAACATTGAAGCCGATGACATCAAGTTCAATATACTCAATCTGAATCCGCATTTGACTACGAGTCATATGAGATGGGATTAAAGTTTTCAAACAACAATTTTGATCGAGATTTGTCCTCAGTTATGTTCTCTGACAATAAAAAACTTATTTTCGAATGTCAAAATGGGAAATCTAATAGCAGAAAATATGTTTAAGCTCAAAAAGAAGTTCAAACCGAAAATACAATTTGGTGGTTGCTCGGTTATCTTTTGGGGTACTATTGGGTACTATGGAAAGCTACCACATCTCAATGTTTTTTCTACTTTGGAACACTGTGGTTATATCCACCTTATGAAACAGCCTTTTTTTCTTCAAATCCACAATGTTTCAGGGCCAAAATCGGTGTTCAAACAATATAATACACCTTGGCAAACTGTCAAGCAATCTCTAAGTTGACTTCAAGTGACCAAAATCGAGGCTGTAATCTGGCCAAATTTCTCTCTGGACTTGAATGTCCTGGAAATTATGCTAACCAAATAATCTTAAGATATTTATCAACCTAATTTACAATGTAATCATAAATATTAAAGTGATAATAGTGATCAACGAAGAATTGGAAAAAATTTCATAATCGAAGGTTATCAGATTATTTGATTCGATTATAACTAGCTTCCAAATGATTAAATCTTAACATGGAGAATTCACTAAGTAATTAAAACACTTATTTATAAGTTTAAATCAACAATTTCGACGATTTATTTAATTAAAACTATAATTGATTGAGACGAGCTATCATTATGGCGCGTACTGTATATTATTATTTTATATTTTATATTTTTTACCTTTTATAAACGATCTATAGTGTTTCTTTTCTTTATGACTACACGGATTTATTTTTGAATCTCAATTATATAATTGGAATTGTTAGATCTTGCTTAATGTACATTTCCTGATCGACAATCAAAAGAACTGCTAAATATTCCCTATTTAGTCCTAAGATTTATAAAATGATTGAAATTTTTTGATTCAAATCTGTTTCTGATTAATAATAATAATAATAAATGATTAATTAAAGCGTTTTTAAAATTTAATTTTATAATTTTGATTCGCTTTACACCTTTCATATTTGGTTTATTAGAGATGATTCTCTATGGTATACCGTTATCTGAGATTTTAAAAATTCTATTAATTAATCGATCGAAATCACTCTTGTTTACTCAGTTCTTCATCGTTTTATCCATGCCATTTGGATAATCCATCGCAAATCGATCGAAATTACTCTTGTTTACTCAGTTCTTCATCGTTTTATCCATGCCATTTGGATAATCCATCGCAAATCGATCGAAATTACTCTTGTTTACTCAGTTCTTCATCGTTTTATCCATTCCATTTGGATAATCCATCGCAAATCGATCGAAATCACACTTGTTTACTCAGTTCTTCATCGTTTTATTCATTCCATTTGGATAATCCATCGCAAATCGATCGAAATCACTCTTGTTTACTCAGTTCTTCATCGTTTTGTCCATGCCATTTGGATAATCCATCGCAAATCGATCGAAATCACTCTTGTTTACTCAGTTCTTCATCGTTTTATCCATGCCATTTGGATAATCCATCGCAAATCGATCGAAATCACTCTTGTTTACTCAGTTCTTCATCGTTTTATCCATGCCATTTGGATAATCCATCGCAAATCGATCAAAATCACTCTTGTTTACTCAGTTCCTCATCGTTTTATCCATGCCATTTGGATAATCCATCGCAAATCGATCGAAATCACTCTTGTTTACTCAGTTCCTCATCGTTTTATTCATGCCATTTGGATAATCCATCGCAAATCGATCGAAATCACTCTTGTTTACTCAGTTCTTCATCGTTTTATCCATGCCATTTGGATAATCCATCGCAAATCGATCGAAATCACTCTTGTTTACTCAGTTCTTCATCGTTTTATCCATGCCATTTGGATAATCCATCGCAAATCGATCGAAATCACTCTTGTTTACTCAGTTCCTCATCGTTTTATTCATGCCATTTGGATAATCCATCGCAAATCTATCGAAATCACTCTTGTTTACTCAGTTCTTCATCGTTTTATCCATGCCATTTAGATAATCCATCGCAAATCGATCGAAATCACTCTTGTTTACTCAGTTCCTCATCGTTTTATTCATGCCATTTGGATAATCCATCGCAAATCGATCGAAATCACTCTTGTTTACTCAGTTCCTCATCGTTTTATTCATGCCATTTGGATAATCCATCGCAAATCGATCGAAATCACTCTTGTTTACTCAGTTCTTCATCGTTTTATCCATGCCATTTGGATAATCCATCGCAAATCGATCGAAATCACTCTTGTTTACTCAGTTCCTCATCGTTTTATCCATGCCATTTGGATAATCCATCGCAAATCGATCGAAATCACTCTTGTTTACTCAGTTCTTCATCGTTTTATCCATGCCATTTGGATAATCCATCGCAAATCGATCGAAATCACTCTTGTTTACTCAGTTCCTCATCGTTTTATCCATGCCATTTGGATAATCCATCGCAAATCGATCGAAATCACTCTTGTTTACTCAGTTCTTCATCGTTTTATCCATGCCATTTGGATAATCCATCGCAAATCGATCGAAATCACTCTTGTTTACTCAGTTCCTCATCGTTTTATTCATGCCATTTGGATAATCCATCGCAAATCGATCGAAATCACTCTTGTTTACTCAGTTCCTCATCGTTTTATTCATGCCATTTGGATAATCCATCGCAAATCGATCGAAATCACTCTTGTTTACTCAGTTCCTGATCGTTTTATCCATGCCATTTGGATAATCCATAGCAAATCGATCGAAATCACTCTTGTTTACTCAGTTCCTCATCGTTTTATTCATGCCATTTGGATAATCCATCGCAAATCGATCGAAATCACTCTTGTTTGTTGAGTTCTCCATCAATTTGTCCATGCAATTACGACAATCTATTGCAACTTAAATTGTAGATTGATGAAAAATTGCTCAGAATTGAGACACACAACGCTGTGTTTGAGAACATGATCTGATTGCGAGAGTGAGAACACAAACTTGAACTAAACTTTGAATTGCCATCGATGCTAGTAGGAGAACGAATGTCAAATTCCAGAATATTTCAGGAAGAATAACTTCTCAATAATTGCAGACTTGCACATGCCCAAACACAATTGGGATTAGAAAGAGAATTTCGTAGAATCGTTTGCTGATGAGTTATGACTATGTGAATGTGTTTGTTAGTCAGTTGTGATTGTTTTGTCGACACTGATCTGTGGCTGGACAGTTTTGTCTTGTTCAGTTTCAATCCCGAGTTTGTCTCCTTGTTCGTTGTGTTCATCACATTTCTGTTTGCATTTTAAGATTCGGCTCCAAAATGGACTCCAAACTAGCCATAGCTATGAAAGCCATCAAATGGTCAGTGCGCTCACTCGACTCTTCATTTAGTGGTCTGTTCAAAATGAACCACAAAAGAATTGAATCTTCAGTCACCTCCTCTTTTGGACGCATAAAATCGAATCCCACCGATGGTGGACCGATCAATCATCTTCCCAACGAAGTGATGCTGCTCATTTTGGTCAAATTGCAACTAGACGATGATGTGGTGCAGTTGATTCGTCTGCGACTGGTGTCCACTCGGTGGCGAGCACTCATCGAATACTACTGCGCACACAAAAAGTGTTTGCTTGTGCAATCACCTGCATATTATTCGAACTTTGAGAGTAGATTCTTTGCATTTGGCCACTCGAAGAAGCATTTTGTACAGCTGCTTTTGAGTAGAATGACACCTGTTTGCTGTTTGCGATCACTTCTCAGACTCTTTCCCAACATTGAGCAACTGTCTATTAATTGTTTTGGTAAATATATTTTCATCGTTTTTTATGATTATCACAACTTTTTTTAATACAGGAAAAGCTCGAGTTTGTGATTTTGTGGAGTACATCAACTCACTGACATCACTCAAACAACTCGACCTTGAAGGACCGTTTGTTTCAGCTCTACCACGCCTCTCACCTTTAACTCTGTCCAAATTGGAGCACTTCTCAATAGACACTCGAGGATGGAATGAGCATGTTGATGCTCACCACGGACTGGTGTCTCAGCTTGGGCCATGGTGTGTTTGTGTCCACTTTGGAGCAGACTTGACCTTTCATCTCGTTCGTCAGTGGCACAACATCAATCCGCACTGGTTGGTCAATGTCACTCATTTGCGAATTCACTTTCGTTAATCATTAAACACCCAAACCGAGTGAAAATAGTTTTTAGATGGAAAAGTCGTTGTCTCTCGAGTCGTAGACCATTTCATCGCATTTGGACCATTTCGTTTACTTGCGCAAACATGTGCTCGATAACTCTGTATAATTACTATGTTTAGTAGTCACTCTACAAATTATCTATTATCTATTTAATCAAATCTAATCCACAAAATGTACAAACTATTTTAACGTACCTCAATAAACAATCTACTATTTTCAGTAAAAGTTTTCAGGAAACCACCAAACATGTGACCAATCTCTCAAGTATCCCAGTAACGGATTCGTACTCAGAACATGGTTCGACACGAACTCATCCATCTGGGCATCAAGCCTTTCTCGTGCAATTGGCCCGGCTGTCGCTATTCGGCTGTGCAAAAGGGGGTGGTCAGACATCTTAGCGAAAAATTGTTGTAGGATGAGCCTAAACTAGCTAAGATTGGACATCTTAGCGACTTTTGGTTAAAAGTAAAATCCAGTGGCAGAACTACCTGGAAGTGTTCCAATTCACCTTTTAAAAACCCAATGACCGTAAATAGTGGCAAACGGTTCAAGATTACCTAGAATTGAGAAAATTGACATTTAACTAGAAATTAAAGAACTCAACGGTCCAATTTATCGTTTAACGCCCAAGATGGTTGTCTAGTAATTTTGATGGTTCTTTTTGTTTATCTTTACCAAGCAAAAGAAATAGGTTAAATAAGTTGGGTTTTGACGAATTCGTTTTAAAAGTTTGCATACGTTAGTGAAGAGCGAGAAAATCTTAGGGACAACTAAGCAAACAATAACTCCTGTACATATTGCTAAAGCATATATTGTAGGTAGTTGCATAATAACAACAACAAAAACTCGCTTAAAATGAGTGCTACACACACATCATAGTGGTTCAATGTATTTGGCCACAATAAAACATTTGCGAATGGTTGCGAATGGATGCGAGTTGTCCTAGACATTGGATTCGAGTCAATTGTGAATTGGTTCAATGTATTAGGTCTCAATAAAGCATTTGCGAATGATTGCGAATGATTTCAAATGGTTACGAGTGGTTTCATGAAATTGAACATCTTAGCGACTTTAAGCCCCTCCCCTTGTTTGTTGTGTTGTGTCTCATTGTGCATTATTATGTTAATGAGTAGGGAGGAGCTTAAAGTCGCTAAGATGTCCAAACTAAAATATTTTGATCTTACGCTTAAATCTCGCGATTTCTTGTTTCTATCACATCAATTACATTGAACAATACCAAAATAAGACCAATTCTAATGCCCCAAATACATTCTCAATCCCAAAAACCTAATCAATGTGCAATAATAGCTCAAATCAAATTTCGCTAAGATGTCCAAGGTAAAATTTTGTAATATTACAACTAAATTGCTAGATTTGTTGTTAAATTATTCTGTAATCATGACTGCAAAATGAGTGATTCGGCAGAAAGAAAGTAAATCTTTGAATTCATTGAAACTTTTGATCATATCTATCATAAAATCTTTTTCACAAATGTACAACAAAGTGACTGTATAAAATTGTCGGGCATATCTTTCTGAACATTATGATATAAAAATTGAAAACTAATCCATTTAATTCATTTCTCCATTTTCATCCAACAAACATTGCTTGTCCCCCAAAACTACTTTCACCAATCGAATTCCACTTTCTTTAATTACAAAGGGACAACTAATTCCAATCCAAACGATCCACAATTTATTGTTTCAGATACTTCAGTTCAACTTTTGATTCGTAAACAAACGTGAAATCTCGTCTTATCTTCACTTTCATGCAATTTACAACACTTGCACTCCAAGACGAATGTCACCAATCGATTCCTCTTCTATCAATTAGTAAAGTACAATCACAATGGAAATCAACACAAATTCACAACAATCCAAACTAATGTCAAACCAAATTAAAACAACCAATGTTGATCGAAAGTAAGTTTAATTACAAAATATTGAGTATGTAAAGGACCCTTACCCCTTGTTTATCCACCAGCACCCCAGTGCCTATCCACTGGCTCTCCTCTCTCTCTGCTCTCCTCCTCTTTCTCTCTTCTGTATCACGGATGCGCATGGGCACTGTATCCCATGCATACCGTTCATTATCCTTTACCTGTCATGTACTCTCACAGAGAGATCACTCTCCGATGTGACGTCTATGTGACAACTACTAATCAACCAATAAACCATCAATAAGACTCTTTACTGTTCTATCTTCAATCATCATCTCATTATATCGTTGGGACTTAGGACCCAAGGCCCTATTCGTCCTACAAGTACATTGAGAAAGTGGAAAACAAAACATGAAACCGTTCAAATATTAATCGAAAATGTCAATATTACGTTTTCGCAAGTGTGCAAATCGATTGTACAAATGTAGCTCAACTTCATGTTGCACTCTCTGTATGCTTTGAGTTTTGTTTTGCAAGTTCAAACTCGACCAAATTGGGAAAAATCACCGAAAAGTCACGAGTCAATTCATGGGCAGTGATGTGCTGATCTATTCGGTCATAGATTGTGCCAACAATTGTGCAAGTCACCACAGAAGTAAGCGAAATGAGTTCATCATCTTGTGCAGCTTGTTTCAACTTGGCAAAGTCAATTCCGACTATGACAAGCTCAAGTTCAGCCAAGTGAGTCAGTTTGCCAAGATCGCGTATCACAGTTGGTGTCAAGACAAGGCCAAATGGGTAGTGCTGAAAATGATGATGATTATTACTTTAGTTGATACGAAAAAGTCACTTACACAAAACTTCAAATTGAGATGCTTCAACGATGTTTGACAGTGCTCAGTGAGATAGTGCACCACCAATGGCCCATCAATGTGTCCATTTCGAAAGTGAATTCGCAAATGAGTGACATTGACCAACCAGTGCGGATTGATGTTGTGCCACTGACGAACGAGATGAAAGGTCAAGTCTGCTCCAAAGTGGACACAAACACACCATGGCCCAAGCTGAGACACCAGTCCGTGGTGAGCATCAACATGCTCATTCCATCCTCGAGTGTCTATTGAGAAGTGCTCCAATTTGGACAGAGTTAAAGGTGAGAGGCGTGGTAGAGCTGATACAAACGGTCCTTCAAGGTCGAGTTGTTTGAGTGATGTCAGCGAGTTGATGTACTCCACAAAGTCACAAACTCGAGCTTTTCCTTTAATCAACAAAGTTGTGGTAATCATATAAAACGATGAAAATATATTTACCAAAACAATTAATAGACAGTTGCTCAATGTTGGGAAAAGTTGAACCATATGGAAGGAACTTCTTATCTGTTTTTCTCTTTTTCTGGTCTGATCTACTGGATCTTCTGATCTATTTTTTAATTTTGTTTTACAACATTAAAATTTGTAAATATTTCAACATGTGCAATCACTCTGGTCCAATCCAATCCAGCCATTTCGACAGGTTTTCAAAAATTGAGTTTAAAGTTGTGATGTTATGATTAGTCACTTGAGTGAAGAGTTGGTAAGTCGAATATGTTCGGACAATATTGAATTCTTTTTTTGATGTTTGGGTAGTGCCTTTGAATGTGAGCTCTTCGAATACAAAGAACAATACTAAGTTGAGCTATACCGAATTCCTGTCAACTCTTTGTACACGAGTCAGTTCTACTGCAGTCAGTGAGTGACTTGCACTGTGCACAGTTGGTGTCATCACAGTGGCGTTCAGTCAATAGAAAATAGTTGATCAGTTTAGTTTTCTGAATACGTGACTATCACCACGTGCTGTCTGTTGTGGTGGTGTACGTCTTCACTCGTTGCTCGTCTGTTTTGGTCAGACTGATTTGTTCTACAACAACCAACAAGTGGGTATCCTTCCTTCAAGAATCATTTGCCTCGATCATCATGTCGTCATCATCTTCGTCGTCGTCGTCATCATCCCCACCAGTTGCACCCCAACACTGTTCGACTGTGTCCGTGTTGTATGAATCGCTGAAATATGAAGAAGAACCTTGTCGAATGTGGTTGCGTGACGAGATGAACCAAATCCCTGAACCACTTATCGATTCGCTCTTCCACGGACTAATCTGTTCGTCGTCGTCGTCATCTGCCGTGGGTCAATCCCGTCCGACTGTGTCCCAGTTGTGTGAATTGCTCGAAGGAGAAAAGGTGCAGTTGAGGATGGTGCTGAGAGGCGAAATGGATCTACTGGTCAACACTCTCTTCGATAGACTAACCAACAAGTTGAGGACTAATTTGGATCGAGAGGAAGATGGTGATGACCGTGCACAGGGGGATCAAGTCGAACAACCCACTCCCCAACCATCAACATCATCCTTCAATCCCGTTCCCTATCAACAACACTCGAATGGTGATGAAGTGCAATTGAACACTGTGGAAATGATTGAGATTAAGGAAGAGGTGGAGGATGGAGAGGAGACTCGCATTATTGACATGGAGACATTGACTGAAGACAGACAAGTGAAACGAGGTGAGTGATGAAAGTGAAATGATGTGAAGTGATGACTTGGTATTATTTGTGTCTATAGAAATAGAACAAGAGGAAAATGAAATGACATTGCACAATGATCAGATTGGGCATTGGGTCAAGCGAGAGATCAAAGAGGAGGAAGAGGATGGAGAAGTGGTGGAGGTTAAGGAAGAGATCAAGGAAGAAGACGAGGAGGAGGAAGAGGATGGAGAAATGGTGGAGGTTAAGGAAGAGATCAAGGAAGAAGACGAGGAGGAGGAAGATGGCGAAGCTCAGATTGATGAGATCGAGGGTTGGACTGAATCGAACCAAAGTGGTGAGGATGAATGTCAAGCTTTGGACAACGTACCATTGAACACAACTCTCACTCATCCAACTGGACAATCTCAACTCACAGTGACTCAATCAGCTGATCTATTGTCACCACAGACCAGCACTGCACAAGACGAGACAAGCCCAACTGCACTCAACCAACAGACAACGGTGGCCACTCTGCATAAAGTCACCAAACGAAAACAACCAACATCGAAACGATCTGCGAAAAGATCGAAGGTAACAATCGAGGAAGATGGTGGAAAGGATGGAAATGATGAGGAAGATGATAACCGAGAAGAATCAAAGGTCAAAATCCTCCATTTGAATTGTACCCAGTCAAATTGTAATGTCAAGTTGGATTCAATGGTCCATTTGCACGATCACTTGAGGACTGTGCATCAACTTTCTCCTCTTGAATGTTTTGCCACCAATTGCAATGCTCGATTCGATAATAGGTAAGTGAATATTATAACGTCACATTAAATTGACCTAGTTTTATTTTGTCAGACAACAAATGCTTTCTCACATCAAACAGAATCATTCTCGCAATACTCGTTTCATTTGTTCAGTTTGTCCCAAAGAATATGGTTCGCAGCATAAAACTTACATTCACTGGTACAGGAATCATCAGACTGGTCAGTTCAAGTGCAATTTCGTGAGCGACTGTGCCCAAGTGACCGACACACGTCGCAAGATGACAACTCATCACCAAACCAAACATCACTCCCAATCGAAGCGTTTCAACTGCATCCACCCTGGCTGTACTGCTTCATTCTTCTCTAATGGTCACCTGAAACAACACCAACAGATTCATCTCGCCACTAATCAATTCCACTGCAATTGGCCTCACTGCAGCAAGCAGTTCAAGCTACGTAAAAATCTGGTCAGACACATTCGAACTCAACACTTTGGACTGCCCAAGTCAATGAAAGCACAGAAGGAGAGGAACATTGTGGACCTGCGAGACCCGAACGAATATGTTCGAGTGGTGGTGGACGAGTGATGGCAGAGTTGATTCGACCTTATTTACTTGTAACGTCTTTCCATTTTTCTTTCATATGCACTTTAATTTTCTTCTCTTTTTTTCTTTAATTCATATTTCCCAATGTGTTTCTCAATTTCTCACTGTCAGTATCAATTTAATTTTTCATTGTCACCAATCACAAATTGATCTAATCTTCAAATGTATCTCTGTCTGAGTATTTTTGCCAAAATAAACATGAATGTTCCTTTGTTGAATCGAAACGAGCGAGTACAAATGAGTACGTAACACTTTGAAATTGGTTAATCGGGAGATGTCGTGAAATGTCGAACGAAATTTCAGGCACGGGTAATTTTGATAATTATGACTTTATGGATTTATTTTGACTATGAAAGGACCGATCTCGACGAGAGAGGACAGTAAATGTTCACAAAAATATGACGAATCATACCCGCAAGGTGGTTGTGGTGTAGTGTCAATGGGAGTGATAATAGACAATCACATTTTGTTTGGATATTTTGGCGTTGTGTTGACGGAAATAAAAAACATTAAACTGAGAAAGTTTAAACTTTATCTTCAATCTCACTACTATAACTAAACCAACTTAAACCAAAACTAATTCAAAACAGATTTAAACAAAATCATAAAAAAAACTTTGAAACCATCAACGAGTCTACCACCAATAAACCATAAATAAAATGATAAAACATCAAGAAAAATTTGAATACAAAATTTTGCTTCATTAGGAAACAAAAATATAATAATGTATCCAAGTAAACTTTTGTATTAAAAAGTATGTGAGCTTCAAACAAGCAGTTCACTTTGCTCTGGAGAGTGTTCAAAGAGTGTCAAAGACAAAGTTGATGTTTGCTGCAACTGAACACGTTCTTGAATCGGTTTGTCGAATGAAATATTCTCCATCAGTGGATTATCAGTAAATCACATACATCACATTCATCGGAACACAGCCATCGACAATCTGATCGAATGAGACATGAAATAATCGATGGTGCATGATTCATATGACTGAACTCAATTTAGTATTACTACAAATACTCATGACCCAATAAAATCTAACATTTTCAATATTTCAATAAAAGAACATTTGTGTTTATTGTGTGGTAAACTTTACCACTGGTTAAGGCAAAGATACATTTAAAGATGTGATCAATTTGTGAGACAATTAACAGTCAAATTGATACGAACAGTGAATTGTGAAAAAGATAAATATTGGTAAAATGAACAAAAGGAATGACAAGCGTAAAGTTTAATATGTTTTGACAGACATTACAAGAAAATATAGTCGACTCAACTCTGCCCTCACTCGTCCACCACCACTCGAACATATTCGTTCGGGTCTCGCAGGTCCACAATGTTCTTCTCCTTCTGTGCTTTCATTGACTCGGGAAGTCGAAAGTGTTGAGTTTGAATGTGTTTAACCAGATTTGAATGTCGCTTGCATTGCTTGCTGCCGTGAGGCCAATTGCAATGATTAGTGTTGAGATGAGTCAGTTGGTGTTGCTTCAGGTGACTATTAGAGAAGAATGAAGAAGTACAGCCAGGGTGGGTGCAGTGGAAATGCTTCGATAGGTAGCGATGTTTGGCTTTTTGATGAGTTATCATCTTGCGAAGTGTGTCGGTCACTTGTGCACAGTTGTCCACGAAGTTGCACTGGAATTGGCCAGTCAGTTGATCCTGGTACCAGTGAGTGTTTGCTTTCATTTGCGAATCACATTCTTTGTGGCATATTGAACAAAGGAAGCGAGTATCGAGAGAATGACTTCGCTTGATGTGATCACGAAGTTGATTTCTGAAAATAAAACAAGGTCAATTTAATGTAGAATTTTAGTAATCACTTACGGTTCATCGAATCGTGCATTGCAATTAGTGGCAAAACATTGAAAAGGGAAAGTTGATGCACAGTGCCTAAATCTCATCATAGACTCATAGTCACGATTTGGTCAGAAACTAAATGGTCGTTCAAATGAACCATTGAATCCAACTTGACATTACAATTTGACTGGGTACAATTCAAATAGAGCACTTTGACTTTCGATTCTTCTCGGTCCTCATCGGCAATGTCGTCTATATCTTCTACAACTTCATCTTCTCCAACATTCATCTCAACACTTTTCTTCGATCTCTTGCCAGTTCGATTTGGTTGAGATTGTTTTCGTTTGTTGAGTTTGCGAGCAGTGGAAGCAGTTGACTGTTTCGATGTGACTCGATTCGATCGTGGTCGAGCACTGGTCGATGGCTCATTCGATGTGACCACAGCACCATCGTGATTGTCGTTTGCACTGTTGGACAACTCGTCATCTCCACCCAAGTCTTCATCATCTTCAGCTCCCGATCCATTCTCGTGACTCATCACTCGATCCATGTTGCTTGTGCGTCACTCGACTGCAACACTCGACTCGACTCGACTGTGACTGATCGCAATTTGAGGTGTGGAGTTGATCACGTGATGAGGTGTCCATTGGTTGATTCAAATTGACCTGCACCACTTCATCGAGTAGATGGTTGAGTTGCATCGAGTTGTCATCACTCACCACTTCCTTCTTCACCACAAATCGATCACATCCACAGTCATCATCATGATCCTCCGCATCATCTTCTTCTTTGATTTTTGCCTTTACATGTTCATCAATCGATTCGGTTTTGATATATGCAGGCACATATTCTCGTTTGATTAAAATGTCATGATCCTCATCAATGATCATCATCTTCTTCTTTGACATCAACCTTCACCTCTTCATCGTCCCATTCAGTTTTGACCGTCACCTGATTGTTTGATGTGCCTGTGCAAATATCACCAAATGTAAATAAGTCAAATACAACCAACCATGATGACATTTTCGATTAATATTTGAACGATTTTATGTTTTGATTTCCACATTCTCAATGTACTCAATATTTTGTAATTAAACTTACTTTCGATCAACATTGATTGTTTTAATTTGGTTTGGCATTAGTTTGGATTGTTGTGAATTTGTGTTAATTTGCATTGTGATTGTACTTTAATAATTGAATGACGAGGAATCGATTGGTGACATTCGTCTTGGTGTGCAAGTGTTGTGAATGAAAATGAAGATAAGACGAGATTTCACGTTTGTTTATGAATCAAGTTGATCTGAAGTATCTCGAACAATATATTGTGATCGTTGGATTGGAATTGGTTGTCCCTTAGTAATTGAAGGAAGTGGAATCGATTGGTGGCAGTTGTTATGGTGGACAAGCAATGTTTGTTGGATGAAAATGAAGAAATGATTAGTTTAGAATTTTCATGACAATTTTATACTGTCAAATCTTTTTGTTCTGCATTTGTGACAAAGATTTTATGATAGATATGATCAAATGTTTAAATGGATTCAAAAATTTACTTTCTTTCTGCCGGATCACTCATTTTGCAGTCATGATTACCGAATAATTTAACAAAACATTCGAGTTTAATTTTGACTTTGATTGTAACACAAAGTACAATAAATAATTTGAATTACACTTGGCATAAAGCAAGATTGTACAGTTTTATTTTAAATGTTTAGGAATACAAAAGCAAAGGTGACATTGAGCCAAATTGGAATAAATCAATGTGCAAACATCTCACTCGAGTCGACGTTCCAGCAGTTGGTTATCCACCTGAACGTAATCGTCAGGATTGCGATTGTCCACAATGTTGAGTCGTGTTTGTTCTTTCTGGAGTAAAGGCAACTTGAAATGCTTGACACGAACATGCACAACGACATGATCCTTTCTAGTGGAAGAATAGCGACAGTCGGGCCAAGTGCACGAGAAAGGCTTGACGCCCAGATGGATGAGTTCGTGTCGAGCCAAATCAGTTTTCAAAACAAATGATTTGTCACATCCTGCTGACTTGCATTGATGCTTGTCTGGTCCATCATTGACAGTGCCAGTCTTGTGTCGTTTGCTTGTGACAGTTCCACAAGTGGATGATGACTTGCGTTTACGGCCATTTGAAGTGCACGCAACATCTCCACTCGACTCCACCAGAGCAGCTTGTTCCTTCAGCCACTGATCCAATTGGACTGTCTCCACTGGTGGATCATCAGAAAATTGCATTTGGACAGAACGAGCAGATCGAGACTGACCACCACAACAGAATTGGTCTCGAAGTTGGCTCACCTTTTCACGAATAAATCCAAATCGTTCATCAACCTGAGCGAGCAGTTGACGCTTCAGTCGTTCACAGTCCACTTGGAGATGTTCCTCGAATTGATCTAGGAACGAGTGAAATCGGGTGATACGAGGCATGGTGAAACAGGAGGAAGGGACAGAAACAGATTGCGAGTCTTCAACAAACGAGAACTGGTCGACGAGTGACATCAACAACTGACAAACTATTTTCACTGTGTTTGGGTGGACATAGTTGCACTTGCAGTTGGTATTTTTGCAGGACTGAGCAATAGGTTGTTTCTTCTTTCTGTCGATTTAAATTTCTCCTCTTCTCGTATTTCACCATGCCTCGTCTCACCCTCGTGCACTCGTTCCTGGATCGATTCGAGGAGCGTCTCGAAGTGGATTGCGAACGAGTGAAGCGTCAACTGTTTGCCCAAGTAGATGAACAATTTGGTGTTCTCCGAACCAAGGTGACAGAACTACGAAGTCGATTTGTTGGTGATCGAGTGCTCACTGCTCGTTGTGTCACTCTTTTCGATGATCCACCAGTGGAGACAGTCCAACTGGATCAGTGCATGCAGGAACAACGTGCCTGCATGGAGTCGAGTGACAATGATCGACTTGTTCCGTCCACTTCAACTGGCCGTAAACGCAAATCCTCAAGTACATCTCGAACTGTCAACAACAAACGACACAAAACTGTCACTGATGGATCGAACAAGTATCGGTGCAAGTCGCCAGGATGTGGAAAATCATTTCCTGACGATTGGAATTTAGCTCAACACGAACGCATCCATCTGGGCATCAAGCCATTCTCGTGCACTTGGCCCGATTGTCGCTATTCTGCAGTGAGGAAGGCTCATGTCGTTGAGCACGTTCGCACGCAGCATTTCAAGTTGCCCAAACTCAAGAAAAATCAGACACGACTCAACATTGTGGACAACCGAAATCCTGAAGATTACGTTCAGGTGAATAATCAACTGTTGGAACGTCGAATCGAGTGAGGACTGGTCAATTTATACATTGCCGTTTTGCTCAATGGCATCATTAATTGCTGTAATCATTAATATTAATATCTAAAATAAAAATCTACCATTTTGCTTTCTGATTCAATTCTTTGATTCGTTGATTTTTCCTTTCTGTGTCTCGTCTCACCAGATTGCACTTGTTCCTAGATCAATTCGAGGAACGTCTCGAAGTGGACTGTGAACGACTGAAGCGTCAACTGCTCGCTCAGGTTGATGAACGATTTGGATTTATTCGTGAAAAGGTGAGCCAACTTCGAAACCAATTCTGTTGTGGTGGTCAGTCTCGATCTGTTCGTTCTGTCCAAATGCAATTGTCTGATGATCCACCAGTGGAGACAGTCCAATTGGATCAGTGGCTGAAGGAAAAAGCTGCTCTGGTGGAGTCGAGTGGAGATGTTGCGTGCACTTCAAATGGCCGTAAACGCAAGTCATCATCCACTTGTGGAACTGTCACAAGCAAACGACAAAAGACTGGCACTGTCAATGATGGACCAGACAAGCATCAATGCAAGTCAGCAGGATGTGACAAATCATTTGTTTTGAAAACTGATTTGGCTCGACACGAACTCATCCATCTGGGCGTCAAGCCTTTCTCGTGCAATTGGCCCGACTGTCGCTATTCTTCCACTAGAAAGGATCATGTCGTCGTACATGTCCGTACCCAGCATTTCAAGTTGCCCAAACTTCAGAAAGACCAAACACGACTCAACATTGTGGACAATCGCAATCCTGAAGATTACGTTCGAGTGGATAACCAACTGCTGGAACGTCTGCTCGAGTGAGATGTTTGCAGATTGATATTACAATTTGACTCAATGTCACCGTTGCTTTTGTATTCCTAAACATTTAAAATAAATCTGTACAATTCTTTCTGCAAAGTGTAATTCAAATTATTTATTGTACTTTGTGTTACAATCCAAGTCAAAATTAAACTCGAATGTTTTGCTAAACTATTCTGTAATCATGACTGCAAAATGAGTGATTCGGCAGAAAGAAAGTAAATCTTTGAATCCATTGAAACTTTTGATCATATCTATCATAAAATCTATGTCACGAATGCAGAACAAACAGATTTGACGCTATAAAATTAACATGAAAATTTAAAACAAATCTTTTCTCCATTTTCATTCAACAAACATTGCTTGTCCACCAAAACTACTGTCACCAATCGATTCCACTTCCTCCAATTAGTAAGGGACAACCAATTCCAATCCAAACGATCCACAATTTATTGTTTGAGATACTTCAGATCAACTTTTGATTTGTAAACAAACGTGAAATCTCGTCTTATCTTCACTTTCATGCTATTTACAACACTTGCACACCAAGACGAATGTCACCAATCGATTCCTCGTCATTCAATTAGTAAAGTACAATCACAATGCAAATTAACACACAAATTCACAACAATTCAAACTAAAGTCAAACCAAAATCAAATCAAAACAACCAATGTTGATCGAAAGTAAGTTTAATTACAAAATATTGAGTACATTGAGAAAGTGGAAAACAAAACATGAAACCGTTCAAATATTAATCGAAAATGTCAATATTATGTTTTCGCAAGTGAACAAATCGATTGTACAAATGTTGCTCAACTTCATGTTGCACTCTCTGTATGCTTTGAGTTTTGTCACGAATTACAAGTTCAAACTCGACCAAATTGGGAAAAATCACCGACAAGACACGAGTCAATTCATGGGCAGTGATGTGCTGATCTATTCGGTCATAGATTGTGCCAACAATTGTGCAAGTCACCACAGAAGTAAGCGAAATGAGTTCATCATCTTGTGCAGCTTGTTTCAACTTGGCAAAGTCAATTCCGACTATGACAAGCTCAAGTTCAGCCAAGTGAGTCAGTTTGCCAAGATCGCGTATCACAGTTGGTGTCAAAACAAGGCCAAATGGGTAATGCTGAGAAATGATGATGATTATTACTTTAGTTACTGAAACAATGTCACTTACACAAAACTTCAAATTGAGATGCTTCAACGATGTTTGACAGTGCTCAGTGAGATAGTGCACCACCAATGGCCCATCAATGTGTCCATTTCGAAAGTGAATTCGCAAATGAGTGACATTGACCAACCAGTGCGGATTGATGTTGTGCCACTGACGAACGAGATGAAAGGTCAAGTCTGCTCCAAAGTGGACACAAACACACCATGGCCCAAGCTGAGACACCAGTCCGTGGTGAGCATCAACATGCTCATTCCATCCTCGAGTGTCTATTGAGAAGTGCTCCAATTTGGACAGAGTTAAAGGTGAGAGGCGTGGTAGAGCTGAAACAAACGGTCCTTCAAGGTCGAGTTGTTTGAGTGATGTCAGTGAGTTGATGTACTCCACAAAATCACAAACTCGAGCTTTTCCTGTATTAAATAAAGTTGAGTTTATCATATAAAACCACGAAAATATATTTACCAAAACAATTAATAGACAGTTGCTCAATGTTGGGAAAGAGTCTGAGAAGTGATCGCAAACAGCAAACAGGTGTCATTCTACTCAAAAGCAGCTGTACAAAATGCTTCTTCGAGTGGCCAAATGCAAAGAATCTACTCTCAAAGTTCGAATAATATGCAGGTGATTGCACAAGCAAACACTTTTTGTGTGCGCAGTAGTATTCGATGAGTGCTCGCCACCGAGTGGACACCAGTCGCAGACGAATCAACTGCACCACATCATCGTCTAGTTGCAATTTGACCAAAATGAGCAGCATCACTTCGTTGGGTAGAAAATTGATCGGTCCACCATCGGTGGGATTCGATTTTATGCGTCCAAAAGAGGAGGTGACTGAAGATTCCATTCTTTTGCGATTCATTTTGAGCAGACCACCAAATGAGGAGACGAGTGAGCGCACTGACCATTTGATGGCTTTCATAGCTATGGCTAGTTTAGAGTCCATTTTGGTTTAAAATGTAGACAGAAGATGTTGAGTGAACAAAGCGAACAAGGAGACAAACTCGGCACAGAAGCTGAACAAAACAAAACTGTCTAGCCACAGATATATCTGTGTTGATAAGACAAAACATTGACACAGCTGACTGTAAAAAGTTCACGCACGACATGTCACAAGTAAGTTAACTGATAAAACATTGACATTGAAAGCATTGTGAGTCACTGATCAATGGCAATGAGTATCAAACTGATGATTCAAACAGATAGTAAGTATTACTACTGTGCATATGTTGAGTCCAAATGAACAAATGATCCACTCTAATTAGTGTAATAATGCAACTTTCACGGTGAATTCGACGAAGAGCCAAACTCGAATTATCAAGTTCAAAACAACAAAATAAGCCTATAAGACAGAGCAAATTCTAATACGAAATATTTTGAAATTTTAATTATACAAAAAAGACATGGTCAACAAATATTACATATATGAAATGTGTACATTAGAAAGTAACTATAGTCCTAGCTAATCGAGTCAATTGTTCATTGGCCGGAAAGTTGGCCATTTAAATCAAAAAGTAAATCGCATCTGCATGATTCAAGCAGCATGAATGAAGCGTCCCTGATTGTTGGCAGAGAAAATGTTCAAGTAAAACTGAAGAATAGTGAAATAGAGAAAATTGAAGATCAAATTGTAGATTGCTATGATTTGACTTGTGCCGTGATGCATTCAACTGTTCAGAGATAAATTGCACGCAAACGATAATCTCAGCTTCGTAGTGTGAAGAAACACAAAATGAGTTCAACTGTGAAAAATTATTGAACGAATCAAGAGTGCGCTCACGAATGCACTCATTGGCACATTAATCGTCAGATACACGACAAACAGTCTTCCATAAGTTCGCTTCAGTGCAAACATCAACTCAAATGTTTGAACATCATTTCGAATGAACACTCAAGTCAGTTTAAAATATTATGATCGATTAATCGAACCATTTGCAATCGTTTCTACATGCAAGCCCAAGTCAAACTGTTCGTCACGCAATTGGTCAATAATTGGCATTTGTCTCTGTTTTGGTCATCATCAAACATGTCTTCGAGATCATAAATGATTCATTTAAAATGAAAGATGACACCATTTGCATCAATTGAGTGTCTTTAATCATTTTCCTACATAAAACTCGAATCGATTCGGCACTTGGAAATATTTGCACACAATTTGACTAGTTTTACTTTGATTGCTAACTTTGAAATGATTGTAAAGAAGCTTCTGTAAAAAGTTGTAAATATAGTTTTATCATTCAAAATGGCAAAATTGTTTTACATTTCCCAAAATTGTTCACAATGTGCATTACGCAAACAAGACAAAATAGTGCAATTATATTAAACTAAAAGTTCAATTACAATTCACTTCAAATCAAAATTATTATTCATTGATAAGACAAAAACTATCAATGTTTTGACTTTTATATGTCATACAAACAAACAAACATCAAACATGTCGACTTATGTGAACTCGTTCGGTGGCGCCACAAATGTACACGATAAGTTTTACTGATCACATGTGAAGTTGTTGATAACTGGTTGGTTAAAAGACGAGCTGTTTTTTGTTTTGGTTTCACTTTTGTCTGTCGTGTCGATTAGTTCGGTCGACAACTTTCTGGTGTGAAGTCAACTCGCCACTGTCTGTGCCTCTTCTCTCTCCTGGTCATGTATCTTCTTTGGATCTATGTGCACCAACTCTACCTGTACCTGCTCCAATTGCTGAGTCTGATTGAGCCAAGCAACAGCAGCTACCCAATCCGAATCCATCCCAATGCGACCCAAGACATGAACTGGTTCCACAGACTGGTGACCTGGTGCGAGGACTGTGCACGCTCAGCTGCCGATTGGCCCATTTGGAATCGGATCTTTTCCAACTATGAGCCCGAATCTGGATACGATGTTCTCATGTGGATCGTCATGAGTTTGGTTGGACTAGCTGCCCTGACAATGGTGTCATGTTGCCTCTTTTGGGTCGTACGTTGCTGTTTGTTGGCTATCAATCTGGACTGGAACTATGTCTGGCTGTGTGGGCGAAGGCCCCGAAATGTCCCACCCCCGATTCCACTTGTGCAAATTGCACCCGACGGACTTCAAGCTGAAGAAGGACCTGCAGAAGGGCAACCAGAAGAACGACCAGAAGGACAAGCTATCGTCGGGCATCGTCAGCCACCACGAAGACAAGGACGTAGGGATAAATCGAACCGCTACAACGGCCGAAATCATGGATGGAATAGTAATAGACAAGGCATCAGACCACCGGTTCCACTTGTGCAGTCTGCTGGACTGAGGGACTATGCCAACCGACGCCATCAGAACGTTATTCACACAGGCGACAATTTACTGGAACCCATTGCCGAAGCGAGCAGTTCGGGCAGTTCCGTTGGACATGTTTCTACTATCTTAGTAGTGATCATTATCGTTTTGTTTATTCTGTTTGTTTGTTGTATGTAAATATGATTTGATTGTTAAACTAAACCGAATGAATTACCAAATAAAATGACAATGATTTTAAGTAACTCACTTTAATGTTCAATTAGCGACATACATTACATCAAAGGAGCCAAAAAGTCCATCACGAAATAATCAAACTCACCAGTTACATTAATAAAAACTTTCACAATTTTGAATGCAAATCTTTGAAACCAATTATTTACCACCACCCTTCTCACTTTAATCAACCAAAACATTTCGTATAATGTCGATCATCTTCAGGTTAGCATTTGACAAGATTGTGCGATAAATTTGATTGCATTTGACTAATGTACTGTATAGAAATTTGTGTTCATTTGAAAAATTAAATTTCATTTCAAATTCAACTGAACAATCTCACAGATTTTTTTTGCTTTAACAAACACATACGTGCGGATACTATTTGTACTCTTTTTTGTTCACAAAAGTACAATAGCCACACAAAATGATGAAATTATATTCATTTAAAAATCATGCACAACAGAAAATATTTATTCTTCAATGTACAATAATGTAATCAGTGAGGGAAAAATTAAATTTCTGTGAAGACAATCAATTGGTAAATTCACTAATGGAAATACAGAAACACAAATACTTTCTTTTGCAACCGAATTCAATTCTTAACATTTGCAATAAAATAAAATTCTCAAATCACAAATGAAAGACAAACTTTTAGGATCGTTTGCACGTAACGCTCAACCCTCAAAACCGATTGACCATAAAAATGTCATTTGGTTACCTTGTTCAAAATGGCTTCGAAATGGTTCGAAACAGATTTGTTTGAGATGATTGGCTTCGTTTGTATCTGCCAAGAGAAATATGTACACAACTGAATCGATCTCGATTGAATAGCTGAGAGATTGCTCACAAATTGCTTTCAGATGTTTCAATCCATACTGCAAAAGAATCGTAGTAAATTCGATAACATAAGTAAAAAATAATACCTTGTGAGAAGCTTCCAATAAATGAAAATCAAATTCATTGCCAGGAACTTGTCCAGTGTAAATGTAGCGAAGCAACTGTTTGCAGGCTTCAACCGAAATGTTGTCCACTTGCACTCGAGTTTGCGTCTCGAACAAGTCTGCAAACACCTTCGATCGGGCACAGAGAATGTTGCGATGAACTGGAAGCTCCACATCGCCCACAACCAAAAATGCATCACTCAATTTGCCATTGTCAAGTAGAGATTCAATGTTCGCTTGAAACAAATTTTCAGCGCAAATCTTTTTTGTATGTTAACTTATCTTCTTGAGCACCAACTTTGCATGAAAGTTCCGAATGTGATTTAATAGAAACCTGGGTTTAAAACATTTAAAAACATTCGTATTTTTTTATACACTATAAAGAACATACCTTTGACGGAACGAGTTTCTTTTGAACTTTTAATTCACATTCAAGTGTTTTCACCTTTAAAAAATTTAAAAAAAAACATTGCATTTAATTAGCCAGTTAAACTTCAAAATTTACCTTTTCAATAAGAATGTCTTGTTTATCAACAATTTTCACAACCAATTCGCCCATCAAGTCAGGTTTGGTGAGCAATACTTTCCATCCCTCAGTCGGCATAACTTGTTTGACATTTTTGAGTGATGTATGCTGAACAAGCTTCTTTCAACTTAATGGCTTGATGCATGTCTGCAAATTGCTTACTAATAACAATCATTGTCCAACAATAGCAATATGTGTTGCTTACTACAGTCGAAGTAATTTCGATCACATAGAATGGTACCATCAGTAAGTTTCAGCTAGAGCCTTTGTTCAATGTCACAATCAGCACTTCCAACCAGACGAAGGCACATGGACGTTGTTGTTAAGTAGGCGCAGATGGTCGGCGTGCCGCCTCGATAAAGTTCCGCCATCTCTTCTTCGCTTAAATCTTTATCCACTTTAACGTTTTTTTCATCCTTTTCTTCGCACTTTCTGTTTGTTTCTGATTCTGAGATCAGTAGACTTATTATTTGAAGCCGTAGTAAGTTTTCCTGAAGGCATTGATGCTTTCTCGGATGACATGACGACTTAGAGCAACTGGGTCTTCTGATTGAGTCGGTTGATCGGGCTGAATGAATCAATTGCAAAATGATGGCTAAACACGCGTGTGCACAATTTGATAACTGAGCCAAGCGACGCTTATTTGAAGACATATTAGTGTGATTGTTGAACATTTTTGCCTGAGACTTGATTAGATAAATTGATTTCAACTAATTAGCCAATTACCACACATGTTCAATTATCAATCGATTTATTGAACATGTGACATTGTAGAAAATTAAATATTTGACAATTGCTCGTCGCAAGTCGTGCACCACATCAAAATTTGCAAGTGAATTGTACAATTTACTCAAATTGTTTGTTCACTTCCAAGAGTCTGAACCACTTCACTTCACTGACAATGTCATTTTGAAATAGTCGAGTCAATAAATGTCGATCGCAAGTTCAACCACCGAATCAGTTGATGAGTAAGACTTGATCATTAATCATCGAACTATATCGCAAGTTGTGTTGTCAAAAGCGACATCTCACATCTAAACACAAAACCAGAAAAATACACCTCCTTTGTGTGTGACATTACTTGGCAATTTGTTTACTCGCAAACAGGCTCGATCGTACTTTGCATTTGTCTTCTCTCGTCACTTGTCGACATTCGCTCTTCCGTGCCTCGATTGCCTCCACTCCCATCGTGCTCACCTTCTTCCAAAGCCTAACCCGAACCGAATCTACCACAAATCACCACGATGAATCGTAATTCTTTGTCAGCGCTCAAGCGAATTCTACTCGTTTTGCTCGTACTCAAATTAGTTGTGATGCTGAATAGTTTGCACCAAATCTCCAACCTAATTTATGCTTTGCATATTGTGGCTGTGGCTTTTCAAATATGGGCCGTGATCCCTGAAGACCGATTACTGGCGGGTCTGTGGGCGTTCTGCTATGTGCATGTTGGGACAGACACTGTTTTGAACATTGTTGGCATTCCTACCGATGCCCCTGCCTATTACGATCGCTTTGTGTTTGGTGAGTTTGTTTGTCTTTTGGACATGACTATCGCTGCTGTACTGGTGACCTACTTTGTGAACCTTCATGTCGTCCGTAACTTGTCTACTCCATCTGGCCAAATTGATGTTTTAGTGGCACCACCAAACAATCGTCGTTAGGGCTAATACTCAAGAGGTCAAGGATCCCGCAATTGTTCAAGTTCGATCGATGTCCAACAATCCTTAGAACTTACAGATCAGTGTCATTATAATTGTAAATCACATATTCATTTTAGTATCATTACTATTCTATACCTGTATTACTCAATGTAAACAATAATGTATTGAAATGATATTTTAATCAATAATAAAATGGCTGTCTGTAAAATTAAAGGGCTCGTGTAGATTTTGATTATTTGAAAACGGACAGATGCAAAGATGCAGACAAAACTACCCAAACGTGAACATTATTTGTGAGTGGGACATAACTAAAACTCATTTACATTTTTGCTGTGATTTGAACTTTACATTACTGAGTTTTTATTTTGGCTGATGTTGTCTTTTTCTTTTCATTTCTCTTTTGGCCTTCAACCTCACCCTCAAACCTAACCCGCAAACCGAATCCACAATGAATCGTAATTCACTGTCAATCCTCAGGCGAATTCTTTTCCCTCTGCTCGTGTTGCAGGCAATTGTGGCAACTGTGGATAATTTCATCTACATCAAGAACGAAGATCATGCTTGGGCTTACTTTATCATTCTACCATTTGGTTACTTGTTCATTTATAGCGTTCAAATTGAAGCCGTTTATAAACAAAATTTAACCATGATTGTCGTCTGTCTGGTACTCAAAGTGCTGCTGCTTGGCATTGAAGCTGTTTTGAATGTTATTACTTTGATCAGTCCATCCAATGATCACATTAATGTTCTACACGTGTCCGTTTGGATTTTTGACCTAATTGTCGCTGGTGTAATGGTGGCCTTCTTTGTCAACCTTCAAGCCATCCATAACTCGTCCAGCCAATCTGATGCTCAATTAAACACTAACAAAAAGAGTACTTTTAGTGTTGTGATGTATAAAAAGTCCGGAAAATTTAAATTGTTTACTTTTAAATTTTCAAAGTAAACCACGTTTTGTATTATCTTTCTATAGCACTTATCACTTTACTTATCAAACACATATTCAAAATTATGTTATTTTCTATGTATTACTCAATATATAAACAATAAAGACTTTTTTGTTGGATTATTCAAATGAAAGTGTTTCAAATTGACAGGCGTGGTACCTCATTTGTGTGTGGACTTTTCACGTGTTTTGTTGTGTCTCGATTTGTACTTTATACATTTTTGTTTGCAAAATATTTTTTCATTTCCTCGTAATTGCATTTCTCTTTTACTCTTCGCCTTCAAACCAAACTCAAACCTAACCCAAACCTAATCCAAAATGGATCGTCAATCATTTACAATCCTCAAACAAATTCTACTCGGTCTGCTCGTGTTGCAGTCAGCTGTTGGTTTTATATACAATTTCTCCGATCTCATGAAGGGAGACTATTCTTTGGCTTCTATTACTTTTCTATGTGTTTATGCATTTCTTTGTGGCATTCAACTGACGGCTGTCTATGAAGAGAACCTCTCCCTGGTGACCATCTTTCTGGCACTCAAAGTTCTCTTTACTGGCATTGACACTGTTTTGAAGATTTTTGTGATCGCTCGTGACGCTCCCAATTCTGGTCACATTGTTCTTCTCGTGTTTCTTTGGCTTTTGGATTTGATTGTCATTGGTGCGATGGTGACCTTGTTCATGGAACTTCGACACAACTTGTCCACTCCATATGGCCCAATTGACACTCAAACCACAAACACAACCAATGCTGGACAGGCGATGGTCTTTGATGTTCATACTGAAGCTGTTCGAATTGTTACTCAAACTTCTGAGGTGTAAACGATTTGTTTGTACTATATTTTGATTTTGTACAATTATTTTCACTTAATATGTGACATATTTGACAATATTACTCTACTGTATAATTCAATATGTAAATAATAAAGACTTTTTCGATTTACTCAAATGAAAGTGTTTTGAGTTGTAACATTTGTTGTTGTTGTTGTCTTCAAATAAAATGTGCCATCACCCGAGCACATTCAAACAGTGGTTGTAACCGTAAATATTTGATTGAAAACGATTAAAATCTAGTAGAATTTCTCATGTATTTTAATGTTTTTTCGTGGCTCAAAGTGAGCCTCAAACAACAATCCCAATCGTGTATACCTCATTTGTGTGTGAGCTACATTGATGACACTTTTCTTACTCACATTTGTTGTCACTCGCAAAAGGTTGTCTCACTCTTCCTCTATCGCCTTCTCTTTTGGTCTTTTCACGGTCACCCAAACCCAAACCGAATCCAAACATCAAACCACGATGGATCGTCATTCACTGAAAATCCTCAGCCGAATTCTACTCGTTCTACTCGTGTTGCAAGCAATTGTGGGATTTATTGGTGATAATTTAATCAAGAAGGGAAATTCTTTTGTATCCTTCTTTGCACTTCTATTTGTCTACATTTTCCTTTATGGCATTCAACTGGTGGTCATCGTCCGAGAGCACTTCACCATGGTAGCCCTCTGTGTGGTATTCAAAGTGGTCTACACTGCAATTGTCACTGTTTTGTTCATTCTTTTGGTATCCCGTTCATCCAGTGCCGATCGTCATTATGTTCGTCACATTGTTCATGGTGTGTTTGCTTCGCTTTTGGATCTAATCGTCGCTGGTGTAATGGTCACCTTCTTCATGAACCTTCGAGCCATATATAAAAGTTACTATAACATTTTGTCCACTACGTCTGGCCCAATTGACGACACTCAACCAAACACTCGCCCAACCAATGTTGAAACAACAACTGTTCTTTAGATGATTTATGATGTTTGTCACTAACTTTGCATGAACTCAAACTTCAAAGTAAATCTTTGACGACTTTTTGTGTTATCTTTTGATTGTATTCAGATATCAGATTTATCACTTATCTCTACTAATATTTCAACACATATCTGACTTTACACTATATTCTCTATATGTAATATTACACAATATGTAAACAATAAAGACTTTTTTGTTGACTTATTCAAATGAAAGTGTTTCAAAAGTGTTGAGTGTCAAACTTTAATTGCAATTCAAATCAATTTCTAATAATATTTCTCAATATCATTTGAGAAAGTTTTCGATTTGAGAGCATAGTGTTGTACAATTCATTGAATGAAGTCATTAATAAAATGACAATTCTTGAACAGTTTCAAATGCGATCACATCAAACAATACTCAGAATCTGAATTGATAAATTTGAACATTCCAAGTGAGCAAAGTCTCTGCATCGGCGACTCGATCTCATATTCCTAGTACACATTTTTGCCCTCAATCATGTCTTACAACCAAACCTGGAATTCGGTCTATGTTGAGGATTCTGCATTCAAACCCATTGGCTGGTTAGTACGTCTGCCATGCGTTCTACTAATGGGGCCACACTCAATGGCAATCATCGTTCACCCTCAAACGGCTGTCTATCACTCAACAGCCTACTTTGAAGAGCACTCAGAATCGATCGTGGGTTACGAAAATGATTACGCAAGTCAAATCAGTTTCAATCGCATCAAGATTGTAAAGGCTGAATTCAAGAAAGATTGCGTCACGATCTATTGTCAGAGAGATCGCATTGTGAAGCTGTACTTTGGTAGAAGTGTTGAACAGATCGGCGGATTTGTAAGAAATATCTTGAAGATTTTCCACGAAGTCCAAGTGGATCAAGTTCGCGACATGGTTGGCTCGGTGGCTCTGCTTAAGATGGCACAGATTTACGCCGAGATGAATCAAGATTGGCCAATTTACGCAATCTCTTCACGTTTCCACGATTACGAGAATGGAGAGTGCAGCGCACAGGTTGAAGCGAAACTGTTGCTCAAGGTGGTGGAAAGCATGAAAACTAAAAGCGAACTTTTGTGCTCAACTATGCGAGCCCATCTGTTGAACTGTCAAATTGACTTTCTGGCCAATTGTTCAGATGATGTCATCACTCAATTTTATCTTCTCAAGATGCGAGAAGGACTGACAGTTGATGCGAACACTTTGAAACTCGTCAAAGCTCCTACAAGTCTGGTTAAACGTGTCTGGAAAGCTGTTCGAAGCATCTTTTAGGCACATCTCGTCAGCAAATTAAGCAAATTACTTCATTTTCTTTAATGTCTTTATTATTTTTTAAATTGAAATAAATTGTCTATTGTTTATTACTACCAATTCAAATCATCTCCTTTACATTACACAAAGTTGACACAATAAGCATAACTTAATAAGACTACAATGAAATCATCATGATAAGTGAATGAATGTGTGCTTTGTGATAATAATTTACAGATTAAAAGTGATGTGATCAAGTGTGATAAAATCGAGATAAAACATTCGCAATAAAAAGCTATTTGTTCTAGTGACTACTTTCTTGCTCGTTGGTGTCCTTCTCAGTCTGGGACTTGTCATCATCATCATTCGAGTCGTCGTCGTCGGATTCGTCCTTCTTCTTTGGCTCTCCATCTTCCACCTTTCCATCATCATCTTCTTCAACATTTTCGGTTGAAGCGAGACTCGCGGGTTTGTCATCATCGCCCACTTCTGAACCACTGGCTTTGGAATCCTTGGATTCGCTCGAAGTTACGCTTTCTCCAATGGTACTCAGCGATCCGAGTGCCTTGTGCTGGAAATCCTCCAAAGTTTTCTTCGGTTTCGTTTGGCCAGCCACTTCACACCTTCTGTTTCGTGAAGATGAGCCACTTGAAGATGAAGGGCTGGAACCAGCTTCGGTCGAAGTGCCAGTTTGGGTGATAATGTCAATTGGGGTCGTCGAGTCAATTGGGGTCGTAGTGTCAATTGGGGTCGTAGTGTCAGTTTGCGTCGCAGAGTCAGCTAGCGTGACAGTGCCATATCGGGTCGTAGTGGTGACTTGAGCTGGCTCAGTATTCTTGAATAAATTCGCTCTAGCCGCGCTCATTGTGGGACGTTGTTGATCAGTTGATGAGTCTTCACGGTTGTTGCTGCTGTCCTCAGGAGTCTTAATGTCGTCTTCGTTTTTGGTGCAAGTGCAAGAGTCGCAACTCAGGCAGCCACAAATCAAGGTGCGCAAAGTAGGGATACATTCACGAACCGTTTCGTGCACGGTCTGACTGATTGTAGACAACCGAGATTGAGTCCCCGAAGGTTGGATTTGGATGGGATCACCATCACCACCACCATCGCCGTCGCGTCCATTGTCGCCGCCATTTGGATCATTCACTTGTTGTTGTTGTTGTGACATGATGCCGATGCGAGTCTACAGATGATGATGAGACAAGTTACGAGTCTAAAGTAAATGGAATATACAAAAAACAAAAACAAAATTAAAATTATTAAAAGTACAAAAGGCGAATAATACTGAATCGAGATACATACGGAATGAATGAATTTTTGATTGCGCCTAAACCAAAATCAGAGTAAAACACAAAAGCAAGTCAAGTCAAGCCAAAAGCTTCGTTTGAAGATCACGCGAAATGGGACAGAGACGACAACAACAAAGAGAGGCAAACTCGACTCGATCGAGTGAAGACTAAAAGCAAACTGACCGACTGAGCGGTCTGTGCTCGCAGTCAAATACACTTTCGCGTGATGAGTCAAAAGTTTGTGTGACTCAAAAGTGAGAGAGCAAGTTCATGTTGATGTACGCGGTTTGTGAGGTTGAAACTCATAGATTGAAAGTGAGTTTGATGAAAGAACCAAAGACGATGAGAATTAGTGGTCGATGACTTTGGTTGGTTGTCGAGTTGATGACATTGACTCAACTCATCATTTGTTGATATCGCACATTGTGAACGTGAGTCGTACAGGACAGACACAACAACAATCACATACCTCACTCACCTGTATACTGCTAGTTCACCTTTGTAATCAACGATTTACCTCTGACCTTTGCCCTTACCCACACTGTGTATCACCCACAACAGCATTGTCAATATGAAAAAACATTTTCCTTTTCCTCCTTTTAGTTTGTTTATATTCTTATCGATTGGTTGATTTAATTGTAAACCAAAACCAAAACCAAAAGTAATTTTACGAAATGTTGACCATCAATTTGTTGATTAGGCATTAGCATCAAATTAACACACTTGTGATCACTTGTTGTCTTTAATATTTGTCATTAAAATGTCACTAAAAGTTACGATATACCATGTGATTAATAATTTATTTATAATGCATTTATAACCACAAAATTGAGTGAACTTCAATTTCATTTGCGATTGACTCGCAGCAATCGATTCAATTTGGTGCTTTTCATTATAATTCGTAGCACCTAAATTTGATCTCCAATTGTTTCAATTTCCAGCAGCAATATTTGAACCGTTTCATTAAATATAAATGTTAACCTAAAATAAAACATGAAGTAAAGTAATTACTATTTACCAAATAGATAAATAATCCAGAAATATTGGCACAAGTCGATACGAGGTGAATTGATAGTGAAATTGATTTATGATTATAATTATCGTAATAAGAATTTATCAAAATCGTAGAGGAATAAAATAAGATGGCATTGCAGAATGGACAATAAAATCCACTGTCGAATGTAACAGACTGAGGATTGTGATGAATATGAAGAAGTTGGAGAACAAACAAAAACTACCAAGTTGGTCATATTCTTCAACATCCACAGTCTCAGCAAGTCGACATTATAATGATACATTCACAATGATCAGTAGGATACGAACAAAGTCAAGAGCCATTTGTCCAAGACAAACTCACTTCACTTCTAGTTTTGTTATAATGTTCTTTGTTAATGTGGACACAACAAATCGAAACAAAGAAGAGTGACACAAATCGAATTGATTGCTCAATATATTTCAAGTCACTTAGCAACCAAAAACACACTAACAAACATTACAAATTGACTTGTTAATTACAAATAAATTTAAATAAGTTTATTTAATTGCAATAATCGATTAATGGATAAAATAAACTTGCACAACATTTGTCGACATATTTCGGTAACCAAATGGAGAGGAAACAAGTTTGCGCGATCGACTTGTTCAAAGTGTTCCATCCATGAATGGAGCAATATTTCAATATTGTAATTAGTTTCAGACTTATTTCTTTACGAATCATCACATCTTAGGAATAGCCACAGCCTAAAGAGGACAAACCAATCGTAGAGAAAAACTCTTCGACACAACCTCGAGAAGTTTGTTTGGTAACTGTTAACCAATCTGTGTATGTACTCGTACTTTAATCAATAATTTAATTTTAATTTATAAAATTTATTTAATAAATCATTTATTTGTTTGTCATTTACTGTGAACAAAATTTTTGAAAACAAAATACAAAATTGTGAATATAAGAATACACAGAAGGAAGAGAACAAGAATTATGATGGTCACTGGATGAGACGAGTGCCTGAGAGTGGATTCATTCATTTTGGATTCGGATTTTGTGTGATTGTGATTGCAACTTGCAATTGATTAAGCTTTATTTAATTTGATAATTTAGCAATCAATCTTTTGGTGATTGAGTCAATAATAGAATTGCACATGCACAACTAAACAAACACTTGACTATAAATGCAAATATATAGTTTGCGCACACGTTTGACTCGACAACTCAATAACAGGAAATGTTGATCTATTGGAATTTTAGGATTTAGAGTAGCTGGATATTATACTTTCTGTTTGTGTTAAATGACAAAATGGAAATGTCTAAAGTTAAAATATATAAAAACTAATAAACTTTATTATACGTAATTATAACTTTGTTCTAACAAAATACAACAAACCATTGACATTTGTGATTGTATTGCTTGACTTTCCTTCATATTTGACTTGATTGATTGTGGTTACATTGCCATCGGTCTTGACCACCTCCCTCGTCCAACTACCAACCGGTAAATACACCTCTCGAGAATCCCTCTCATTCAAACCCAATGGCGCCACCACAATATCATCACCCAACATGAATTGGTTTCCAATTGTGAATAGATTTGCATCAGTCGGGTCTGCGTACCACATTGGTCGTAGGATTGGTTCGCCGTTTTGAATCCACCTGTTGGAGTACTCGACAAATGTCGGTACAAATAGTTGTGCTCGTTTTTGTTGACAATTCTCGACAGATTGCACGGCTTTTTCACTGATATTCCAAGGTGGGAGTGGTATTTGCCAGGCTGGCATGAAGCAAGTGACCTCAATCCAACGAATGTAATATGGTTCACGAATTGGAATAGATACGTCATTGTAGTTGGTCAATTCTGGTTGCACAAACTGATAGCCCGCCAAGGACAGTGTCAGAACGCCAGCAATCAGCTTGTTCACAATGTCTGAGTCAATACTCTTTTGCCAAAAAAACTTTTTGTAAAGTCTACTTGAAGTCGAATAAAAATTGTCAAATTTTGAGTTTTGTACGCAGAATCGGATGTCATCTGAAGATTGCCATATTTTACAGAACTTTCCACAAAACGAGTAGTGATAAAGTTGGGATACTTTTGGATCAATTCATCTTGTACTGGAAATTGATTGTTTGAATTGATTGTTAGAAACGAACTCACCCGTCCGGACGAGAAACTGTTCCAATCCTCCGAACTTTGCCTTTGAAATGATTTGAGCTTTTCAATGAACCAATTTTGCGTGCTTGAATCGGAGAAATCGAGTGTAAAGTTATTCTTGCGATTTTTGTCATTATAAACACGGATCAATGCAATTTGATTAGTTTGATTGCCGATAACAAAGGGACTAACGGAACTCGAGACAAAATGTCCATTTCTGTGGATAAGATCAATCAGCTTTTGGTTTGGAGAAATTTCATCAAGCGAAATGTGAGATCTGGAGAAATTTAATTTTACCAATTCGTTTAAAAATGCTTCTGTTCTTTTGAATATGATTTGATCGTTTTTCGATTCTTTAATATAGTCATCGAGTGACCAAATTGGACATTTGAACATGCCTTCACTTGGCATTTGTTTCGGTCTCTGAATGTAGTTGTAGTGACCAATTGCACTTTGATAGGCCAATTTGATGTTGGGCGCAACCAAAACACGAACCTTCATGGAATAGTAATGCTCTTTGTGTTCTATCTGTTCGTGATTGTTTGTTAGATCATTCAAAGGATAGGGCGGTTTGGTTTTTGATGACAGAGATAAACATATTTTTAGCGTTATGTGGGCTAACAGGCCCAATGAGCTCAACACTCCAAGGATGGAGATCGTCGAGGAAAATTGCAAAACCGTCAGTGTTGAAGAAGACATTCTCAATCATCAAAAGTTGAGTCTCATTTGGAAATTTTCGACTTAAAGGTGCATTCAATTTCCTTGTGACAACATTTGCAGTCGTAAAAGTGTCATCGTGCCAGAGAAAGTTTGTTGGCCATTTTACATTTGAAGACAAAAAGGTAGCGAACCTTGAAATTTCATTGTTAATAAAATTATATAAAACAAACGAAAACAAATACCAGTTATAATTAATTTTTCCGGTGTAAGCATAAATACAAAAATTGTTTTGATTTAACCTGTGACACATATAGATCTGCTCCTTTGAGTACGAAAACATATTCGATTGAATGGTTGCTTGTAACTCGTGACTGAATCACTTCCATTTGTGACACTTTCCCTTGATACTTGAACGGGATGTTCCATTTGCCACTTTGGTTAGTTTGGCGAATTGGTGATTGAACGTCAGAGGTAAAGTTGAGACTTGCACCATTGAATCGATTGTACAGTTGCAATTGATTGTGATCCTCAGATTGACCTATTTGAAATACATTGACAAATTTATCATTTGGAGGACACAGTGCACAATGCACCAGAGAATACAAAGAATAAATCAATAGAAATGTTTGCATAATTGTAGACTTCATTTTTGTTTTAGTTGTTTCGCAAATTGAAATGTATTTGTCGATTTGTCGCATTGTTGATTCAATATTTGAGCAAACATTGCACACACACACACACACACACACACACACACACACACACACACACACACACACACACACACACACACACACACACACACACACACACACACACACACACACACACACACACACACACACACACACACACACACACACACACACACACACACACACACACACACACACACACACACACACACACACACACACACACACACACACACACACACACACACACACACACACACACACACACACACACACACACACACACACACACACACACACACACACACACACACACACACACACACACACACACACACACACACACACACACACACACACACACACACACACACACACACACACACACACACACACACACACACACACACACACACACACACACACACACACACACACACACACACACACACACACACACACACACACACACACACAAATGTCGGTACTCAGTAAAAACCTTGAAAATTATGTCAATTGGCGTTTGTTCAAGTAGTTATTCCTGACTTTGAGTGTTTGCTTTTGTTTCTAGGCGATTTGTGTTGTATTAGTATGTCACAAAATGTGTTCGGCACATTTTGAGTGCATACATTCTTCGATCTTATGATTTGAATAAGAAAACGAACCACGGTTGAACCGAACTGCGAGCGGGCGTCCGTGTAGGGACTCATTAATGGGGAAGTATGGTACGGGATAATTGGCGAAATAAAAGAAAATCAAAAGTGGTCGTTATTGGGGCGAATCAACAAATAGAACGAGATTGGAATAATGTAAATATCATTCCATTTAAATGGCTAGCTGTAATCCAAAATAGTGCAAAATGAAAAGAAATCATAATTTGTATCAAAAGTGTATGCAAAAGTCAAATTGAAAGAAACATCTAAATTATTACTGAGCAAAACCAACCAATCAGAATAGAGTAATTATTTCATATATTAAACAATAGTAGATTTATTAATACAAAAAGTGAAAGAGAGATAAAGCAACACAAAATTGACAATTCTCAACCTCTCCTTGCGCAACTGTCGATTGAATATTGCTATTATTTTGCTCATCAATGAGCGCATCATCAGTCCATAGCAGCACTGTGCCTGTTCATGGTTGACAAACAGACCAAACCTGTCGAATGGTTGACAAACAGTGCATCGGCTCGTTACGCTCTCGTAAAGTCCAATCGAATCGACCGATGGAAAGACGTGTGTGGACAGTGACTCAAAGTCACGGTGAGAGCGTTTCTCGATTATAAACTCTAGAATCTTGACTTGCGGTAACGAGATTTGTGGAGCCGCTTCTTCATCGTCGGCACCTTCAACAGCCGCCAAAGCAAATGCCTTTTCGGGGTGGCCGTGGAAGGGAATGTGCAGCTTGAGATAGGTCAACTGTGGCAGCGATGACAAACTGGTCACTAACTCGGCAAAGGTAATGTTTCCCGACCATTCGAGTCCAAGCATAGTCAGTGAAGTAAAGCGCAACGCCAATTCGTTCAACTGCTGCACAGTTTCAATCAACCGATAGTGATAGAGGTGACGCACTTTGGTGGCGTATTGGAATCGACGATTCAGGACCGAGTTCACATAGTAATCGGCATCATTTCCCAAGCCAAGGTAGACCAACTTGTCACTGGCGAAACGGTGGACAGTGTCCCAAAGTGCATTGTGCCGGTCGTACTGGTCAATGTAGAGTTTGGCCACTTTGAGACGGCCAATGAATGAGTACGATTTGATGGGAAACGAGATTTGCTGCATCATGGGTTGAACATTTTCATTGCTCAAAATGTTGAGGGTTAGTTGTTGGAGAGAAGATTGCTGATCGATGCTTCGAAGTAGAGCGCCAAAAGGGTGCTGGTCTGGATGATCAACGTAACTCTCGTCGATGTCCCAAGTGCAGACATACAATTTCGCAGTGACTAGTGACCAGGATGATGATCCAACAAGGTCAACCACCGAGCGGAGATCTCCCTCGTAGCACCGTGGATGCACTACCACGAGAGTGTCCACTTTTGGGAATAGATCCACCAAATAGGTCACCAATTGACCAGAGAGACGAGCACATTGAAGACGACCCATTTCGGTCAAAAGCGCTTGATTGTCACCACCGAGAGAAGTGTTGCTGTACAGAATGTCAAAGAATCCTTCCGTCTCACGATCGTCTAAAAGAAACTCGTCAAACGAACTTGGCACCAAGTGTGACAGCACAATGATAGACTGCCGTTCTGTAAGTGAAAAATCGAAATACCATCCTTGATTGTAATCAAAATTGTTGTTGATGGGAATATCGAATTCGATTTCCTCCACTCGCGTACCACCGACCATCAACACGAGTGTACGTCGTCGTTTACAGGCACTCGGCAGTAGTGCTGCCCAACCTGGACAAACTTGATCAAAGGAAAGAAGTTCGGCCAAGGGAATGAGGTCAAAAATCGGGAGGAGACATTCCTCGGGAAGAGCGTTAATATTGACATACGTTGTGGGTGGTGATTGTTGAGACGACTGGCCCAAGCGGAGAAGTGACGGACGACTGTTGACAAGAAAACGGACAATGGCTGAACCGAACTGCGAGAGGGCGTCCATGTAGAGACTCATTTCTGGGAAGTATGGTACGGGATAATTGGCGAAATAAAAGATATAATCAAAAGTGGTCGTTATTCGGGCGATTCAACAAATAGAAACGAGAGAGAGAGAAAGCAGCAGCCGGCGCCGAGAAGTGCTTTCGTGTTAATGCAGCACAAATAGCACAAACACACACAACACAACAAATGTTCGATTTCATCTGTCATTGTGGCAGTTGTCGTTTTCATATAACAAGAAAGCTCTCGTGCAATATTCAATCGATTCGTAAGAAATGCTATCGAAACATATTCGGTAGCCGAGACCATATTCTTTCTCTTATCTATTTGTCTGAATATTTTAATTGAATGCGAATTTATTTGAATAATACAAGTAAAGCAAGTTAGATTTTAACTATTTAATGGTGACTGTGTGGTTGTGTGCATGTGATCAATCACTGGAGCCTACATTGCATGGTGATGAACTGAACTGGAATTTAGTGCATTTCACTGAGTGATATATATCAAATAACCCAGAACCTGTCAATTGAAAGCAATTCAAACCAAACCACTTCACCTGACTCGCTCAGCCACTCACCTCATTCTTTGGTCTTTTTTTTACCACGTCTCCACCCCCCACTAGTGTCCATCACCAATGCTCAAATCACATTGTCCAGCAAACTCAACAACCGATCCAATCTCGCTCAATGTCAGTCATACATGAGATTAAGGCAAATGCAACTGAACAAATGGCTCCTGTTCAAGCACAACATTCACCAACATTCTTCATCAATCGTCAATGAACAAACGAGCAATAATTTTAGCTATTGAATGAATTAATGAACACGTTTATATTTGCGTCAAGAATATTTATTGAATGAATAAGAGGAGGTATAGATAGGACTAGGTACACTACATCGAAACACAATGTTTAACACATTGACAATCACTAAATGAGTCACACTTTCTCAAGCAACTCTTTGATGGTTCTGTAAGACAAACCAAAATGGACCATTCCTATGTGAGTGAGTCAACATTTGATACACAAATGTCGATCCACCAAATTGTATGTTATGTAAATCACAATTGATATATTCAATGGCATACCTGTCATTGAGTGGTTGCTTTGTTTCTGGACATTTTTGATGTTTAGTTTGGACACAAAAGTGTAAAGTGTAGTTCAAGTGCAATTTTATGAATCATACACAAAGTTATAGTTTCTAATTGCTACTTTAGCAAACTCATTAGCAAAAGATAGAAACAAAAATAAAAATAGCATAAGTCAAATGGCAAATTGGCAAACTGGCAAATTGGCAAAATGGCAAAATGGCAAATTGGCAAAATGGCAAAATGGCAAAATGGCAAAATGGCAAAATGGCAAAATGGCAAAATGGCAAAATGGCAAAATGGCAAAATGGCAAAACGACTCACTCAATCACTCCTCACCCTTCAACTCTCTCAATTGTGGAGAACAAAATTGTGTTGACGATGAAGTAGAAATTGATTCACGAGTAAATCAATACAATTCAACTGAATAATCACCGACAATGATTGTGCATATTTTCAAGCTAACAATGAAGTTGATGATTAGGAAGTTCCAGAAAGAAAGATCGAATTTGAATTTTGTGGGTTTGCAGTGCTCGTTTGCACTCAACTTGACACAAATAATTATTATAATCTGATTTTCTGACTATCGAATTGATATGTCGAATGGTTTGTCAATTTAGAACAAATGGAACAAACTTTTCTTTCGAAAGTCATTTTGGGTGTATAAATCTGAAAGCACTTGTACTGTGCGATTTATTATATTTGGTTTAAGATTTAGTTGTCTTGCTTTGCGTTCTACTTTTGTGCTTCGTGAGATGTGTGATCCAATTGGAGTTGTGCTTCGCCTGAGCAATGATCCCCTTTACCACAACCTCAACCATCACATCCAAGTGGACCTGCTCGCCAACATGGACCAACTGATCAACAACTATCCGCAGACTTACCTCCAAGTGGTGTTCCAGTACTTTCGCCAAGAACTGGCCGAGAATTACAATTTTATTGAAATTTTAATTCCGACATTGTTCCATTTTGGCTGGATGCCTCGTCGTTTTGATCAACTTCCTTTTCAAGACCGAATGAAACTCTTGGAGGATTCGTACAATGTGTGGCGTGGCAATGGCTTCTACTTGCGCAGCATCGAGCCACCGATTCAACGACGAGTGGGCGATGTGGCCCTTCTGGATGCTCCTATTAGAAACTATTTTCTGACTATCCCCATGCAATCGAATATTCAAGATGATGACACCTTTGTGGACACTGCTCGCTTTGACGATCTATATAACTTGCTCAAGGAGAGTGTGGCAGGCTATCGACGGCTCTTCGTGGACATTTTCACAGAAGAGAATGCTGGACAATCCATGGAACAAGTCATGGAACAAGACGGGGAACGAGCCCAGGTCGTGTACTACATGAACATTTCGTTTGCCACCACCCTGTATCGGGACTTTTGTCGCCAAGTGAACCAAGTAATCCCTGCACATGTGGCCAATCTCGGACATCGATTTCAACTGTTCAATCAAGTGGCAATCGTTGACAGATACATTCGATCATTCCGCCTAAACCCACAAGATCGCGTGAGGTATCTTCGATTTGTTCTCAGTGTTCTGCTTCAGTGTCCCCGACTCGAGAATGGAGCCGGTCCAGGACTACGACAAAACTATTGCGCCTATCTCACCTTTCTCGGTGTGTACCAGCGAGGATGGCACTGGCCAGCTGTGGACAATGGTTTCCTCCAGAACTTCAACTTCTACATGGAGTGGACGGTGGACCTAAACCTTCTACAGCCAAACTGGGCCGACTATCTGCAGCGACTCAACTTGCTTCCACACCTAGGCCAACTCACCAATGGCGGGCTAGTTGGCATGCTGGTGGAGAGTATGCGCCTCTTTGCTCAAGCTCCACACGACCAATTGACTCCCTACGATCTGCGCAATCAGATCATTTGGTGTGTGGCTGTGGCGCCTTTTCTGATTACTACTCAGAACCGGCAAATTTTAACCGGATAATGCCAATGTCTTTGAAGATGGCTAACTTAGGCTAAATTATTTAGTGCCATTTCAATGCTCAAGGCACAATGTTTAAATTTATTATTAAAATTTAATTTTAAAATTCTAACTACTATCTTTATTTTTTGATTTGAAAGTTTGGATTTGTACGAGATTTAGATTATCTCGTAAATTGTTGTCTTGTTGTTGTTGTTGTTGAATACATCAAAGTGTCAAAATCTACGTTCTATAATAATAAGCTTCGAATTCAAAATTTTCTATTTTTGGAACTAAACTGAAAATGTTCCACTAAAAGTTTATCTCATTTTCTTCTTTTTTGCTTTTGTTCGCTGTTTTAGATCTGTTCGCTGTTTAAGATTAAGTTTCTCTCTGGAAAGTTGCGAAAGACGAATTTGTTTTCTCTTTTGGTCAAGTCCATCATTTCGGCCTTCATTTCTATTTGGATCTGAACAAGTGCACTTTCTGAGCAAACTGTCCGTCTCTCCTCGAAACACGCTTCACCATGTTTTGGACCGACTCTCGTGGCCAAACTAAATTGCGTTTGATGTCCACTCTGTTGGCTGTTCTGATGATGGGTGCAGTTCTGTTTACGCTGGTGGAGGCACATCCCAATCCTCCTACTCCTCCCACTGCTGAGGGTTCCGATAATGATGAATTCTTTGACCTACAACAAGACGATCCGAAGGAAAATCTAGCCAAAGCTAAAGCCGCTTATATTGGTGCAAAAGTGTCCTACAAGTTGTCCGACAGCAATCTTCCACCAGAGCAGCTTCAACAGGCCCTGGCCAACCTTTCGAGAGCAAGAGTGGCCTGGAAAGAAGCGGCACTCAAATTCGCAGTCTATGTGGACAGAGAGGAAGAAATCGAGAAGGCAAAAGATGAACTCGACGATGCACAACTGAAACTGTTGAATCACGACAAGCCTTGGTACTCGAGATGGATTCGCAACAATCCAAAGACAAACTTGTTCGGTGCTTTCCTTCTGGGCGGTGCTGTGATGTGGTTCGCAAAGGAGCCAATTCGCAATTTGTGGCATCAAACTCCGCCACCATTTGCAGATCCAGGTTTTACTTTTCCGCAGCTTCCATCAACCGTCAAGGCCCAACCAGTGGAAGGCATGAGTGTGTGGTGGGCGCTGGTCATCGTAGTGGTGGTGGTCATTTCGGTCTTGACTTTTGTCTACTTTGTGTTTGGTGCAGATGAGGACGAACACGACTACTACTACTATCAGGAATACGAACGGGACAGAGGACGACCACGAAGACGACGAAGAGATGGCCATTCGCACAGGAGAGACGATGAGAGAGGCCACAAGAGAAGACACCACTAACAAGAGAAAGTGCTTCAATTCATTAAAATTCAACTTTTGAGTTGTAACTAATAAATGTGAATCGAAATATTGATTGATCAAAGTTTTGCGTTTTTAAATCAAACTTTTACTTTGTTCATCAGGTCGAAACATTGGTATTTGTTGTACAAATTGGATTTTGCGTTTAAAAAGTCTTGAAATCAAATTTCACAATGAAACAAATCATTTTGGTATTTACGTTTCCTTTCTTGATTCAAATTTGCCATTTTGCCAATTTGCCAATTTGCCAATTTGCCATTCAAATGGAGTTGAACTTTAAATAAATCTGATTATCAGTAAACTCTATATCGAAAGTTATGAACATTATGTTTGACTTTATTCAGTGCTGTGTTCTACTCAACTCGTCATTTGCTCTGTGTTGTTTGACTTGTCACATCTCAGCATTTCTCTCCACCCAAATGCACTTTTCCCTCACCAATCGTTTGACCTGTCTTGTTCTGCTTCTAGCCTCGACTATCGTGTCGAGTATGTCCCAGGTAAGTGTCCCATCCGTCACCTTCACTGTCCAATGCTAACTTTGAACCTCTCCACAGGAAATATGTCACAATCTACGTGACCAGCACGAGAAGATTCGAGTGCTTGGTGAGGTGTACGGTGGCACGACTTTGCTCATCATCACCACTTCTGGTCACATGTTCGAGCTCGATCTACACTCGACCATTCGCAGACACAGCTCCGAAGGCTACTACTACCTCAACATCAGTCAAGAGCCGAGTAGACACGTGAAGAACGAGTGGCCAAAGGTGAAATTGGATTTAAGCGAAAACACGAACGTGCTCTACTCACTACTATTCTATGAGAACTCTAATAAGACAATACTTGGTGCCATCTTCAAAACTGAACATCTCTGGAGGGATTCTCTAAACTCTGGTAAATGCAGACCGTGGCTTCAGCTTGATCAAAAGGAGGAGACGGACAATTTGGACGCATTTGCGAATTGCAAAGCAATTGCAGATGAAGACGATCTTGGTGAGTAGAACTTGCATTCAGACAACAAACTGAGTATGATATTTACTATTTACTTTACGTTTAGCTTTTCTGGTGTCGCGTTCGTGTCCCAAAACAGAAAACATTGATTGTGAAATTGTGTTTACGAATTCTAAACACAGAAAAAACTTTTGTATTGATTCGGAGTACTTTTGCTTTATGCCCAAGAACGGTAGCACTGTCCTGACTGCTTTCTATTTGGCCAAACCACACCAAATTTTAGTGTTCATCTACTCGAGTGGGCTTGTTCAAATTTATCAAGTCGACACTTTTCCAAGTTATCAAGCCAAAGCACCTGAACCAAATTGGACCATTTCGATTAGTAATTTCATCCAATGTGGAACTCCAAGGTCAACTGTTTCATCGACCAATCTGCAGATTTATTACTGGATATTAATGTTTTCTGTGATACTATTCGTTACCGTAATTCTGGTTATCTATCTCATTAAGATGGACACCACCTCAGATTCGTCAAGAGTTAAGAAGAGAAAGAAAAGGAAGAAAAAGAAGAAGAAAAATCATAAGAAGCACTCCCCCTCAACTGTCAATACCAAAACTTCAAAGGGCGACACTCCAAATGGATCACCAGCCACAGTCAGTTCTTCTAGCCCCAAAGAATCATCAACTGGACTCGAGTTTTTAACGGCTCAAGGCAGCGCTCTCAAAGGACCCTCAACCGCATCTGCAACTGCCACAGCCAACAGAAGCAGTCAAGCAAAATCGTCTGACCTCAAGTTCTTAACAGCCCAGGTCAACAGTGCAACAGAATCATCAACCGAACTTGAATTTGCCACTGCTCAAGGAAGCTGTCTCAAAGGATCAACCACAGGATCAGGTTTATCACTGGCCCAAGGTAGCAGTTCCATGGGATCTTCCATTCTGAAGAAACCATCATTCTCTCCCGAATTCGGAGGCGTCACTTTTTCTTCAGCATCAACACCAAACTCAAGTCCAACAAATGTCAATTCAAAAGTTTCAGCAAAACAGAAGCTAACAAAGGTCCAAGATCGCAGTCCCACAGGATCCTCAATCGCATCAACTTTATCAATCACTAAGAAGAGCAGCAGTCTTAAAGGGTCATCAATTACGTCAGTCAAAGCTTCCTCAGAAGTTCAAGATAAAGTTGGCTCGCCCAAGAAGTCATCACTCAGCACAAATGTTGGCACAACCAGTCCAGCGAATGCCAATTCGAAAGCAAAACGAACTTTGGCTACAAAGAAACAATCAATGGGAAAGTGGATTGCGGGCTTATTGTGGGCAAAGGAGAAGAAGAAGAGAAATAAGGATAAACGAAAAGACCCAAAGAAGGACAGCGATAAGAAGTGACAAGATGAAGTTGTAGCTTGTTTCGAGTATTAATTTTAATAAAACGTTTTAATTTGCATTTGCATTTAGCAAAAACTTAATGACTACAATGTACGTTGAGAATGGACTGTTAATTGACTATGATTGAATGAGCTCGAAGCAAATGTTTGGTTTCTCACAGAATTGAATGTTGACGATTGGTTGGAAAGTGACATTCGCATTGGTACATTTAAAGGAGATGATTGCTTGGTTGGAGAAGGGTAAAAATTCACATATTCCAATTCAACACCCATTCGATGAGACCATCTTCGGATCGAGAAGCCACTAATTTATCTTTTAGCAATCCAACTACAAACCCATCTCACCAAGTTGAAACTATGATCGGATATTATCCATTCTCTTGTCCGACCAACTCCCATTCGATGAGACCAACCACAAATTTGGCATTGGCTTACCAAAGTCTCAAAGTCCAAAAAATCCAAACTATCAATGGATTAGTCTTAAATTTGTTTGGAATATTTGTGAGACAATGTAATAAGAATTAATTTAATTTTAATTTTAATTTCTTAATAAAAATTATTTCATTTTTAAGCGATAATCAAAATCACAAATCACCAAACAATCTCCACCGTCTCAATCCGTCTCCTCTACTCCTCATGGATTCTATCCTCCCTAATTCTCTCAATAATATTTAGTTCAATCATCTTCTCAAGTCTAACAATTCGTGAACGCGAAAGTCCAATTGACACACTCGAGGATTTGCTCCGTGTGTCACGTGATCGCAGTCGATCGTTGGTTTTCAAACAAAACATGAAATCAATTTTGAGTGCAACAAAAACTGAGCACGAAAAGTCCAACATGGTTTATCGAATCATTGGAAATCATTTGATGCACTCAAAAGTGAAAATGTTGAGTGTGCCCAAAGATTTGATTGAAAGAGTCGAGGCATATCCAAAGATTGTTGCAATGTCTTTCAGAATTAGTCTCGAACATATCAAACAACTTTATGCTGTCAAGAAACTTCACATTGGTTCGGGCTACATTGAGCAGAACATGTTTGGCTTGGTTTTGCCTAAGCGCTCTACTTTGTTGAAGCCTTTCAATGTCATGTTCGTATTATTTTTTGAATATTTTTAAAAGTTAATATTTAATATTGTAATTTTTCTAACCAAGAAATCATTCGAATGCGCGAAATGGGACTGTTCACCAAATGGCTCGCCAACACTGTCACAAAACATAAATTGAAAATCAAAACTCAAAATCTCAATCTCAAAATTATCAACAAAAAGAAGAGAAACTCGTCGTATTATATTTTGTCTGTGCAATGCATCAACTTTACATTCATTGTTTGGTTGTTTGGACTGGGCTTTAGTTTGGTCTGTTTTGTTGGTGAAATTGTTTGGTTGTTTGCAAGTTACTATGCGAGGAAATGTTCAGAATAATGATCTGCGTTATTTGGCATTTACTGAGGAATTGTGAGAAAAATGTGTGCAATTTGTAAAAATATTACTATTCAATCGAATTGTTTTTTGAATTCTCAAGAATATCTCAATAAACACTTTTATAGAGCAACTAATTTACATAAAATTGCCACAGGTGCTTCCATTCTTGTATGAATGATTCATGCAGAGTGAAAGTCATTTAATACTTGGCAATTTTGTTGAACAATTCTGTTGCATTTTCAAACACTCACATTTGTATACTAAAAGCTAATAACATAGTAACTTGTAATAGACTTTTGCTTTCTAGCCGAAAATCGACAAAGTATAATCGATAAATTATCAAGAAAAAATAAAAAGGTGCAACACTCAATTTACGACAGACGTGTTGCATATTTCTAATATTAGACTTATAGAATTGCAATCAAAATGTCTCAAATACATATTTTTGTGCCAAACAAACCAAATATCAATGCCCGGAAACAATGCAAACACTCAATGTCTGTTAGTTGAAGTGCCATGTGCAATGTCAATTGATATTGACACAATTTGTTGAAGGTTTTTTTTGCGTACCGACATTTGACTGTGTTCAATTTTTATCCATAAAATGTAGTCAATAACTCAAACTCAGTAGTAAACGTTGTCTTAAAAGACAAAAGTTTTAGTTTACTAGTAAACCAACCAAAATGAAGTTTTCAATTCTCAAAACATTTTCACTGATTTTGTATTTGTATTCTTTGCTAAATAGTGCACTGTGTACACACAATGATTATAAATTCGCAAATGTATTTGAAATAGACGAAACACAGGGTCAGAATCGCCTGCTTCTGGTCAATCAGTTCAACGGGGCGAAACTCAACTTTAGCCTTAACGTACAATCGATCCAACCTGCAAAAGCAAATTGCCAAATGGAACATCACTTATTTAGACAAGGAGAAAGAATATCAACTTGAAGTGAGCCAATCTCGAGTCACCAACAACCAATCAATCGAATATGTTTTCGTGCTCAAGGATGCTTACGTTTCTGAATATGAATCAAAAGATTATTGCATTTATACTTTGAAAGATAAATCAAATTCTAAATGGTAATGAATTTGTTAATTTTTTTTGTTAAAACTTAAACAATTATTAATTGATTATTTTTCAAGGTTTACAACATTTTTAGCATCAAATTTGGAATGGCCAACTTTTGAGTGGAACCAAGACACTTTCACCACAGCAAACATCAGAGGACCTAACAACCCAAGCCTATTGATGATTGAGAATGGCTTCTTCAACACAGACGGTTTTGCCATCTTCCTAGATGACCTTCATCCTTGGAAGGTTAAACTGATTGCCAAATCTGAAAAACTGACTCAAATATGTTTTTCTCTCTCGCCAAAAAGCAGACCACCCTATCCAATGCCAAATGAACCACAAGATGCAATTGATCACAAGGAGCATTACTATTCCATCAAATATCGTGTTCTGATTGCGCCCAACATCAAATTGGCCTATCAAAGTGCAATTGGTCACTACAACTACATTCAAAGACCGACACAAATGCCAAGTGAGTCAATGTTCAAGAACCCAATTTGGTCACTAAAGTACGATGCTAAAGACTTGACAAGCGATGAAAAGATATTCCAAAAGACAGAACTATTTTTGGAAGTATTGGAGAAAATAGATTTGCCCAGATGTCACATTTCGATTGATGAAACTACCAACCCCCAAAAGGTGATTGACCTAATCCACAGAAAGGGTCATTTTGTGTCGAGTTCTGTCAGTCCGTTTGTTATCGGCAATCAAACTAATCAAATTGTGCTGATCCGTGATTATAATGACAAAACTCGCAATGAGAATAACTTTACACTCGATTTGTCCGATCCAAACACACAAAATTGGTTTGTTGAAAAGCTCAAATCCACTAAAAGTCAAACTTTGATTGATTGGAACAGTTTTTCTTCCGGGCTGGTGAGTTCGTTTATGGCGAATAGTCAATTTCCGGTACGCGATGAATTGGTGCGCAAGTATCCCAACTTTATCACCACTCATTTTGTGGAAACTTCTGTAAAATTGAGTGATCCAAAAGGTGATTTTAAAATCACATCCGATTCTGCGTACAAAACTCAGAGTTTGCCAATTTTTATTAGACTTCAAATAGAGTTCGCAAAGAGAAATTATTTAGGTAAATCAAGCAGAGACTATGATGTAGTGAAAAAGTTGATCGCTGGTGTTCTGACGCTGTCTTTGGCGGGTTATCAATTTGTACTGCCTCAATTGACTAACTACAATGACGATTCTGTTCCAATTCTTGAACAACATTACATTCGTTGGATTGAGACCATCTGCTTCATGCCAGCCTGGCAAATTCCAATTCCACGTTGGAATTTGACTGAAAAAGCTATTGAATCTATCAAAAGTTGTCAACGAAAACGAGCACAATTATTGGTACCGACATTTGTCGAGTACTCCAATCGGTGGATCCAATACGGCGAACCAATCATTCGACCAATGTGGTACGCAGATCCGTCTGATGAGAGACTATTCACAATTAAGGATCAATTCATGTTAGGCGAAGATATTTTGGTGGCGCCTTTGGGAATTAATGAAGATTCACGAGAGGTGCATCTGCCTGCGGGAAATTGGACAAGGGATGTGGTCAGGACGAGTGCAAGTGGTACAACCATTGAGAATAGACAATATAATGGAATAAACATAGTAACCATTGATGTTAGTAGTGGTGATTTGATGTATTTTGTTAGGAAAAAGTTGTGATTAATTAATAAAGTCCATTCATTTGCCTTTTGACCATGTGTTTGTTAAAATATAAATTGTTAACTAAAACGAGCATGACATATCATAAGATGCACTCAAAATGAGCCAAATTCATTTGTGCGCCAAGCTGCAACGCAGCAAAATGCCTTGAAACAAACTAAACACTCCATTTCAAGTACTTGACAGTGCCATGGAATATGTTGAAATTTACATGGATTTCAGTTTTTTTGCGTTCTAACATTTTTGTGCTCATTGTTTGTTATGTTGTCAAGTGCCACTCAATTGTCAACTCAGTAAAAGTAAATGCTGTCTTGAATAACATTCTTTTGCATGACAATCAACAAACATGAAATTATTACAAGCACAGCCAAAATCATTACCAAACCGTATCGAAAGTGATCGATAAAAACAATATTGTCATAAATTGATTGACCAATTGTAGATATTATGACAACTACCATTGGAAGTGCAAACAAACAAATCGCATGGAACTTTTCGAAATGTAGATAACATTGAGCTTTACTGTTGATGGTCAGGATTGGGAAATGTGTGTGCAAACGAACAAATGACCGAACTGTGCAACAGTCGGTAAAGGCGACCATGAGCACAGTTGGATTGGTGCTCAATCGGCTTCGATCATCACCGAGGTAAAAGTGAAACGATCGAACCGATTCCACTGCGTGAGCAACATCAATGTTTGAATACCAACGAGATCTCAGTACATTGAACCTTTGTTTCCATTTATCTGGCCGTATGCCAAGGATGAGTGTGTCCAAATGTTTGAGAGAAGACAAAATTTTGCTCAACTCGTTAAAGCTCACAAATGTTGTCCGGTCAGCAACTATCATAATAAAATACGAATGGACATTTCGAGATAAGTGATGTTTCGAAGTTGATTGGAGCAAATGTGCCAACATGACCCAATCAGTGAGCACAAACGCAAATCTGCTCACGGATCTATCAAAATTTGGTTTGTGCTTTTCCTCGTCCAAGACAACTTCAAACTCATCACGGAACACAATCCCTAATTGTTCAATCGTATTGTATCGTATCCAATTGAAAGCTTCTTCACTCGCATGCAGACGACTTGGAGAATTTGAAGAAACGCCCCGAACTTTGTACATGCAGACCAATTCGACTGAATGAAATGTGCATGGCTGTGGTAAAGGTTTCGTACGATTTCACAACAGTACAATTGGTCACTGCTGTTGTCAGTGGTTTGGGCAATGAGAAATTGAATAATGAGTTCACGAGGATTTTGTTCGAAGATTGACACAATCAGCTTGCTAAGATCTCCTCGATCCTCGAGGATTGGACAATTTTTGACAGATCCACAAAAGGGAAATTAATTTGGTATATTAAAATTGAAGTAATAAATTAAAATATCAGGGAATGCTCGATGTATCGTGACTTTATATTTCTAACTGTAAATGCACAGACAAATGAAGACATTAGTGTTTGTACTGTTTGGTTGAGGCAAAAGTTGCGATCAGGAGCGAAGTGGTTGATTATGAATTTAGTTTGTTGATTGTGTAAGACTTGATTATTTTGATAATAAAATGGAGTTGAACATTAAATAAATCCGATTATCAGTCAACTCTAAAAACTCTATATCGAAAGTTATGAACACTATGTTTGACTTTATTCAGTGCTATGTTCTACTCAACTCGTCATTTGCTCTGTGTTGTTTGACTTGTCACATCTCAGCATCTCTCTCCACCCAAATGCACTTTTTCCTCACCAATCGTTTGACCTGTCTTGTTCTGCTTCTTTCCTCGACTATCGTGTCGAGTATGTCCCAGGTAAGTGTCCCATCCCTCACCTTCACTGTCCAATGCTAACTTTGAACCTCTCCACAGGAAATATGTCACAATCTACGTGACCAGCACGAGAAGATTCGAGTGCTTGGTGAGGTGTACGGTGGCACGACTTTGCTCATCATCACCACTTCTGGTCACATGTTCGAGCTCGATCTAAACTCGACCATTCGCAGACACAGCTCCGAAGGCTACTACTACCTCAACATCAGTCAAGAGCCGAGTAGACACGTGAAGAACGAGTGGCCAAACGTACATTTGGATTTAAGCGAAAACACGAACGTGCTGTACGGACTATTCTTCAAAGAGAACTCAAATAAAGCAATCCTTGGTGCCAAGTTTAAAACAGAAAATAAGAATTGGGATAAGTGTCTCAACGAATGTCTAATTAGTCTGTGCCTAGAGTTTGGTCAGACTGCGACGAAAGATTCTGCGGAAAGTTTCGAGTATTGCAAGAACAGGGCAAATACTCTTGTGTCTCAATATGTTGATGAGCACGATTCAGGTATGTACTTGACTTTGCATTCAACAAACATAATGTAACTTAACATTTCACTTTACTTTGATTAGCTTTTCTAGTGTCAGGTTCGTGTTCGGATGACGAATGTCGCACAAGTCAAATTGTGTTCTGGAAACATAAAAAGAATTCGAAAGACTTTTGCCATGGATCAAGTTTTTGTTTCACTCCCACGAAGATGAGTGGCACTGCCCTGGCTGCTTCCTACTTGGCCAAACCTTACAACATTTTGGTGTTTATCTACTCGAGTGGGCTTGTCCAAATTCATCAAGTCGACACTTTTCCAAGTAATCAAGCCAAAGCACCTGAACCAAATTGGACAATCATGATTAGTGAATTTATCAAATGTGGTACTCAGAACTCTGAACTTTACGATTCAACTCTAAAGGACACAGAGTCAATGTCAACTGTTTCGTCGACCAATCTGCAGATTTATTACTGGATATTAATGTTTTCTGTGATACTATTCGTTACCGTAATTCTGGTTATCTATCTCATTAAGATGGACACCACCTCAGATTTGTCAAGAGTTAAGAAGAGAAAGAAAAAGAAGAAAAAGAAGAAGAAGAAGTGTAAGAACTCTCCCTCCACTGTCAATACCAAAACTTCAAAGGGCGACACTCCAAATGGATCACCAGCCACTGTCAGTTCTTCTACATTTGAGAATAGTCCTAGAGAATCATCAACTGGACTCCAGTTTTTAACGGCCCAAGGCAGCACTCTCAAAGGGCCCTCGTCTGCAACTGCCACAGCCAACAGAAGCAGTCAAGCAAAATCGTCTGACCTCAAGTTCTTAACAGCCCAAGGTAACAGTGCAACAGGATCATCAACCGAACTTGAATTTGCCACTGCTCAAGGAAGCTGTCTCGGACCAACCACAGGATCAGGTTTATCACTGGCCCAAGGTAGCAGTTCCATGGGATCTTCAATTCTGAAGAAACCATCATTTGGAGATACAACTCTTTTTTCCGCATTTGGATCAACACCAAGCTCAAGTCCACTGAATGTCAATTCCAAAACTCCAACAAAAGCCAAAGATCGCAGTCCCACAGGATCCTCAATCTCGCCAACTTTATCAATCACTAAGAAAAGCAGCAGTCGTAAAGGGTCATCAATTACGTCAGTCAAAGCTTCCTCAGAAGTTCAAGATAAAGTTGGCTCGTCCAAGAAGTCATCACTCAGCACAAATGTTGGCACTACTCGAACCAGTCCAACCAATGCAAAATCGAAGGCAAAACGAACCTTGGCTACAAAGAAACAATCAATTGGAAAGTGGATTGCGGGCTTATTGTGGGCAAAGGAGAAGAATAAGAAGCGAAACAAGGATAAACGAAAAGACCAAAAGAAGGACAGCGATCAGAAGTGACAAGATGAAGTTGTAGCTTGTTTCGATTATTAATTTTAATAAAACGTTTTAATTTGCATTTGACAAAACTCAATGACTTCTTCATGTGAGCTTCATCAACTCATGATTAATGAACTCGCGCGCGTATTACTCAACCTGGAAACTCTCCAACATTTTGAAAATCAAAGTTTATTATATTTATAAATCAAATCAATAATTTAAACAACGGTTCAGCTTCATAAACTTTTGTTTTCTATTTTGACTTCTTAAACCAAAATTCGTGCATTGCGTCATTTCGACAACTGCAGGCTGTGTCTTGAGTGTGCGATTGTTGTGATTTCGTGTGTGAATCAGGCAATCAGTGAATGAGTCAATTCTGTCTCACTGTCATTGCGTGCACAACTGTCAGCAACTCCCACTCCGTGTATTTGATTTTCGAAATAGAATCTACTCTACTCTTTATATGATTGGGTCAATTCTTGTGCTGTAAAGAAGATAACGGTCGCCATCTTAACAATACATTGTGGTAAGACATTACACTTTTGATTGTGTGAGCGGCACTTTGAACTTAACGTTCAATCATTTAGAAATTTCTACTTGATGTGTAATGTATGTCGTCGTGATTTTCTTCTACGATAGATATAATTCTCGTGTTGTTTGACTGATCAGTGATCACCTAAGACATCACTATGGATCGTGGGCCAACTCACCACCATCACTCTTCTCTTAATTCGAAACCACAAACTCATCATCCTCCTCTACCGACCAACATGGCTACTACACCAATCAGACGTGAGAATGACGGTGACGGTAACGACGGCGACGATGTCATTTTCCTCAAAACTGTTCCCAAAGTGCCGCACACCGCAGACGACTATAATCCCGAGTGCAAATGTAGTACGTGTCAACTGGCCACCAAACTTATGGCAGAATGTACATGTGGAGAGTGCACTGGACAACTGTGCAACAATGCGAATCAAAAAGAAGAAGGACAATCCAAGGTGCAGAATGTCACAATTCCCCGTGAAGTGAATGCACCTCCAAATGTCCAACCATTCACATCATCATCGATCCAAAACGAAAAAGATGCATCGACAAGTGATGTTCATATGAAAGGAACTTATCAAGATGACAGCTCGAGAAGCTCAACGACGACAGACCATTATTTACGACGATACTTTGGCGATGATAGTGAAAGTGACTCGAGTTCGGATGATAGTGAAGATGGCGATGATGAAGATAGCGACAAGATGGAGTTTGACCAAAAGAGTTCAAGTGATGATGATGGTGATCCAGATTATGTTTGTCCGAGTCCAAACACGAACAAATCTCTCAACAGATCACATCACCAAATATCCTCAAAACATTACAACAAAACTACTGCTTTCGGGAAAAGACTCAAAATACGTAAAAAGTGTGCACAGAACGATACTCCATCAAGAGGATTGGCCAAATCTCGTAAGAAAGGAATCGTCCAGATGGCTTGTCCAAAATGTAAACGAAATTTCCCATCAAAGGGCCACTTGGCTATTCATCTTGCCACTCACAAGAAGCCTGGTTTCCGTTGCGCTTGGCTCAAATGTGGCTATTTCTACTCTAGACTTTCAAGAGCCAAGGACCATGTCGTTGCTGATCACTTACAGGTTGAGTTGGCCAATCCACAACTGAGCTATCGACATTTGGTCAAAGTGAAACCGAGAACTGACCAAACAGAGAAAGTTGGTCATAATAAGAGAAGCTTCAATTCTACTGACCATTCTCGAAAGCTTTCGACTAGTTCAAGTGGAACGGATTCCAGTGAATCAAGTTCAAGTAAATCGAGTTCAAGTGAATCGACTTCAAGTGAATCGTCAAAATCCGATTCTGAACAAACAGACCACCAAATCAAGTGTCCCAAATGTGCAAAGACTTTCACAGAAAGAAGCAAATTAGTTAGCCACTATCGTTGCGTACATCAAGAATGGAAAGCCTACTATTGCCGATGGCTGAGGTTTGGATTTGGGTGCATTTTGGCAACTTGTCTCAACTGAGCAAGCAGTGTGAAGGCGGAGCTTAAAAACGGAGTCGTACTTCATGTGTGAACAACCCTCACAATAAACTTGTTGTCACTCGAGCCGAGTGCACTTGTTCATTCGCGCGCTTGCTGCTGTCTTTCTGGCCACTCTTGTGACTTTTGACTTGACTTTTGCCTTCGGGCCTTGCATTCTCGCACTCTCTTTTTCACCACCGAGCGAATCCTGGTTGTACGCCATCAGATCTTTGATCTAGCTACAATTTCAGAAGAAAACAGCACTTTTCAGTGCTATCCCCTTTGTGTGGTTTGATCTCTAACGTTGTCTGCAAGGTATTATTTTTAATTGATGTTAATATGATCCATAATTCTCACTTTCATGTCTTAATCAATAGACAGTTCTATTGGACAGAGTTTTGGTTCGTGATTCTCTCGATCACATTCCATAATCGATTCCGTTTTCGGTCAGTAAACTTATTTTCCACCACCAATACTCTAACTTTCCATTTTACAGGCAGTGTTCGGTTCGATTGTTTTACGTAGTTGTTATCTTTGGTTCCATCTACGATGGATTCCTTTGTGCCAGCTGTTCGTACTGTAGTGACTGAGAACTCTGTTCTGGAAGTTTGTGACAAGTATCTCCTCAAGTGTACTGCTTGTAATCATTTCTTTGCAAACCCGAATGATGCCGATAGACTTCTTGGTCATATCAAGTCTAAAAACCATGAAATTAACGTTGAAGTCAATGGCCTTACTGATGACATTAATGAACGGATTCGTCTTACCAAGATTAAATCGCTAATTAGAAATAATAGTTCTCGTTTGTCGTTTCGAGATAATAAGTTGTTTTGCTCAAGTTGTCCAATCGAATTTACGAAGCTAACTAGCAAAGAAGTCATCAATCACTGGAGAAAGCATTCGAGCAAGTCTAAGAATGAGAACAATACAGTAAATTCTGTTGCTTCTCCTTCAAAAGTAAGTTATGCGAATATTTCAAGTTTAAGCTAATTCTAATTCATCGTATTTGTTTCAACAGCTCTTGACGACAACCATTGAAGAGGTAGACTCGAACATTGGAATTGGTGAGGGGACATCGTATCATACTGGAAATCAAATGGAAACTACAGACAATTCTATTGTCTCTTCATCGAATGTGTCCGATTCCGACTGTGCGTATATCATGGAAACAACTACAGTCAAATCTCCACCTCGAACTCGTCCTAGTCCCGATCACAACCACCAAGTCCGTCGTGTAATCATGAAGAATGACTATAATCGAACATTACACAAGCTAGTCAAAAGGTGTAATTCGAAGGTTAAAAAGTCTAATAAGAAAGACGAATCAGAAGAACTAAATTCTGATGAACCAAACGAAAGTAATGAGAATCTGGTGGTCGATGAAGAATGTCACATGAACGAACTAAATGAACGAGACAAAGTCGAATCGGAGGACGAAAAGGATCACATTACGTTGAAAGAAAATGTGGTAGCTTGTCAATCCTGTGCCCGACATTTCAAGAATTGTCGAAATATCAGTCGTAATGTGGAGCGGCATCTTGCTGGCCCAAGACATTTACATGAAGTAGCAAACAGTGAGACACCAAAGAAGGCTCCAATCGATCTTACTGGCTTCATTCCTGGTGAATCACCCGACTGCCGAACGCCTAAGAAATGTGACCTTTGTCCAGTTTCGAGATTGGTCGGCAAGGAAATGGCCAAGAAGGCAGCGAAAATTGTGTTCAAGCACGGAAAACCTTTCAGCAGTGCGGACAATGAACTCAAGTACGAAATAGTAACCAAGTGCGGAAGGTACATTTCTTCTTCTACCATCCGTAAGGTTGGATTTCCCGCTTTGGTTGAAGGTAGTATAAAGTTTATTTTAGCAAAATTTAATTTATTACTTTTATCGATAGAGTTGCGGAGCAAGTTGCGATTGGCCCTAGAAGACCGGAACATTTTCATGATCGTGGACGAGACCACGAAAGGGACTGGCAAAAGTCGCGCTCCGTATACAGCCGCAATCATCGGTTCGCTGGACAAAGACATGAAGGTCTACTCCTTTTTCATGGAGAAGTTCGACGAATCACCGAATGCAGACCGAATCGTGGAATTTGTTTACAAAACGTTGAAGTTACTTTGGCCTGATGATCCAAAGAAAGCCAAAGAACGCTTCAATGTCTTCATCTCAGACGGGGCGCACTACATGAAGAGTGCTGCCAGTAAGCTCAAGGAGAAGTACCCAAACATGACTCCGGTTACGTGTGTTGCCCATGCACTCCACCTCGTCTGTGAAGAAGTCAAGAAACAGTTCCCAGAGGCGAATCGATTCATCGGACTGATGAAACAGTCATTGGCGAGGTCAACTAACAGGAAGAATCTCTTCCTGAGTCAGTTCCACAATCCAGACTCGGTAGATGGAGAGATGCTCACTCAATTAGATCAACTCGCGGTCGATGCTCAACTGACAGGTGATGAATTTCTTCGGGAAGAGGATAAATCGAAGACAAAGAAGAAGAGACTGTCTTTGCCACCAACTCCATCCCAAACGAGGTGGGGCACTTGGATGTTGACCGCTTGCTATTACTTTCATCATCTTGAAGTGGCCCGAAAGTACATCAAGCTGATTCCCATTGAGGTGAACGATAAAGAGGAAAAGGGCCGTATAGTCGAGCTTCTGGTACTGATCAACACCAGTTACGAGGAGATAAAGTCTCAACTGACCTTTATCTATGAGAACTATTGTCTACTGCCTCTTTTCATCACCGAGTTGGAGACATCAAAACTGAAGTTGTGCGAAGCAATGAATGTTGTCAAGAATGCCAACAACTACGTCCACAATGCTGCACTTAAGAATGCAGATAAACTTATGGGCAAAGTGGCAGAGAAGGTGTACACGAAGACACAGAATCTCTGGAAGAAAAACAAAGGTTTACGAGATATATGCGAACGAGCTTGCATCGATCCATATATTGAATATTCTCCGATTGTTTCTGTGGCATGCGAAAGTTTCTTTCGGGGGTTCGCTCCGATTCTGCGATTTACAGCGAATTGCACCCCCAAGAATCGCTGTCAATACATGTTGGTTCGATCAAACATCGTTGCAAGAGAAGCAATGCTGAAGGAGGTGAGTTGAGAAATATTTGATTGATTTATAAATGTATTGATTAATTTATATATTTAAATAGAAAAAAGGAAAGATCAAGAATATGCACCTAAGTGTGGATCAGCTCACGGAATGGCGGGAAAGGTGGTCAACTCTGAAGAACGAAAAGTTTCGTGTCTCGGAAACTATCGATCTGTCGTTTATCCCTTCTCCATCGAAACCGAAACAGCCAAAAGGACGAAAAGTGGCCAGCACCACTCGAGCAACTCGCAAGTCAGTCTCACAACTATCAACCAAACAGTCAAATTCTGTTAGTTTGCCAACAAGAAGATCGACCCGAACTGTGTCAAAACCGAAACGCTTCTGTATTGAAGAGAATGAAGACTATTGTGAGGACATAGAGGCAATTCTCGCCAGTGACGAATTTGATTTTAAAATTGAGTTTAAATCGAAGCCGTTAGTCATTGAACACTCCGACATTGATGAACCTGAAGATATTCAGGTTGAGGTTGACCCGTTGGATGTGGAGGATATGCTGTGGGATAATGAAATCACAGCGGCTTTGTTCGGTGGTACCGATGCAAAGGAGGCTCAAGAATTGGCTGCCAATAATGGAACAAAGAGAAAAAGGAAAGGAAAAGGAAAAAAATCCGTTAAGAAACGGCTGTTTTAAGATTGTCTTCTTATATTATATTATTCTTTTATCATAAAATTGTTCATATTCTGTTTCATGTTTATTGTTTTGATTTCTTATGTCTAAGCTGTCAGACACTAATTTTATCCATTTGGGTAACCTGCCCGGCCCTCCAATTAGGGCATAGGTCTATCAATTTAATAGAACCCAGTGGAATCTAGTGATTTGATTTGAATCAACTATTTCTAGTTGTGATTAAAGTAAATAAATGTATTTAAACCCTCGCGCAAAAAAACACACAAGAGGGCAGCCCATTAGACAGTAGTCGGCTCGAATTGCGTTAAGCTCCTCCTTCTCACCCCATTCTCACGCATAACGTCCGCTTAAAATGAACCCAAATACAAACCTCATTGATGGCCAAAGTGCCACTTTGCATCAGACGTGCATGAGCAAGTGGTGCATCATGCCAACCGAAAACATTTCAACTCGCAAAACAGACAAAAAGCGATCAAGTATGTTGGCAAACGAATGGAGGCGACCAAATTTAGTCGTGTAAAGAAAGCCAACTTAGTTATGTAAGGTATGTTTGATTTGATATGCGATCAATTTACTAACGAATGCAATTCTAGGGTCATGGCTCTTTTTATATATTTTACATACATTTTATATTTTATCTTATGTTAATTTAACAGTTAAACAACAGCTGTTCTCCTTTCTCTCTGTCGCACTCCTCGATTTTCTGATACCAATTTCTGGTCGAGCCAACTGAAGCAAACTGAGCCAAAGCCAAACGGATAACTTTCTGTTTTTAATTTTACGATTTCAAATGTACGTTTAATTTCTATTAAATTATATAATATTCTGCGAGAGAGCCTTATTAAAATAATAAAATCTTTATAATTTTAATCTGATTAATTTGCATTGCGTCATTTGGACAATTGTGCTACTGTTGTTGTGTATGCACATCAAAAATGCATTGAACAATTTCAAATTAAGGTGAGTACTATCATATATGATACTTATAAGTTTGCGTAAGCTGTTAATTGTCGACAATGAATTCATGATTATAATAATAATCATAATTTCTAAGCACATTATCTTGATCTTTTTTATTCTTTCTGATTCTTTGTTTTTGGTCTTTTGGTGATTTGCTCTTTGCACTTTGCCATTTTGCTTTTTACCTACTTGATTTCGCCTTTTAACTTTTGACATTTCTGCCTCCTGCTTTTCTATTTTTACGTTTGACTTGTCTCAGTGCTATTTGATTATCATCATGATAACAACTGTTGTAACTGTGCAAACATTGTCCCCCGAATCAAAACGATTCCAATGTCAGCACTTTGGTTGCTCAGCAACATTTGCCCTCTCTGTATCTACAATGGATTATAATTAGGTCATTTGATAAGTCACCTATATGACTAACAGTTAACATTGATAACACGGCACAGCGGTGTGTCACTTTCAGATTGAATCATCATCAAAGCAGCAACAAGTGGCTTGTGTTGCGGAGAAGTGGCACCCAACCACTGTCACAATGCCAACTCGACTCGACAAAACATCTCACCTATCCATCGAGCTGATGTGCTCTAAATTGGTCTAATTGTCCAGTGAATGTGACCCATTTTGAACAAGTCCATTTCTAATGTTCCCACAATGCAATAAACTGTTTATTTTGTGACTCTAGTTGGACCCTAATCTCCTAGATGTCGCTGATGTAAATAATGTAAATAGTGTACATACATAGCAGCAACACGCATGCGCACTCACAGTCAGCCGTTACCAACAGACACAGACACAACCGTTGACTCAGTCTCGGCTGACCTCTGGCACGCATCACATCGCTTCAGTCTCCTATTGTAACCACCGATATTATCCTCTGTATATCGTGTTTATCATCAATAAATTCGATCCAAAGGTCACAATTTTATTGAATCAATTTAATGTGGTTTGTCGAATCATTTTGATGCAAATGCAAATTGACTAGCATTTATGACATATGACATTTAAGATTTATGTGTGAAAGCTAACAAGATTTGTCAAAATCTCCTCACAATGTTCGTTCATGATCATCGTTTGGCAAGTTGCACTCTGCTATTGTCACTGTTCGGAACAAGCATCTCATCTCTGGTTGTATCAAACAGTAAAACATCAATTCTATGCGCAAGTACCTTCTTCCACTACTCTCTTCCACTCGGACTGTCAACAGTAAACCATTTTGAAGACCACACAGGTAGCTTTACGCAATTTGCAATTGAATTCATCTCCAAGACAGGCCAATTATCATTCACAAGTCAAGTCACCCAATGGCTCGATCAGTTCAAAGCGAGTTTCAACGAAGCCATTCGAATGATCGAAAGAATGGCACTGCACATCTGTGGCCTGTCTCCCAATACTATTTCTGGTCCTAATGTGACCAAAAGCAAACAAGTCCAACAAGAAGCGATTCGACTTCAACAGGAGATTAGGCAGGACATTGACCGGAATGCCAACCCGTACAAATACTCAAAACACAACAAGAAAAGACGAATTCTCAATTCAGTAATTCAGGGTTCGAAAACCTTGGTCAAACCTCGAAAACGTTATCGATTATACAGGAAGATTGTGAACGGCAAAAAGAAATCAATTGGATTCCATGGTCGAGTACTGCCAGATATTTCTGAGCAATCAAATTATTAATAATAAAAACAATTATTATTGGTAGTGCTTTTGTTGGATTGCATATGAATCATATTTGATCAAATCGATTCTGAAAGATATCCATGTAAATGTATCCGAGCAAAATGTTTTACAGCAAAATCGACCATCAACCGAATTGGCAGTTTGATTTGGTTTGATTTTGATTGGCACGAATGATCACAAATGTTTCGAAATAGCTGAATTGGGTTGAATTGCGAATCGTCAACTCAATTTCGCTCGAAAGGTACACGACATTTTTTACTTTTCTCAAACAGCAGATGAATATATTGACGTTAGGTTGTATTGTTGGTATATTAATGTACAGTTGACGTATTGTTATATAGGACGAAGTAAAAGAGCAAATTCATTGGTGTGAAAGTTGGCCGATAGTACGTTTGCATTCGGTTAATCGAAGTACGAATGTTTTAATTATTGTAAATTAAACTGTGATTTAGAGGACCAATCTCACAATCAGGACATTGCAAAATTGAAATATACACAAATACAAGTTCACTGCTCGCCAACCGTAACGAGAGTTTCTTTGCCTAGAGAAACCAGTGAAAATGTGTGCAGGTTGTGACATCGTCGAAATGGTTGTCTCATAAGGCGAGTGCATTCGGTCAATCGGCGTGCGAGTTCAGGTTCGGAGTTTTCAATATTGTACCTTGTTGTGGAGTAGTGATTTCACAATCTGCACATTCCGAGAATGTAATAACATAAGCAAAGTACTTGGAGATTGGTCACATTTTGGGCAGCAGCAAGTTTCTCTTCGTTTAAGGCAATTTGTCTTCATCTTCATTATCGGTGGCATTATCAAGAAAGCTGCAAATTTAAAACTTCAAATTGATTAAATGTCCTGAGAAATGTTCAATAATGCGAATTGTTTGAAGGAGAGTCGAATTTTTGACATAATCGAACATTAAAGTAAAATGAGTAATGTTTGATCAGACCATCAGTGAACATGAAATGCTTGCCATCGGGTGCTACAACAGCATTCAACTTGATATGATTAATATTTTCAAGTGCAAATTATTTCATAAAAATACATTTAACTAAATTTCCAAAAACATTTCAAAATGAACAAAGTAACATTCATTCTTGTAAATGTATTTTTAAGTGGAACAATATTGGACAGAGAAATGTCCACTCGAATTTGATTTGTTGTAATAAAACTGCAATTTTAACAATTTCATGAATCAAAGTTGAACACATGTGGTGAATCAATTTGGACCAAAACTCCGTGAATCTAAATTTTGATCGAGTCCTTCTGAAAAAAAAATTGTTCAATACAATATTGTCCAGTTGAGTCGAGATGAAGTAAAGTTGTTCTTTTGAAAGGCCAAATAGAAATTACTTTTACGTAAAACCGTATTGAATAAATTTTAATTAAGTAGAAAAAGTTCGTCGCATTTAGAGAAACGTTTGCTTACACTGTTGTAAACACTTTCTGTTTCTATTTCACATTTACATTTCAACTTTGCATTAAACTCACAAGCGACTACAAAGGTTTTCTCTTCATGATGGACTTGATTCGCGAGTATCAATTTGGTCTGCAACTGTTGGGCAAAAGTATTTTTCAAATTCAAGTGCTGCTCTGGTGGCGCCATTATTTGCACCGTTTCCAAGTGCATTTGGATCTATTTCTGAAAGTGGCCACAAAGCTGTCTATTGTCGGGGCTGTTCTCTGCTCAATCGATTTTTGGTACACTGAAAAAAGCGATCCACTGGTTTGGTGGCAGTGGCACATGCGCACACGACACTACCGCCTCCTGTGTGACAATCGACATTTGATTCTGATTGAGCCGTACCTGTTGAACATTTCCCTGGTTCGCTCTGCATCGATCCAGAACAAGACTACCCAGCAAATAGGCAAAGAACAGGACGACTTACGGTGGCGTTTCAATTTGACCGATGGCTTGTTTCGTTGGGATAATCAAAGTCTCACTGTGGCCATGTTTGCTGATCGATTCAAACAACAAAAGGTAGGTTATTTTTAATTTATTTTTACAAAAAAAAACTAAAATTGATTTACAAAAACTTTAGTTGGATTTAGGTCGGTTTGAAAAGTCTTTTTCAGTCTTTGGTCCAGCTGGTCCGTACGACCAATCCAACACTTCTGTACTGCATGTTTTCTATGAATGGAAACAGTCTTTGTGGGAAGGATTGTTGGAAGGATTGCTTTCAATCCCGCCTGTGCAGCTCCATCTGGTGGTGATGTACAGAGAAGACCATTTTGTCTGGATTGGACAAATCAGCAACTTGTCGTTTCGTTCGCATCACTTTGGACAGTACCAGCAAATTTATGACCCCTTCGAAGGCTCATCCCACGATGGAGTGTCACTGCCCGCCGATGTGCAACACTTTCTATCGCAAATGTCCACTGACCGTTATGTGCACTGTCCAACAGAACGCACCACCAAATGGTTCGAAGGCAACAATCTCACAATCGACAGTACAAAGACTCGTGCATCCGAGAGTACCATTGTGGCCATGAAAGGGCTGATGCGCACTATGCAAATGCACTTTTGGATTGCCAGTGGCACACTTTTGGGTAATTTGATTACATTTTCACCATTGATTGATCCCTTAACCATTCCACTCACTCTCAGGCTGGTTTCGTCAATGTCACATCACGCCTTATGACACAGACACAGACTTTGGCACCTGGATTAAGTACGGCTACACTACTAATCTAACAACGAAACTCATGAACAATGTTCCTGCTCACAATCTGACACTATACCACCGCTTTGGAGACGCCACAAGCCAAACACTCGAGTACTCCTTCCTGAGTGAATTTGCGTACGAGAAGGTGGATCTGTTTTTTGTGGTGCCAAATGGAACTCACTTTCGAATGGCACTTCACTTTCTGCCTTACTACACGTACTTGGTCTATCCGCAGTATGATTTGTGTTCGGTTGCACTGTTGGGCCACAAGCTGCTCGCACCGTGTACACCTGAGCAAGTGGTCCAAACTGGTGAGTAAAAACGTAACGATAATTCACTCAAACATAAATTGTCAATTTAAATTTCAGAATATGGACCCAATTGGAGCAAACCTGTGTCAGACTGGAACTACGTCAAATCTTCAGCCAACACTGAACCAGCCATTTTGTGGAAGTTCAATTCTTCTCAAATGGAATTCTTTTAATTATTAGTTTGGTTTGATGATTTATATGACAATTGTAAATGTTACTAATGCTAATTTGAATTGTATCCATTAAAATATTGTTTCAACTGTGTGTACAATTGAACTGAATTCATTGGATTAGCGGTTTTACTCGAGCCTACTATTTTGGGAAAAGTTATTATTTTTTATTGTGATGTTTGAATATTTTGATGTTTGTCCTAGAATATTCCTTCAAAAACAAGAATACTGGTTAGTTAAAGCAATAAACAAATGAAAACTCACGTGTGAATCAAATATTTGATCAAAATGATTGACTAGACATCGAAATGGACGAATGAGCTATTTCTCTCACAATTGTCACTATTTTTGTTCATGTCAAAACAAACTGTCATCGTGTGACTTTGTGTCACCGTTTGTTATGTGTTTGAGTGTGTTTGCCTAAATTTATAAACACACGTGCTGGTGTATTTTCTCTTGGCTCTCGAGACTCTCGGCCAAATCGCCAATCGACATTTGACAACTGTTTGCCACAAAATGAATCAACTACCACCCATCAAGCAAGAATTCATCAGTATGACCACTCCACTCGAAGGATGGAATCCGTTGGCCGAGGACATGATCACCAATCCGACTGCACCACTTTCTCCTACCACAACTCAGTCTGTTTCGAATCTATTTTCTCCACTTGCATCTACATTTAATGTCTCAACCACATCTACTTCTCAATCATCTAATGTCAACGAGACTAACCCAAATGTTACTTCTGTAAACCAAACCAATGCTCGTCTAGGTCTAGTTCAGACATTTGAAAGAAACAACAACAACCGACCATTTATTTCGGCTCGTAACAACAAGTCTGTCCCAATTGGCTCTAAATTACAGCAGCCCAACAACACTGCATTACCTTTCAATTTTGTGTCGCAATTGAAGCAAACACAAGAACAGCTTAAGGATGTGAAGGAAGAATTGGTGGAGAGTAGAAATGCCTACTCGATTCTCGAGAAGAAGTATGACGAATTAAAGTTGGATCATCTCGAACTCAAAACAAATGTTGCATATGCAAACAAGTCAATCGAGGAATTAAAGTCGGACAATGAAAAACTACACGACGAGCTCAATCAACTCAAAATGAACATCAAACAGGGATGCAAAGACAGAGAAACAGTTACTCAACCGACTTCGGGTATTGTGTTTTGTTGTTTGTGCTTGATTGATTACTTTTGTTTGTTTGTTTTGTTACAGATACCACCGCCATCAATGCAAACACACGAACAGCAAACAGCACAATTGAGGCAAATCTACAGGTGGATTGTTACCAACCGGTGATCAAGGGAGAATTTGATTATGAACAGGAGATTGTGATTCACCAAGAAGTGGATGAGGAGGAAGAGGAAGAAACAGCTCAACACATCTCGGGTATTGTGTTTTGTTGTTTGTTTGTGTTTGTTTGGTTTATTGATTACTTTTTTTCGTACAGATTCATCAAACAACGAACAAACCCTCCAATCGACTCAAATTACTGTGAATACCGAGTTTGAATCACCACCACCAAATCAGTACAATGTTGTGGATTTATCCGAGGTGGAAGAAGAAGATGTAGAACATTACGATGCTCAATGTGCCAGAAAACGTGAATTGGAATGTGAAGGAGTGGACACTGAACAACTTACTGTGAAGAGACAACAAATAAGTGAACAAATTAATGATGAAGATGGAACGATTCAAGCGAACACGAATGAAGGTGATGATGAAGACGAGGAAAACAGAGATTTGGATGGCGATGAAGAGTTGCTCAACACCACAAACGACAATAACGTTCATTCTTTGGTAGAATCGAATGAACCCTCAACCAGTGCTCAACAACAGTCAAATCGAATCACTTCTATATATATATACCACCAACTCGTCCCAATCTTCAAAATCTCACTAAACGTAAACAATCTCAACCAAATCGTTCCGTGAAGAAATCCAAGAAAACTGTCGTGAATGAAGATGGAGAGGAGGAGGAAGAAGGCGACAATCGAGTTGATGACAAATGGTTTGCTTGTGCTGAATATTGCTATTGCATTTGGAACTTTCTTTGTTCAAATCAAATCTTGCTCGTCCATCTTTTCAATTACATGTCGAGTATCAATATATCACTACTGTACAGTGTTTGTCAATGTATTTAATGAGAAATAATTGGCCAATTCTAAAATGTGCCATTCAAAAATAAAAGCAAAGTGATTCAACTACCGGCGAGCATTTTCTCGTGGGTTGGTTCAATCAAATCGTTATCACTTTTGTTGGCTTTTGATAGAATATCAATTTGTCTGTTTGATCACATTAACATTAACAATAATCGAGTGATAATAAATGCTTTGAACTTATATTGGCTGTTTGTTCTGGTTATGCGGGTGGACCATTGCTTTTGAGGTATGTTTTAATAAGGTTTGGTCAATTAATGTTGTGTACGACCTGATTTATTTGCTTTTGCTTTTTCTTGGATATGAACGTGAACGATATTTTGGCCTACCATGGCTGTGCAGATAGATGCAAGCGCGCCGATTCAATATCAGATCAACATCAGGTCGACGACACTTCTTATACATAGACGACAATTTAGTGATATTCAAAGGCGCTAAGAAATTCCAGCAACGAGCATCACACCAAAAGGCATCAAGATGAATATGAACTCACTTGTTAGTGAATTGAAACAAATGGAAACTAATCAATGGATCTAGCAAAATGGCAGACAAAGTGAGCAGTGGACCAAGTGGACCGAGACTAGGAGTGCCTGTACAGTTTGCAAATTCAACTGGCCACTAAAAACACTTTTTCTCATTTACAATATTTCATATTCAAACTCGAGCCAAATGTTTAATCATAAATGCAAATAATACTTTTAATTGTAATCTTTTAATATAGGCTCAGTGCATTAGATATGACAGCTGTCAGTGATAGTGGAACTTTTGGAACCGTTGCTTATGAATGCCCAGATAATCCTGCTGGAGCATGCACTTGTAGGGGTCACCATACGATAGGCCGCGATACTCTTGACGAACGTGAGTGTAGCGAACCAGGTGCTGACGAGCACTTTTCAACAGGCGAGCATTCACTTCACGAGAATGGCCAAAAATGCAGATGGCGATGCGCTCGAGTTGAGGAAATCGGCTCAAATCGAGGCCAGGAAATTTAATTGAAGAAAATCGCAAAGTCAACTGCAATCGACGCAAAGCGACCAGACGAGTTGATACTCGGATTGGGCTCATTGGTTCGGTCCAGTCCCAAACTTGAAATCGCAAGTCAGCCAGGTGCTTGAGTTTTGCAAATTTCTCGAGGATTTCTTCCACATTTATCTATGGTAAGGAATGAACGGGTTAATTAATGTTTGTCTAATTTATGCAGTAATTACTGTAAATAAATAAATAAATATATACCCAATCAACAGGACCAAATTCAAGAAAGGTCAGATTGGTGAAACGTTCACAAATTGGGGACACAAGTTGCTTTTGTCGAGTGATGTGGTGGGTAAACTGAGAAAAATCTGGATACTCAACAAACTGAGTCAGAATGAGCTTGACCAGTTTGTTGTCCTTTGGCACGCTTTTATCGATCCATTCGCTCAACTCGTCCACTGAGGAACGGATTTGCCGAAGTCGAAGTTCTGCAAGATTCGGTCCGAGTTGATTGAGCACCGGCAGAATGTCATCATCATACTTTGACAAAGTGAACTTGTGCAGTTGAGCCAGAATTGGCATTAGTGTAGGCGCTTCGAATATTTTTTGTTAAAAGTTCAACACCTATAGAGCTAAAATAACTTATTTCTACCCCAACAATGCTGAAAAGTGATTTGAAGTCAATTGGTTAATGTTTAGGTACTGCCCCGGCCACTTGATTTTAAGCGTAAAAATGACGGGGAAATCGTGTCAAATTCGAAAAATCGATTTTTGTGTGTTTTGGCAACCTAAATCTCATGATATTGTTTTCTAATCGTATTCAGCGCATTGTTTTAAGTAAATTAGGACTTTTCCAAAACTTTCCAGCTTGATTCAGATCGGTTCTGGATCCATGGAAAAGTGGAAAATGAGTGAATCGCTTATTTACTCAAACATCAATTGAATAATAAGACTTAAGCGTAGAAGTTATAACCTTAACCAATACACATGTTATATTAAAATTTTCAGAAAACTGAGGAGAATCCGATGATGAAATCTAAATTTGAATCCAGTGCACCAGAACCAATCCAGAATTGGGCGTAATACTGAATTTGGCATGTTGGGTATCAAAATGCTCGTAATGGCAAGTATATCAAGGAGTGACTAAAAATTCGATTAATTCTTTTAATTCTGGGCACCAGAATCGTTGCAGAATTGGGCGCCAAATTGAATTTGGCCATTTGCAAATAAAATTTGTGCGAGATTCTTTCCCAATTGGTCCGTTGAGCCCTATCCCACAATTGGTGGGTCAAGATTCTTCCCCAATTGGTCCGTTGAGCCCTATCCCACAATTGGTGGATCAAGATTCTTCTCCAATTGGTCCGTTGAGCCCTATCCCACAATTGGTGGGTCAAGATTCTTCCACAATTGGTCCGTTGAGCCCTATCCCACAATTGGTGGATCAAGATTCTTCTCCAATTGGTCCGTTGCGCCCTATCCCACAATTGGTGGGTCAAGATTCTTCTCCAATTGGTCCGTTCAACTCTACCCTACAATTTGTGGCTCGAGAAGATTTCCAATTCCATGAATCATGTCCCACATTCTGCCAAATGGAATATTTATGTCTTATTGGAAACAGGAATCTGATGAAATGCGTGCTATGGTGCTATGTATAAATTGGCCAAAATTCTGACGAAGATTCTTTTAGGTTAAAATGGAGTCTTTCCACATTTGGCCAAGGCTTCGTAATTTGGTTCAATCGGGATTTGGGCAATTTTCCAGAGTTAATAATTGTGGGGTAGGACTCAACGGGTCAATTGGAGGGATAATCCCGACCAACCAATTGTGGATTGGTTCCAACGAACCAATTGGCAGACCATCCCGACCCACCAATTGTGGGATAGGACTAAACGGGTCAACGGATACAACGGACCATTTTGGGAAGAATCCCGACATACCAATTGTGGATTCAAATAACAAAATAAGAAATCTTCCTGACCCACCAACTGTGGAGTATGATTCAATAGACCCATTTGAAAAGAATCTCGCCTACATTTTATTTCCAAACGGCCAAATTCAACATTATCCCTAATTCTTTTACGATTCTTGTGTCCAGAATTCAAAGAATTGATCAAATTTTCTTCAACTCCTTGATATACTAGTCATAACGATCATTTTGATACCCTACATGCCAAAATCAGTATGGCGCCCAATTCAGGATTGATTCTGGTGCACTGGATTCAAATTTAGATTTCATCATCTGATTCTCCTAAATTTTCTGAGAATTTTGATGTAACAGATGCATTGGTTGAGGTTATAATTACATTACTAAAGTCACATTATACAATTGGTGTTTGAGAAAATAAGCGATTCACTCAATTATCACTTTTCTATGGACCCTGGACCGATTTGAATCACTCTGGAACGTTTTCGAAAAGTCATAATTTACTCAAAATGATGCGCTGAACACGATAAGAAAACAATATCCCAAGATTTACGCTGCCAAAACACTCAAAAATCGATTTTTCAATTTTGACGCGATTTTCCCATCATTTTCCCGCTTAAAATCAAGTGCCCGGGGCGGTACCTAAACATTCACCAATTGACTTCAAATCACTTTTCAGCATTGTTGGGGTAGAAATAAGTTATTTTAGCTCCATAGGTGTTGAACTTTTAACAAAAAATATTCCAAGCGCCTACACTAATGGGCATCTCATCGGGCACTGGGTGGGAGAAATAGCCAAAAAGATGAAGTGCACTCAGTGCTGGCAATTGGTTGATTTGCTGCAGAATTCGATTCTGAGAATGTTCAGGTATTCCAGTTAGCACCAGTGAGACCAACTCAGAATACATTTCGACCAACTTGACCGTTGGCGATTCGTACCGATAGCAATTGGCGAGGACAAGCTTGCGAACATTGGGAAACATGTCCACGATGAAATGCGCCAAACTTGGATTTCCGTTAAGTGCGTCTTTAACGCCAATCAGTTCTTCTCCTTGTCCTCGCTTGCTCAGTGCAAACTCACGTTCGTAACAATCGAATTTGATCGCACCAAAGTAGCTTGCCAGATCGATAGCTTGGCCAAACACTTTCAGAGATTGCTTCAACGCCATAGATATGTTCAATCAAGACATGTTTCCTAAGCTATAAGATATGATATTTGTTAATTAGGCTTGACACGAATGACAGCTTCAAAACAAAATGCTGAAGACATGTTGAGAAAGGATGTGTTGAAAGATGAAATCATTCCGGTTATTGCTCATTAGTAATGACTCATTACCATCACTGTTCTGTGTCCACTCTTGGGCCTTGCCTTATGGAGTGATTTCAATGCACAATTTGTTCAAAACATTTGCCGGTTTTCGTATTTTACCGATTTATTAGAATGCACAATCCACTATCGTATAAATGTGGTTAATGTCAATAAATATAACTAGATACTGTTTACTGATCACTTGTTGAAGTATCTGTACAATTGAGACAAATAAGCAAAAACTTGTTTGTTTGCCAAGTATTATTCAATATACCTAAACTCGTATACGGTGTAACGTGCCTTTTACACGTCAATGGAGACAAATCACAATTTGTACATTTGAACTAAAGTAAAGTTTGCATGTAATACGAGATGCACATCTACTTTGTAATGTTTTGTATACTTTCAAAGTGAATTCTTGGAATCAGTAAAACTAGGCAGACCGCACTAACCACCAAAGTCCTGCTCGGATAAGCTGTTACGCACTTGCCGCTTATGAGGCAAAGTTTTATATAATGTTCTGAATACGCGTTTGACCTAAATGAGTTGCGCTGCAGTGGCATAGTGAAATTGATGCTTAACGAGATTCTCGCTGCGTTTTGTATTAAAAGTTTGGTTATTGTTATATTGGTACTTTGAAAAATGTTCTTTCAACAGGCAAATGCCAACAGTTTAAGTGTCTTTTATTTTGAATGAGGAAATGGTTTGGTTTATCTGTGCTAACTTACTTGTGTTTTGTTTTGTTGTTTTACAATTTCTGGTAGTTTATTCTTATTTGTGTATTTGTGTGACAAGCACCAGTCATGCATCGGTGAACAAATTCATGCCTTATGCATTATTTATGACCAGTTGCTCAATTATTTGTGAAAACCAAAACAATGAAGAGAAACGATGAAAACATATTGCACGATTGAGAAATGTGTGTTATTCTAAAACTTGTTGAATATATTGAAGTCCAGCTAAACTAATTTGTACAGACGACACACTGCACATCAACTCAATCATCTCTCAAATCAATCTCAACATCATCAGCAACTCGAAGGGAGAAGTTAGTCAATTTCACGATTGGTAACTGATTTGCCAGGAAACTGTAAATTTACTTAAGTGAAGTTAATACCAAACAGTACAATTACTAACAAACAACATTTTTCAGGTGTAATTCAGGTCACTTGTTAACGACAATACAAGGTGTATTCTGCCTACCTGATAATTTATTGCCTGACTATCAGTGATAAAGAAGAATTTGGCAAAATGTTGCACTTCAATCTTTGACACCTTTCAACTCTCATGATATACGATCTCTTTTGCCTATTTGATCAAATAACAGCCATTCAACCAACCAATGATTGATTATAGTAATGTGAATCAGCTAATGCTAAATATATCTTTAGTTGAATTTCAAGGCACAACGTGTAACGACAATCACTACCACGATGTACTTGTTATAATTTCCTTGCACTAGAAACATTAAAGTAATTACTCAAGGCAAGATGAGATCCAACAAATCCCTCAATCATGAGAACGCCTTTATTGCAAGCTTCAATGAAACAAAATGCTATCAACATATTTAGCTTTCCACACTTCATTCTTCAACTCGACTCGACTACTTTTAGTTGGTGAATTGGTAATGTCTACTAAGCTTCGTAATGGATCGGAAGGACGATTGAGTTGAGCTGCATTGTTAAACAAATTTGAAGCTGTTGACGATGATGAATTGACATTAACTCGAAAGACTGAAGATGGCTTATGATGCAAAGGTGATGAATGCGATGTAGGCTGAAAGGTGATTGGAGTCAAATTTGATTGTGTTCCTGTTTGATTCAAACTCGACTGTTTAGATATCGAAAAAGACTGTGATCGAATTTTGTGTTTGCACTGAAGATGTGTTTGCAATTCACTGTTACTCTTGAATTTTTCGTTGCAACCTATCACTGGACAACTATAATTGGTACTGACTGCAGATGGACTTGACTCGTTGAAAGCATTCGTGGAGAGAAAACCTGAGTCTTGCGAAGTGCTTTGTGTGTGAGTTCGTGATTCATCAAGTGAACTTTGATCATAATTCGTAGAGAAATCAACAGTTGTTTGAAAGTTCTCATCGTCATTTGCAATTCGATTCGTTTCATTTAGAAGCAAAGTGTGTTTCGAAGCAGCGACTCGAGAAGATCGTCTTGATCCTTTTCGATTGATGGCAAAAATGCCCAAACACGATGGAGTTGGCTGGAGATTCTCATCGTCACTTTCGCGAAGATCATTGAGTTGTGCAGAAGCTATACGAGATCTTCGATGGTCTGTTGTAGTATTTCGTTTACGTGTGTTGGAAGCAACAGGCAATGGTGGAGGAATTGACCGATGTATCTCGCCACTGCTAGCTAATGACGAATTACTCAGTGGCCTAGAAGATTGACTGCGAGTGCTGTATCTATCTGTTTTATCTAAAGTTGTCAAATTACTTTTGAGTGCGGATGTTGTCTTGTCATTCAGTGCAATACAAGCCCGATTCACTGGTTGAATGTTCAGTGAATGTTCAGTCTCAAGGTCACTGCCGAGAGTGCTCGTACTAGTGTTCAATTGGAGATCACTTCCAGACGAAGCTACACTCGAGTTGAGATCGCTTTCCGAAGTACTGTTCAATTGGACACTCGCCCGAGATTGAGCTAGAATCGATCTGCTTCTACTTCGAGAAGTTCGAGTGTTGATTGCTTTCTGGCGACTATTTGATGCGGGCACAATTGTGGCCGTCAAAGTAGTGCGTTTACTTTTAGTTTGAATTGCTTTGGTTGGTTTGGTTCGTGACATTCTGAAAGTGACATCGTCAAGATCCTCCCAGTCATCATCCCAATCCGTCCAGTCCACATCCTCCTCTGGATCAACATCCAAGTCTTCATCATAGTCACAATCGTCTTCATCAGACTCCAGTTCAACGTCGTAATCCTCATCCTCATCTTCATCATCATCGTCAAAGTCATTCTCAAACCAGTTGTCAATCTCTTCATCGTTCTCTTCTTCAATTTCCTGTTTGGACTTCAATTTCATTCTCACAAATTTATCAGATAAACGAATCGTCCTTCTCAGAGATCTATCCGTTCTAAGAATGTCCAACATTTCCAGGCAACTTCTAGTCAAGTTGTACCGAATGGACATAATAATTTTCACTGTGACTAATTTCATTCTGCTCTTATTCTTTGACCAGAAATAATTGATTTCGGAGAAGAGACGCTCGCAAGTGGCATTTGTTCCTGGCAAAGCCATCGCATATCGGACCAATTTCTTCAACTCGTCCAGTCCCTCAACGTGTTCCAGCACTTGAGTCCAACGTTTGGTAGCTGACACGGAGCGTTTCTTCTCGCCTGATGCAATCGTCCATTGGTGAGAGTTGAGCTCGACAAAATTGTTCACTCTTTCAATTTCATTATTTATCTTTTCAGTGTTAATTTGATGGTGAGGATTCTGTTCATGGTAGAACTTGATCGATTGAATCACTTGGTCAACAGTAATGGGACCTTTCAAATTTGTCCACGACAAAGTTTGAAGCGGAATTGTCCACTTAGTCCAATCAGTCATATACTTGTGCAATTTACCGTACAGCTTCTTTGCCCGATTTCGCAAACTATCAATTCGACTATCCTCCCATTGGTGAAAGTTCATAAACTCAAGTGCAGAAAGTGGAACTTCACTAGCTTTCTCTTTATCAATACAAATTTGTTTCAAATCGTTGAATTTGGCAATCGATGTGACCAGAACAACGTCTTTGCCTTCAATCTCCTCAACGGTCTTATGGAAGACTGAAGCTATCTGACGAAGAGTCAACAACCAAGGAAGATGGTCATTGTTCGAGTAGAATTCCTTCAGCTCCTTCACCTTCTTGTTGGTCTTTTTGTGTATTTTAATGCCTGAGAAGTACAAATTGAGGGCAGACCATTTGTCAATGATCACAGTCAACGCTGGAAGAAGGCTGAGCCAGCGAGTATGGCTGAACGATTTGGGTAGCTCTTCTTTAGTGTCGAGTGCATTGCATATGTCCAGGAAGACTGATGAGTTGACATTCTCGCGTTTGAAGTACGTGAATGTTTTCCGCAACATTTCCTGAATATTGACTCCTGAATCTTTGATTGCATTCTGAATGGCATTGTTGATAACATGGGCAAGGCAGCCAATGCCAACAAGCTTTTTGCCAAAGATGCGCAACAAGACACGAAATATGTTCCTCTTTCCACCTCGCTTCACTCCACCAAAGTTGGTTGGCGCATTGTCCGCGCAAATTGCAATGATCTTCTCTTTTGGGATCAGTCTGACAGCGTCCCTAATGTGCTTAGCAATCGTTTTGGCCTTCTCGCCTTTTGTCTCTACTACGTCCAGAATCCTATGCTGCAATCCTTTTCGTTCATCAAAGTAGGTTGCAAAAATTGGCAGCATTTTGATGTGCTTGTGATTGCTGCAATCGAATGAAATGACAACATTTTGGGCATTCTCAATGTCGTCTTGAAGCATTCTCTCTGCGTAGTCACTGAAGACGACAGTGTTGATTGCTTCAGATTTCGTCGATGAGCATTGATAGTCAACGTTGCAACAATTCTTCATTAAGCCACTGAAGCAACGCTGCGATTTGAAGGATATGCCATGGTTTGCTGTGTGATACGCATTTATTGCTGAAAAAAGGTAAGAAACAAATAATTTAATTGTCATAGAAATTGTGGTATATTTTATTAATGCAAAAACATATTGATATTAGGTTTTAGCAGTTCCTAGCAGTAATAGCTCAATAGCAAACAAGTCTTCTTATGTTACTCGATTCTAATGCTCAATTTGAACGCCATCGATTGCATCTCCAAATTGTGATCAAACTTGCTTGAAAATCAGTCCACGATGAAGCTAATATGTAGTTGGTTATTTGTATAAGTGACCATTCGATTCCTGTTTGTCAACATGACAATATCCGAGCAACCAAAAAATCGATTAATCTCAATCTTGACCGAGTGCAATCGCAATAGTGCAATAGAGTATACTCTCAATGTGTGCTAGTTAGTTGTTTTGTTGTGTTTTGTTTGCTTTGTCTGTTGTATTGGTCGATTATGTGGTAACGATTCAAGGGCAGACTGTGTGATCTATAGCCCTGCAGTTTTAGTGTGAATTGGTGGCTAAACTCATAGTCCGAGACTCTCCACTGACCATAATGCACAAATGTCCAATTGAGCGTGCAACAGTTTGCTCATTCTCTTTCATTTCAGCATAGACATTCTCGCAGATCATGTTCTTGCATTGGTCCTAATCCGTCGCACAAGCCCATTGTCACCCGCGTTCTTGAATCTTCTCGAGCCCACCTCGTCCTTGAAACGAACAGTCTTACGACATTCCTCGCACGTGTGCACCAAATTCATCATTCAGTGAACTGTCATTCAGCAATCCACATCACGTGACTTGGTGTTTGCAAAATTAGATGAGCCATTACAATACATTCACACCGAGTGGTTCAATACAAAGAGCAACAATTCTCAAATGAAATTGACCTAAGTGAGACAAAAAACGTATTAATACTCAATGGAAACTCAACAACAAAAGAACTTACAAGTAAAAGGCAAGCCAAATAACATTTAATGTTCAACTGCATTAAGCCATGACGGAATGATGTGCAATGAACATTGTTCATATCCGTAGTGAAACTTGTCTATCGGGATGACAGTAATAGACAGGAACACTGGTCGGGCATTCGCTTCTAATGCCATGACTTCAAGTGACCAACCATTTGTGCAACATAATCTATCGATCAGTCTTTGTTGATACTTATCAATTGAATTGACTTTTGAATTCACGTGACAAACACGATTGCCAACGAACATTCGCAACTTTAGTCACATTATGAAACAGTCAGCGCTCAGGATACATCAGCACTATTGGTATTAGAGTCAACAGCTCATTCAATCTATTTATAATTAAGACATTATGATTATTGTTGTGTTGGGTTATGAAGCTAATGAATGTTAAATCGATGGGACATATTTGGTTTTACCATAACTCATAATAACAAGTAAGTGAAACTTTTTGATGTTAGGAAACATTGAGGTTAGTTTTAGTGGCAATTTTGATGGTGGCACTGAACAGAGATTATTGATTTGTTAATGATAGTGAGAGCACATTGCATTGTGCAACCAAGTCAGTCTCAAATAGTCACAATTATGAACGAATAAGAATGTAAATCAAATCACAAACCTTCAAGAATTGTTTTGTCGTCGAGTGCAGTAACTCGAGCTTCTGCAACTGGATTCACAGGTGGATGCTTCAAATCGTGCAGAGCCTTCATCTCGGGTGTTGTTTGCCTAGTGCAGTGACGATACAAATAGTGATTCTCGTTTTTGCTTTCAGGAGCTTTGATAACATTTTTGTGGCATGCAACACAATGATACTTATCTTCATTGTTCAGTTGGTATTTGCAAGTTGAGTCGGGACATCTTTCACCCGGAAAAACAAAGAAATCTTCTACATTTACTCTCAAAGCGGAACGATGCCTTCGAAACATTGCTGCGATTCTCTGAATAATGCGAAAACATTTAAAAAGTGCTACAAATAAATAATCAAGACATACCGGCGAACAAAGAAAATGTTATTTAAAAGGGTAAAACGGAGACAAAACCTCGGATTTGTGCCACAATTCAGACTGGCACTTTAGTTGAGACTCAACCTGGGACTGACAGAGCAGTGGTGGTCAACAATCAAAGAAAAAGGAAGCAAAAACAAATTGGTCGAGGCGAAAGCGATGCAACCGGCGGGAAATCACAGACACCAGTGAGGCAAACAATAACGAAGGGGGTTGTAAATCAAAACATTCAAGTCAGCTGATGTGAAATTGGCGCGCATCGATGTCACGACATGGATATCATATGTGTAGGGGTACGGCTGCTACGTTCAGAAGTGCACTCAGCTAATTCGCAAACTCATTTCTCATCCAAACGCACATTTATACAGGACAAATTATGTCATAATTTATTGGAACAAATTGTTTATTATATACATTGTATTGTACAAGCAAAATTGGTGTTTCAGGATACGACAGATTGTTTGACAATGAATCAATCAAAGTGGAAAACATGTTCTACAGCAAATACACTAGTTTAATGCCAAAATAAGGTGTATTACACAGTTCAAATAAGTAAAGAAATCGTGCGCCGAGATTGGTCTTTTAATCCAAATCTGGAATATTCATGAGGAAACATTCGGAAACGATGACATCAGCTCTTGGTGTGCGCGCAATTACGGCAACTTTCACGACCGGACTTTGGTCTAGAACAAATACACGTGTGTGGTTGCAATGGTGGAGTGCCAAATGGCACCATCAATGGTAGGCTTGATGACATGCTCATGTGGGAAGCATTTGGCAATGTTGAGAAATTGTGCTGTCATTGGGAACAAAATGGATGGTTCAGATCGGCGGTGGTTATGCGGGAAGATGACCAAATGACGATATCCTGCTAAGAATTGTCTTGCGGTAATGAGAATGAGAACAAACTGCCCGGTCAATGGCTCTCGAGAGTCGACGATCGTCAGTTGTCTATAGACTGTTGTTGAGAAAGGCGATTGTGATTGGGGTATTAATAATTGAGGATTATGTTCAAATTTTCAATAACTTGATAAGCAGAAGAAATAAACAAAAATTGTTTCCAAAAACGATCAAACAACATTCCCAGGCATGAGAAGTTGGTAAACTTGATTGCCGCTGATGATGGAATTACTGTTGTAACTCGTTTAGTACAAAATCTTTCAGGCCCACTTGCCCACGGCCAAAGCTGTTGTTGTATGATGCTGAAATAGTCTGAATTATGTGAAGGACAAATTAGGGACTAGAAAATTAGAGTTGCTAAGGTACTTATGCATTTTTATATAAAAGTGCGTTGAGCTGATTGAGTGATTTCTTCATACAAGGACATCGAATTAGTCATTAATGGCTTGTTTATGGACACGACGAATGTCGCCGATTATGACCGAGTATGAGGATAGTGAAACTCTTGTGAAATTCAACGATGAACTTAAACATTCATGGCATATTGCTAACAACTCATGGAATGAAAATAAACAAATTCTTCACTGCGCCACTGCAGCGCAACTCATTTAGTTCAAACGCGTATTCAGAATATTATATATTAAATTTGCTTTATAAGCAGCCAGAGCCGTAACAGCTTATCCGAGCAGGACTTTGGTGGTTAGTGTGGTCTGCCTAGTAAAACAATTATTTTACTTGCAAGAAAGGCAACACTACTAGAGATTTGTGGTTTGAGTAATGATTAACTCAACACATGTTATCGTAACATGTTTCTTATCTGTAAAGATGCAGTTTTTATTACTCACAGTTGCTCATAAAAGCAAAACACAATTGCGAAGTTGCAATCTTTTCAATAACACACAACACACAAACAGTACTCACAATGGGAATATATTGTCTTCAAACTAATGTGAACAAGCACAATCTCAATTTGCCGCATCGTTTACGTGACACCAAACTGGTCATCGATGGAAATTCATTTGCCAAATATCTGTTCTACTACTTTCCAATAGACAGTGGAAAAAGGCGTACTTTTACGGAGGTGATTATGTCTATTACAAAGTGTATCTGCAAAAGTTTTTTAGTCAATTCGTCAAATGCAATGTGCAACCGATTGTGATCTTTGATGGTGGCTCCAAGATGAACATGGACAAGGACACGAGGATGAAGAGAATTCGATCGAAATACGGACATAGTCTTGAGAAGGCAATCAAAACGTGCACAAGCTGATTGCACAAGTACAACACTCACTGGCCTTCGAATACTACGCCGTATTCATGGCAATTGTGACAAAATAATACAAATTATTTTGTAAAGCTATTTCCACATTTTCAAACCATCTTAAAAGTCGTCTCAAACTCACTTGACTTCACAGGCCGTGTTCATGGGCGACTTTGTATATGAATGGCCCCTCCGTCTATTTAAACACAGGTGGCTCTCTCTGGTGAGGACTGTGAGATCCCTATACTACGGTATTGCTTCAAGTGCTTCGAGATTTGGACATTGCTCATGTTCAATGTGTCACCCGTGAAGCGGATGAGATCATTTCGGTGATTGCTCGTTACTACCACTGTCCTGTGCTGGCATTGGATACTGATTTCCTGCTTTGGGATCTACCCGATGGAGTGATTTCGATGGACCTCTTATTCAAAGCAATTCAAAGCTCCTCCAATCACATCGAATGTTCAATTTATTATCGAGATGGTTTGTTGAACTATCTCGAATCGACTTTTGGTTCCAAACGCGAAATGCTTCCATTGGTTGGTCCACTGCTGGGCTACGATCATGTTGATAGCGAAATTGTGATTCGTTTTGTTGGACATGCAAATCGAGATCAACTGGACAAGTATGTGCCTTCCTTTGAAGCAAAAATTCGTTCTAAACTTCAACAATTTGTAACAAAATTTTTATTGAAGAGAAACGACATTGAAAACGAACGTTTTGTTCAGTTTGGTATTTCAATTGAACGTTTTTCCTCTGTTTCTGAGTTGGAGCTGCAGAGAGTCGAAGAAAGTCTTGTATAAAAACTTGAAGAATTGTTGCCTGATCAAGAGCATTATGAGATTCAAAGCAAATTTAATGAAATTAAACTAATGTTTATTGGAGATTTGGTAAAGTTTGAGAAAGTAACAAAAATGGCAAACGGTTTTGCATCTTACAATCCATGGCTTTATGAACGATTTCAAGCTGTTTTTCGGTGGCTTTCTTCACAATCGTCTTTTGATGAGGCAAAACGTAAGCTAACACGATATTCTCTCGAACTCAAAGAGAGGAACTCAAAACTCAAAACATTAATAAAAATGCTAGACTTGGACACAATTCTCGGTATAAACCCAGAAAAACTTTCGATAATGCAGAATTTGACCGTTTTATGGAACACATCAACGAAGAAATTCCAATTTCACTTTTGTACGAAAATTTAGAAGCAAAAATCTTCATCCTTGAATTAGATAACCTTCCAGTTGATCAATTTCTAGTCAAAATGAACGATGACTTTTTTCCTCAAGTTCAAGAAATTCCATTAGTGTTCCATCGCAGTCTGGTGCAAGGCATCACGAATTCTCGTTTGTTGAATATTCTTCGAAAAGTCGACCTATGTTCGCCATTGATTGAGGACTATAAAATGTCGAGTTCATTGTATTCGTGTGTTTTTTATCTCAATCAGTTCTTGTACGGAATAATTTTTAATCAAGATGATGACCAACAAGAAGTGACTTTAATCTACAGAGAAGGGAAAGAACAGATGGAATCAGATCGACGGGATTGGCTTTTCACAATCATCCAACAAGTTTGTTTCACCAATGAAGTGAACATTGACGAGTTGATGGACACAATGCAAACAGCCTTCCCTCTCACTGTGTCAATCAGTGCTCGATGCATTTGTGCTGATGGTTCTGTCACTGATCATGTGCAAGTAAACTTAGGTTCACACTGTTGTTCTAACCTGCATAAGGTTCAGGTCCTGAACAGAGACGCATCATTGCCAGAAGCGGGCCAAGATGGGCGCGCGGAATAAACTTTGGAATTTCATAACTCGAGAACCTATGGCCATTCTTTCATAAAAATTGAAAGTTAGTCTATTCACATAGTCAGAAGCATTCTGATTTTTTTCATAGTGATCTGAGAGTCCACATAAAAGTGGTCTGGTTGTGAGTAGGACAAGTGTGACAAGCGGACTGAGGCCTAGTCTAGTTAACTGAGCAGCAAATAGACTAAACAGACAACTCACAAGTGTGAGTCACAACTGGGGAGTACACAGATGTTTCCTGTCACAGGCGAGACAGACAAAACAAACAAACATACCGGTGACGATGAAAATGAACTGAACCGACCTGCACTGCATGTGGAGAGTGATTCGAATGCAAACCAAACCACTAGTGGAGTGACACTGTCTGACAGTGAGAGGTGAGTGAGTGGTGTCTAGACCAGATCAGTGTGGTACCGTTTGCAGACAAATCAATTACATCAAACCAACTGTCAGTGCCAATAACGATTGTATCAGACAAGAGAACGGCTCAACAGAACGGACTGGACACAGACCTAGCAATTATCTATGTGCATCGAACAATAATGAACCGTGGCTGGTCTTTCGCCGAGTGCGTAATAAACACAATGCTTAATTGACTCATTAAAGTATCGTTTATAAATGAAAATGAAAAGTTGAATTGTTCTCAGTAACATCCACATTCGATCAAATTGAAAGGCCACTGCTTCATTTGCCAGTACAGTTCATTAGTTGGAGTGACATACGCTAATCGAAGCATTCGCCACTTGACCTTTTGTGTGTCTAATCGTTTCGTCTGGTTCACTCAATTGTTCACCTAAGTCTCTCATCTATTTACGGTATGTATCACTTAATGTGTTTGATTGTTCATTTACTGATAAACCAACCAACAACTACTCTGTTGCTTAATCTAGACAATGGCCAATCTGTTCGCCAATCAGATCAAAAATCCGGACGAGTTCTACAACTTTTACATGGACATCTGCATTCATCAGAAGACTGTTCGTTTGGTTGGAGGTTTCATGTGTGACCCCCAGGAGTTCTACAACTTTTACATGGACGTCAGTATCAAGGGCGAGAAAGTGAGACTCACTGGTGGTTTCATCAGTGATTTTGTGTCTGTCAACAAAATGGCTCGAGCCTTCTTCCGTCAAAAAGCAGGGTCACTTGGTCCCGCCATTGAACTACGCGAGAAAGCTCTGGCGATCAGTTTGCCACCGATGCGTTGGCCAGTCGAGGCTTCTATCTATCCATTGCTGGCGCGTCATGTTGCGGTCGATGTTGAGAAGCACGAATTGCTTATCGGCTTGGGTCTGGACAAGGCAAATACCGGAGTGGTCTTCGGCATGCTTTCTGGTTTCTGCGAGGATGAGTTCGAGTTGGTGGTGAGCAAGATGCAAGCTGGCGCCACTGCCAAGATCACTTCGTATGGCGTACTGTGAAATGCGTCCTCGTGTTGAGCCCATTGCACACAAGTCTACATGCAATGCATTGCATACTAAATTTTCGACAATTCATTTGTTGCATATATAGCTTATTATATTAAAGTAAACTATCACTTTTCACAGTATTCTCAGTGTTCAATTATTCTGGCTGTGCAGTAATCGTTGTAATCGTGCAGCCTTCGCAGGTGAATCGATTGTACCGAGTGTACAGCACCGATTGCATCTGCTCCACCATTTGATTGATAACGAATTTGTCGATTCTTTCTAGTGATTCGAACCAGTGCTGCTTGAAAAAACACACACACAGAGTGGTGTTTGTCTAGTTCGGCTTTGGACAATTCGGTGGCTGGCTTGGCTTCGCTCGTTCGCTGACTTGCTAATAAAAGTTGACATCATTGGAGAAGCACAATGAGTGCACTTGTGTGGCAGACTTGGTAGGTGATCGTTGACGGGTGAACTTGTTCCATGTAAGATCTGGCTGTTCAGATAGGGAGACCTGCAAAGGGAAATTAATGAGTAAATGAGAATCGACCTGAACATGAAAACATACCTACAAAGAGATAGGCAATCTGGCGGGCCAGTGCCATAGGCCCAACTGTGAGATTGTGATGCATAAACACAGTCAAGCATTTTGCAAAATTGGGGACAGACGTGACCGGGTACAGTCGTTTCGTTTGTTCTTTCACCATCTCGAGCATATATGCAGTATAATACAGATCCAACCAGAGAACGTATATTGCCGCATATTTGCTCAACACAATGTCCACTGATGGCGAATGATTGAAAGCATTCTCTGAAGCAGTCACACAAAGTGGTGCCACAATATGTTGATAACTCTTTATTGTGGCGAGATTCAAATTGAAGTGTTTGATTTTGATCGAGATGGTGAGGGCCACTGATGGTACAAGTCCAACTGTCATAGAAATAATGTTCACATTGGTGCGCACCAAATGACCGAGAGATTGAGTGCGGGAACAGTGGAGGAATCGATTTAGGAGTGTACACTCTTCTATTTGACCAAAATCGAGTGGAATTATTAGTAAGTTACAGTTTGCGGTTGTGTTGAGCATAGGGAAAGGCTTGCCACCGCGGTATACCGGTCTGACTCGAGTACTTTGTGTTGGTGAGCGAATTGACTCGGTCCAGTATGATCACACATCGATGGTGGTGGTAATTTGGTGGCACATTTTGGAGGCAAAACAATTATCGATACAAAAACATATATAAAGTGCACCGACAAATCACATTTCAGCTTGTTTGTTTCTGTTTGCATTCGAGCAAACTCGCACTTATGAACGGTGCTACACTGTGCACTGTGCCACACAGACCCAGGCAGCCACGTTGAGCACTCGAAGTGCACTCAGAATGCATTAGTGCGAGTATGCACTTAAGTGGCATCTACACTGTAAATTTCTCAGCGCGCATATATGTGCATGCATACATACCCGCACTAGCTCGCGTGTATAGATGCAAAATACTGGCACCGATGAATTAGCGCGCGTATATACACACTTAACCGCGCGTATATATGCAATAGGTGCACCAATCATGATATCGTTTGTTCAGTGCGTGTATAGCTGCATGCAGGTATACACGCAAACTATTTGCATTGTAAGTGTGCTCGAATGTGTCAAAGGATGTGCATGCTTTGCAATTGGATATTGAATTAGATAATCAATTTGAATCAAATGAGATTGAAGTTTAAAAATAAGTTAACGCTTAATAACATAAGATTTAGCAGATTTTATTATAAAATTCCACTTGTAACAACATTAGTACCATCAGGCATAGTAATTAAGAAATCATTAACATGATTTAAGAATTTAAATAAAATAAACTTCTGTTTTTCATCCATTGGTTCAATTATTGGACCCAAGTAGACATCATCAAGGATAGATCTTTCAAAAATTTGACCCTCTGCAAGTATCTCATACTCTTCGTTAATCCAGAATGTCTTGATATTTATCCAATACTCATTATTATCAACATAAAATTTTCTTAAAACTTGTTTCTTAAGAGTGTGAGGTTTTGGAGTGTGCGGCGCTCGTTTGCGAGTTAACTTTCGAAAACCATTTGGCAAATCAGTAAAATAAAATGGTTGTAAATTTGTTTCGAAAAAGTTTCGCTTGAGATATTTTGGATAGTTAAGAACGAGCAAACTTTGGTGCCGATCAAGAAAAGAAAATGCAGGGTTTTTAAAGCAACCCATAACTTTTGCCCAATCAGTACAGAACTGATGCTTTCGTTCCAGTCCAAGAGCGTTCTTTTGAACAAGTGGTCCGAACATTTCAACAAAAACATCGTAGTGTAGGAGATGATGAAGCTTGGGAGTAACCTTGTTGACGTTCACTTTATCCAGTTGTTTAGTCATTTCCACTAATAATCGAGATAGCTTATTGAGATTTTGACGATTTTCTTCGGAAATCTTGTGACTGAAAGCAATTTCAGAGAATTGTCGAAGAATGGTATACATCTTATAGCCTTCTGATTGGCGATCAAAACTGACTACTTCGCTCAATCTTGCAATAACTTCGATCTTCTACATAATAACGTAATTTTAGAGTAAATAAATAAAGACTTTTATTTACAAACCTGTACAGCTGTGCCTTTGATTATTTTTTTTGGTACTGAAAGATACATGTCCATGATAGAAATCAAACTTTTCAATATCAAGCAAGACCTTGTTGAAAGAACGATGATTTGAGAATCCACCAAACCAAATTATAAAAGTCAGTAAACGAGGATATACGCCCTCTAGAAAAATGAAATTATTATTATTACAAAATCTGTTATTGTGAAATTCATTAGTTTAAATAAACACATGCCTGGAAGATCGTGTAAGATGTCCCAACAAGCACAATTGAAGATATTTATCTCTTTATCATTTCCAAATATAAAATTTTCTTTAATCCCCCAATTGTTATCTTCTTCGTCGAGTTTCATAACTTTTTGGCGATATTCCATCAAGTCTTGAGCAGATCCTTTCACACGAAATTCAAGTCCATTCTGAATCTGTTGATGAGTGGCCATACATGCTCTGCATATGTAACCTTTTGTAAAGGTTTCGCGTAATCCGAGAATTTCATTGGTGCCCTTATTGTCTCCAAGAATAGCTGAAAGGGCAATACAAAGTTTCTTTTTAGTAATCACGCCGCTTTCTTTAATTTCCACATCAATTCCATCTTTCATAGCAGATTTAAGATCTTCACTTAGCCTCCTCAGGACATCATTGATTTTCAGTCCAGCATCACGTAATTTTCTTCTATTGGCAATTAGCAAAATATGAATATCTTCTCTTTTCTGACGAGATTCAAAAGGAATATTCGTTAATGAAAAGTATACTGCCAAATAACAATGATGTGTAGACCGGGGGCCAATTGCCTTGACCACAACGAAGTCGTCAGCCATAATATCGATACGAGGCTTTCCAACAAGTAAATGGTTTCGATTAGAGGTCAATTCTGAAGTGAACTCAGTAAATTTTGATGGGAATGTCATCGTTTTTTCTTTTTCAATACTTTCTAAAACTGATGAATTTTGAAGAAGGTATTGAAGTTGCTTGATTAGTGACACATAATAGTAAGAAAAATTGCCAATTTGAACAAGTTCAGGTGGGATCCTTCGACCTTTCGTGCTAAGGTAGAAGTTTTGCAATGGTTTGCTTTCAGCAAATTCCTTAATCATTTCCAATAATGCATCTTCTTCATCTTCGTTATCGGAATCTGCATTATTAATACTAATTAAGTCATAATGGATGTCCATAAAATCGATAAACTCCACCAAATTAGTAAATGCTATGTTCAATCTGAATCGTTTTGTAAGGACTTTATCAAAGTATTTTTCGGCAACAGCAATCTGTTTTTTATCGAAATTGAAACAAAGTTGAGTGAAAAATCGGTTTAGAGTGACGGGGCCATCAGTGGAAGAACGCTCGATGTCCACTATCCTTTCTTCATCTTCTAAACCAAAATCATCTTCCTCGTCATCCGAGTCAATCTTTTCATCAGAATCACTTTCCTCAAAGCAAAAAGGTAAGGATTGTCCGTGATCAACATTTGCGTCAAGAAAATCTGTGTACAAATTTTGCGTTTCTGGAAATTGAGAAATTATTTCGTAATTGGCATTATTGACTTCGCCACTAAAAGAGCCGTCATTTAAGGATATTAATTCATTGGCACTAAATAAGAAAATTTCAATTTATTATAAAAAATACAAATTAAATCATACTTGTTAGTAGTATTAGTATTGCTTTCAAATGGTATAATATCTTGTTGGTGTTTTGTCTTGGCATGCTTTCGGAAATTCGATGGATCTTTTATGAGAGTCTCGCATCCAGGTAGACATGGAGAACCACAGAAATTGCTATTATTTCGGCTAAGCATGAAATTTGCATAGACCATTTCTAAACCGGTCCCTTTGTAAGGATTTTCTTTGATGATAAAATCATTGTAATCAAAATTAGCGATTGATTTTGAGCGTTTCATTGTCGATACATTAATAATTGACACAAGAAATGGTAGTTTCGATTGCAATGAATGCAAAAAACAATAACAACAAAAATCAACTTGACCGGTGACAAAGTTCTCTTTGGAAGAGAGGTGTAACAACTTGGGTTGTATGAATAAGGCTCACGGAAAGGGCTTTCGTTGGCAAGCCAAAATTAAACAGTTTGCACCGTGCAAGTCACTGTTTGCGCCATCCAATCACGCGTGATTGTCTGTTGAACTCACATGTCAACTTCTCGCCTCGTATTGCCGTACTTGTTTTACCGGCTTCCTTTTCCTTGATTGTTTTGAATCCTTACACATATTTCATCGAGTATTTACCCTAAAGATGGAAGTCGACGATCTGGTGAACTATTGTGATATCAATTCGCATAACAAAAAGTTCCTATCATATTTTGAAGGTTTTTTTTACTTTATTTTACTTTTAAATTGTCGCTAATTTACATTTCCTCAATAGAAGCCAATGTATGTTCTTTCAAGAACTTCTTTAGTGGCCTTAAAAGTGAAGTCTTTTTGCAAACAAAAATTCCTGATACTAAAATTGGAGATCGACAACGTTTCGTAGCCGATCTTAAAAGTTATATAATTAAATGTGCCGATGCCGAAGATGCAAGGATTATTTTTGGACATGATTTAAACGATGATGAAGACGATGATGAAGACGATGAGGACATGAATTTTGCAAATCCTGCGATTCCTCCTGAACCAAAATCTACTTCAGTTTCTTGTCTAATTAAATTTCCACGACTGAATGCAGAAAAATCTTCTACCATGGCAGATATGTTCAAAAAACTGGATGGCTTGCCTAAATCGATCTATTATTTTAATTCAACAATTGAAGATCCCTGCGTGATTGATAAACAATTCTCTGATATTAATTTTGATTTTGAAGAAGACAGCTGGCATTTACTAAACCAAGACTATACTCCATCCACTTTTATCGCAAATATGGCCACTTACGATTTGACTAGTCCTAAATCTCAACTATTGGATTATTTTTCTATGATCGCAAGATTTATAGATAAAAAACTTAGAAAATTTTTTCCCTATGAGATTCAAAATATTCACGCTGGAACATTGTCCGGTATTTTTATTGGAAAATACAAACAGTTAGTATAGTAGTTAGTACAACAGGATAGTATGTTTCAAACTTTCAAGGTCTATCATTCTAAAATGTCAGGACATGTTGACGCTGTGGTAATATTTCTAATGTAATATATAATTTTAGTAATATTGTTCTTTTAAGGCTTTGCTGAAAACAAAATTGAAGAACATCGTCAGAGCTCGAGGAACAACTTTGAAAAAGGACAAACTTTGGCCTTATCGTCCCAAAAAGTCCGAGAAAGCGTCCGAATTTAATAATCAAGAAGACATTGACGACAAAGAAGTTATTGGCAATTTTAAGGATGATTTTTGCTATCGTCAAGTCATGGCTAGTTTCAAAGCAACTAATGAAAATTCTGTTGATGATCCTATCGACAGTACTGATAACGAAACTCTATATCTTGGGACAAATCAGTCCGAAAATGGTCCAAAATTACAAGTTGGTCTTGTAAATTCCGAGCAATGTATTGTGAAATTGGCAAATTCCCAAACAGAATCTGTTTCAAAATATCAAACAATCAATGACCTTCCGGATGATTGTTCTAACGATGTCATTAAGAATGTCCAAAATTTACAAGTATACTTTTTCTTTTATATACGATTTTAATTTAATTATGATTTTCTTATTAGAGCAATATTAGTGATGTCTTTAACACTAGTGGCTTGATCAATAATTCTATTCCATCTAATAATCAAAATGATGCAAAACTCACTGGAGATGTTTTCGATTATAACTATACCGAGGAAGGTGATTTATCTCAAATGGATAATGGAATTAATGACTTTCGCGAATCAAACGTTAATGAATACTTTGAAGCAGTTGAAGGGAAAATTTCTACACTAGGTGAAATTAACTCTTCTCAAGTTATTAAGAAAGTAACCAACATTCAAGTCCAAATGCAATCTCAATCTAAATGCAGCAATGTTTCAATTGAACCTTTAAAAAATGTTCTTCAGGTGAAATTGAGTAGTAATCGTATCAAGAATGCTACAAAACGTAGAAGTTGTAAGCCGAGTCTAGCCGAGAAAAAGGCAAAGTTTGAAGAACCTAACAAACCCAACAAACAGAAGCAAATATTCAAATGTAAGTGGGACAAGTGTGGCCAACAATTTTCGCATCGTGGAACCGCTATTCGTCATGTGCGTATGAAGCATTATAAGCTACCTAAATCAATTCGCGAACAATCAGAAAAGAAGATTCTCGATTCTCGTGACCCAAGCGAGCAAATTGAATCGATCATGGCTAATATGGAGTAACGTATTATAATAGTTTGGATTATTATTTAATTTATTGAATTATTTTGTTGTTCTCGTGAATCAATGTTTTATTTCTATGATTTTCAATAAATCAGATTTATTAATGAGTATATTAAAGCGAATGAGCTATAGCTAGGATTAATGCGGACAGTTTTTGCACTGTGCACTTCAGTGCCCAAACCATCTCAATGCGCATATACATGCATGCGTCTATACACACATGTACCACGTGCGCGCATGTATACGCGCGGCGAGAAGCTTTCAGTGTAGATGCGAAAATCGAGTGCGCACTTGAAGTGTACTACGAGTGCTAAATGCATGAACGAGTGCATTCGGTTTATACGCTTAGGGTCCCTGCATTGTTCAGGCATTCTTGTACGGTTCGATTGAACAAAATAAAAGAAAAAGTAACAAGTAAATTTTAAATTTATTACAAATTATAATTAGCTTCGAACATAGCGGTGGTTACCCCCACCACACCTTCCCCCAAAATCAACATACCCTCGGATCAAAAGATGCAAACCATGGAATCATTGAAATCCTTGACGCGATAGGACATAGTGGGCTCACACAGCTGCTCGGGTCGATCCGGATCTAGCCACCACTGATGATTGTAGCTGACAGTCTTGGAACGCTTCTTGTATTTCCAGTTTGGCATGTTAGGTAACTTCACGACTAAATCGGGTTATGCAGTGGCTGTCAGCACCGTTTCTCGATTGCATGACCTTGGTGACCTCATCTTGTGTGGCCTTCGTTCGATTCTGCGGCTTTGTCCATGTTGAATTCTTTAGTCAGAGTCCATCCCCCTTTCGCATTAGACATTCGTTTTCGACATGCTCGCGAGGGATTTGATCGATACAGGGCTCTTATTTGAACTTCATGTTGACTAGACATTGCTGCTTCTCAAGAGTTGGCAATGTCTGCTTTGGTCGATTAGATAATGTCAGATTAGATAGGTTCGCATCTCTTTGATAACCACAGATGCAGTTTCTTCCTTGAGTAAAGCTTCCTATTCGTTGCCTCGAGATTCGCCCAATGGTGCCATCAAACGCAGCTTCAATCTGTAGTTGGAGATTTGCTCGTCGGTTTTTTTTTGGAATTCTTCTCTTTGTGCGTCATCCTCGCATTGATCCGGATTTTTCTGACATTCGTCTTGGCCATCGGGTGTCTTCGACATTTCGGGTAAAGCTTGACTTTCAGTCGATGAACATTGTACTTCGATAATATATCATTCAACAACTTAAGTAAAGTTTCTTCAGAATTGGGCAAGCCTGATGTTTAGCTTGCCGTGGTCTTCATAAGTCCACAAAATAAATTTCGGCCATTCGAACGGTAATTTCAAGAAAACCACTCCAAGTGGTCAAGGACTTTCATGTAATAATTTTCCTCGACTTCCGTTGAATTTCTTGGAAGTTCCTTATTTGATGAGATAACTCCTTATTCGAAGGGAGGCTTTGTAGAACAGGACTTAAGCACGGCTCCTATAGGCAGATTGTATACCTATTGGTCATCATATGCAGTAACGCTAAAATGGTTATATATTAAGTAAAGATAACAATAGTCCACTAAATATTTACAGAAAATAGTGGTGGGAGTAGTGCAGGATGCACAGTGCGATGACAAATAATAGACAAAAACAGACGCCCAAATTGCTACGTAGTTGACCTCGAGCCAACGAAGAGAAAATAATATGCGCGAAGACCAGTCGATCAGTAGTGCAGTTTTCTTTTCATGAGGAAATCGATGTCGGGGAAAAATACAAAATACATGAACGGTACGGAATGCTAAATAGGTTAAGTATTAAAAAAAGTGGTTGCAAGTTCACAAGAATCTTACAGAAAATAGTTAATACACTCAGAAGATATATCTTATCGTGAGTGGGAACCAATCTCGATGGTAAAACGGGAAAGCTAAAAGGGATAGATATTAAGAAAAAAATAGTAATAGTTTACAATACACTTACGGAAAATAGTGGTGAGAGTAGTCCTTCGGAGGGTGACAACGTCAATAAAAAGACACAAAGACATATATAGAATATAGTAGTCGAGGTAATCAGAATTTGGGTTTAACAAAACAGACCACCAAACATGTCAAGAAAACGGAGAAAAGAAAGAGCGGGAAAGAAACGGTCGGTCTGCAGTGCAGCAACAGGTAAGAGACACATGCTGGCTGCCAGCAGCTGGCAAATGAGGAGAAAAACAGAGGCGAACGGCGTTCGGCGAACGTGTGTGTGATATCCACAGATGACGTTACGCGTGAAAGTACTACTGCAGCGCCGCCACTACCGACTGCAATTAACAGTCGGCTGTTGACATGGTGATACCTTGAAGATATCCATATTGGATGAAACATAGGTTCCGACTTGTCCCAGTCAACTTTTCCGCAATAGTCCAGATCCGACAAATCTTGCAGGGTGGATGACAGTTAACAGAACCAACATACCTGACCACAACTCGTGTTTGTAAAACGAAGCCAATCGAGTAATTGTCTTGATCATATTCTTCTGTTCATCACAATGAGGGCAGCCAGTACTTAAACCCGACTTTGCCTCCACCAGTCCATCAAAGTTCATCAGCACAGTCGAGTGTCCAGTGGGAGAATGGGCGTAGAAGAGCCACCAGGAATGACGCCCAACAGATTGTCCAAACTACCAATCACTCCACCACAGTGACGTTAGCGTTCAATTCGATCAACTCCCGCATTGGGATGGTCATTGGTCATTTCATCCTCAACCGTGCACGGATAATTGACATGGCCCGAAATGTTGAACAACTTTGTGCCACTGTTGCGGGGTCGGCCAAAGGACATAAAACAGGGGCCACCACGATGACAGATAGTGGGTGCCACTGCAACCGTCTTCACATTCGCCACAGTAGTGAGACAGCCAAAAACGCCAATGCCCGCGGGGAATGGATGCTTGAGTCGAGGTTTCCGGTAATAACACCAAAATTAGGTTTTGGTTAACCCAAATGAATCCTAAACAAACTTTGTTTGGCTTCACCGCCAATGTACGCACCCGCACCTCGATGCACCAACACATCAAAGTTGTAACCACCGGGAGGGATTTTTTCCTTAAACATTTTTCAGAATTTTCATTAGTTCTTGGGTTTCCCGAACCGGAGTGTTCCGACTTGATCAAATGACATAATGAAAGCAGACGGACATTACAATGCAACACAGTGAATCCAATGGCAGATACCAATATATGCTAGAAATCTTGACTATTTCATTGATGAGGTGTGGTGGTATCAATTTTTGATTTGAAAGACCGTTTTGAAATGGCTGATGTGATCTCATATTAGTGGATATTACCCACAGACCAATTGGGGGTTATGATCCGACAAACTGATTGAGGATCTACTATAAATTTTCTAAGTCAGACGCACTTCTCATTGCCACTCTGAGTGCAATTAGAAGTGTTCATTTTTAATGTTATAGTTCATGAAGCACTACAAGTGCACTTCAAGTGTCCAACTTTAGCTGAAGTTGCACTACAACGGCACTTGCACTCATATTTTCAACATTGAGTGGCATTTAAATGCTACTCATTTTGTGTCATGATTGCAAAGTAGTTGCCTGGGGAGCAAACAGACGCCTACAAAGCTAGCTGCTAAACACTATAAACAACCTCAACACACGCCCATTTGTTTGCATTTGTGAGTGCATTTACAACACGTTCTAGATATTTCCAATTGGCACTTTGTTCGTGTTTGTCCCACATGTGCTCACCATGAACCGATTGATAAGCCTTAATCAGATCATCATCTATTCATCACCGTCTCTGTATGCAAGTGCGACGCCACTAAAGTGCCTCACAATTAATTGCCTCCAATCTGCGAGACCATTTCAACCTTGTGATATATTCGCATTGTCCGACTTCTGTGTGCATTACTAATTTACTAAATGCAGCATAACCTTACTGAACACTGTTCACTGAACAGCCTTGTCCTGTTTTGCCGAATTCTGGTATCGATTCTCTCCACTCTTGTTTCAATTGCAATTCGATTCGAGACGGAATCACATTTTGAACAAATCGAAGACAACAAAAGTGCAATGTCCAATGTGCAACGCCAAGTGGCCATCTGTGAAACAACCAAAGACTTGTGCCAGTATCGACGCAATTTGACCATTTCACCAAGAAGAGTGCTACTTGTCGTGATTCACAATGAATCGTCGTGAATGAACGTTTCTATGTAATACTACAGCAGCAACAACAACAACCGGGATAATGATGTCAAGACGTGTGTCACTTTTCAGGTAAGTTTGTTTTGTATTATTTATGAATAATTTACTGTTTTTTGTCTATTTCAGCTCTAAAACAAACTCGAATCATCGTTTGTCACTGTGGCTGCCTGAGAAAGTGTGCAAGTGTTCATTTGCTTGGTTGGTTTAGTTTGACTACTTTCTCGATTAGGTTTGCATCCTCGTTTTGAGACTTTCGCTGCAATGGGACAATGCAACTGTCCCTTTGTGGTAAGTGCACCTGTTGGACATTGTTTTGCCATCTCCAAACGAATGTTCTCGTTACAGGTGAAAGGTTGCAATATTCAGATAAGAGTGAAACTCAAGAATAATGTGTGCGCAAATTGTGGACATTCAAATTGAGGTGTTTTGAACAGTTTTTGCGTTATCTATTGAACTGGAAAACTTGACTTTTTGAATCGATTTGCAAATTGCAATGTAACTGCTGGCTGCTGCTCACAAGGTAGAATCGGTTTCTGAGGTCTCGCATGTGAATTAATTTCAGTGCTGGTTTGAACCAAAATGATTCATTGTAGAGCAAGAGAACGAACGTATTTCAATGTTGGAATACTTCTTATTTCTCTTTCTTGAGAGTTTTGAGCCTCCTTTGCACACAAGTCCTGCATTGCGAATTAGACCATCCAGTGGGATGTGCTTTAACATGTTCCACTGCTTCGCACCAAATCAATCGAGTATTCTATTATTTAAAGATTAGTTAAACAGAACCTCGTACCCACCTTTATTGCTAGTTCATCTGCAGATGTGCAATCAATATTTGACTTTTGTACTTTGCCCTATTGTATATCACACATTCCCACTGAAAAAGTAGCTTTTTCCTTTTCCTCTTCTCACATTGTGTCTTAAACATTTGTTTATACTGATCGCGATTTTCCTTTTTCAAGTCAAGTCCACAATTCACAACACCAAAATGTTGACCAATTTGTTGGCCATAATTTTGATCAAATTCTTGAGCATTATTTTGAACTTTCTCCAATCTTTTCTTGTCACCAAACCATCACCGCTTCCCAAAAGAAGAGAAGCTTTCTCACAAAAGGCAGAAATTTTCAAACTTCCAAACGAAATTATAGTTGTCATCTTGCAGCGAGTGCCAATTCGTGATCTACTTGTTCGCGTGCCTCTCACCTGTACTCAGTTTGAACAATTGAAAACTGTCGCATGTCAACTACGCCAATCACTGAGTCTCATTGTGGGTGGACCATTCAAATTTGTTTCTCTCGAGGCAAACTACATTCGTCAAGACTCAGTTGAGCTCCAGCATTTATTGCATCCCAATTACAAGTATTCCCACTTGTCTCTGTTTACTATTCGTGCCTCGCAAGTCAATTCGTTGACAAGAACATTTCCAAACATTCGTTTGCTTCAGATTAGTGCAATTGAAAGTGTGAAACATTGTCGCCTGCCTGAAAGTGTCACAATGCTACTCGCGAATTGGAGTGCACAATTGTCCGCTCTTCACCTGGTCACCTGGTTTGGTCGTATCAATCGGGAACTGAGCTACACCGAACCGGAAAATGTTGCCGAAATGAATCGAATCTTTTCAAACCTGTTCAGCACCATCAATCGCATGAGCCATCTTCGAAGTCTAATATTATCTTCAATTCTACCACTCAACCTCGAATCGGTTGATTTGTCAATCATTGGACAATTGGAGGTTTTCTATTTCTCAACATTCTACACAAATCGAGAGTGGTCTAATAATCTCGATGTACTGTCTGCAGCACTGCTCAAGTATGGCAGTACAAATAGCCGACTCAAAAGTGTTGGACTCGAGACAATGATCACTCGTCAAAGTCCACTGGGCCAACTTGTGAGCGATCGATCGAATCGACAATTCCTGGCCAAGGTCACTCATCTCTCAATTGAAATTTTAGAGCAAAATGAAGAAACGATTGATTACTTTCGAGACATGTTGCTCCCACTGAGAGGAACACTCTTTTCCTTGACAATCATCCATCTTCTGAGTTTGCCACAAATGCTCACAATAATCACCAAATTACGTCCAATCTTTGAAGCACCCGAGTCACGCATCAAGTGCCTAAAGTTACACATGATTTCTCCACGAAATGAACCTTTCGATTGGTCGGACAGCTCTGCCATCTTTGACCAACTCACCAACATTGAATCCATTCGATTGCCTTCAATTCGATATTTGTTAATCAGGCTTGGCACAAATAACAACTTCAAAGTAACAAAACAAAATGGTGAAGACATGTTGAGACAGTGGCGATTGTGTGATATATTTGTCAATTCGAATGTGTACTTGTATGCCTGTCCATATAGTCAATAAACAAGTACAATTTATAAAGCAATTGAATATCAGTGATACGATATCACTGCACTAGTTCACTCAATGAATCCATTTTAGTTGATATAATGTGATTTCACATTCTTTGTATAAATTAACTCATTAGACAGCTCTTTACCGAGTTTCCTCGAATTAAGTCAATAAACAAATATGTTATAAAGTCTTATGAAATATAACAGATTTAGTTTCAATCTTCACTATGTTCCTTAATGAGACTTGGTAAATCGCCCGATGAGCTTGGACTTGATTGCAGCCGAACTTGCTTCTCATCATTTCCATTTTGACAAATTGATTAATTAGATTGTGCGTCTATTCGTTCAATTTGTCATACAGAATTGTTCAAAGTGCACTTCTTGAACTGAAAACTATGACCTTTAGTGCTTATTGCGTTCTGACTCTTGACCTCAGAGGATATCATCAATTTGTGTGCATCATTGTGCCGAAATTGAACATTTCTATAACACTATTTTGATTGATATTACTGGCAAACAAATTCAACGATGGCACCATTGTATGGCAGTTGTCCACTTGCCACCACATACACTCGGACACTCGATCGAACACAATGGTTGGTTGTGTAATTGATTAAGAATTGATAGTGCTTCTACCCAATCAGTGTTGGCCATTTAAGTGCAATTGCAGTTGGTGTGACGGTAGTGGGTGGATCGATGCACAAGCCAAACATTGAACGAATCGAAAGGTAAATAAGAGAAGATCGCTTGTGATTAGAAGAAAACCATTTGTTCTGCTTGCCAATGCGCCAAACGGAAAGCTGTGACTGCAAAGAAAATCACACACAAATTAGTCGATCCTTACCAATGTAAACTCGGATTAACCTCATTGTCTTCAGCATCAATCGTAGAAGAAATCCACAGTGTAATGCAAAATACAAATAAAGTAAAGACGAGGAGAAAAAAGACATTCAAACAGATTCAAAATAGATTGAATTTGTCACAAAAGTGAAAATGGCTCAATTATATAGTAAAAAGTGAATTCAGTACAAACTAAATCAATTGGGATAAATGTGATTCGATGTGTGATTGGCACTGACATTGAACGCGTTTCACGATTTGTTCTAAATTTACTTAAGCTTTTAACCCTTTAACCTACTTCAACAAAAATCTACGCAATTGTAATTAACTTAATTAATAACAAAATAGATAAAAAACCACTTTGAATTAGCCAAATTGAAGTATGAAACGCTCTATCTGTTCAGTAGAAACAATATATATTGTGAAATGATTGATAAATTCAATCTAAAATGAGACATGAGATTATGGTGAACAAATTACGTAGTAAAGTAAAACGAGAAAAACCGAAAATGCAATTATTTGTGTCCCATCATATTGACTCATTGCATTTTTAGTAATTTGATTCAAAGTGGCCAACACTTGGGAGAAAATTGTTACCATGTCACATGGTCCATGTGTAACTTGATTGGATTCAATCATTGCACAAATGTGATTGTCGAGATTGTGATATACCAATTTTGATGACAATCTTCACATTGACTGTCAAATTCAAATTTAAAATTCAATTAAAAACATTTAAAAAATGTAATAAAACTTGATAAAAGCTTTCAAAAATAGTTGAACAAATTACTAATGTTCAACTTGCGCAGTGTGAAATAGGCATTAGGCAGTATTTTCCATGCTGCCAAACGAATTGGCTCACTCGCCTTGCAGCTGAAAAGTGTTTTGACTAACCAAACCAAACCGTAAACAAAATGGATGATCAAATCTTGTCCAACAATGATCCTGCTTTTGTGTCTTTGACCAACAATGGCGACTGTCCGAATGAAAATATGTTGGATGATATTTCTCCGACTAAACTCGATTCTGTTGAACCCAAACAATCGCCTCTTTCTAGTGTATTCGTCCCAAGTTTGTCAATTAGCCGCCCTGAAATTAGCCTTTTGAGGTATTTGGCTGTAGACATTGGCCAGTCAATCATGAATGTCAATGTATCGTATGTCAACTCTTCTAGAAGTTTCTTCATCCACGTAAACTTCGATGAAGTGGAGAACTTCTACTTTAATTTCAATGAATTCTACAACTATGTAGCTAATTCAAATGAATTTATTTTGGAGAGAGATTCGATATTCATTAGACAACTTTGCTGCGTTTTGAATGACGAAGACTCAAGCTATTATCGAGCTCAAATTCTGAAGGAAACCGGCGGTGAATATTTGGTTCGATTTGTCGATTTTGGTGACACGAAAATTGTGCAGCCAGGATCGATCTTTAAGCTCTTTCCCGATTTGGCGCAAATACCTTTTTTCGCATTGCACTGTTATCTTGAAGGTTGTGTATTTCTAGTACTGATGATTTATATTCAATTTGCTTATTATTTTTCTATTTGTTAGGTGACTGGACTGCTGATTTTGCCAAATTGGAAACTGCTTTTCTGGATTTTTCTGAAATACCTAATTCATATTGCACCGAAATAAAGGCCAAGTTTCAGCCAAGCCAGTCTCGAAGTAAGATGCCAGTGAGCTTGGAGGTCAAGATTTCAGATGGAAGTTGGAAAGATTTGAAAGATTGCAATTTTGATCGGGTTAATGTTGCAGGTTTGTTTGTATCAAATCATCAATGTATTAACAAGATTATTTCTTCTTTAGAATGCGTCTCAGAACATATTTTTAATTTCAAAGGTAAACTTGTTTTGATTTGTTTTCTGATTTTGTTTATATCTTCTTAATGGTTCTCTAATTTTGTTTTCGTTTTCAGATTTTGCCCAGAATTTTTTAACTGAAGAAAATTTCCGTAAATCAAATGAAGGTATTCTTTTTTGTGCAATTACTTTTTTTAAATTTAAATATTTATTTATTTAGCTTATCGAAAATTATCTTCTTCTCTGCCTGAAAGAAGTCTTTCCAATGCGCGCACTTATTCTGGAATTTGTACCAATGCTTCGGATATTTCAAATTTTATTTTTTCTCAAAGTTTGGCCACCGAGTTTACCACCAATCTAAGGTAAGTAATTGTTTTTTTAAGTATCAATTACTAATTAATAAATATATTTTATATTAGTTTCTTTTACCGTGGTTTGTCTGAGCACATTTGCACCAGTGTCAAAGTGCACTCGCTGGTTGTCTTTGGCATTCAAAACAAGTTTTTCTTTAGAGGAATTGTGTTGAGCGTTGACAATAATTCTCAACAGTACGAGCTCTTCTCTCTTGATTTTGGCTTTGTTTTCTCGGTTAAAGCTGATGAGATTTTCGCATTATTCGAGCACTTTTCTCTTGCCAAGTTTCCGTGCTTTTCTGCTCTGTGCGCTCTCGACAACATTGTGCCCATTTTGGATGATAAATGGTCTCCAGTTGCTGTGTAAGCATTTGTTGGAGGATTTTGAGTTTATTAGTAACAATAACAAAATGTTTTATTTTATATAGCAAAACCTTTCAAGGTTTGGTGAAAGGAACAATCACCATCTATCCCAAAAGCTTCTCCAATGGCAATCACTCTGTGGAAGTCGAATTGGCCAACAAGAACCGTGTCAGTGACTTGCTCAAGAAATTCAAACTTGGCAAAGATGAATATTTTTAATCTCTTCACGTAATTACGTTACGACATGCGAGTTTACTACTTAATTATATATATCTACTATCTATCTATTCTCATATGTTTAATTCTAGGATATATAAAGATACTGTGTATTATAAAGTATTTATAAAGTAAAGTAATTACTCGTATACAACTGGTGGCACAGTTTAATTTTGTCAACAATGAAGCATTGAACAAATTGTCCATGTGATCACGCTTGGTGTCTGGTGTTTTGATTCGACTTTGACAAATGTGATGTTGTTGATGGTAGCAATGTGGAATTCATGTTTGGGGCAAACATGTCATCTCGATTGCGTAGTTAATGATAAGATAAGTTGAATGCATTTCTGTAGTACAGAACGAAAGCTTACTTGAACATTGACAAATTAGATATCCAAAGTCACTGACAATAACGCTCACTCCCACGAGCACAATTCGGACAATTCACAATTGTACCAGAATGACGATAATTGTTATCATAAATTGAGTAACGATATTCAAGAAGACGAGAATTTCTCTCATTGAGGATTAATCAAATTTTGTCTCCAAGATCATCTGTCTTCGGTCTCACAGCAATTGTGTTGTCACGCATTTACATTTTGATATGATACATTTTTAGAAGTGAACAAAGAGAACTTTAACTAAACATCGACAGAATGCAAATTTATATTACGAAAAGTGATAAATGCGATTCAAATTACAGAGGAAACTTGTGTTGCGCAATTCAATGTTCATGTTCAATGTTTTGTAGATTGGTGTTTGGTTACTCAAATTGAAACAAACCTTTTGAGTGTATATTTGATTTTAAATATCTTTGAAAGTAATAACCGAACCAGAATTAAGTATTAGAGTAAACAAATGGTAAAAGACAATTTTACAAATGTCGAACAAGTTACATTTTCTGGTAAATACTTTGGTCCAATGCCTCACACAACACAAAGGAATTGCTAAGTAACAAACATTGAAACATATGTTTAAAAAGTGTTCTTCAATTGTTCGTACATTTGATCTGATCAGTAAATAATATAACAGGCTTCTTCTTTCACTAAATACAATTAGTAATCAATTACGAATTGCAAATGTCAAACTGACATATGCTGAATGGAAGCAACATTTGATTCACATTTTTGCTTTAGTAGACTCTTCAGGCAATTGTGGAAAAATATAAAATGTCGTCATTTGGTGTCAAAGTAAAAACGTTGAATGTTACCAAATTACGGTCACTCGTTTTATGTTATTGTGTTGAATGGCAGTGTTTGAACTTTAATTTGAATTAATTAAATTCATGCATTGCAGTTTTGGTTATCGATGCTCAAAATCAAAACACACAAATGCGAGAGTCTCATTGGAACATAACATCTTTCTATTTGGCCAATTATTATTCCTGTTACAATTTGCACCAATTTACTCGTCTACTACAAATTGTTAGTGAACGGACAAAAACATTTAAATTCAATTAGTCTTTATTTGTAATGGTAAATAGAACAGAAACATAAACATCTCTCAAATTACAATCTCCCAATTCTGAACCAAATGAATGATCAAAAAAGTACGATTTGGCCGAATGAGCTTCTTCTTGTTCCATCTTGTATAGTCTGTTCTTCAAGCTCAAATCTGTCACATCTGCCGGTTGTGCGTATTGGAGAATATTCTTTTGGCGAATACAACAACAGAACAAATAACAGGAACAAAACCGAAAATTACAATTTATTTTGAACATTCTTATACGAAACGTATGTTTAGCCCATCAACAAATGATTTGACACCAAGGTGAGTGCACATTGCAGTCCATTAGCACCAAATTCTAAATGTGTCAAAAATGAGATTAGTTTTACACAGAATATCAAAATATAATAAAACTTACCAGAATTATGACATTAAGACAACAGTTTTCATCAACTTCAAAATACATTTGTAACATTTCGAGATTTTTCCTGATTACTTCGCTGTAACGAAATTGCTAAAAGAATCAATGAAAATACACAATCAGCAATGATGTTCAGAATGATGAACTTGAAGAACGTGCAGACTACATCGAAGACAGAAGAAGAAGAAACAACAACCAATTCACTACATAATGCACTTCAAAGTAATATCAAAGTCTCACAATCAAAAAAGACTGAACAAAATGAAGTTACTTTCGATTCGATTGCTCAACTTTATATACACTCGAGGCATCTCATTTCAAATGACATTTGAGTCGATTGACGAAATTGCTTGATGCAATCATTTAGCATTTAAAATGAAATTAAATTAAATGATCTATGCAAAATGGTTTAATACGAAATTGAAATTGCAAAGTGCAAATATATATGTTCTCTTTTTGATGATCGATTGAGAATGTGAAGCTGTGAAGTGGAGCGAGACTAATATTCAAATTGAAATGTTAACTTTTGTTCTTTGTTCTTTGGTTATTCCTTTGCTTTATCAAAATAAATTTGATTGTTGATAAGATTTTTGATGTCAAAGTTGATCAATCTTTTTATAATGTAACACCTGCAGAACGGAGTCAAAGGTCAAGTCGTTGATATCATATTACAGATGTAATATAAGGTCAGTACACTGTTCCGAATTAAGGGGTAGTTATAAGCTAGGAGGCTTATTACATGGTCGATTTTATGCTTGTGAGCTTAATATAACTTAAATATGGCCCAGACCATATTTGGAAGTGCAGGAAAGCAAATGAACAGTTAACAATATGCTCGTGAGCATATTATAGTGAAATATGTCCACAAGCATATTTGACAGTGGCCAGAAACTCTAATGAACAGGTAACAATATGCTTGTGAGCATATTATAATGAAATATGCCTGTGAGCATATTTATGTGGCCTAGCTACTGTCAAATATGCTCACATGTTGCATAACTGTTGATCTGCTTTTGATATAAACTAAATACCTTAAATCAAATATGAATAATTTAGTATAAAATTTTATTTGTTTACATTATATTGAATTACATTAAATCATATCTTTTCACCAATCCATCGCAATAAAAAGTACTTAATGTCGGTTCTATTTTTCTGCTTTCTCACTGTATATACATGAGGTTTATTCGCTTGTACTTTAATTAGTCCCCCTTGTTTGATTTGTTGAAGCTCTTCTTCACTCCAGCCCTTTTCAAAAACAAAGTCCTTATGCAGAATATCATTCCACTCTTCTAGCCACGTAACAGGTACACACATATCGAATGTTGGATCATCACTCATCAAAAGCAAGCGAGGCATACGACCTGCAGCATTAGCATCCAAATTTGCTTTATGTGTCATCAGTTTGAACATATTGCCAACACAAAATTTGTCACCAGAGCTTGTTGTAACATATCTCTCCGGACGAAACCAAACTTGCTCATCGCTTTTTGGGTTTTTGATCAAAATGTTCCTGTTTAATTCAAATGACATTTCCTTAGCAGCATCATCCTTCCTGATGTATGGGTGGTCCGAATGAATGAATTTTTTAATTGGCCATGGACATAATGGCAAACCACTTGGTTTAAAAAAATCGAATCTTTCGTAATCAATACGGAATAAAAATTCTGCCTTCTTTGCCAAAGTTCTTTTCATGATCGTTTTTTCTAGCGTCTTAGTGTTCTTGATGTTCCTTACTAGGTCTTTGTGTTCTTGGTGTTTCAGTTCGTATCTGAGTACACTATACAAAAATAATGGGCCAAATAATCGAATATGTTGAGAATAATGCAGGATATGGTGCATTTTGCAACGAACAGGTGTGCCAGTTAGAGTTGTAATTCTTGTAACAATTCGTTTGCTGATTATATCCATTTCAATTAGATCATTTTCATTTAATTCTTTTGCGAAAGCATAAAGAATGAATTTTTTCACGTCACAGTATAAAGTAAATCCATTTTGACGACCTAATATTTGATCGGTGTCTCTTCTAGCGTCCTTGAGAATGCTTTCCGTTGCATGCTTGAAGGACATTTGTTTCCACTTTGATTCTTCAATAGTGATATCAGGAATAGTTATTTCATCTAGAATAGCTTCCAGTTTCATAAACAACTCCAATTTCTGTGTATATATAAATTTTTAATATTAATTTAATAATGATATTAATAAATGAATCATACCTGCACTGCATTAGCTTCCATCGAAAAGTTTGCTTTTTCACCTAGCAAACTCACCTTTGGCCGGCTTTCGTAATAGTTGAATCGTATAAATTTTTGTATAATATTTACTTTGAACTGCTTTTCTTGAGTTCCGCCATATTCCCTCGTTAGTGAATTCAAATACAAAATGAAAATATCTTCGAGTATACCTTCCAAAATATCATGACATATGTCAAAAGGAAAAACGTTGGTAATATCAATTTGAGTCACGTTTCGAAGTTCATCTGTTATCATATATGGTAGCTTAAACAAACCAAGTGCATGATTGGCAGCATCGACTTCGTCGAAAGTGCGAAAGTCGTCACTAGTTAGTAATCGACTGACTTCATTCACAGTTGATTGTATTGTTTTCGGTTTTGGGCAATCTACTTTTGTACATTTCAGTGGTACGTCGTCATAAACGATGTTTGGTGTTATACCAAAATCGAAATCATCTTCGTTTTCAAAACCAACTTCTTTTTCAAAATCATCAATTAGCGCACAATCTTCAGCTGAAGGAACCAATTTGTTGGCGTACGAACGTTTGCTTAGCGTTTTGTAAAGTTCTTTTACTTCGTCACAACCACACATTCCCGGAACTCCACATGCACGACAGAAAATAGACTGAATAGTAAAGCATTCTCTATAACCGGCTTGCTCATATGTTGACAAATTGTCTCCAAGTGTTGTAGTCATTGTTACTGTATATATCTTGTCACCAACCTCGATTCCAGTCTTAGACAAATCTATCAATTCATCAATGATTGGTTGGTACAGTCCTCTTAATGTCCTTTCCGCCTGCTTGCTTTTTTTGATCAAATCCATATTGTATCTTGAAATAACTAACACAGTGTCAATGTCGATAATCTTTGTTCGGAAGTTGTAGGGCAAATTTGGAAAAGTGACATACAAAAACAAAAGTTTTGTTTCTTTTGCCTTGTCGCCTTTACTTTGATTGGTTATCTTTGTTTGTGCATCGTCAAAGTAAAACTCTAGATAAAGATCAAATTTTTGCAATCGTTGATCGTACACAGAACCGTCGTCAATGCTTTTGTATACCTAATAAGAATAGTTAGAATTAGTTATTTAATTTCAAATTCAATTTGAATACTTTTGTTTGTTGTTGTCCATTGTTTGCACTGACTGGTCGCACCGATGATCTTCTTTCGTCTAGCAACAATCGAAGTGATTCATTTTTGAGCACAATTGTACACAACGACTTTAGTGGAACCCGCCAATATGGAGCTTTTTTATCATCAATCATTATTTCCCCTTCAATTAAATCCGGTTTATATTTTCCTGTAGTTAATTCTTTGTATTTCTGGCTTAAATAGCAATTTGGGCTTTTTGAAATTCGCCTTTGAACAGGAATCAGAGTATCTTTGAAATATGAAATTGGCACTGTTCTGTTTTCAATTGCAGTCAAAATATCATTCAGTATTTCAGTGTGAAGACTTTTAATTTTATTTTGCTTTTCATAAGAAAGTTTGCTTATTAGCTCGTCGAATTTCATAAATTTCTAGAGACAGAAAGGATTAATAGAATTATTTACAACTATAATAAACTATAATATACCTGAACCCACTCGTCTCGTAAATAATTTGTTATAAATGAATCTCTTTCTTCTGGATTAATTTCTTCTGGCGGAGGAGGATTCTCTTGAGGACCTTCATCATCAGAATTATCATCATCAGCAACAATATGTTCAGGATTGTTGTGGTTGTTCATGCTATCTTGCAAATAGTTGCCAATGTTTACATCGTTATTGTCAATAACATTGTTTATGTCAGCAGCAGCATCAACAGTTTCATCGACTTCCATATCAAAGTTACCATAATTGTCATGTTCCATTATGTATGGTTGTTGTTGCTGTTGAACTACTAAATTGTTAACGTTGTTGTTGCTCTCGTTATGTCTCGCAGTATCAGTGGCACCCCATTGCGCTGTTCTTCTAAGATACCAATCCTTCTTCCAAGTCACTTTACTGTAAGAAATTTTATTTTACAATCTGTAAATGACAATAATTACACTTACGGGATGTGACAGCAAGCCTCAATATGATGATCCCTTTCGATGTGATCTCGTAGTTCCCTCAAATTCGTGAACTTCTTATAAGTACATCCTTTATAACCACACTTCATTTGGCCAGGTTTAATTTGCTTTTTTTCTGCTCCAGGCTTTCGATCCTCTGTCTTAGTATAAGTTGCCTTGGATTCAAATTCATCGAATATCTGCTTGAAGTGAGGATGCATTCGATATCCGCCGTTCGGATTGTTCTCAATTGCTCGATCATTTAAACCTTTCCACAATATATAATCGTCTTTGTCATTTTCTGGTATATATGATGGTATATTCATGATAGTTGATTGATTGAAACAAATAGAAAGCTCAAAATTGTACACAACACAAAACACTCAACAACGTTGTTAATACTGAAAAAACTCAGTAACAATAAAGTTTATAACTGCCAGATTCGATACTATCGATTTTAACACTCACATTAGCGGGAATACGTTACACGAGTACGCACAAAGCGCGCATAGACAGCACAGCCTGTACTGTGCGGCACAAAGGCGCACGAACAGCACTGCTAGTGCTTGCTAAACACGTGTGCACACTTTCCTCTTTCTCGGTTGTGTCTGCACGTTGCTTGTTGCTGTCTTGATTGTCCTGAAAATTTTGTGAAATTTTGCCTTTTGAATCTGAAATCGACATTCTCTTGAAATGGGACCTGGGACGGAATCTCAACGGACGCGATCAAATCGTGTTATTAAAGCACCTACAAACTTTTCACCAGGCCAACAAACCAAGTGTACAACCAAACGTACCGCTACGAATGAAACGAATGCTCGGCGAACCAAAAAGGCCAAGAACCAAGGTAATTACACTTGTTGATTCCTATAGCAATAGTTACATTAATATTGTTTTTTATCATATAGAGACTACCAAAACTGCCAAAGCTAAAGCTACCAGAGCTGCCAAATCTGATCAAGCTGATTTAGTCCGAAAAGAAAAAATTCTTGGTCCTTTAGGAAAAAAAGGTAATTGCTTGTTGTACGTTTTACCAAAACTAAACTTTCCCATCTCATAGATAAACCAGTCAAAACCACGCTAGTCAAAAAAAACAATCAATTACAAGCTGTTGCTGGGGGCAAGCGAGCCTTCAGACCTAGTGTCAGAAAGTCGAATGGTATTTTATCATTTATGCTTTTACTCAAGCTAATGTCTGTTTACGCAGGTTCTAACGATACTCTTGATCCTGCTGATCCCTCTCCCGTACCCACCATTAATGTATCTACCTCTCCTACTTCTACATCTTTGAATTTAACAAATTCCCAGTCTAATCTCGCTGCTGAGCTGACCATTAACGTTCCCTTACATTCTACATTCGAAAATGCAACAAATTCCCAGTCTATTATCGCTGCTGAGCTTACCTGTAATGTACCTGCCCCATCTACATCTTTGGATGTAACAAATGCCCACTCTAATATTAATATCGCTGCTAGTGCTCATGAGCACACCATTTCTACTGCTGCTACATCCGAAGATGCATCAAACGGTCACTCTGATACTGACCTCCGTGTACTTCTTTCACCTACACCATCCCGTGATAGTCTAGATGACCTTGAAGATCTAGCTAACCTACCAGAAGACAATGTTTCACTTGATCTGCACGACATACCTGCTCTTGAAAATACTGTCATAGAGCCAACGATTCTGAACAATATTCTAGAACCAGAGCATACTACAATTCAATTATCAGAAGCTAATTCTTCAGCGATTCAAGCCATTGAAGCCACGGGATACTTGATAACCCGAAAGCCGACATACATAGAAAAGGTCCAATTAAGAAATTGTCAAATGTGGGACGAAGAAACGTATTTGTCTATGAAAAACGAAATGGATTACTCAAGTTATACAAAGTATAATTTGGATTTTATGAAGTATATAAATCTATTTCCGAAAACGGACTTTATGTACAAGCAGTTGGTTTACCGAACCAAATCAACACCTGAACACTACGAATTTGGTTTTATAGAACCGAATATCCTAAATGAATTGGATAACATACTCAAATTTATCGTGGTTTTTGAAGAAGTTATTCCGAAACCTGTTCAGAAGGAGCCAAAGACTACACCTAGACCAAGAGATGTCGGTACTACGCGACTTACTCCTGACGAAAAAAAGAATAATTTGTATTTGAACTGGCCTGAGTGGGCAAGAGGATTTTACACTTATGGAAGTAATGAAAAAGACGACTCAAAGTACACTCTAACATCAATTGATCATGGGCTCTATATTGCTTCTTATCGTCTGATGTGGTTTATCACCCATGGAATGGATTGTGGCTTTCGTGGAACTAAAGTGGAATTCACCGCTCTGGCACAGTTTGTCGCGAGTAAATACTCATATATTTGCGAGCAGTATTATCTTCGCTGTGATGAGTTTAAGGCTAACGGTGATGAATCTAAATTGGTGTATTTGTCCAATTCGATTACGGTAAGCAAATAAGCAATAATACTATTTACTAATCCACAAGTTATTTCAGCGTCGTTTAGCTGCGAAATTAGAGGCTCGGTATAATTCATTGTTAGTCAAGATACCAAGCAACGAGAATGATCAAGTGATTCCTGAGTCAAAGTCGGTGCCAATCAATGGCGAGAAAACAAGCGGAGAACAGGATGGAAAACGCAACCGAAACAATTCAGCATTGGCAACCTCGAAGGGGGAGTTGGAAAAAATTGTTCTCGATCGAACATCAAAGCTTGAAGAGATGCAGCTGCAGATTGAAGAAGAGATGCAAGAAGGAAACATTGGCCCAAACGAGAACGACCGGTCGGTCCTTTCCACTTTTCCACAATTGAATCAAGGTAACGATGATGATGTCGATGCCGAAGTACTCCTTTTAGAACTTGAAATGAAGGAGATCGAGATACAGAAAAAAATTCAAATGTTGAAGTTGAAGAAGATGAAGAAATAATCGAATCTATTTTTATTTTTGTTCTCTTATTGTATTTTTATTAAATTAAATAAAATTGATATCGATTTATAAGTGCATTTACATATTTAATCAAATAAGGTACTGATCATATTATGCGTACAAATACGTCCCTCTGGTTATTATAGCATAATAAGCCGAGGTGCGTAATTGCAAATTGGGTGTTTGCGAAACAGCTTCAAATATGGTGAGGAGCATATTGAAGTAATACGCTACTGAGCATATTTGCAAAGTAATATTGTCAGGTGCTTAAAATACGCGTGTTATAAGCGTGGTGACATGTTGCTAATTCTGAACAGTGTAAGGTCGTAACGAAACATGAAACTATGCTGCTTAAATTTGTTCAAAAAAGATAGTTTACAAAGTGACAAATCAATTTGAGTTTGTTTGTCAATGTAATTCGCTCGGTGTTGTCAAAGCTTCAGTGCAAAACATGATCCAAAACCTGTTCTGTTAGAATGATTGCTTCAAATTATTTTGTTTCGTACAAAAATTTATCCACCAATTCATGAAATGCTTGATGAGAGATTAGACATTCGACAGATCTTAACAGATAATAACATTTATTATATTATATTTTAGATTATAAAATTATAATTAATGTTTAGCAAATTTAAATTGGGAAATATTTCTTGTAATCTCAAATTGATTGAAAGTTGCTTTACACCTTCTTCTTCTTCTTCCATCGTACCATCGCCAATATCGACAAAGAGATGTCGAATCGATGGCAATCGAACAGTACTGTCAATGTCCAGTTGGCTCAGTTCATCAAAGGTGGCTGAATAGTCGAAAGGTGCTCCGTTCGGCTGAGGGAGAATGGCAATCTTTAGACACTCAATGGCAGACGTATTATCGATTAGTGTGGCAATGCTGGTGATTAGTTTGGTGAAAGGTGACATTTGCGTGTGCACGTAGATTGACAGTGAAAAGAGTGTGCCTCGCAGTGGACTCAACATCGCAGCAGCGTAATCAAACTGTTGCTCGAATGTTGCCTCAAAGTGTTCAGTACTGATCATCACTGCCAAATGAGTGATTCGTGCAGTGAGCCCTCGGCTTGACCAATCAGAGAGCACTTGTGCACCAAATTGACATCCAAAAGTGATAGGCGTTTCCAGTCCAATTCTCTTCAATCGATCGGTGCCATATTTGACCAGTGACTGGTTCAGTTGGTCCGTGTTGAATGTCTCAGGAAAGAAGTAGAATTCCTCCAATTGGCCAATCACTGGCAAATCGAATGGTTCATTTGGATAAAATTCAACGCCGCAGAAGATGAGACTCCGAAGGTGGCACATGCGATTGATTGTGGTCAAGAGGCGAAAATAGTTTCGATTGTGTGCTTCGAGAGCTGTGGCTTCATCGAATATATTCAAAGGTTGAACAAATTCGCACACAATGTGCAGCGCCAATAGATTGTCACTCCATTCGGTGAGTAGATGCGTGAGAAAGTCTAGTAAATTTGGGGTTGTCTCGCTTTGAACTGCTGATATCTGTACTTTACGCACATTGGGAAAGGTGCGCGTTAACATTTGACAGGAAATACCATTTTGGAGTGAGACACATTGCATTCGCAAATGTGCATACTTGAAGTAATGTGAGCGGTGTGTGCTGTTGGTGATGATGGCCGAGTCTCGATGGATGTAGTCGGCTTTGAACGAACTGAATGTGTGCCATTGTGTGCCGATGATGAGGGTCAGTGATTGTCGCATACGACAAGACACATTTGTCAGCTGTGCAAATCGTGAACAGGTGCACGGTACACGCAGAAGCATATCTTCGATTGGGACCCGCTTCAAAATCAATAGAACAATTTCATTTGGTAATGACAAAATCAATGAACATTGCTGTCGTTGTTGTTGTTCGGGGTTGTTTGTTTGATTGTTGTTGCTTTTGTTATTTGAGGATGATTTTGGTGATTGGACTGTGAAGCACCCACTGATGAAGGTGAACATTCTGGTTAAGAAAAAGAGCTGCAAAAAGAACATTTTGTGTTGGGATTTGTTTGTTTGTTTGAGTTTTAAAGTTGGTCACTCCAATACAGAACATACACAAAATCACCACTTTTTCTGCTTCACAGACTGATCACTACACACAATTGACATACAATGACGAGAAAAGGAAAGTGATATATTTCTCGCTGGCAAATGCTGCTTTGATAGGGCAGGTGTGATGTAGAGATGTAGGTCAAAGGTTATGTTAATTGATAACCTAATAACACCTGCAGAAGGGTCAACGTTCAATCGTCGATATGGTTGCAGATGTTCATAAGAGCAGTTATAAGGTCATAAGGTCGTGAAGAAATGGCTAATATCAACATTTAGATGCTTTACATTTGGCCAAAAGAATTTTACAAATTGACAAATCGCGATTTGAGTTTGTGAATCAAAAACATTGCCAACGTTTAAATTATCAAGGCACCAATGCATTCAAACACATTTTCCACTGGCCAATTATGTAATCATGTAATATTCCACTTGTACTGTAAATCAATTCACTGAAAAAGACTGACAAGCTTGTGAGCTACATTGTGAATGTGCCCAAATGTGCCAAATTGATGATCGAGCCACTTCGATCAATGACAACAAAACCCAACATTGATTTATTACGCCTCTCATGCGACATGAGTCATGCCGATCAAATGGATGGAAAAGTTGTAAGCAATTGATATTTGTCGGAGCGTGCGAAGCAGCGGAGACTATACCATCGCTTTTGGCACTTTACTGTCAATTATCCAGCCAAAACTACCGTACCAAATTGTACCAAAATTTAAGGGTAGTCTCTGGTCATAGTCTAGATGTGCAGTAAATAGGTGGTTACACTGAAAACTCAAAGATCAGATAAGACTGGTGGCGCCACCTGGTGGTGACTTTTGAAACTATATATGTAATTGTTTGCTGTGCGTAGCATGATATGTACACATATGTGTAATAGTTTGTAAAAGGGTATTTTGTACTCAATGGCTTGGTTTTCAAGAAGCGCATCGAAAAATCTAGATTTGATGTCGGAGCGTTGCTGTTGTCGCACTTGTGTACGAGAGTGTCTGACAGCAGTACATCTGTGTCTGCTTTGTTTACATCAGTTTTGTGCTGTCAGCTGTTGCTGTTATGACAATGGTTTGTGATATTTGGAGTTTTGATTTGTTTGTTTTTTTTGTGCTTTTTGCAAGCCATATCTACTCGTTGGTGTCGCGTTTCAACAACAATCTGCCAACTAAACATGCAGTCTGTTTTGGCATTAAAATGTAACAATGTGAGGAATAATTAGTGACAATGAAGAAACCCAGTTACCAGTTTTACTAAATATGTGTTGTGCTTTAAAAGTGCTTTAATCTTTATCTTTTAACGAACCCAAAAGGTAACAAACATCAAAGGAATATTTGGAAACGAAAATGCATGACATACCATAGGGCGAAGAGGAATTAAAATCAATTCAAATGCGTTTTGTTATGTGATTGAATCATATGTTTAGATCTATTCGTTTGTGTCGCATAAATCTTTTCACTTCATTCTATATTTTGCTTTTAATATTTTTTCATGAATCTGTTACCAGCTACTATAAAAACATGCAATTAGCACATATTTTAAATGTAACAATGTCACTTTGGAGATATTCGTCTATTTTATTATCTATGGTGATCCATTAGCTTCCAACTCATCCCAAGTTAGTTATGGTCGAGTTCAAAGACTACAAAGCAATATGCTTGGCATGAAGTAACAAGCTTTTTCTTATCAAGCATGTTACGCGCAACTTTGCTAAAATTGTCACTCAATCTTCTCACTTCAACTCAAAAATATTTTTAAGACACCGTACAGACATGAAACTGCATGTACCTGTACTGTATATGTGGTTATCGAGAAATTGGACTACACGTGGATTTTGGCGAGATAGCTAGCACTTGGATTCTATGATCCTTGATTTGGGATATTAATAACGAGTTAATTGAATTATTTCAATGACAAAAAAAACAGCTTGCACCGTCATACAATAGCTTGCGAAATTCGGTTAGGTCCGACGCGAAGCGGTTGCGGTAGCAACCGCCGCGTCGGGTCAGGGTGGGGTAGATAGGCAGATAGTGTGAGTCTGCATAACAACAAGCATCAATCATCATTGCGTCGAATTCGATCAAGTTAACTGCAAACATTTGATTTTCGAGTTTCTACTCATGGTGGCGCTAGTAGAGGTTGATGAACAATGTTCATTGAACATGTATTGTCCCAATATGAGTAAATATAGCGCACGCTCCGACTACATCCAAATGGCATGAAATTCCATGTCATTGGGATCATTATGATGTTGTATAAAGTTTACAGTAAACCCATATTTTCAGAGAACAATCAAGTTAATTTATAATTGATTACTAAATTATTTGTACCATACTTTGAAAATGATTAAACATTGAACATATTTTTTACATTATTAATTCAGAATCAACAAACACAAAATGAATATAAAACAGCAGCATCACCAACAAAAAACTTACGCCGGGGTTTATTCGTTATTGTGAACGGAGACTGTGACGGGACTGAACCACCGCTGGTATTGGACCAGGCCCACCCTACCACCCTTTAATTGGGATAGCCAGACATACTGATTAGGCACGTTGTCGGCTTGTTGCGATTTTGTTGGTTCTAAACTTTGCAAATGATCATATAACATGCAAAGTCTAGGTCATAGGATTGCTCACTGCTGATCGTAGCTACGTAGCAGTCGGAATATTGTGATTGCTGCTCATTGTTGTTGTTTGTGGTGGTCACCGTCACAGCTCGTCACCCGACACGATGCTGCCTAACTTGCAATGCCCCAGTGACAAAGCAAGCCAAGCCACTGCACCGCTCACCGACGTAAGCCAAGGTACACTCTCCACTGGTAGTGCTTCTACTAAATCAACATCAACCACTATCGTCACATGAATTCATATGAACATAGATTCCCATAAGTCACTGTCGAACAACAAATCGAGCCACAATGAGGGACACACGAACACATTCGAATCCATTCCGGCAGCAAATTGTATCAAACTGCAAATAGCCAAAATGCAATAACAAAACAACAAATAATGTTACATAGAATGAATTTTGGTATACATATAAATGTTTTAATAGAAAATTTTTATTATTACATAAGAGCGCAATATAATAAATAAATGATAATAAGAACTGTAAAGCTCAAAGACTAGAAGATGATCTGAAGATGCAGTGATAAAGTGGCTACCGAAATATATTCGTGTTTGATTAGCTTCATTCTTGTTCAGTAGTGGTGAATTCACTTACAAATTGCAACTGTGTTTCAATGGTAAAATGACAATGAAATGATAAAATAAACAAACAGTTTAAATACAAAATGAACTACACAAGACAAGTCGACTTGATCACTTCTTCAAAACGAACATATTTCTTGCAAGAGTGCAAGAGACACAAGACCATTTTCCTGTTGCTTTTTGAAATGCATGTTTCGAATATGTTTGATCAAAGTAGAACGGCCATTAGTGCAATAGACACATTTATACAATTTACAGTGGAATGGTTTTGGAATGGAATGGAACGATGCGGAACAGCCATTGTGTTGACATTCAAATCGTTTCGATTCGGGACAATGTTGGTGCTTTTGATGACCATGTCCACCACCTTGGAACAATCGTCAATGATGCAGTGAAATGCATTGACCAGAGAAATGTTTAAACATGAAAGCGAAAGAACCAAAACAACATAAACACGTGACTTCGTTGCAAGGTGTAATTTACACGATCCAATTACCACTTGCAGAAATTAAACTAACTTGTATGTTGAAAGTGCCAACTTGGCGTGCTCTTCTCTTTACATCAAAACAAACAAGTTGTTTATATTTCGCATTTTGAATTCGTTTGTTTCGATTTCACTTATCTCGCCATGGCTCAAACCAAACGATTTGTCTCATTTCTGGATCAATTCGAGGATCAACTGCTGGTGGATTGCGAGAGTTTAAAGCGTGAACTTGTTGATGAGGTTGAGCGTCAGTTTGGAGTGTTACGTGCCAAAGTGCACGAACTGAAGAACCGATTTGGTGGACGTGCTGGTGTTGTGATTGCTCGCACTCGTCATGTCGATCACTTCGCTGGAGATCCTGAAGTGGTTAATGTCTCACTGGAAGAGTGGCAGCATGAACAACGAGCTACTTCAGATGCTGTTGAACTGTATCAAAACAAATCGGCAATTGGTCACAAACGCGTAGCATCTCGCTCTGGATCTGTTCAATCGAAGAAGAAGCGCAAACCGAATCCGAGTGGCACCAACCAGACAAAGAAGTTTGTTTGCAAATACGAAGGATGCGAAAAGTCTTTTGATTTTGTCTCTTTTCTTCAACGTCATGAACGTATTCACTTTGGCATCAAACCGTTCAGCTGCACTTGGCTCAACTGTCGCTATTCGTCTACGCATCGTGCTACTGTTGTTCGACATGTTCGTATTATGCATTTCAATCTGCCCATTTCAATGCAGAAACAACAGCAACTCAACATCGTCGATGACCGAGACCCGAACCAATTCGTGCAGGTGGACACTCAAACGGTCCAACGTCGACCACTGTAAGCCGCTGGGAAAAATTATGCATCTCGGTCCAGGCTCAATCTGATTGCAGCTATTTTGTACTAACGGACATATAATTTATCTATTTATCTTTTCTCTGTTCAGTCAGTCAATATTTGAATGCCATCTTTAGTGTAATTCTACATGATAATTTGCTTTGTGCTCTCAATAAATCAAATGCGACATTTAAGTCAATTTTCGCTAACACTTAATTCACGGCGAGCCAAAGGAATAGTAGTTTTTCTGGTTTGAAAACATAATTGGATCGTTTTTGATTGGTCTGTTTGTGTTGTATGTATTGTATTGCTTCAATTTGTTTTCATTAACAAATTTTCCAATGTCTCGTGTGTGTTGGTTAGTTTTGGACAATTATTGGCTAATTAAAGACTGAACAACATTCGAAAGGCAAATGTAATCGGTTTGGGGAAGGCAAAAACAAACAAAGTGAATTGCCGAGTGACTGTGAACTGTTGTGTTATTAACTCAAATGTTTTCATGTTCAGTGAATTGTTCACCAGGCTAATCAGAGCTTTGTCTCGCTACTGAACGAACAAAAATCCGAGCAGAGTAGCACTCGTACAAAACTACAAACACTAAAGAATAACGATAATGCAACTTGTAAGTCTTTCACTGAACTGTGAGGCCATAATTAAAATTAGACCATTTTGGCCAACTTTGGTTGTGAGTGTTCAATGGACAATTGACAATCGTAAATGTCGAGTGTTGGGTGGATGAATGAATGGGCAAGTTGGTAGTGCAATCCCACTTTAATGGCTAATTAACATTCGATCAAGTCGTTTATATCTCTAATTTATCGTACCAGACATCTCGATTGATAAATTCGCGGTTGATTTTTGTGATGCGCGCCTTCAAGCTAATTTCAGTCGAACCCACATAAGCAAAGTCGTAATTAGACTATTGTGTGTTTGTACATGTTTGTATTGGGTAAGGACAAATGTAGGATTCAATCAAATGTTTCTCCGATCAATTGGCCACAAACGACACAACAACAACACACAATAACATGTTAAATTGCAATTTGGCCGAGCAAGCATCGCCAAGTAAAACAAAAAAGTCCGTTCCGTGGTGGCGAGTTGATAGTGGTGTTGGTTGAAAAGGAAAAAAATTAATGACTTGATGCAATGATGGAAATGGCTCACTTTACTGGTCCTTTGAGAGTGATTCAGTTTCAGCAGCAGTAGATTTCACTTTTCGCGATCTTCTTTCACGCGAATCCTGTTGATTGGGTGCTTCTTCGGGTCGGCTTGATGGTAATGTCCGTCATTTCCATTTGGTTGCGGCTGACTTGGCTCGGCACGAAATTCTGCATGCTGGTCAGGAGTACTGGGACCGGTACTTAACGATTCCGCTTTCTTGGGCATACAAGCTTGTTAGCTTAATTATTGTCACTTTCAACATTTATTAGCATTTCGATTGGGGCCATTACTTTACTTGTTGTAAGTAGTATACAGTAAATAGAAATCAATTTTTGAATTGATAAACATTCGTTGATCGTCCATTAGACCATTTCCATTTTACCAGTTGGTAGCGCAAAATTCGAGTTTGCATGTCAAATGTTGCAGAAATTGCGAATAATAAACGAATAATTTGCAAAGAATGTCAAATAGAGAAATTGAGGTTTGGAGATTGGTGCCATCAGTGATGGGAAATGAATTATGAAGTGACGTGAATTGACATTGTCAAAGTGTATGATTTATTGATTTTGGAAATATTGAGATGAACAAATTAAGCATGAGAAAAAAAGATGAAAAGAAAATTGATAAATTGAATGAAGAACAGACAAATTAGGATGCACAAAGACAAATCATGATTTCAATTCATTGGTCACTGTCATTATCTTCATCATCTTCATCTTCAGTAATCTCAATTCCATTGACACATTCATCACAGTCACATTCTTCTTCATGTTCTTCCTCAATCTCAACTATTCCTTCATTGTCGTTTGTTTCATCATTTCCATTCTTCTTTTGTTTGATGTAGTCTTCATATTGAACGATTTCGATTATCACGTGAGATGGCAGTTGGCAACCTGCTCAGGACAAACAAAATAAAGTAAAGTTGAGTATTGAGCAGCGAAAAAGCAAAATTCAAATTACCTAGGTCTCCTTTCTGCTCATTAGTCGAATTGTGTTTGTCTGATTGTTCATTCGAGGTTTCGGTTTTTGAACAATCATCCGCCATTTGAGTGTCATTAACGATGTTGTTAGGCGAAATATTTACTTGTCCATGACTCATTTCTTCTTGTTCATATTCATCACGTGATTGAGGTGATGTGTCGGACATGGTGGCGAGTTCGTTGTTCGTTGAGGCTAAGTTGTAGAAGAAAATCACTCGGACAAAAAGACACTAACCAGAATGCGGGCACGTTGTGTGAATCAGCTGACTAGAGACAAAGCAAACTTTGAAACAATAAAATTACACCAATCGCATTAATTCATTTTACCAGTGCTAGGTCCAGCAAGAGATTTGAGTTTGTCAAATATCAAATGTTACAGAAATGTGACAGAATGCCAAACTATCAAAACGAGAATTTCGCCGAGAAATAAATAAAGCAAAACAAGGCCATTCACAGAACCTGTGATAGAGGACTTTCAATTTGTAAACATTGTACTAAACAATCACAACTGCACTTTTGTGCTTTTGAATTTATTCATTTTAACTCAACCTGTAAGCACTTTTGTCGATTTTATTTTCGCGCTCTCACATAACTCAACTCACCAAAAATGTCTGGTCGCGGAAAAGGAGGAAAAGTGAAGGCCAATGTAAAGTCCCGTTCGTCCCGTTCTGGCCTCCAATTGCCCGTTGATCGAATCCCTCGAATCCTCCTCAAGAACAACTACGCCGAACGAGTCGGTGCCGACGCCATCTGTCTATCTGGTTGAAGTCCTCGAATATCTCGTTGCCGAATTGCTCGAGTTGACCGGCAATTCTGTCCGAGATAACAAGACTCGTATCTTTTGCCCGTCACTTCCAATTGGCCATCTGAAACGATGAATAAACCGTTATCCGATGTGCACATGGTCATGAACATCGTCTACGGTGGTGTCTTTCGCAACACCCAGGCAATCAATTTTGCCAAATAAAACCGAAAAGACCACTTAAATTTAGGTTTAGTATCCTTTCAATAAACATTGTTGGCGATAACTTTTTGATTTTTCTATTTTACCAGTTTCCAGCACGAGATTCGATAATTCGAGTTTGTACGTCAAATTTTTCTGAAATGTGACAGAATGCCAAACTGTCAAAACGAGAATTTCACCTAGAAATTAACGAAACAAAACAAGATGGCCATTCACATGTGACCTGTGACAATTCAATTTCAATTTGTTCAAACAATCACAACTGCACTTTTGTGGCTCGTTTGATTTGCTTCAAAATTATCAAACATTTCCAACACTCGAGACTCGAAACAAAACATGTTCGTAATATATTTGCGTAAGATATATTTATTTGATACAGTCATGTATCAATTTATTTAATGTCACTATTTACTAATTTGATTATTATTACCTTTTTGTATAGGCACTATAAACAATAATTCCGATGTAAAAGTGCCTCAACTTCAAGAATGTCAATGATGCTGATGTATAATGTTTTCTGACATTAATTGAAATTGCCATCATCATTGTGGTTACTCAATTTAAATTGTCTACAGGAGAAAAGAATATCTTCCATTTCATATATCAAACGAACTTGGATTTTGTCTGTTTGTGCACAACATTTCGTCCCTTTTATGAAGAAGAATTGGTTCGCGCCTTCCATTCACAACAACAAACCGCACATGAATTAGCGCGCCCATTATTTTTTACTTTTAATAAGACAAACATGTGCAATGCAATGAAAACATGCAACACAAATTCGAAACATCGAAACAAGTAGCTTGTGATGATGTAGCACTATACACAACTAACACGACATCACTTTGTCACTTTCTACTTGGCCACTGTTTCTATACTAAAGTATACACTCGAAGAGCCACTTTGATCTTATTTGTGCCCGTTGGTTCGTTATCGTCGCGAGTCTCGCGACAATGTCTCAAGACCAGGTGGCCTCACCATAACTGACAAGTGCATCGAGCCCTGCAAATTCAAACTGTGACGAGCGCCAAACAACAGCCGACAACTTTCCCGCTACCGAACAAAACAACAAGTCCGATGGCCTCGACTCAGGATACAACGAATGTGACTCGACACAAGTGGAGGCGATTAACAGCAACAAAGAAGAGCCAGATAACTGTCAAGTTGGTATTGCCATTGAGGACGAAGAGACGAAAAGACGTGAAGAGCAAATAAGGCAATTTGACCTATTCGTTAGAGATGAAATCCTTGACTACAGTGGCGATGTGATGCTGAGTGGACAAGTGATGGTCGCTTCACAGTTGGCTGATGGAGTCGTCGTCCCGAATGAGAATAATCTGGCTAAAGACTTACCGGACAATGGGTCATCATTGTACGAACTACAGCCATTCGGTTCGACTGTCAATTTTGGTCACCATCACAATGAAGGTGAACAGTTGTGTCACTACTTGACGGAAATTACCATTTTGTCTAACAATTTACCTTTTAAATTATAAAATCACTTTCTCATTTCAATGCCAATTCACTACCGAATGGCCATTCATTCTATTACCCGAATTATGATGATTATTATGATTACTCGTCGTATTATTCGTCCGAAGGCAATTGGCAGCCCACTCATCATCAGTATGATCCTGCATACAACTTTACCGGGCAATTTGACCCTTCAAACGCTGACCAGTCCTATCAAATGTCCGAGCACCAACAGTCCGAACATATTCACAATGGTGGCACTCATTTCACTTCATTCGATCATCACCAACAACAACAGCAAAAGCAGATGATGATTGATTCACCGAATTACGATGTCAATTACAATTACAACAAGAAGCAAGTTGGTCACGACGAGTCATTATCATCATCGCCATCATCGGAGGCTCCCATCAGTAGCAATAGATCTTTTATCAGCGATCACGATTATTGTCGCACTATGGAAGATGATAATGTCGATGATGATGAGAAGAATCCTGACGATTTGTCGAGCATCGGCGCATTGCGACAAATCAATGCCAAATACCATCACCAGCGTTTTCCTATCAAATTGTGGCATCTCACCAGTGACAATCACTTTCTCCCCATCAACTGGTCACAAGATGGACTGTCTATAATGTTCAACGAGCTAACACTGGAGCCAGTGTTGGGCATATTTTTCCGTTCGAAAAAGTTTTCCTCTTTCCTACGACAGCTGCATCTGTATGGCTTTCGTAAAGTGAACAGAAGTCGGTCTCGTTACCGCGATCAAAACGGACAAGTCAGAGAACAAGTGTTGGATCGAACCGATTACGTGTCCGAGTACCAAAGTGAATACTTTCAGCGAGATCGTTTCGATCTTGTTGAAATGGCTCGTCGCATTTGTGCGCCTCAAGTTTATCAACCCAAGGGGACTAAATCGAAACGAATGGATGCTCAAGCTGCTGCTGCTACTTCACCATCATCATCGACCATCTTTGTGACCGACCACGAGCAAGCATTCAATGGTGGCCACAATGTTGATCAGCGAATGTACTTTGAACAACAACAAGATCAATCAGCCAGAGCTATTTGATCATCATGTGTGTATGGTTAGACCAAGCTGTACTTTACTGACTACAATTTTACATTAATTTACACTAATCTACTATAATCTAATTGTACCTAGCACATTTACACCAGACATGTAATCACAATAATATTTATTTGTTTGGTGTTATACAATACAATTAAGAGTCAAAATAAAATTGTGAATTTTTAGTTTGCAAGTGTGTCGAATAATCTGCTAAGTTCATCGCTATCCACCGGTTTTCTGAGATCATCCTTGCGAGCATCGACTAGTATACTCTCACAAGTGCGTTTCAGTGTTTGTGCTTGTATGTATGCTTGAAGTTTCATGGAGATTCCCAGTTGGTCCATGTATTTCTTGAAGTGACGAGTGACCAGTCCATCCCACGTGAGCACGACTGGCACCAGAGTTACTTTGGCTCCTCTGAACATGAGTTTCATCTCATTGCCGAGGTATTCATATTTTCTTCCCTTGGTCGTCTCAGTTTTCGGTAGGATCCTTTTGCTTGTGACCCCAACTTCGATGATAGTTATTTCGTTGGTTTTGAGGTCATGTACAAACAGGTCCGGCTTATTATGTTCAATGCGATTGTCGGTGTAGATCTCGGTGTCCGACTTGATGCGCACCCTTTCGTTTGAGATGACTTTTTCCACTTTGTATCTTTTCAGTCGTTTGTTATTGTTCAAATTATACTTCTTTGTCAACATAAAATGAATACATCGGACAATATCGTCGTGTCTTTTCTTGTAGTCAAATTCCAATAATCGACCACAATTAGTGGCCAGGTGATCCACACATAAGTTACCCTGGTGGCAGTGGGGACAACTTCTCTTCGACATGTAATCACATAAAATATAGACTTTTACTTTTCTGTTCATCTGTTTTATTAAATTAATAACAGCTTTATTATAGCTATTAGCTAATTTTACTCTGTTTTCATTTGAACTGGCGACATTGCATTTTTCTTGTGTTCTTTATCTATGTGTTTGAGTGATTCTGTGCACGGTGTGACACTTTCCAATTGATGAAGATGCTGAGCTTTATTAATTCCCTCAACAAGTTGGACAGTGTGCAGATTGGCACAACCACGAAATGGTTGTCGAACGAGACGTTTGCGTTCAGCGATTTGACGAGCTAGTTCGGGCTCAGTGTCTTCGCCATTATGATAACCATCGTATCGAGATGGGAGTCCACAGTCATTGCATTCGAGAATAATAGTCTTAGGTAGATACTCTCATTCATTTGTCCATCTCATGGAAGCAGATGTGAAAACGGGCAATGTGTTCTGCAACTGCTCGGTCAAATCATCCCAATTAGTGTCCATGTAGAATTTGAACTCACTTTCTCGTGCAACTTCAACACTTCTGACCCAACACGTGTGTCGTTGGTATTTGACATTTGTGGCCACATTTGGACAACACTCGTTTCGCGATTTGGCAAAGCACCACCAGTCCGGTACATTTCAAAGCATTTTTGTGACGAAAAGTTCGTCTCTATTTTGGCTCGTTTCGGACAATAATTGGCAGATGCTAATCGGTTATAACTTGTAACTTACAAGCGATTATAATCGGACAACTTTAATGCCCACTCTGAAGAACAACACTATTCAGGTGGAGACAGTTTTGGGTGAATGCTGATCCGAGTTTGTTGGTAAACACAAGTGTGGTGCAATTGATCATTGAGGGAAGTGACTTGGTGCTAATTCGAACGGGGATAGTTGCAATTGATGACAATGGCATCATGACTTCTATTAGAGTGGATGGTCGATGTGCGTCGAGTGATGTACTCATTTGAGAGAATGGTACTCCCATTAGAGTTGCACTACTTTGTCAAGCACAGTCACTGTGGAATGGAAGAATTCAATTGTGGAAATTTAGTTGTGACTTTGAAGATGCTGATTTGAGTAGATACTTTTTAAATGACGAAATTTGTCCATCTAATAGATTCAACCTGCGGCTGGATGAATGTGACTCAGTGAGTGGAAAGGTGACCGTCAATGGCTGAATGATTTATTCGTATTTTGAAAAATGTATCAAAGATTACCTCGAGAACAAATGTGTTAATGTGTTATTCTGGTCACACACCAACAGTGCAAACAGTGCAGTTCATCAAACAGGCAGACTAGATTGTGGTGCTCAAGAATGGTGAATGTATGTCTTGTTTGACATTGACAAGCTACTAAACAAAGTTGTGTTTTTTTATATTTACAGAATCGATAAATTATCGACGATAATTAACTAATTGTTTGTTATTACAATCCTGTAGGAATTGATCTATTCAAATACGTTGCAACTGTCACTCAAGAATCTGACGCAAACAAAGACTCGCGTCTACAATATAAAAATCAAATTGAGTTCAATTATGAGATGAGTAAATTTGATTTGATTGAATTACAATTTGTTTTCCTATTTACGTATTGTTGTTTTTGACTAATGTTGTTTTATGTTTTGTCGATCGATTAATTCAATAAACTGCTTACACTTACCTACAAAGAAGCAAAACTGAAGCATAGGGAAAATGTTTGTTGTTTATAAAGCGAATATGGCAATTCGGTCAGTAAAAGCCAGATGATGTATTGCTTTTCTGAAATAACGCCAAACAATCGACATATATTTGGCGCTCCAAAAATAAAGTCAAGAAAAACAACGAGGAAAGTGTCACTGTGCTAAAGATATTGACAAACAGAAACAAAACTAAACCTTGCACTAAAAGTTTAAGTCAAAACTAAATCAAATACGATCACTTTGCAGTGTACAAAACGGGCGCACGATGACATGAAGTGTGTTCACTGGGTAATTTGCTCACTGGTGAGTGTGCTCTTGACAACAAGTGTCTGTTGTGTGCTGTTTGACTTGACCGCATCTACTCACAGCAGTATCATCTATCCACACAATGTATTCGAAATACCCGAGATACTTTCAGCAAGAGAATCCCCGAGGGCCCCGAATGGCTTCAGTGTCAAATAGTGTACTACACAGAAGCCATCTCAACTACCAACAACACCAACAACGTCAACATCCCAGTTTGAATAGTAATATTCTATTTAGCAAACTCAATTTATATGAAGAAGTGAAAGTATTGATCAAACCCGATCGTATAAGTAAGTTATATACTGTTGTGTTCCTTTTGTTTATTTATTTATTTGTTTTTACAGACCCAAGAGTAATCAAAAATTTAGATATGAAAGTAATTGTCCCATATTTGACTACTATCGACGATGATGAGCGTTACTGTGTACTGATACGATTCTGCAAATATTCTCGCAATGTACGAGAACAGGCGGACCGCTTGCCTAAAGAGTTTACTCTTGTGATCAACCAAACGGCTTTTCAGGTTAGTTTGGTTTTGATTTTGATTTTGATTTTTTGGTTTTGGTTTTGATTTTGATTTTGATTTTGGTTTTGGTTTTGATTTTGATTTTGGTTTTGATTTTGATTTTGATTTTGATTTTGATTTTGATTTTGATTTTGATTTTGATTTTGATTTACTAGATACGAAACAAGTACACCTACACACCCTATGACATTACTTCTTGTGTGCTGTCGGAGAGGCAAAAACAAAGTCACAAGCGAAGTTTGTCCTTTAAGATTTTTCTTGGTCCTGACGACGAGGACTCACGCCCAATCAAAGACTTTTATTATTATGGCGTCTTTCTGATGAAAAAGTTGGACCACAAAATGGCACTCGCCAACTGCATTGCCAAAGCTCCACTCGACCTTGATGTATCACTCGATATTGGTGCGTATAATATTTACCTATTAATTATTAATGACAACTTTGTATTTGAATATTGTCAAACAGACCCTCAACACTGACGAGATTGAAATTGTGGACGATTTAGATTTGCAGCAGCAGCAAATTAAGCTGTCACTTTTGTGTCCGGTTAGTTTGGTTCTCTTCTTTGTTGTGTTTGTTTGTTTGTTTGTTCACTAATCTAATATTTGATTTTGCTTTTCTCTTTTCCACTCACAGATTTCGGCAACCAAAATGAAACATCCAGCCAGATCAATCAATTGCAAACATGTTCACTGTTTTGATGCGGAAAGTTTCATCACCATTAACGCAACCACTCCTCGATGGAAGTGTCCCGTTTGTATGAATTTGATCAAATTGGACGATTTGATCATTGACAGGTATGACAATTTAGTGATTTGATTTGTTTGGATTCAATAAGATTCCTACATATTTGTGCATTCTAATGTTTGTTTTTTGTCTGTTTTTCAGTCTTATTTCGAAAATACTTAAGAAAGCTCCATCTGAGGTTACTGAAGCGATTATTTTTGAAGATGGTAGTTTCGAATATATTCAAGACAACGCACAACAACGACAACAAATCACTACTAATTCGGCTGTAGCAAGTATATACATTGACTATTATCGATAATAACTTTTGTGTTAATTTGACTTATTTTTGTGTTTATAGATTCTTCATTGCCTTCTTCCTCAAGTCAATCTGCATCTTCTTCTTCGTCTGGTAAAAATAATAAAAGGAAAATTGAAGAAGTGCAAATCGAATACATCACCATTGACTCTGATGTTGATGATTATGGCGATGATGATGAAAACAAAAGTGATTGGTCGTATTCTTCTATTCATCATTGTATGTTTTTTTAATGTAAATCTTTTAATAACAATAATTTTAAATATATTTTTATTTATTTGTGTAGCTCAAGAAGATCCAGATTCGGACATTGAGATTGTGTTTGAAAAGATTGTGCCTCGAAAGAAGTCCAACTCAAGATTGGCCTCTACCACTGATTGAATGATTGGAACGACAACAACAATAATAACTACGATTCCAAAATGCCAAACTCCAAACATGAGACAACTTTAAATTCAAACATTAGTCGAGCATCATCTTTCACCATCTACAATATTCGTCTTCAGTATTGTTGTTGTCCATCCTCTGCTACTCAAAGTTTGCAAACGTTTTCCCCTTTTGATCAATCAGATCTAATTAGTTTATAACACTTCTTTATTATTATTATAATTATCTGTTCATTAATCAATTCATTAGTTATATATCATGAAAAGCATTGCTTTCAAACTATTATGTAATCTTATTGATTTGTCTCACTATTAAAACTAATTTCATTTATTCATATTTCAATATAAGTAATGCACATGTATCACAAGGAATTGTATGTTTTGTGTAATGTAGATTGATTGATGAAAGTAATGAGTACAAAGTAAAGTGTAAAACAAGGTCGAACCTATTCGACCATTTCATCGATCCACCACTTGGACATGATCATTCGGGTTACGGTCGTCCACAATGTTCTTGGCCTTTTGTTTTTTCACAGACTTGGACAAACCAAAATGTTGCATTCGAATGTGTTTGCGAATGTGAATGTTGCGTTGCGTTTGTGCATCGATTCGAGTCATGAGAGTCACGAGATAAACCTTGAGATGGTTGAGTTTGCCGTTCAGTTTGTCATTGTCCATTTGCAATGTGTCCAATTGCATATTTGTATTTGTTTTCAGTTCGAAATAATCCAACTTCAATTGGTCATACTTCATCTCGAGTGTTGAGTAGACATTTCGGTTGTGCACCAACTTTGCGATCGCTTCCTTCAGCTGCTTTTTGGTTTGTGTTGCAAAATAAAATGCACAATTGTAAGGTAATTTAGTGTTGGTTTGCATTTGTGGTATTTTGAAGCCATTTTGGGTGACCTTGTTGTTACGGTTTGCAATGGATGGTCTCATGTTGTTTTTTTTCAACCCTTTTCGCAAGATCTTGACGAGCACAGAGTGGATTATCACGCACAGAAGCAACACTTGCATAAGTCTGATTGACATTAGGAGATGGTGAAAAGTAAATGTGGTTGAGTGATTGGATGCAGTTGGACCAGATTGATTCGAAACAGATTGAGTTGTAGTTGTAGGAAGAAGTGATGCACTAGAATTGGGGCTAGTGTTGCAATTCACATGTGTGCATTCAGCACCTGAAATGGTCGTCAAATTATTGTTTAGTGACTGACAATCCATCGAGGCGATCCATCGCGAATCCAGGGAATTTGTAGAAAATCGATGAACGAGAAGCGAGAAAAGCAAATTAAAGAAAGACTAGCTCGAGCCTCGAGCTGATCAGTGATCACAACAACACAAAACTAACACGCCTTGAGCACACAACAACACCAAAATAAGTGGCAAGCAAACATGTGCACTTTCCTTTTACTTGTACACAAATTGTTGTAGTCTTCAGTTCATCCTTTCTCTCGTCGTGAATCAATCAATTTTCGCTCATCTGTTTGTCCACTATTTCCTCTACCTTCACGATGACTCGCCTCACTCGTCTAGTGGACTTGTTGAATCGTTAAGAGGACCGTCTGGAAGACTTCAAAATCACTTTTCTCAACGAACTCACATCAACATTAAATTTCGCCCAAAGTCAATCGTTATTGAAATAATATATTGGTATGCTTTATTTATTCACAGTTCATTTATGGGCTTTTATGGGCTATGTAACCTATGTTATAATATTTCCTTTATTTTATTCTATTTTAGACTATCGTCTATGTATCTTTCCTTGTGCGTGTCTCTTCGTGCTGCAGTCTCGACACAACATCGTCATTATCGCCTTTTTAGCCTTTCCCCTGCAAGTTGCAGGCTGCAACCAGAGACAATGCTACCAAAGCGGGCCGATCTCACCACTACCTGTGTCACTTCTCCACCGAAACTATCTCAATCGTGCATTTCAATTTGAACGTGCACCACCGTCTATCTGCAATGCATACACCGAACGTTCCCAAGAAGGCAATCAGTTCGCTGTTCTTCTTGACCGTCAACACGCTGCTCACATCCCAATGAACACCTTGAGAAGCGATTCAGAATTCTCCAAAGAATGTCACTTACTATGAGTAACACCTACGGCCGTAAGATGCGGGACCTGATCGACGCCCTTATGCCAATCACCGAGCCTATAGGATATATATCGTATACGATCAATATAAGCAAATGCCATTGATCATTGATGATAATCATCAGCTGGCACCAAATCGAAACGGACTAAATAAAGATGATGATTTTAACTGTCATAGTGAAATGAATGTTATTATATATTGATAAAGTACACAATTAAATGCATAGAAAAGCTCTAAAAGTATATACAACAACCAGTTCACAAATCATCGAGATTCATCAAAGTTTGCTCGACGACGTAGAAATAAAGTATTGAGTGTCTCTGTGACAGAATTGACATTATAAAATGAATTTATTTGATGTATTTGACAAATGGGATATTGAATTAAAGTATATTACTAGTATAATGTTAATATAATAAATGTTTGTCGTGTTACTGTAATGTAATGTAAAGTGTTTGCAATTCATTCGGTGCTCCAGTTTGCCAACAGAGTCAATTGTGACTTTTCTTCCACTTTTGTCCTTGGCCACTTTGGTCCGACCAGTCTGCATTGTTCGAGTCTGTTTATTAAGGTAGATAAATGTTAGAGGTTAGAGGTTAAAGGAAAGTAACTAACCTTCACAATTGAGCATCTCAACACTGAATCGTTGTCCATCATCTCGGTCGCGTTTCAACTTGATTCGAATTGACTTGTGCGATTCATTCTGTTTGTTGATCGTATCGTTTGGCACTAGTTCGGCCTTTGAATTATCGCTCATTTGGACATTTGACTGTTGTTCGCGTAGCCATTCATCGAAATTGACCATCTCCACCTGACAGAACAATCGAATTTGGTCGTCGTCGTCTTCTTCTTCGAAATCTAAATGTCGAAATATGATCATCAAAAAGGTGGGTTTGTTAAGTTTGTTAAACAACTAACCGGATTGTTGAATCTCCCGCTCGGGAATCAATTTGGAGGAGTGTTCCGATACGGAAATCTCGTCTGAGCTGGAGAGATTCTCAATGATGACCAGATCAGGCTCGGATGACGATAATTCAAACATATCGTCTGGGACATCGATTGCTTTCTGTTTGTTGATCGTATCGTTTGGCACTAGTTCGGCCTTTGAATTATCGCTCATTTGGACATTTGACTGTTGTTCGCGTAGCCATTCATCGAAATTGACCGTCTCCACTTGCCAAAAGGATGGAATTTGGTCGTCGTCTTCTTCGAAATCTAAATGTCGAAATATGATCATCAAAAAAGGTGGGTTTGTTAAGTTTGTTAAACAACTAACCGGATTGTTGAATCTCGTGCTCGGGAATCAATTTGGAGGAGTGTTCCGATACAGAAATCTCGTCTGAGCTGGAGAGATTCTCAATGATGACCAGATCAGGCTCGGATGACGACAATTCAAACATATCTTCTGGGACATCGATTGCTTTCTGTTTTGAAATCGCCTGTCGAACATGTTGTGAAAGTGGGCGGACTCTTGGAGCACGTTTCTGGAACAACATTTTTAGTTAGATTGAAGAATGTCACAACTCTTTATTCACTTACAGTTTGTGAGCCAAGAGAGAAGAACTGCTCATCGTCGGGGTCGAGATCGCCAGTGGTTGTCAATGTGTGCACATACCGAAAAGCTCGTTGGACATGTTCGGGCAGACAGGTCAACAGATAAGGCACAAACTCGGTGAGAATGCCTGATTGTTCGCATTGGAGCTTGAGCTGATCGGCATAGGCCAGTGGGGCGACTGTCGGGGCACACTGATCCACTTGGGCCACGGAAGGCATCTTGGCTGAATCGGGCTTGGCTGCAGCCATTGTGGGCGAGATAGAAAGAGAAAGTGCTAAGTAGAAAGTGACGAGTGCACTTGTGCGTTTCTACGAACTTTGCCACTAATTAACCAATTTGTGTGTGTGTGGCATATTCGAGTCGAATGATTCGATTCAAATTTAATTATAACCCCATTATTCATTGATTAATTACGAAAGCAGCAAGTTGTAAGTCCGAAGCGAACAAAGCCACCGAGTGGACAAAGAAGAATTGGTCATTTTGATTTGGTTGGTTCAAATTGCGACTTGATTTTTTGCGAATGGTTAATTCTCATTTTGGCTGATGACTGATTTTTATGAGATGGCAAAAAAATAAAAAAAACGAGAATTACAGACTGTGCAAATTATTTGTTACACAGAGAGGGGAGGCAAGTTTAGATGCAGTTATGTTCACTTGGTCACACATAATTCAATTGACACTAAATCGAAGGCAATCAAATGAGCCTGCAAATGCAATCGATTCAAAGTGCATAGTAGTGCACTGTAGTTTGTCCGTGTTAAATGGTTCGAAATTTAATTTTAAATTTTAAAATTTTAAAATTTTAATAATAAAATTTAGATTCTAAATCGCTTATCGGGGTCAGAGCTCTAATTGTCTCCAAATCGCCAAACAATGGCGTTTGCTTTTCGACAATACTAACCAAAAACCCAGAAATACAGAAGCTTAGTTTATTTTATCATTCATTTTATACAGATAAATTAAGTAATATCGATAATCGATGTAAAATATTATACAAAGAATAATTAGTTTAAAGTTGTACGCAGTACAAGTTTGAGTTGCATTCACCGCCAAGTGATGTACTTGCATGACTCATGCAGCATGAGGCCAGATTTTCGTCCTTGTGAAAGGTGAAACAGTCGTACCGTAGTTCATCACGCCTTTTTTGGTTGTACATTTTCTGGTACAGACGATCCATCCGAGTGTAGGTGACGTTCTTTACAGGTTTGGTCACAGTGTTGCAGTGGTGAGTAGAATCGCCAGTCCATGTGCTGTTGTGCAGACAGAACATAACCACAGCCATCGGATCGGGTATGCCCTCCATGCCCATTCGGTACTCTTCGAGTTGTTCCTCAAAATCGAAGCTTATATTCTTCCAAACAGTGTACACGAACATGCTTCGTACATCTGTGGGCAGTGCCACTTGAGGCCAGCTAATGTTCTCACAAGGACCATAGCGATCGAACTGGTGATACATGAAACAGTGCTCCACCAGTTCGTGTGCATCCAGAAAGGTACAGTTCGGTGGAAGGGCGTGTGCCATTTGTTCTTCTATTTCTAGGCATTGGTCAATCTGGGAAAGATATTTGGACAATTGTTGAACATATGCCAGCGAGTCGTGAGCTGCACCACTTGAAGAGACCACGGCTTGACAGATTGAAGTGATGTTCAGGGCATACTTGTGCTGTAGGAAACAATCCAAAAGGAGTTGACGGTCCATTGGTTGGTGAAGAGCAGAGCTTGTAACATTGCTTGCTTGCTTGCGCTTCCACACCTGACAAGTTGGATGATGCTGCTGGTTGCCAGTGAGTTCCTTGCAAAGTTCGGGCGCATCGTGAAGCTTCACTTTGCCTTTTCCCAAGCACAATTTAGGCTTTAGCTGTAGCCATAGTTCGTCTGGTAGTCCGCGAGGTTTGGTCATATTGTGACAGTCAGTCACACTTTGAATGGCTAAAGGCAAGTGACTTGCCGCTTGAAGACACGTAATCAGGCAAATCGCCAAACACACTCGAAACAAAAGTGCTAACATTCTTATGCAAAATTCGCAAAAGTTAATAGGTCAGTCAAGGAACCTCGAGGTAAGTACAAGTACAAGTGTAAGTCACAGTAAGCAAAACGAAAAACTTGAAAATGAGCTATCAACTCAAGCAGACAATGTGAACATTTCGTTGTTGATTAGGCCATTCTCAAGTGATCCATAATTTCAATCCAAATCAAAGTATTATTGCTGCTTTTGTTAGCCTAATGCACGATTAATCTCATTGCCAATGAGTCGTTGGCATACGATTTAAGAGTCAAACTGTTGCATACGCAACAATTGATCCGACTTTTGTTTCTTAAACTTTGATTTATTTGTTCAATCAATTAGATGTGAAATGTCACACAAATAGTAACCCAACCAGCAGAAACACAACTAGAAAGGCTTAAACATTTTCGCTCACAGACCTCAAAGTTCATCCCGATAACACATGATCGGGATTAAGAAGTGCTCCAAACAGCCTCAATTCATTTAAAAGAATGAACCCTCGACCAGGAAGTGCTCCAAACAGCCTCAATTCATTTAAAAGAATGAACCCTCGACCAGGAAGTGCTCCAAACAGCCTCAATTCATTTAAAAGAATGAACCCTCGACCAGGAAGTGCTCCAAACAGCCTCAATTCATTTAAAAGAATGAACCCTCGACCAGGAAGTGCTCCAAACAGCCTCAATTCATTTAAAAGAATGAACCCTCGACCAGGAAGTGCTCCAAACAGCCTCAATTCATTTCAAAGAATGAACCCTCGACCAGGAAGTGCTCCAAACAGCCTCAATTCATTTCAAAGAATGAACCCTCGACCAGGAAGTGCTCCAAACAGCCTCAATTCATTTCAAAGAATGAACCCTCGACCAGGAAGTGCTCCAAACAGCCTCAATTCATTTCAAAGAATGAACCCTCGACCAGGAAGTGCTCCAAACAGCCTCAATTCATTTCAAAGAATGAACCCTCGACCAGGAAGTGCTCCAAACAGCCTCAATTCATTTCAAAGAATAAACCCTCGACCAGGAAGTGCTCCAAACAGCCTCAATTCATTTCAAAGAATGAACCATCGACCAGGAAGTGCTCCAAACAGCCTCAATTCATTTCAAAGAATGAACCCTCGACCAGGAAGTGCTCCAAACAGCCTCAATTCATTTCAAAAGAATGAACCCTCGACCAGGAAGTGCTCCAAACAGCCTCAATTCATTTAAAAGAATGAACCCTCGACCAGGAAGTGCTCCAAACAGCCTCAATTCATTTCAAAGAATGAACCCTCGACCAGGAAGTGCTCCAAACAGCCTCAATTCATTTCAAAAGAATGAACCCTCGACCAGGAAGTGCTCTAAACAGCCTCAATTCATTTCAAAGAATGAACCCTCGACCAGGAAGTGCTCCAAACAGCCTCAATTCATTTCAAAGAATGAACCCTCGACCAGGAAGTGCTCCAAACAGCCTCAATTCATTTCAAAGAATGAACCATCGACCAGGAAGTGCTCCAAACAGCCTCAATTCATTTCAAAGAATGAACCCTCGACCAGGAAGTGCTCCAAACAGCCTCAATTCATTTCAAAAAATGAACCCTTGACCAGGAAGTGCTCCAAACAGCCTCAATTCATTTAAAAGAATGAACCCTCGACCAGGAAGTGCTCCAAACAGCCTCAATTCATTTCAAAGAATGAACCCTCGACCAGGAAGTGCTCCAAACAGCCTCAATTCATTTCAAAGAATGAACCCTCGACCAGGAAGTGCTCCAAACAGCCTCAATTCATTTCAAAGAATGAACCCTCGACCAGGAAGTGCTCCAAACAGCCTCAATTCATTTCAAAGAATGAACCCTCGACCAGGAAGTGCTCCAAACAGCCTCAATTCATTTAAAAGAATGAACCCTCGACCAGGAAGTGCTCCAAACAGCCTCAATTCATTTAAAAGAATGAACCCTCGACCAGGAAGTGCTCCAAACAGCCTCAATTCATTTCAAAGAATGAACCCTCGACCAGGAAGTGCTCCAAACAGCCTCAATTCATTTCAAAGAATGAACCCTCGACCAGGAAGTGCTCCAAACAGCCTCAATTCATTTAAAAGAATGAACCCTCGACCAGGAAGTGCTCCAAACAGCCTCAATTCATTTAAAAGAATGAACCCTCGACCAGGAAGTGCTCCAAACAGCCTCAATTCATTTCAAAGAATGAACCCTCGACCAGGAAGTGCTCCAAACAGCCTCAATTCATTTCAAAGAATGAACCATCGACCAGGAAGTGCTCCAAACAGCCTCAATTCATTTAAAAGAATGAACCCTCGACCAGGAAGTGCTCCAAACAGCCTCAATTCATTTCAAAGAATGAACCCTCGACCAGGAAGTGCTCCAAACAGCCTCAATTCATTTCAAAGAATGAACCCTCGACCATGTGTTATCGGTCCCGAAGTGTTGATCAAATAGGAGATAATCATCAGCGCCAACACTAATCTCTCATATCAATTTTGACGAATTTGTATTACGATGATGGTCATCACAGCCAGAATATTCATTTTGCCAATTTGCCATTTTTCTGGAACCCACGAGATCATGGAAATAGCTTGCCGTTGTACACTTTGAGATGGGATTTCAAAATGTGTTCCCTCACATTGTGTAGAACGGTTCTGGTGAAATTGAACACAGGCCACGTGATCAGGATGGCGAGGAAAGGACATATTTGGACAATGCAAACTGAGGACCGATTTGATTAGGTTCGAGCAAATTATTTTGATTTGATTGAGCAGAGTCGCTTGAATAAATCCTTCACTGATTATGTTGTGTTGTCGTCGTCGTGATAATGATGGCTCAAATGTTTGCTCAATTTCCTTTTCGTTTGAAAGCTCTTCTTTTGCAGGCCATCAAACAAATTTACACGATATATAATAGCATTTATATAAAAATCTTTATTAAATCATAATGGCATAGTTCAATAGTAAAAATGTAGTAAATGTGGTAAATGTAGTAAGTGTAATTGTACTTAAAAAGATGAAAATTTACGTAAATAGATAAATCGATATGCGCACAAGTCGTGCATTCGAAAATTAAAGTGATAACTATGAAATGCATAAATCATAATTTTAGAGTTGCTTCGCTTCGCAACCACCAGCACATTTATGCCGAGGCAGAGTTGCCCAACAACTGAGAATGTGTACGCTTCTGATGATCAAAGACAACCTTACAATATTGCCCAACAAAATCACATCGGCTACATTCGAATTCACCCCTCAAATGAAAGTAATTCCAGTGTTTGTAGTCGGAAAACTGTTCGTCCAATTCCACAGTACAGCCAACAACAGGACAGGTGAATGTGGTGTGAATTGAGTGATGCGAGTAAATGTGCTCACGCAGTTGTTTACTATTCAAAAGAAAATATATATTGTCAAAAACAATGTCAATGATCAAATACAAAGACTCACCTGTTCTCGTAGCGCGCCTCACAATCAGCCGCAAAGCATCGAAAAGGAAGAAGTTTGTGAATGCTGATATAGTGTTGATTCAAATTTGCAACAGAATCAAACTTGACCTCACAATCTTCACTGTAGCAATTGAGATGCTTGACATGAATCACCTGCTTTGAGCAATCGTTGAAATCGTACATGTTCCTGATTCGTTTCGGTGGTGTTTGATCGTTGTTGCAGTTGGTGGTAGTTGACTTTCGTTTCAGTGGTGAAGTAGAAGAAGTAGAAGTGGAAATCGCTGAAATTGCTGAAATCGTAGAAATCGATGATGAAATTGAAGAAATCGAAGAAGGCTTTCGGAGAGATGATCGTCTAATGTTTTCACTTGTGGATGGAGCATCTTCATTTTTCGATTGTTTCTTCTCTTTACCATCATCATCATTGCCATCATCACCAATGGGCACAACATTGACAAAATGATCAATTGACTGTTGGGCGTTGTTCACAAGAATCGATTGTTTGGTAGACGGTCCTCCAAATTGCAGAATGGTTTCGATCTTTTTCGATTCAATCGCCAATTCGTCAGATTTACGTTCATCTACCAAATTTTTCTTGATAGCATCCATATGCTGTTGAAATTCCTCAAACATTTGCTTCATTTCGCAATTCAATTTGTCAATTTGCTGTTGATATTGCACAATCAGTCCATCAGTAGTCTTCTGTGTTCGTACAAGCAACTCATTCAATTGATCATACTCGGCTTTGAATTGGTTCAATTCATTTTCACTAATTTGATTACTGTCCTGCGATGCCTTCAAATCCATTTTCAGTTTTTCGTTTTCATTGATAGCGCGCGCCAATTGGTTTTGTTGTTGTTGTTGTTGTTGTGGTTGCACTGACAGTTTAATTTGTTTCATCTCTTTGTAATAGTAGGCAAACTGTTGGTCAAGTTCTTCTTGCAGCTTCATGTTTGAATTGTTATTCTTGATCTCAGTCAGCGAGTCGAATGATTGTTGCAGTCGTGTAAATTGATGTTGGGCGGCGAGATTGGTTCGTTTCAATAATTCACAGTTGTCATTCGATTGCTTCAATTTGACGCCTTCGTTGGCTAAAGACTGTTTCAGATTTGTGTTCTCAACGGTCAAATGTTTCAACTCGTTCACCTTCGTTTGATTATCACCTCTCAAACTGTCGATTTCACTGTTGAGTTGATTGATTTGTTCGCGGTTTGAGTGCTCGGCCAATTGCAGCTGATCACTTTTGTCCTTGACCGTTTTCTCCAACTGTACGATGTGTTGATTCTTCGATTCGATCACACGAGAATGTTCATTTTGAATACGTTCATTGTTGTGGATGATATTCTGTAATAAAACACACAAATGAAAATTACAATTCATCATATAACAATCAAGACACAATTTACCTTAAGGTAATTGATTTCCAATTCTTTGGCCTGAAGCATCGACTCAAATGCTAGCTTATAAAGGCACGCCGAACACTGACAAGTCTTGTGATCGTGAAGTGAAGAAGAAACAGTGTCGACGATTGTTGACGACGACGGTGGCGTGTTGTTGATGTTGTTGTCATCATTCGACTGAGTAGTAGATTCAGTATGAAACAAAAGTGGTGGTGGAAATTTTGAAAAGAAATCATCTTCTAAAGGAGGAGAAGTGATAGTAGTGGTGTTCGGTGAATTGGTGGCTTTGGTTGAGCTTTCCTCGAGTTCTTGTTGTTGTTGTTGTTCTTGTTTAGCCTCAACACTTCGTGGCTTCTGTTTATGTCTTAATGAGTTCATATTTTGAAATGGCGATTCAGAAATACATTCCTCACACGGACATTCACCCTTTTCGTAGTATTCGGGCGATTTGTGTGCGTCTTGAGATTGAACATGTTGTGAAGATGGTTGTTGTGAGGACGGCTGCTGTTGGAGGGTGCAACTGGTGGTGGCTGGAACAAAGGACATGTTCACAAGTCTAGAATTCAGAACAGGAAAGGCGGAAAATGTCAAATAATTCTTGTTTGAATCAGCTAAAAAGGCGACGAGGTAGCGAGGCGAGAAGAGGAGAAATCCTGAAGCAATACACGAGAAGAGTGCAAACACGTGTGTGGCAATCATAATGTACGTACAATTGTTTTCAATTATAATTGACATGAATTGTCAATATATTCATTTCGATTAATTTTCTGTCGAATGTCAATAATAATCAAAATGTACTCAACTCAACTCTCTCGTATACTTTCAAATCAAGTAATTCATTGTAATTCATTTGTGCCCTTTGTTGTTAGTTTCACACAAGAAATTCCCAATTAGAAATGTGTTTACAACTTGCCCTTCTGGCTCTTCTTCTTTTCGCATTTTGTAATCATCTCGACGGCAGTAAACTTAACGAATTTGACGTAGGTTTTGACACATTTTAATGGTGATATCAATCTAACCTTTTATACTTTACAATTTACCAACAGACAAATCTAATCTGCTAGACAATGTTGTTTATTTGCTCAAATACCTCTGTTGGCTGGAGACACAATTTGTTCTGACAATGACAAAAGGTTCTGGCGGAAAGCAATCACAACCGCAACTAGTGTTTGTGTTTCTATTTGTGAACAAATTGACGCCAAAATTCGTTAAAGTTAGTCAAACGAGAAAATGTCATTGCTTAGTACAATGTCAAAGTGGGCTGGGTTCATTGTGATTCGATTAAGGGTAAATATCTGTCTTAATGCAATTCTGTTGTTTTAATTCTTTTCTTTTTTGTCCATTATCTTTTAGGTCGACATTTGGTTGACACAAGAGGATATATCCAATTTGGCGATATTCTTGTAGTTTATCGACCATATGGCCACTCTTTTGGGCTCAAAGTGAAGACACCAAGGACGGTGGCCTCAAATGTTGTCATCACTGTTATTCGCTATGTACTGTATTGATTGAAGTTCAATTTGAACCAATATGTTTGTTGCTTTATCAAACAGCTCAACCAATTTACTCTGGAAATGAAATTACTATTTTTTAATTGAAAGATGAAAATATAAATTTTCAATTTTATTAAACTCGCCACAACAACTCAATTCACAATTGCAATCGAAACGACTTTCTCTTTTATTGCAATTGCATCAAATGTAAATGTATCAGACTCGTCATATGCCCTTTTGGAGTTGTTGTTTACTATTATCCAGTGCAATGGCATTGGATTGTGTGACAATATTGATTGAACGTTCTTCAGAAGAAAGCTTCATTTCGGAAATGTTTCGTAGCACCAACTGTCTGCTGGAGTTGGTTCCAAGTGCCGAATTGAAGCAAACATATATTCGTATTGATGAATTACAGAACAATTTTGAAATTCAATTTTGCATCATTCAATTCCGCACACCAATGCAAACAAAGTTGTCAATGTCTCCTTTTGGACACTGCTCGGGTTCAATCATCAATGAAAATGAAATATCGCTCGTTTATTTCAATGTTGACAACGTTCTAAATGCTTCTATTTCAGTATATCAAATAGATTTACTCAAATGTACGTGTGAACAATATCTCGGATTGGGGCAAATTGATCAGTACTCTGAATTTGGCTGTTGATTGCTTAATCAGTGATAAAAATAGAATAATGTTCACGTTTTGTATACTTTGAGCAAATGTTAACAATAAAGTGAACATTCATATTTGCATATGCGAGCAGCTCTGAATGCTATTTTTATTGAACCAGTCAATTAATTCCAGTGCAGTATCCAATTTAAATAATGCTAGAAACATTTCAAATCGCAATAGCAGCATTAAATTGGCTTGAAAATAATTCATTGATTACTGAATTCAGCGAGAAAACGAAATCAAATTGATGTCGGCTCATTGATGAACAAATGTTGTATCCAGAAGCCATTGTACAACTGTTTCGCTTTGCATTATCTGCAACTACTGACACAAACTGCGAATTGAGAGAAGCACATTTGAAAGTAAATGAACACGTGAAAGAATAGTGAAAATTATACTAGAAAATTGTAAAGTGAACAAGGTCGATTCTACTCGAGTATCACTCTTCCTCTGGCCACTCGGACATTGAGTATTTATGCGAATGGTGCAATTTGAGCACATTGATTCGATCTCTCAATGAGCGATGATTCAAGTCTGACCGAATGAGTCGAGCACATTTGTGTCTTTTGGAATTGAACGAAAATGCAGTGTGCAAACTGTGTGCAGTCCAAATATATTTACATTCACGCCTCACGCACAAATCGCTGATCAATTTTAGTCTAGATTTTAGCTAAAAGCTTTGCTACTGCAGTGGCTGTAATGCTGAAAAAATTTGTGTTTACTTTGAATTTGAAGATCTTGCTCGTGGTAATGTGGATTATGAAGACTTTCACTTATTCCTCACTTTTGTCCAAATTGCTCGCGAGTTTGGATTCAAATTCATTATGTGATGTCGTCAATCTATGAATCTAATACTGATTTGTCCAAATTTCTCCTGCTAAATTTTATCGATAATTACAATGTAATTTACAATCTCAAATTAATGCAACATTGGACCAAACACGCCTACAATTTGTTCTGACGAAACATTTGTGACACGCCATACACAAACAAACAATAATAAATTGACACTGTGCATCACCGTTGAGTGCGTTTCAATGTATTCTCCTGGTGAATCAAATTCATCAAATGATTGGTTTAATCTTATTTGTCAACAAACAATATTTCTTCTGAGTGAGTAATTTTGTTTTTGTCATTTTGCTTGTTGTAGCAAATTGAGCAATGTGTTGGTTGTGTTGGTTTGTGCTTTATTTGGTTTGGTTGCTGTGACTTGATTTAGCTCGTCTTACAGATTGACTCTGGAACAAATGGCACAAAAAAGTGCTTTGAAGATTAATGGAACTTGTTGTGCAAAAGTTTCAATGCAAGTCGGTGCAGAATTTGCACATGCAGGAATGAAATTAATGAATTGGCCAAATGAGAGACTAACAAGCCAGTTTGGTGGAAATGAATAAATCCTGGTTTCACAAAGTGCACCTCGAGATCTGCACTTGTAATTGTGTGCCAATTTCTTTTTCATTTTGACTCGTTTTACCGAGTGAATTTAATTTAGACTCGACTTGCTTCATTTCGATTGGCCTCACATTTCACATCTTTCCTTCAAATGTGCCGCTCAGTGTCAAGTGTTATTTCCAATTGCAATTGAATTTTAATTTTCCCTTCAAATTCGCCTTCCACCAGACGACCTAATCGAATTTTGTGGTTTCACCAAATCCTCTGGTCACATTAGTGCTGCACAAATGAAACAATTAATAGAATCTTTTCTGTGTCTGATAATAACCATAAAGAGAACTCTAATTTGAACTCGATTCTACACGCAATAAATTAATTGAAAGAATCGATGGAAATTTTAGTTTTCTCTGCAGATCACGCCGATAATATCTTAATAAGATACCACATTGCCATAAATAATATCAATTGGGCTCTAAATATGTGCATAAATTGTCATTCAATTTGGTCCACCATTTTGTCGGTGGTTGAGGTTGTTGGGTTGCTGCGATGTCTAAATGCGAACTCGATCGACAAAATGGCAAATTGGCAAAATGGCAAACTATTTAGGTCCCGATGTTCAAATTTGAGAACAATCTCATTCTTAGGACCAAGTGTGGTGCCAGTGGCACCGTGCCACCAATTGCCAATTGAACTTTGTCCATTGAAAACATCGATGCTATTTGATAGTGTCTCAAGATGGACGTAATCTGTGCTTTTGCGGTTTTGTTGTTCAATACAATTTCTCTGTCCTGCACTGAAGGGCGTGTGTATGCAAACGGATGTCGAAAAAGGCCAACGCTCTCTTCGAACCAAAATTGTTTGTCTTCTGCCTTTCCGAGAAATTTTGATCAATAATCATTTTTTCTTTCTACCTTCGAATAACGTTCATAGTGAAATTGTGCAAATGCCAAACTATTTGTGGTTGTTAGAAAACGATTGACAAACAGATGGAGTACTGTGCGAATTGAGTATGGCGATTTTGGCATTTGTTTGAGCATTTACACTGACGCCCATTGCAATTTCTGTGTAATATGAATGACACAACAAATTACTCGAATTGACCAACTCCTGCACAATCACCATAGACAAATGTTGAACAGTTGCTAATCAGTGGTCGACTATCCTTTATCACATTATTTTTACATGAATTCTCCTTGAATTGTCCAATCACCATTCTCATCAGCACTCGTTGTTGTCGTACAATGATTGGCACAAAACATTTCAATATTTCAATAAAATGAAATGCAGATGTGAGCATTTTACGGTAAAGTTGCCACATCAAGCACTTGACGCAGTGAACAGCACAAGCCCGAGCCAAACATGAACATTGAAACTAACCGAGACTACATTTTGTTTCGCGTTATTAAATTTGTCAAATTATGTTTCGAAATCGAATTTATCCGCAGCCATTAAAATGCACAGTCCACTTTGGTCAGTTGTGTGATTTGCGATTTCGCTCTGTTTGTCTACTCTTTGTCAAAGTGACAGTCCTTCGAGGAAATGAAGCTCACAAGTCTACTTTTACAATGTGTCCTCCTGGTGCTACTACTCGCCACTAGTTCACTTGGCTTATGGCCCTTTGGAAACACTATGAAACAAAAAGGTTAGTTTTCAGTTACTGTTGTGTGGTTTCTCTCAAGTTAACCGTGCCATTAAACATTACAGAACAAACACTAAACCAACTTCTGAAGGATCGCAATTACTGCAGTGGCCAACTTGCTCAGTACAGCAAATACCTTCTCAAACTACTACTTCGAGAGTATCGTTTTGCAATCGAGGTGTACATTCCATATCGAAACTTTACCAAGGGATCGTCCGAGGGTCTTAGACAACTTGTGGAGTTTCTCTATTGTGTCTGTGAAGCCTCACCGCCAACTGGATTCACTTTCAAACATTTTCTGTCTATTGCCACTGCGGAGTTTGAGTCCAAGTTCAGTGGTCTTGACAGCGATGTTGAAATTATAGATGCCATCCACGAAAGGCGATACGATCCGAATTTTGTTGAGGTTGACATGGAAATTGATGACAAGTGGTACTTGGAGCTTCTCAACGTGAAAATACAAAATAAGACCTTTGATCGGGAAAGTGCAAAATTTTCGTATCATTTTAAAGGCAGTGAACTTGTCGAAAAGTTGTTGGATAACTTCAAGTTGTACTATAATGACACGGCTGGGGTGAGTAAAGGCTTTGATTATTATTCTTTGAATGTAAACTAACTTACTTGATTTACTCTGTCACAGAATAAGTTTGCAAAGCTTCAGAGTGACATTGAGATGAAGAACAAAATCAAATTTGGCATTCTTTGGTTGTTGGATTATGCGCCAGCTGATGCAATTAGAGATGTACAAGACGAGCCAGGTCAAGCCAATCCAATCGACCAACCAAGCCCCAACCAATCGTCAAGAAAGTATTGTGGATTAAGTTGGAAATGTCTGGTTTATAGTATAATTGGTGCATTTGTTAGTGGATTTATATTTTGGGGCTTGCAACAATTGTTCTTTCGTCAAACTCAAGACAACTCAAATGTCATCCCCACGAGCTTTCCTACTTCATCATCATCATCATCACGTGCACCAGTCACACCACCCACCAATGAAATGGTCATCGTGGCAGTGTTGGTTCTAATCGCAATTGCCCTCGGCATCTTTTGGTACTACAAAAAGTATCGGTGGGAAGCGAGTCCAAGTGCAGTTCACTCGACCACTCATAAAGCCACGAGAAAGGAGAAAAATAAGAAGAAGGATATGAAAAAGAAGGATAAGAAAAAGGAAAAGAAGAAGGAGCGACACAAGAAGAAAGCCAATAAAGACTCTTCGCCATCGCCTTCTTCTACCCCCAAAAAGAAAGTGCACAAGCACAAAAATGTCAAGAAGAGAAAGTCACCAAATGTGCCGTTGAACAAGAAGCACAAAAGCCCCAAAAGGAAGTCTCCCAAAAGTAGTGTCCAACCTTCAGATGTGCCCACTGCACTGATTGGTCCATCCGACTACGAACATTTATTCGATGGCAGTAAAGCGAACAACAAACTCACAGGAACTGCGAACAACAAACAGTCACAAGCGTCACTGATTGGAACGAGTGGATCGTCTGTGTGGAATCAAGTCGTGACTGGTCAGCCGAGTGCCGTCTTAAAGATTTCCTCTCCCATTCCATCGATTGTGCCTGTGCCTGTGACTGATCGCAAGAAGGCAAACCTCAAGCCAAAGAGTCCCGAACCAAAGACAAATGTGATCTCGAGTGGAAAGGAGACAAATGACCGGGCGATTGTGAGAAAAAAGAAATAATAAATAGATTGTATTGTCGTGACTTGAACCGATTATTTTTGTCTTGGACAGAATTGTCCAATTGTCGTATTGCGACACAATTTCAATTGAGAAAATTAACGATGAAGAGAATGAAATCCACTCGAGTGATATTCATTCAACGAATTGAGAATGGCCAAGAATTGAAATCACAAATGTACATTATGGAGTATTACTAAATGAGAGTTTATTTGAAGATTACATTATAAGTAACTATATATTAAATCAATGATTAGTATCGTACAAAAGTATCAATTCACAGTTCATTCACAGTAATGATAGTATCCTTTTTAAAGGCTTCACCAGCAATTGCAATGGTGTGCAGGTTGGCACAAGCTCGGAATGGTTGTCTACTGAGACGAACACATTCGGTCAAGCGAGCAGCGCCTTCAGGCCTTTGGGCGTCTTTAATCGAATGAGCCCAACCAACAAATGGGATCTCACAGTGGGCACATTGACGAATTCGATTCTCCAGACGAATCACTTGGACATTTGGGAATATGTCTGAAATGAACAGTCGTTCCGAGTCGTGGTGAGTTTCGCTTTCAAAGGATAAACTGAGCAGACGAACTGAAGGAACTTGAGCAAACTCGATTTGTTGTGCTGCTTCTTGTTGTTGTTCGTGTTCTTCTTCTTCATCATCATCATCATCATCAGCCTCTTCTTGTTCAATTTGCGGGATAATGCCATAAGACACATCGAAATGGACGAGTGTTGTGAGCAGTGACAAACAGCGGGACAAAGTGCTCATCGCCAAATCAGGCCTAAATATGCTCAATTTGGTCAGGGAAGTAAAACGACCACAAAAGCGTCGCATATCGTCAAAATCTTGGGGTCGATCCAGTGCCAAAACATTCAATTTGTCCGCGGACAGTCGAAGTTGGCCAAGTTGGGGCAGTGTAAACGAATTGTACAGATCGATCGTATTGATCTCTGTGCCGTACTGATTGAGTGATGCCACAATGAAATCGTCTTCGAAAATGCCAACAAACTCGAGTGCGATTGTGTCCAAACGAGACAGAAACGATAGTTGAGGACCGGCGATATCGAGGATGCTGAAGTAGTAATAGTTGAGGGAGAGTCGAAGATGACGAAGTGAGCAAAGACGTTCGAGACAGGCAAACAGATTGGCCACATTGTCGGTGGCATATTGACGAACACGATCCTCGTCATACACTTCCTCGTCCGGATCGGCACCACTTTCCATAATGTTCGAGCTAATGTAGCCAATGTGGAGCTTCAGTACGACCAATTGCTGTGAGTACTGTCCAATGAGGCGAATCAATGGTGGCATGTCATAGTTTGGACAGTCAGGAAACATCATAACAAGGTGAGTGATGTTGGGCATGAGTGGAGCGAGTGCAGAGATGCGTCCTTCATAGTAACAATAGCCATTCTCGACCATAAGTGACAAATCAAATTTGATTTGATCGAGTGATTCGAGTGTAAGAAAGGGCGATCCATCCTCAGCACGAACACGTCGAATCAAGCCACTTTGGTACGAACAGTTGATGAGACTGTGCTCAAACTTGTCCAAATCGCTCTCATGTTCCATCACCACCAATCGGCGCCGTCTAATGAGCTCGATTCGGTGGGACACGTACCAACTTTTGCACACTAGTCCAACTGAACGAAGTAGATCGGACAGTGGAACTTGCTTGAAGATAGCTTCGAGACACACCGAGGGCATTTTGGACAGACACTGAGCCATGATGAGACGCAAATACACGAACAGATTCGGGCAAAAATGACGGAAAAAGGCAAAACGAAAATGTTCGTGTTCGGATGACGAAATGGAAACGAAACACACACGAACAGTCTGAACTGAACACAAACAAACAAACCTCACTTTGGATTACGCAACTAGTGACATCTGGTGACACAGTTCAGCACTTCATTCAAAAACTAAATCAAACATATTCATGTAAAATGAACTTTTATTTAATGCCAATTAGCGATTGCTTAGTAACTTAACTTAAGTAAGTTAGTTTGTTGTGAGAGATTTGGATGTCACTCGCGGACCAGCTTGTGTTGATGTCCTCGGTGGCCTTTAGCAGCAGCAGCAACAGCCACCTTTCTTCTTTTTCTTCTTCTTATTCTGTTTCTTGATCCGTTTCTTGGGCTTCACTTTTGCCTCTGACTCTTCTTCTTCCTCCTCCTCCTCCTCCTCTTCCTCGCCATCCTCTACTTCCGATTGGACTGGCTTCTTTCGGGAAGGTCGCACTCGACTTGGTCGTCCTTTTGGACTTGATGCTCGTCTTGGGCTTGTTGACCCTTTTGGACTTGTTGACCCTTTTGGACTTGTTGATCGCTTTTGAATTGATGGTTTAGGAGAGATCTTTGCTTTTGGGCTGGTGCTCTCCGAAGCATCGCTGATTTCCACTACTGACTTTTTAGACTTCTTTGGTGAGCTAATAGTGGGCGAGACTTTGACTGACTTGGGTGACTGCTGCTTCACTGAATCCACTGGTCTAACGGACTTTCGCTTCTTTGCCTCTTTGCGAGCCTCGTCCTTGGCGATCTGTGCAATGAGCACAGTTGGCGCATCTGATGGCACAGTCGTCAGGCCACCGGTGGGTTTGCTCCTGTGGTACTGCGGCACTTTGTAGTCGTGATAGTCTGCTGGACCAATCAGTGCAGTGGGCGCATCCGAGGGGATGCTCAGGGTAGGTTTGGTGGGCTTGGTCGAGTTGGCGTGGAAGAAGTGCTGATAGTCGGGAGGAGCCACCAGTGCCGTGTTGACCATCGAACCAACGTATCCTTTCTTGTCACATTCGCTTGAAGCGGCCGATGCCTTGCTACGGGTCTTCTTGTCTTTGGCGTTCTCTTTGTCGTTCTTGTCGTTCTTGTCGTTCTTGTCGTTCTTGTCGTTCTTGTCGTTCTTCTTGTCGTTCTTCTTGTCGTCCTCCTTGTCGCTCTCCTCGTCGTTATCTTTGTCTTTAGTCATCGCCAGAAAGCTCAACAAGCACGTTCGCCCACACTGAGAATAAGAAAAGGACACTCAACAGGAAAGATAGAGCACACTTGAAAGTTGCAAAGTGCGCTAAAGTACGAATGAAATGGCCCTTTTCGTCTCACTTAAATAGTGAGCTCACAAGTTGTCAAGTCACAGCTCGAGTTCCATTTGAGTTCGACTCAAGCGAACAACCAATTTGTGATTTGTCATTCATTCATCGTTCGACTTTGACGTTCGTTTTCGGGAATACGAATGTCTAAAGCATCGTCATTTTGGCCGCTAATGCTCTAAAGTGTTCCAACAAGACACGTACACAAACCGGTCTATAAAATTCTATTAATCGTAAAATAACAAATTTTGGATTAATTGATTTCGTTTAGTTTATTTATGATTTATGCCGAACTAGTGAGAGGTTTCTTTTATGGCAGTCAACAATCTTGAGAGAAGTACGAATAGTAGTAGCAAATAAAAATTCTCAAGGATGCACACTAGATTGTGATTGAGTCTAGTGAAATGTAAGCTAAAGTGAAAGTGCATGCGCATTCTGACAATTATAATTTATAAATGTGGTTGCGTTAAGGCACTCTTTAGGTGGAAAAGTAAATGGCTCACAATTGTCAGTACGATTCACTAATTTGCGTATATTTTAATTTGCTTGATTTCAATTGGCCAAATTGATTTTTGATTTTGTCTTGATGGTCACTTTTTATATACAAATTAAAAAGTTTTAATTCTCCTGTTCACCGAAAATGCTGAAAAGAGTCAAGCCCAACAACTGGCCACAGGAGAAGGCATCGAAAATGAAGCCAAATTGATTCAAAGTCTTAATTAATAACTTCGTCTGTCAGCAATTTGGTTTGTTTGTGTAGGTCGAGTGTCACTCACACCAATCGAATAGCCAGGAGAATGCTGAAAAGAGTCGCGGTCCTATTATACCGGAGTAGAATAAATAAAGAGTACTCGAGATTTGGGGATGAACTGAATGTAGTAATTTAATTTAGAGAAATATTAACACAAATTCTAAACATGATTAAGTTTTCAACATTCAAACTGTTGAGTTAAAGATATGAGAATTCACAATGAGAAAATAAAGTAGAAGAAACATAAGTAAAATACAGAATAACAAGTAATAATAATAATATATGAATGATCACTATACAATGACGCAAATTTGCTGGGTTTACTAAGTCTGAACACAGGTTCGAAGGTGAAGAGACAAAGTAGAGCTTTTAAGCGTTGATCTTGACACACTTTGGGAGCTCAGATCTAACCAGCGTTTTCAATGGCGAACACAACCTTAAATAAAAGATAAACCGGAAAGGATTCAGGGGATAGCATTATGTTTGGTGTAGGTAGTTGTTTGTATCAATGTTATGTGGTTTAGGGATTTGTGGTGTATTGAGGAATCTAACTGTTTCCAGTATGAATCCCGATTTGTTCATTGAATTGTTTGTAATGACAACTAAAAGGGTGGTGTGTTATAATCTCGTTCATTTCTCATCACCATGAATGGCCTGTGCCACTTCACGTTCACCAGCACTTCACAGTCTGCAATACAACAAGCACGACCAACCAACAGGACACTCAATAAGTAAGCAAAGGCGACAAGCTTTGATAAACAATCTACACTGATGATATTTAAAACACTTCTACTCATGAGTGCGCTTTCTTTCTGGGTGAATCTTGTGATATTATGACGTACGAACGATTCTATTTTAAGTTTTTACACTGTTGTCAACCTGCACGATTCTATCGTTTGGAGGACTTTCCAAACTGTAATTGATGACTCGATTAAACCACATTTTTGTCATCATCATTATTATATCGAAGATGACATTGATTTTTGGATTTTTGTCTCGATGGTCACTTTGTTACACAAATCAAAAGTTTTAATTTTCCTGTCCACCGAAAATGCTGAAAAGAGTCAAGCCCAACAACTGGCCACAGGAGAAGGCATCGAAAATGAAGCCAAATTGATTCAAAGTCTTAATTAATAACTTCGTCTGTCAGCAATTTGGTTTGTTTGTGTAGGTCGAGTGCCACTCACACCAATCGAATAACTCTCCACTGCAGTGGACTCATGAGTGTCGACCGAGACTGCAAAGTCCTCTCAAAGTGTACAAATTACGCAGAAAAAGATGGATATCGAGTACACTGCCGACTGCTCATCACCACTAAATCGATCCGACAACATGCATTTATCTCTTACTGCTTAGCAACCAAATTATAATCATTTTGGCGCTAATGCTCAAAGGTTTTCGATCGAACGAGACACACAAAAAGGCCTATTAAATTGTATTAATCGTAATAACACATTTTGGATTAATTGATTTCATTTATTTATGATTTATGCCGAACTAGCGAGATGTCATTTATGGCGGTTAACAATGTTGAGAGAATTATGAATAGCAATAACAAATGCAACTGGCAAGGATGCGGACTATAATTGTGACTAAGTCAAGTGAAATGCAAGCGAATTAGATTACACTTTCGACCATGTTTGGTCACTTGCCGGACGGCAATGTGAGTTGCTTTAGGTCCGCAGCAGTGCATTCGCCATATCAATTATGCCATAATCTTGAACGTTTTTATGATTGTGCAATCATTGATGATTCATGAAGAACGCTTCAAAGAATAGCGAAAAACAATTTCAAAAGCCGCAATCAAAGTTCACTTATAAGTTCAATTATAATTGCAAGCGTAAATTAGTTCAGATTGAGAACTGGAAGAAGCTGTTGGCCAGTTTGAGTTCATTCCATTTTGATTTTAAACGTTGTAATTGTACTCATTTGAATAAATGTTAAGACTCTTAATAAGAGTAGTAATAACTTTGAATATAATGTAATGAATAATTCAATTTCAAAATTGAAATTATCTAAAGTAACGTCCTCTGTGAACGTGTTGGGCAATGCTGTATTGCCAATACAATTTTGTGTGTTTGTTCAAAGTAGACACGCCAGTGAGTGTTTTCAGTCAGCAGACTGTTTAACTTTTTCTTTGAAAAGATTCTTCTCTGACTCTACTCAAAATGGAACACAAATCCCATAAAACTCGTGCGGTGCAATCTCGTACAAAGAAGAATCGATCCGAGAATATGTCTCGTCATCTCAACTCATCTCATAATGAGGCCACTGATTCGTCACCGCCGAATGCTCTTGATGTCGCTATTATCGAATCTGCTGGTGAGCCCTTTTCCCGACTTCCCGACGAACTGGTGCAATGCATTTTGGCACCATTAGACATGCAGGAGTTGCTTCAGTTGGAGGTGGTGTGCAAGAAGTGGTATGCTGTGATTTACTCGATTGCACAAACTAAGAAATCGCTGTGTTTGACCTATTTTGGGCCTTGTGATGCACAAGACGACTATCTGAAGAGACACTCGTTCGGACAGATCAATTTGGACACCTTTACAAATATTAAAGTGAAGCTTTACTCAAGTGAGCACTCCCTATCTCAACTTGTCAGCCGCTTTCTCAACATTGAATCTATCGTTATTAATCTGACTTTTAGTGACATTCTCACTATTATGTCTCAGTTGCCTTTGAACCAGTTGACCACTCTGTCAATTAAAGACATTTATCAACGCGATTTCCACTGTGCTCCAAGTAATGGCGATTGTGCACCTCACTCAAGCAACTTGACATACAAGCTCGTGCTCGAATTGCTAATCAAATGGCCATTCTTGCGCCAACATTGGCTCGATTGGAGCTATTTTCATGTTCCAATTATGACACTTCACTTGTTGACCACTTTGGGGCGAATTGCTCACGAGTTTCTCTGCAGAGCTTTGGAGAGACAATCAACTTTTCTCGATGGCACACCGTCAACCACCAATGGCTCGCCACTGTCACACATCTCGAGCTAAATTATATTTTCGAGCACAGTCAACTAATTTCCTATCTGAGCGAGCATGCCGTCTCATTGCAAGTGTTTCGCCTTATATCACATTTCCGAGGTCAGTGGGCAACTAATGTAAGTATTGTATTTTGTTTGTTTGTTTAATATTTGAAATTAACATTACTTTTGTTCAGCCCCACATCCAAATGACTCCACAAATGGTTGGCCATCTTTCGAAACTGACAAACTTGACCGAACTTGAGCTCAACTGGATCACCTTTCATTTGTCTGATCTGGACGATGCTCATCGCAATTTCCAATTGGCTCAACTGCTCTCAGTCCGAACCTGTGCCCTGTCCATTTCTAAGATGGTCAGTTTTACTATTCCTGAGCACTCGAAAAGTTCCCTATTCGCATCATTACTCTCAACAATTTTGCCCAATGTTCAACAGTTGAATATCGCCAATGGTCCCGTGTCACTCACAAATTATTTGGATTGTTTCACCAACCTGGAAGGACATTCTTTTAAAACTTGCCCTCGGCGCTAGTTCTTAGTATTTCTTAGTACTCATGTCTCAAGATTCCTCAGGAATGCACGAATTCGTGTTATTATTGTATATTCTCGTGTATTTTTTTAAAATATTACTATTGACAACAACTTTGTATTACATTACTTGTAGTAATAGTTGACAATACTTGTTTTATAACATTTAAAATTAACTTTAATCACATTACAATCGATCAATCAATAATCATCTTATGTTTGCCTCGGTGGACCAACTGTTTATCGATTTGTTTTACATCATTTAACAATCATCATTTTGGCCTGTTTGTCTCTGAATCAACTGACTACTTTGCACATTCACTTTGTACTTATTTGTGATTCCGATCCGGTCTCCACTAAAGTGGGCACTCTATCAATTCGTGTGGGCACTTCACTCAAGTGATTCGACATTGTTTGGGCTTTCGAAATGAACAGTAATCGATTCACTACTATACTTTGTATCATTTTCCGACAATCATAAATTGTGTTAAGGTTCACTCTAGGTGGACAAGCAAATGGCTCACAATTGTCAGAACTATTTTCGTTTAAAGTTCATTAAGTGCGCTAATTTGTGTATATTTTCATTTGTTGTGCTCGAATTGCTCTTGTCCGTGGTCTTATTCCATTTAGTGTTTCTTTGTCTCGATGGTCATTTTGGTATACAAATTGAAAAGTTTTTTTTATTCTGTTAACCGAAAATGCTGAAAAGAGTCAAGCCCAACAACTGGCCCCAGGCGACGGTGTAAAAAATCAAGCCAAATTGGTTTGTTTGTGTAGGTCGAGTGGCACTCACACCGTTCGAATAGCTGACAATGTGAGTGTTCATTGAAATCAACTCTTTGTGTCACAGAATCAGTGAACATTTGTTTGGCTACACAGTAAACAGTCCCATTCCTAATCGTCATTTATTTTCGGTGATTTGTCTCGAATCGAGCAAATTTTGGTTGAGTGCTAATGTGTGCAAAGTGCCATCATACTTCCAGTCTGACTGCTTTTTCCGAACGTCTACATTACATCAATGTGTGCATTGTTGCTCGTTGTCCCTCTCTATATTGGGGTGGTTTGCTGTTTTCTGTAAGCAGTGCAAAAGTGCAAATGTTTTAGCACTGGAACTTAGCAGCTAAGTCTGATTTAGTGATGAATGATGACAATGAACAACAGTCGAACTATTTGGCAAACTCGATTGGACATTCGTGAAAAATGATATTGCCTTTTGCCGTTTGGTTTGGTTCTCAGTGGAAGCATTTTGATTGTTTCCGCTTAAGGATGGCTTGAGGCTTGGAAGAAATGTCCAGTAATTACTAATCATTAACGAGAGGCTTGACTAATTTGAATGCAATGACAGTAATCTGTCACAATGTCACCACGGAACACAAGAAACAAATTAAGAAACTAAATGGACACCGACAGACCTACGGCACTGATTGACGTCAGGGCGAGATTATCTCACTGTGCATGTTGATAATTGACAATTTATTAATTGTGATCACGTCAATAATTACGTCAACGTCTTGGTGCTTCACTTTTTTCACAGTTTTGCATTTAGTCTTTGAGCTTTTGCGTCTTGGGCTTTGTCACTTTTCATTTCACCATTAGCAAAAATTTACTTCGGAATTCGTTTTCTTCCTGACAATCGTCGTCCACTGTTGGATTGAATCGATTGTTGATTGTGCACAATGGCGGGTTGGCTTGATTGAACACTCTCACACTCTTGTGACTTCTGAACACAACGAATTTGTTGTTCACTTTCATTGAAAGCAGAAAAAACATGACTGCCGAGAAGTGCGATGTCGGCTCTGTGCCAACTGCAGTGGTAGCTTGGGGGTTTCAGTTTGGATCGCGGCTTGGTGCAATGAGGAAGCGATCATTGTCGAGTGTTGTCTTGAGCTAAGTGTCCAATTGCATTTGTGTGCCATTCAACTGGTGCTGCGATGGCAAGCCAGACTGTCTTAATCCTTCCAACAAAATTGGCTGAGGTGAGTAATGTTAACACTCATTACAACGATAATATGGTGTTTGCTCATAATGACAAAAGAGATTCATTTGGCATATGACACGGTAATGTGCACCACCAGACTGGAAAAGTCAGAACACTCTCTACTAGACACTTTAGGATCGAATAATTAGATGCCGGACAAGTGAATGTCTTGTAAAGTATTTGTTCGATCCTTATGGTTTTCCACTTAATTTGGCCACATCTGCATAAATCACACTGCGGAGCATTATTTCCAGCAAATTGTACAAATTAGTGTTTCAACTATTGACTGGCTCACTGTCAACAAGCATAGTTTTAATGCCTCACCAGGAACATTGAACTTCACAATTGGATGGTGGCGTGGTGTAGTGAGACGGTGTAGTTAGCATGTGATGTGCTCTGTGGCCGCATTAGTTGCATGTCGGCTCGTTTCCATTTTGATTTGTAGCAAACTCACATTGTTTTTGTCCAACAGTTCAAGCCTTTCGAGAAGGTGCGCTCTGCTTGACTATTTAATCCAACAAGCAATCTTCCACAGTAGGTTTATTAGTAATATAAATTATTACGTTCGCTCGCAGCCAGCACAAACGGGTCATTAATTAATTAAGCTCATCACTCCGACACGATCTGTTCGTGGGATTGGCCTCATTTGAGCTAATATTACCGACGACCAGTGACGAGTGGTGCTTTTGACATTTGCTTTTTTCCAATATATCGCCTTATGTCAAACTAGTCTAATAGTCGAGTAAAATGTAGAATGCATTAAAGTCAGTCAGATTACACGACTGATCTGAGTTGAGTAGCATGACATTTTACCCAGCCCCAATGGGCACACGAACCGATGTCTTAATTGAACTCACCATTCGAATTGTGCACCGGTCGTTTAGTGAATCAGTGCCAATTGCCAATTGCAAAAACGTCGCCTTCCGTGGACTTTGCGATCTTCTTGACAAATGGCATTGGAAAATATCTGAAAATGTTGCTATTTGGCTTCTTTCTCAATTCTACTATTAACAAGAAGAACATTTCAGATTTAGCTTGTTTAGCTTGGTTGAATGTGGCATTCGAATGTCTCGCAAATTAATAAAACAGTATATAGCACCCAAGAAACGGATGACCCGAAGAAATGGCCGAAGTGTACTGAAACAACAGACAACAGAATTTTATGCTCTGCTCATCGGTTGTAGCTTGTTATGTTCCCTTTGACTATCATCCATCAGTTCCGGTAATGATTTTCTCATTCCTTTTTCCACAGATGCAAACGCTCGCGAGCACCAATTGCGTTACCTGTTTCAATTGCTAAGAAACTGTTCATCATGCCTCTGTGTCCTCAATTGAGCAGTGCAAAAGTCTGTGCCATTTTCTCACACCAGATGACCACCATTGTGTCCATTGTATTATTATTCCCATTGCTCTTGTAAATTAAACATTTTATTGTTACGCAATTGCAATAATTTGTAAACTAAACTCCGCTCAGTACACACAAATATTAATGCAATGATTTAATGAAACAATTTAATGATATACAATTTTAAAGTTATTTTCTCTTTGAGGCACACAAAGTGTATCCGAACAAGGAAACAATGACAAATAGGTTGGTTAGTGGAGATGAGTGTGCTGGTTTGGTGGTTCGCGAGACGATGCTGTAGACAGGTGGAGATGCATTTGGTTGCAGGTTTCTAGTAAAGTCATTGATGCACTTTGGACCAAAGTAGTGTAGCTCTCTGCTGGCCAAGTCGCTGTCTTGTGGCTTGTTCGCTTATCTCAATGGCATGTTTCAGTTGGGCTACTCATCGTGCCATTGATATTTCGATTTCATCACTAACATTGCACACTCGAATTGATCACACAAGCACAATACTTTTGGTCATAACGACATAAAACATTGCAGTCAGTGAGCACACAGTAAAGTGCACACGATAGAGGCCAAATGAAAGTGTCCGTGTTTGGTGTCGTCTCGGGCGGCGGTAATCGTGATGCTCGGTATCATCAATTCGGTACTTCACCCACAATTGTAAATCGGTCTCTAATTCTCAGAATTTGAGAAGTTCAGGCAGTTGAGTGTCCAATTTTACTTTGAGCCAACAGGGCGACATTAGTGATTAGACACTTCTCGAAATTGTATTTCGCATCGATGCATCGTCAATGCCATCGATAACTTTGAGTAAACTGTTTACTGAAATTTCATAATTTCATTGATAAAAATAAAATAAGTCACACCGACCACCAAAAAGGGAGAAATTGTGTTTAATCGCCAAAGAAGCTAATTCTGGTACTAGAGGAAAAGAGTTGTGTGCACACAAATGTATGAGAAGTCAAGTGAGTGGTGCCAATGTCGAGTGACACAGCTCAATTATGGCACCTTGACAGACAGTGAGACAGACAGGCCCAAAGTGTCCAAGGTATGCCAAAGTATAATGATCAATAATTAATAATAATTTCATGGCTCGGAAGAAGATGCAAAAACGAACTTTGATGAATTACAAGTTGGCAATAACGCGCGCGCATGTAATTTCGCTGAATAGTTTTGAAGTTGATAATAATTTTCCATTTTATTCCTTGTCGGAGAGTGTCATTCATTGTTGGTCGGTCTAGAGTTGATGTCATGTCCATCAATAAAGAATGCAATTGAGATTTGTCAAGGAAGAACATTAGCGAAGTAAACCAACATTGTAAAATTAAAAAAAATGTTTAAAAGCTTATTATAAAAGATAATAATCGAACCTACTTGTGATTATCCTGTTGAGATGTGGTAACCGGTGGTAGACCGGTAACATTAGAGAATTGTATAATCAGAAAATCATATACTCATAAAAGGCAATTCATTTTTGGATATTCAAACCAATGATTATCATAATGCACGCATGTTTGCATCCAAACTTTATATTGCAGACTTTAAACTTAACTAACTGTAAAGTGAATTTTTAATTTACCTGAAGGCAATTCTGGTAACATCAGTTGGGACACATACTTCTTTAGGACATAGGATTCAAATTCAGTCGTAAAATCGTAAGAAATGCTTAAACACAAACATAAATGAACAGTTAACAGAATAATAATAATAGAATATAAAAGTTATGCAATCAATTTTTATTACTTAGTATTAAATTCAATAAAAAGTATAAAGTTAACTGCAAATCACAAAACAAAATTAAGCACTCGATTGCTTGAATTCAATTGGCTGCATCAGGTTAGCCTTGGTAAGAGGCATTTTAGTGGCCACTTCAACTTCAAATTCTTTTAAAGGACGGACTTCAAAAGATGTGACAGTGTGCAGCCGAGGACAGTGCTGCAGTGGAAGCAACACTCGCTTGTAACAGTTCTGCAGAATGTTCGCCTCTGGCACGATCTGTTCTCCTTCGGTTTCGTTGTAATTGCAGATATCGCACACTTTCTCATAATCATAAACTTTCACACTCGCCACTTGAACATTGGGACATGTCCAGGGCAGATTGAGCAATGAGAGATTGTCGTGGTTCGAGAGATAGAGTCCCAAATGGACTGCTTTGACCGATGGTGATTGAGCTAAAAGTTGATGAGCTTCTTCATCGGGTTCAATTGTGGGAAAGTCAATGTTAACCGAAAGATGAATCAACTGAGTGAGTTTGGCCACATTGTTGAACAAATGACGCAGTGTGATGTCGCTCACGTCTAAGCAGGCATAAGTGATGGAGCTGAATCGAGTGCAAAAGTTGTTCAACTGTTCGCTTTGAACATGGCCAAGTTGGGAAACAAACCGAGTAAAACGACGACACAATTGTGGCTGAAATTGATCAAGCTTGAAAAGTTCGCTATTCAGTTCACATAATCCGTACTGAATTCGCAATGGGCGCGAGCCGGCTTGGGCATAGCGTTTCAAGGTTCCGATTATCATTTCAGAGGAATAATAGTTGAGTTCGTCCAATTGGGAGATGATGCTCAAGTCCACGAAGGTCTCTTCAGATGGATGATGATGGTGATGCAAAAATGCACAATTTGTTGGATTTTGAAAGTCGAGTGTCAACTTTTTGAGCAAAGACATTGAGTTGATCGAGTTGAATAGCTGACGAGAAACGAACCGAGGCATGACTTTTTGCTTTGGATCCTGCATAAAGCACTCGTTAAAGTCACAGAACATTTCGAGTATAATCAAATGTTGACACATAAATCGAAACAAAACAGCCACCATCAGCATCGATTGAGTCGATTCAGTCTGATTGAGTGCAATCTTGAGTGAAAGTACATTTGGGAACATGCCCACAAGGAGGTGCACAGAGTCGATTTCGAGTTCAATTTTAAATGCCAACGAAGAGAATGGACAAAGCTTCTCCTGTGCATACATGGGGCTGCCATCATCGTTGAGAATGTGCACCGATTTGTCTGATATACGTTTAAAGGGTGAACGCTCGATTAGTTGAAAAGCATCTTTTCCCACCAGAATGGTGAGAGAACCAATCTGTGCGGTCACAATTGACTGCAGCCATTTCCATTTGGTGCACACTCGACGATTGCGAATGAGATCACAAAGTGGGATTCGGGATAAGATTTTGACCAGACAGAGGTCGGGAAGGGAGTTGAAGGACTTCATGATAAAAGATTTTGACAGAGAAATTACGCGAGGAAAAGGAAAGGGAAATGCAAAGCACACACGTGTTTTACTAATAATTCAGAATATTTAACATTTCAATATTGATTTCAATGGCAGTGCATTTAGTTAGTTTTAGATACAATGAATGATCGAATTTGAATTTGACAATGCACGCATTTGTTTGTATGCAATGTGAACTTTATAGTGTAGGCATCAATTATATTTATTTTCCCTCCAAACCGATTTTGAACTGACAGATTTGAAATTGAAATGCACAGAATTTGAAAGTTAAACTCCTGACATTCTGACCACAAGACCGAGTCTTTGCTTTCTTTGTGTTTTTGGCAGCAAACACATCAGTTTGTGGCTTTCGTTTGCGATTACAAGAAGAAATGGTTGATGCATTGATGCAGTTTGACAGCAGCTTCGCTTCGTTTACACTCGAGACAATAAACCTCAAACGAAATCATTTCTTCTTAAAGATTGTCCGAGAAAATTGGTTCAATGTTGAGTGACAAAGTGAAGAAGTATGGGAATGTGAAAAGCGATTGTTGATTTGTGCCACTTTGGCACGCATCACACCGAACTTGGTTGGTCAACACGATCGTACGAGCAGACTGTCCGCGTTTCAGTCGTTCACAGTCCACTCGTTGCATTCGTTCTTCAAATTGATCCAGAAATGAAACAAAACGGGTGCCAATAGAACGAACCATTTTTGGTGGTGTCATCTTGCGTCATTGATGCAGCATCCAAATATTTGATTAAGCATGCCAACGAAGTGATGGATGCAATCTGTTTGACACTCAACATATTATGTAGGGCTGCTAATTGCTTCGCTTTGTATTTGGCGATTATACGAGTAAATAATTACTAAACAAAACAATCTGTAGACTTTTCGCGGCACAATTTTATATTTATTATAATTTAATAATTTAATGCTTTATTTCAATATAATCGAGTACTATTGAGTCGATTTGAGACTGTTTTCATTTTAAATGTTCATTCGACAGATTCATTAACAAATTTATGTACGACTTGTGAGATTGAACTTTAAATGATGGTTCGTTGCATATTTATTGAGTTGGGGAGACATCAACTTGTCGGAGACATTATAGACAAATTACGTGAATGATGCAATCTCACGAGTAAAATGATAGCCGAACATGTGAAAGGTAACGTTTTGTGTGAGCGTGTCTGCAATGTATTGACAAAGCATTTACATTCGTTTTGTTTCGGCGTGTGTGCATAATCCACTACAAGTTGAGTTCTTCTTCTTTTCGTCTTTTTAGTTTGTGCCAAATTCGATTGAATTGCTAATTCTGAATCTAACCTTTCTCATTCGTCCCGACACAACATCATCGTAATGAACAACAACAACAGCAACAACCCCAAACGTGAGCTGCTCGAAGTACTGCGTGGATTCGAAGCACAATTCAAAGAAGTGAAATAAGGCCAATTTGCATTTAGACGTGGAACTAAAGAAGAAGAAGAAGTCAATTCCTGTAAAGCATAAACGCCCGATACAGCAACTGTTGGACGATCAGGCGAACGTGTTGACCAGCTGGTTGGGCGTCACTTTCAAGTGCAAATTAAAAGAAATCTTGATTTTTTTTGCCAACAACAATCACACTGTCAATGGCTACGCGAATGATGTTGTGGAAATGTTACATTTTACATTACATTCTGTTGACCGATCCAGAGGAGAATCTCACCCATCAGTTGATGGACACAGAGGAGGTTGGTCACGCGGCCGAACAATTGGCCAATTTAGAAGTGAAAGTTGAACAAATCGATCAAGACTCAACTGAAGTAGTGTCTCTCTGTCTCTCTGTCTCCAGTGTTGAGTAGTGATGATTGCCAATTGCAATCCACGACTTTTTCACATTCGAACGATGAATCATTCATTCCAGTGGCAAATCAAGTGCCTCAACCTGTTGCTCCAGTTTTTGAACCAAATACAAACAATTCTTTAAAGAAGTAATCGAGGATTTTGACTTGTCCGAAGAGAACGCTCAACCAGACAATCAAGGTTCAACTGTACAATCTCAAGTGACAAGCAGTCATGATGTTCCCCAATTACAACCATCAACTTCACAATCAATCGATAAAGTTAACATTTCAATGTCAATGCAACAGAATTCTTCAGAAATTGAGGCAACTCTACTACTTGGAGACCAATTTGCAAACATACCTCAAGTGCAGATGCAACCATCAAATGAGCCAGAAACTATGAAGAGACCTTCCCCGGATTCTCTCAACAGTGAAGAAATTCTTCAAGAATGCAACCAAGCTGACGTAACTGGTCAAGGACAATCGAGTGCATCTGTGAAGAAAGGTAAATTGGATTCAACTCAATCGAACAATGCACAGTCCCGGGTAACCAGTCCGACAGTGAAAGCCAATGGCAATTCTACTGCAGAAGCACCACCAGTCCGTACATCTGGCTCGGCTTTACATGCTTCCAGTCGGATTGTCCACAATTGTTCAAGTCATGGATTGAACTCGATCATCACATGTGACAGGAACATAACAATCGTGCAGATTCGTGTGACAATCATCATCAACACGATCAATATCAATGTGCATTTGCCAATTGTGCCTTTGTGAACGGGTCCTGGAGAGTGGTCACGGATCACTATGTCCGAGTGCACGGTATCACTTGTAGACATTCTGGCTGTGGGCTTCTATTCAGAAGTGAGCATATTCTGGCTAAACACCAACTGGAGCATCACACCTAACATGGTTAGTATTGCTAATTGTCACTTCACAATGCACAATGTCAACTCACTTATTGTTTTCTCACATATCACACAAACTCGCTCAACCTGTATATACAAGTCAGTACTACGTATTAATCTCATTTTGAATTCTATTTACTCAATACTTTACTCATTAAAATTACTTTCAACAAGTGCACTGGTTGTTTTGTTTTTTGGTTTGACTTTAGTTGGTTTTGAGTACAACAACACTGCACACATACAAATTTGGCCGCAAAAGTACTCGACTAATTAATTGACTCAACTGAATGTCATTTTACCATTTAAATAACACATTTACAATTTGTAAGTCAATTTTTACATATTAAAAACAGACAATAATTTATTGTCAATAAAGAGTTAAAGTTTATGAAATATATATACTCGTTAACATCCGTCAGTTTTTGTTGAGTAATATTCGATGCGAGTCTTTGACAATGTCGAATTGAAACATACGCGCAATGACTTTAAAATTGAACCCAATTTTTCCAAGAATGAGTCTAAATTTCAATCCTTAAGTCTACATCTGACGGACAAGTGTTCCAATTGAGGCAATACTTTGTCCAGTTCTATGGCAACATCTTCACAGCATTACATCTCCAAATAGGTCCAAATGTTTGAGCGAACTCAACGAATTGATTGCATGGTACAATGGAAAAGTGTCGGGCACAATTCTTCGTGAGAGTCAACATCATACAAATCTCTAGATGCCAGGATGCCATTTGCAAACATTTGAAAACACTGTTTTCGGCTATTCGATCAAATTGATCACAATGCACAACGTTTAGAAATGTAATCCGAAAGCATTTTGAAATGAACGTTTAAATTGACAAACTTTCCATTCTTTGTCTTGTCAATTGGCCCAAATCTAAAATCGAAACATGCACTCTATTGTGTGTTTGCTTGTAACTTGTTTCTTTCTGTGTGCTAATTTCGATCACTCGAGTTCATTTGGGAGTTGAACTCTGTCACTATAGTCGGGACAGCTCTTACACACTTTTTGTTCACTGATTCACTTTGTTATCGCACAAGTCAATCGATGCACTAGCAATGAACTATGAATGAGTGTACGTTGAGTAGTGTTTGTATGTGTCACCAACTAAAACTACTATGACTTGGTGCAACTATAAACAGTTTGTGAGTGCTTGTCATTTGGTGATCATTTCGTCTGTTTGCTCAACTCGTCTCGTCTCGTCCAAACCCTCACTCCTTCTCTCTCCAAATCAAATCGAATCTGTTCGACATGAATCCGACGGTCAAGTTTGTTTGTCTCACCACGGTGGTCATCTTTGCTTTTTCCCTAAGTGGGTGTGAGTCCTACTCAGGTGAGGATGACCTGGTAAGATCGTTTCCCTACTACACCGGCGACTATTCCCAAGTTGGCCACTACGCTGGATTTCTCAAAGCAGACAACCGAACCCACCTCTACTACTGGTTCTTTCGGGCCCAGTCGGACAACTGGCAAAAAGAGCCCGTGGTGATGTTTCTCAAGTTTGATACGATACATGACACCTCACTCCATGTACCACTGACTGTCTTTGGACCGCTCAAGTTGAATCAAGATTACACTCTCAGCACCAACCCTACCGAGTTTGGCTGGAATCAAAAGGCAAATTTGCTTTATATCGACACACCCGTGTTTGTGGGATATTCGTATCAGAGTGGGCCAGTGGACAGCCAAACGAGTGACACCGAAACGGCCAAACACAATCAAGGTGCAATCAGCGATTTCTTCAGCAAATTTCCCCAACTCGCCAACAATGACTTTTATCTGTTTGGACAAGGCTCTTCCTGTTTGATGCTTTTCCCTCTAGGCGCACTCCTGGTGGAGCACAAATATCCACCCAATTTCAAAGGTTTCATGCTCGAGAGTGCATTCTTCGATGTCTTTGAAGACCCTGCCCAACTGGAGCAAGCCTCCAAAGCAGGTCTCATCGACCAGTCGCATTTGGCTCACGTGATCAATTTCTGTTGTCCGGCTAATTTTTGTTCGTTCGCCGAGTGCTTTCACCGTGTCAATGGCCCCTGTGAACTTTACTGGCCAAATGATCCTGAATGTTGCGAAACGTTTGACGTTCTAATGAATGATTTGTACAGTTGGGTCAATTGGGCCGACGTGTCGAAGGTTGCGAATGAGACCAATCGACCGAATTATAAGCAAATCAAAAAATGGTTTCGATTGGAAACGGTTAGGCAAGCTTTGAAGGTGTCCTCCAATGAGTGGCATTTCGTATCGAAGGTGCCCCACCACTACGACATTACTGTGGGGGTCGAACATGTGCGCTCACTACTCAACAGTGGAATTCGTGCCTTGTTGTACTATGGTGAGTCGGATTTTAAGTCGGGCCATCTCAATGCACAATGGTAAGTGATCACAATATTGTGATGTGTCATTATTAAGAGCATTCTGATCTAATCATTACATCTTCCTTTAAGGCTTTTGGATGATCTTCGAGAGGATCTGACTCGAGAGTCGAACAGTTCCTTTGAGTACGATGGACGAGCGGCTGGCCACCAGCAGCGACACCTCTTTCACAACAAGACCCAAATCACTTTTGTTGTCCTGTACAATGCATCCAACTTTGCTGTGCTCGATCAGCCTGGACCGGTTTTTAAACTCTTTTCCGATTTTGTCTCTGCTCCTTGAAAGAGTGTATGCACCGTCTTGTAGTAATAATTGTCAATCACTCTCTGATTTGGTGCAATTATCCTTAATCTCTTTATAATAAAGTGTGTGTACATTGATGGATATTAATTGATGCTTTTTCTCGTTCTTGAGATATGATTCACAAATTGTGTGAATGCACAATCGATTGTTGTTTTGTGGGTGGCTCACTCAAACACATCAAACACTGACAGATTTTATTATCAATTTTACAAAGCAAAACATTATCATCACCAACATGAATTGCCTTTGCACTAGACCGAAATTAGTCGATTGATCACTTATCAACTACACACCAATAAAGGTGTCACTGTCATATGAAATGACTCATTTCGGAACCGATCAGTTTGTTGTTGTACTCTCTCGAGAAATGTCATCTCATCACTGTGAGTCAAAAGGCGTTTGTTATGTATTGTCAATATATTGAAAGTTCAACTTCACCAAACCGTCTTTGGTGAGTGACCCTCGTGTGTGTGTTTGCCAAACACTGTTTTGTGGCTTTCTGAGTGTCTATAAATTGAAGTCACACATTCACACTGTCGGCTTTTGTTGTCAAGTTTCGATGTTCACTCTCTTTTTCATCTTGTCCCATCTCGTCCAGTCTCGTATCGTTTCGTGGTGATTGTCGTTTGTTGTACATATCTCTCTCCACTCTCCCTCTCACCACCAAAGCAACTCTGATCAGTCTTGAATCCTAACCTAACCGATCATCCTCATGATGAGCCGTTTGGGCTTCTCGCTGTTTGGCCTTTTGTGCCTCTCGATCGTACTGTTCCTACTCACAAAGGAGTGCTATTCACTTGAAGGTTATGACGATGTCGACGACCACGAAATGGACTTTTCTTCAAAAGTGCTCAAACGTTCTTCGAAAGTGCTCAAACGTGCAGGTCGTAGTGTCGATGGTGACCAGAATCAAGTGCCACCTCACTGGACCAACGTTACCTGGACGCCAACTGTGTACCCATTCGTTGCAGTCATTTCTCATTCTCTCTATGATTCTTATAACGGGACACGACGACATTTCCACACACAAAACGTCACTGGCAGTCTGGTTGCACCAAACAAAGTGATTACCACTGGCATGGAGTTCAAATTCGGAGACGAACCTCAAAGGTAATACTGACATTTTTATTTTGAAATTTTAATCAAACTATATTTTCACAATAGATTTTTTGATCCTTCAAATCTCACTGGACTCACTGTGCATCACTGGGCATTTTGTCCGACTGGACCCGAGTTTGTTGTCCGCGATGTCACCAAGCTCGACGTGCATGGCTTCCACAATGATCCCACTCGTCAAATTGCGATACTCGACTTGAGTCCACTCGAGTCGGGCTGTGTGTGTAAGCCGGTCAAAATTGAACTGAACAAATTTGAGTCGAGAAGAGTGCAACTGGTGAGGGTGGGAGAGGGCCCCGAGAGTAACACTCTACTCACACTCAACACCAACATTTCGGCACTCGAGTTTGGGCAAATGTATTTCGGAAAGTATGAATATCAAGTACTGCTGCCACCACTGTCGTCCCTAACTGCACGCGAGCCCATTCTTTGGTCGGTAAGGCATCTATTTATTTATTTATCAAAAAGCTTGATTATAACTTTTTATTTCTCTTCTTGAGACCACTGCCATGGGATCAGCCATTCTGGACCACGAATCTGGCAATCTGTTGGCCATTCAGTTTTACCATTCAGATGTACTCGCACGAAACTTTTACAGGGCCTTTTACTTTGATCCCGAATTGGAAGGAGTCATCGAGGGAAGCATTGGACACGATCACTATGTGCAGCTAAATGAAACCGCAAGCAAAAGTGACCCATCCATCACTTATCTCGATCAAAGTCTCAATGTGAGCAAGCCGGACAATTTTACTTTCCGTCTCGTTGAGGCCACGTGGGACGCTCATCCGTACATTGTCCGAATTTGCAACACTCGCACTCGACAGATTTGTAGTGCAACACTGGTCGATGACAATACGTTGGTTGCTTCGCCAAGCTGTATCACACAACGGTAATGTATAGTATTGATGATTGTGTATTACATATTGATGATAGTTGTCCTAATCAATCTGTTTCTTTCTTTCTTTTAGAGGTGAGCATGACACTCTGCTTGTGCATCATTTGGTTCGTGGCCCAGACTCGCAATTTGTTGCTGTGAAGCGAGAGATCACCAGCACTTGGATTGGAAAGCAGCTGCACTCCTGTGGCACTGTAGAAGGTCCACTCTACATTGACTACCTCTTTATGAACCTGTCTGCGCTCTCACCCGAGGTGGCAAATAATTACAGTGTGAGCAGTTTGGCCATTGATCGTTCTCACAAAGCGGACAAGACCTTTCGCTATGTTCGTCTCGTCTCACTCGCATCCTCGCTCTATTCTGGTGCTGGACAATCAACGTGCGATGATGAGATGATGGTGCCTTCAACTTGGCCCAAGCTGATCCAACTGGACACACTCGCCTCGTTGAGTCAAGGTTACTATGGCAGGGCGTACGACTGTCACATATTCAACGGCACAGAGAAGACGGTCAATCGCGCAATGCTCACTCCTAAGGAACGCAAACATGAAATGTACTATGGTGGCCTTCATGTTGGCATTCACAACTTTGATCGGTTTGACTACTCATTGCTGGTAAGTGCGTTGTGTTGTAGTATTTCTACAATTCTACTCAATTGTCCCACAGTTCAGCGACAGTGCCGCCTTGGTGGACTTTACTGAACCTACCAAACTAATTGGAATTGGATTTGTGGAAGAGTGTCAAGGTGACCGTAACTGTCGCACTGAAAAGGACAAATCGATCAATGTCTACAGAGCAATGATTCCTGAATACAATGCCGCCTGTGCAGCTGTCGATGGTGCTGCTGCTGCACGTGTCAATGTCACCCTCGACATCTATGACAGCTCCTATTGCGACAACTCGTTTGTGGTCTATCTGTCGAGTAAAACACCTAGTTACTCTAAGAAAATGTTTTGTACTGGCACTTTGATTGGTCCAAACACAGTGATCACCACGAAAGTTTGTGTATTGAAACAGTGAGTATTCTCTCATTTTATAATTGTTTGCTTAAAGGGTAATTTGGTTTGTTTTGTTTTTGTTTTAGAAAATTACCTTCACTCCGAGTGCATGTCACCCTGTTTCAGAGAGTATTTGTAGTTTCAGCAATGTATGAAGTAGCCAAAATTGTGTACGTTGGCGCACAGGAGCAATTTGCAATTGTGCATTTGAAAGACCAGTCTGACGATGACGCTTACCGTGGTCTGCACTTCAACACGGCCAAGATTGAACTCAATCGACTCATTCCGAGGAAGAAGGTGAAAATGGTCAGTTCGGGCTTTGAGCACCACAATGAAAGACTCACTTTCACTGCACTTCGAAACAAGACCGAACTGCACACTGTCACCATTGATCTGACCGAATATGATCGACAACTTAATGAGTCGTCTTTTGAGTACGCCATTCCACTGAGAGGCACTCGCGCCCTGTTGAGCGACCTTGGAGCGCCCATTGTGGATCCTGTGTCTGGACACGTGCTGGCACTGGTCTCTCGTTACGCGCCATACTCACACGAGCAAGTTTACATTGTGAGCTATTTTGATCCCGATTTGGAGCAAGACTTGAAGGACGCACTTGGACCCGAATACTCGTTTGCACGTCAAAATCCTGCTTTGGACAGTCATTTGAGAGATGAAGCTGATGATTTGTTTGCTCTGAATGTGGCCAAGCCTGAGCACTTTAAGTACAATCTGAGTGAGGTCAACTGGGACAATCATCGTTACATTGTCCGAATTTGTGACAGTGACAACAAACACGCGTGCACTGGCATTCTGGTGGACGATGACACGGTGGTCGCTTTGTCCACCTGTGTGCTCGATCGGTGAGTGTTCACTTTTGCAAAAGCTTTTGCTATATTACATTGACATTTTGTTGATTGTTTGCTTTCTTGTTGTCGTATAGGTCTGCAGATGTGTATGTGTATGTGATTGCTCAAAACGAAATGGAGCCCGTCATGCGACGAGCTTCGACTGAAACGAGACTGCATTCCTGCAAGAGTGGTCACCTGCCTTCGCAATATCCACTTGGTTACACTGTCTTCAAGCTATCTCACACTGACTACCTCAGCACTAGGCCCGAGTATGTCACCTTGCCGAGAGTGACCTACCACGAGAATGACCAATTTCGGTATGTTCGACTCATTTCATTCATCAAGTCGACAAGTTTGCCCCTTTGCAACGCAACACTGTTGCCCAAGTTGGCTCAACTGAACACACTCGCAACGTACAACTATGCCCTGCAGGGTCCGGTCTACCAGTGTCCTATATTTGACTCGATCACCACCACTGGTCTAAGCGATGAATTGAAACAGTATGCCAACAAGAACTATTCAAAGTTGTTTCGGGACGGTGCTGTACTGGTTGACTATCACACGAACAAACTGTTGGGCATTGAATTTGACGATTTGTGTGACGCCCCAGACGATCAGTACTGTCAAGCACAGTTGAACAAGTCTGCCAGCCTGGTGAAAGTGGCCAAACTGAGTGGCGACTATTTGTCTAAATGCAGCAACCAAACAGTGGAACAGTATCGCACGAGCGCCTTTGTGGTCTTGATTGAACTGCCTCCTGAAAATGCCACTCGCACCAAATGCACTGGTTCGCTTGTGAAGCCCAATTTGGTGGTCACCTCGAGCGTTTGTGTGCGCAACAGTTCCAATCGGTATGTTCCAAATAAGTCAATCAACTCTTAAGAGTTTGTACAAATTTGTTTTATGACTAATTTGTCACTTTTTCTCTACTTAGCGTATTGGATCCTCCTTCTTTGCTAAAGGTGCGTCATGTGGCCTTTCTGAGAGGCACTTTTCCCGAAATTGTCGCACGAACTGCCACTCGCATTGTTGTCATCAAAGGCTCGATTGCCTTTGTGCACTTGGCCGCGTTGCCCAGTCTGTACAAAGCTGATACGGCCAAAATGGAGTTGAATCGATTTGTCGCGCTGAGAAGTGTTCACTTGCCAAAGTACGACTGTTTGCTGGACGATTTCTCTGATGATTCGATGCAAATTCAATTTGCCACTCTACAGTCGGGTCTGGTCGACATTGAATTGATACGTCAACTTGAAAAGTCTTCGGCGGCTACTGCTCAGTATGGCATTCCACTGGAGGGTCGACCAGTTGAATGGTTTCATGTCGGTGCACCCGTGATTGATGCCAGCTCGGGCAATATTTTGGCTGTGGTTGGTCGATGTGAGAAGTATTCACTTGAAAACCTGTGTATTGCAAACTATTTTAGCGACACTTTGGTGACTGATGCCGAGAGAAAACTCAAGGAAAGCGATTTGTTTGTTCGTCCCCAAGAGGCAACAACACCCAAAAGTGAACCACCACCACCATCATCCAGCAATGCACTCTACGTTGAGAAGCCGGCCAACTTTGAATACTTGTTCAGTAGAGTCAACTGGCAAGAGCACCTGTACCTGGCCAAGGTGTGCAATCACAAAAGTGGACAAACCTGTGCGGCCACTTTGATTGACTCGGACACGGCCATCACTTCTGCTGCCTGTGAGACTATTCTGTAAGTGCACTTTTGGTCTAATTGGTTTGATTGATCTACTAAATTGTGTACTTCCTTTTTATTTGCTTAATAGAACCAATCTAGCCGACTTCACAGTTAGTCACTATGTTCAGTATGCTTTCTTTCCGTTTACCGAATCGTTTCTAATCAAACGGACAGTGTTGAGTGTAGAGCACGACAATTACCATTCGTCTTTTTCCGGCAATTTGTCCACTTTTTCACAGGCACTACACAAGCAGTACTACGTTGTGCTCAACCTGAAGCCACTTTCGCCACTGTACAAAGTGCACTCACTCGAGTACGACTGTGGCCCGGAAGTGAAGCAATTTCGCTATGTCCAATTGGTGTCACTGGTAACGTCCAAAGTTACGAGTACGTCTGTGTGCAGTGAAAGTGAGCCCAGCCTGATTAGACTCAACACTTTGGCAGTGCTGAAACGATTCGAACATTTGCACACTCAAACGTACTACTGTCAGCTGTTTCACTCGGCACTGGTGAGCTTTAGTCAGGAGGACATTCGCCACGGACTGGCTGGATTGAATGGCTTTAAGGGTGAAGTTGAAGAGACCAAGGTTGAGGTTGGCTGGGAGGATAGGAAATTTGTGCACATTCGCAAACAAAGGACCTTGTTTGATTATACCTCGATGGTGAGTGAGCGCGCGCTTTGGTTTGTGATTTTGTTTAATGTTTTTGTTGTGTTTTGTGTTTTAGTTTCAGGAAGCGATCGCCTTGAGAGACTTTGAATCGGGCCAACTGTTGGGCATTGGTCGACTGCAGAATGGTTCGATTGTGCGACTGGCCAAATTCAAGCCCGAAAGTGCATGTCAATTTGATGGCAATCACTGGGTGGGGAAGTACATGTCTGCACAAATGAAGATTGCCAGTGAACTGTCCGACAAGGAGCGATTTGTGGTCACCATTCAACGAGTGAACGATAACAACTTTGCCTACTGCACTGGTGCACTGCTGGCGCCCAACATTGCCATCACTAGTGAAATTTGTGTGGCCAACACTTTTGATCGTTCCAGGTGAGTGACATTCGTGTTCCAACTATGTTTGCTTACCTTTTTGTGTTTAGATTGCTCACTACTCAACTGAAGGTACTGCACATTGTGTCCTCATCCTCATCATCGAACATTTATGTCGCCAAACGAGTGCTCACCAACATCACCTTCATCGATGTCGGTGCACCACGTGATCGATTTGCCATTCTGCACCTGTCACCGCTTCCCAATGAAAATGAGTTTCACTTTTCAACTGTCAAGATTGGATTGAATCAATTTGTTGCGAGGCGATCTGTTACTCTTGTCACGTATGAGCACAAATTGATGCAGTCCAATCAAATGCAACTGCACAAGCTCGACACCTCTACAGTGGACATTGAGTTTAGTAGACAGTCGAGTGGAAATTCCTCGGCCTTTGAGTTCGGCATTGCACTTGGTGACGATTTCGAGCCCGCACAACTTCACTATGGATCGCCCATTTTGGATCCCGTTTCGGGAAATCTTTTGGCACTTGTCTCTCGCTTTGAGTCCTATTCACTGTCGAACCTCTACATTGCCGCATACTTTCATCCTCAATTGGTGGACAAGCTCAAAGAGATGCAACTCGAGATTGGCTCGTTTGTGCGTTCAAGCGTCCAAAGTGGTGATTCCATGTCTAGTCGTGTTTTGGACGTGTCGAAACCGGCCAATTTTAATTACAGTCTCAATTCGGTCGACTGGCAGGAGCATCAGTCCATTGGTCGTGTGTGCAACCGCAAGACTGAACAAATTTGCACTGGCGTTCTCATTTCCGACGATGAAATGGTCACTTCGTCCAGTTGTGTCTCACTGAAAAGTGAAGTGTAAGTTTGTTTTGGGCCCCCTTTTGAGTTTGTTTGTTAATTTGTTGATTTGTTATTACATTGTTAGAGCATCACTCACGGTGAATCACCCTGCAAAGAATCTCGCCACAGACGCAAATGAAATTATCACCCGTCAAGTCGCCTCAATTCGCACCGAAAGTCACCCATCCCAGGACCACCATCACTCAGTTGGCTACACCATTTTGTCTCTCAGTGCAGCCCCAGTTGGATTCAAGTTTGTGCCCAAGCCCAAAGCAGCGCCCCACCAGCCAGACAGACAGTTTCGCTATGTTCGTGTACTGTCACTGTTGTCTTCAGTGTCGCCAGGTGACGAGTCGTGCAATGTTCAATTGGCCGGTGGTGCAACACCCAAATTGATTCAACTGGACACTCTCGCATCACTCAACTATGAACACAATGACCTGGTGTACGATTGTGCCATCTTCAAATCGGTCATTGTCAACAACAACAGCAATCTTGTGAAACAGCCAACTGAGGCCACTTTGAGCCAAAGTGATTTTGCATTGATGGTGAGTGCTCGATTCGATTCAAATTGATTTGACAAATGTGCTCACTGTTTGTTTTTGCAGGCCCGAGACGGCGCCGTCCTGTTTGACTATGAATCGCACAATCTGTTGGGCATTGGATTCGACCGGCGCTGTGACTCGCCACTCACCACTGACCACTGTCCAGTTCGACTCGTCAAGCCAATCAATGTGATTCAAGTGGTGAGATTTGCATCGCCACTTGATGGTGCACAAATTGCTTTTCAGCCAGCTTGGTATGCCTGTTGGCGTGCCTTCTTATTTGGTGGCTTTTTGGTCGGTTTGTTCAATTTTCTGCGCTATTATCATCGCCATAGAATAGAAAATGCACGACAGCGAATAGTGCGACTATGGCAACGATGGCGAAGGCAAGATCGAAGGCAAGATGATGTCAATATTATTGACAATAACGATGGGGATGGCAATAACGATGTGAATGAATTGGATGATCTTGGGGATGATATTGGTCCAGCTAGACGACTACGACCACGACCACGACAAGCACCCACCAATGATTAATATCATTCATTAGTATTGATCATTTGTCCACAGTATTGGTATCAGTAGTAGCTCCCCCTTTATATGCCCAAATCTAGTGAGTCTATTATATTCTATACATTTGTAATAACGATTTTATTTGATTATATGCATTATATTGTGTTTAAATTTGTGTAAATAATAAAGATTTTATGAATATTTGTACATTTTTGTTTTATTTAATAAATCATTGAATTATTATTAGTATGCATATTGGAACAATATATGAATAGATGACATTGAACTTTGCACTCGAAAAGTGACTTTTCAATATTGCAATATGCTTTGTTGTTTGATGAGAAGTTTTGACTGAGTTTCGACCAAGCGCGGACTTGTAAAATAAATAAATGAATGCAACAATGGATTTCACTGGCAAGTGAAGCCAGTAAATGTTTTCGCTATAATTCATGACTTTTCTGTACGAACCAATGCGTCCAGACTTGCAGTACCGTATGGTACCATCCAAACGCGAAATTTGTCATTTTTCAAAGGCATTTGCCTTCTTTTAAGGGATTCTTGGCTCTACGCATGCCCATAATCTTGCGTTCGCCAATCAGGGCAATGCGATCAAACTTGACGCCAACATTTGAAGCGGCTTTCAGAAATTCGCTCTTTTTAGCATTGTAAATGGTGACCGTTAGACTATTGTCCTGTTTGTTGCGTAATGAAACTTTAACGCCTTCTCGCACAAACTTGACCCATTGAATGTTGTGCCAGTCGACTCGTTTGGACAGCAGTGTTCCTTTCGCTTCATTGAGGTACGTGTACAGAAGATAATCTTTGAGTGGGAACAAAGTCAGTTGACAGTCTTTGAATGGTGTCTTGGACTTTCGGATGCGAGGAGTGGTTCGCTTTGATTGTTGCCGGCTAGACATGGTGGTGCCTAAAGTGGTGGGGAGTGTGGTATTCAAGGACAGAAAATTGATAGCTAGTCCAATGAAGACATACGACAAAGGCATGAAGACACGATTCTACCACGAATCTCGATTGACACTTACTTCTATAGTGCCACTAGTGGCATTGTTGACTCGAGTAACTGTAGGACTAATTGAATTTTGGCCACAAATTTGACTTTAGAGGGTCCAGTGCAAGAATATACAATTTGGGAAATGTCAATTTATTTCACAATACAAATCGAGACTAATCATTTTGACTAATCTCGATGAGGCGTAATTAGTGTTGACTATTTTCCGCAGTGAGTGCTGTCTCTGATGCTGTTTAGTAAACACTCGAGTGGCTTCGAAGTGACATTCGCATTGATCGAACGTTAATCTGTTGTTTGCAATGTGCACACATCTGCCCTACCAGTGAATTGGATCACCACCGACATACAACTTAAGTTAAGCCTAAACCAGTCAATTGCACATTTCAATTGACTGGCTCTTTCTCACACCTCATCACGGGTGTTTGTTCCAATTAGTCGTGTTTTGTTGGTTGTCCCACAGGCTCTACTGCAATGCACACTCGAATCGATCACTTGCACAGCCTAATTAACTGCTAATTTAACACCACTGTTTGTTTTCATTTACACTCGTTAATCCGTTCATTCATCAAAGCTCCATTAAAAACAAATAATTCTCTGATTCATTTGTAGAGTGTTTACTTATTATAATGGCTCTGCCTTCGCAATATCTCCTCCAGTCTGATATCAATTCATAAATAGTCAGTCTGTCCGAGATGGCAATGTGATTTTCTTTATATGCAAACTTCTATGTCATAAAAAACTATGTCGATCAGCAGTCCACTCAAATGTTACAATCGAATGGCTCACAAGCAGAAGTGATGAATCTCGAGAATGGATTGGTCGATCAAAACGAACAAAATGTAAACTTGGCTGATGAAGAAGCAATGTCCAACACAACAAACGACAACAAAGTTCATTCTGTTGTCGAATCGAATGAGCCTTCCACCAGTGCTCAACAACAGTCAAATCGAATTGCTTCTAAACCACCAACTGGTTCCAATCGTCAAAATCTCACAAAACGTAAACAATCTCAATCAAATCGGCCTGTGAAGAGATCCAATCGGATAAATGAGGAGGAAGATGAAGACATTGCCTCTGACAATGACCGAGATATCATCGATGATACAAAGATTAAAGTTCATCATTTGAATTGCACCCAGCCAGACTGTGAGGACAAGTTGGACACGTTGGATCAATTACACAAACACTTAGGCAACAAACATGGACTTGCTCCTTTTCAGTGCTTTTGTGGATGTAAATCTCGATTCGATTCATCAAGACAAATATCTCGTCACCTTCGCGATCGTTCTGTTTCTAAATTCTCGTGTCCTGCATGCACCAAAGTATTCAACAGCCAACACAAAGCTTATCAACACTGGTTCCAGATTCATGTGACTGGTCAATTTCAGTGCAACATTGACCATTGTTGCAAGGTGGTGCTCATTCGACAGCGCTTATATGGCCATCAACAGTTCAAACATTGTCCCGAATCGAAGCGACTCCAGTGTCCTTATGATGGCTGTTCTTCATCGTTTGTACTTCAAAAAGATTTGAAAAGACATGAAATTCATCTCAACACGAAACCTTTCCAATGTAAATGGTCTAAATGTAATCTCGCTTATTGTTTATTTTGTATTTAACTGTTTGTTTCTTTAATAATTTCATTGTCATTATACCAGTGAAACACATTGACAATTTGTAATCAATTTGTGCATTGCAAACGGGCAATAAAGAGTTTAACGTTTATTCAAAGACACATGTTCGTGTTAGAAAGTGATCAATTCACATTTAACAATTAATCGGGTTATTTAAAGTCAAAGAAATTGTCGAGGATGATTTGGTCAACGGATTTTGTCGGTTTTGTCAGACAAAAGATAGCACACTTTACGATTGTCAAATCAAACTTGAGAATAGCAATTTCAACACAACGTTTGACGGACTAATTGAGGCTCCACTAATTGATATCCCACTGATCTTCTAGTCTTTAAGCTTTACAGTTTTTATTAATTTATTTGTTATATTGAGCTCTTATGTAATAACAATTTTCTATTAAAACATTTATTTGTAAATCAAAATGCATTCTACATAACATTACTATGTAATTTACTTGTATTTGTTTTTACATCATTTTGGCCATTGATACTGTTTGCTGCCGGAATGGATTCGAGTGTGTTTGTGTCTCCTTCAGAATGGCTCGATTTGTTATCCGATAAGTGACTTACTGGGAATCAATTTTCATGTGACGATAGTGATTGATTTAGTAGAAGTTCTACCAGTGGGGAGTGTCCATTGGCTTACGTCGGTGAGCGGTGCAGTGGCTTGGCTTGCTTTGTCACTGGGGCATTGCAAGTTAGGCAGCATCGTGTCGGGTGACGAGCTGTGACGGTGACCACCACGAACAACAACAAAAACAGAAGTCTTGACTGCAACGACGATCGTTCCCAGGTTTAGCCTTGAGCGCAGACCTTGACTAGCTTTGTATGATGATACACTCTGCAAAGTTAGTAGAACAGACGAATTCTGTAAAAGCCGACGACGAACCAATCAGTCTGTCTGGCTATGTCCAATCAAAGGGTGGTAGGGTGGGGTTGGTCAAACCAGCGGTGGTTCAGTCCCGTCACAGTCTCCGTTCACAGAAGCGAATAAACCCCGGCGTAAGCTTTTTGTTGGTGTTTTCTATTCATTTTGTGTTTGTTGATTCATCTCGAATAATCATTAAGCATTAATCATAAAGTACGCCAATGTCATCATTCCAAGCCTCCTTTGTACTCGAAACCCGAATTGAAATAATTTTCCTTACTTGTGGACATCTAATAGCCAAGTTGGAAATACACACAATTTGATCTGCGTTTGGTTTGTCATCGTTGGAAAATAGCGATCATCTAGTCAATTGCACAGACGAAGCAAACGTTGCCTTATGGTAATATATATCGTGGTTTGCTTTTGAATTTAAAAAAAATAACCAAACGATTATTTGGACCAATTGGCGTGAAACGTAACTTGTGTTAATCAAACTCAAAACTCAAACGCAAAGAATTTTCTCTGGATATTATTTCAAATTGGCAAAATGGCAAAATGTACTCAGGATCATGTTATGGCCAGCAACAGAGCACCAATCTATTATAGATTCTAGAACAAACATGCTCTTTGAGTTTGCTTATTCAATTTAGTTTTGTGAGCCGTGAATCCCAATCTGCAATGACCGGACCTTGGATGCTAATGAGATTCAACAAACTTCAACACAATTAGTTACAGCACTAACTTTGAACTGTTTCAAATGATGCATAAACATATCTAAACGTGTTACATTTGAGTATTTTTACAAACAAAATTGATAATCAAACATATATGCACTTGTAATATATAATGTACTGCAAAACAATGATATTAATGAAATGTTATATACGTAAAAAGTGTACAAGTGTCAAACACAATTTGGGTTTGTTGGTCGGCAAAGGAATTGGCCACTTTGTTCTATTAACATGTTGGACCATTTTGCAGTGGCCGCGAAATGGTCGAGACGATGACTTCGATTAAGATTGAGACGATCGATCTTTGCAATTTACTTTTTAAAAAGAAATTCTGCTGAATCAAACAAAACTGCGAACATCAACGTTGATACCAAAGGCAGAAACAATGCAAACAAGCTTGTGCCGTGCCATTGAGAGAACAAATCTCAACTCAATTTGAAACATTTGAGATTTTCTACTTTTACACATTTACGACTGCACAAACATTTCAGCGCTGACGCGTATGCTGTAAACTTTTAATGGACATTTTGAAACACTCAGATTTGTTTTAACAAGGAACAAAAGCAAAATATGCGAATTTTCTGAAAAGATTGGTTTAGGAGAAATATCGTTTTATTGTTGACAAAGAAAGGATTAGATTGGAAAGAGTGTCATGTGTGTGAGAATTATGGCTCAAGGCGACGCTCCAGATTTGGGTGACTTGTCTACTTTGGACTTTGCTTCCTTGGGTTTCACTTTTGAGTTCTTTCCCTTGGCTACAGCTTTTGCTTGCTTCGCTTTGGTCCCATTGAGCAAATTGGTGATGCTGCACTTGACAGACTGCCAGACACTTGAGGTGCTGCTGGCAACTTGGGAACTTGTAGGACTCGAGGCTGCATTCGACGAAACTATCACTGAATCAGGTGGTGATTCAATTGGGCCATCTTCTTCTTGTTCTTGGTTCGCCTGATGCCAACTACACCAACTTGTCATCTTGTCTCGGACACACTGCCAAGCACTCCACACTTTGCTGGAAAAGGAGGTGTATGCGTCTGAGCCAGAGTCGGAATAGACAAAACTATTGATTCGTCTCGCCTTTCGTCCTCGCCGTTTGACCTTGGCCGCCTCAATGGTCAAGTGGGTGCAGTACGTGATGATCGCCAGTAGGACTATTATTACAACTACCACCACCAAGAAAATGATCCAATTGGAAATTCCGGGTTCATCGGTTTCGGGTTCGTCAGTTTCGGGTTCATCGGTTTGGTCAGTTTCGTTTGTCTTTGGCATGGTTGACTTGGTGGGCACTGTTGATGGCGCTTTATCGAGTCGGCCACCATCGATGAGGGCTTCACTGTACTGGAGAGTGCTTGACAGTGCCATAGCAACCACCATCCCGACCACAATCACATTCATCGGGGGCTAGTCGTTCGAGACTTGTGCGCACTTGGTGGCTCGACAGATGCACAGTGAGCTAGCAGTTTGCAAAGTCACACAAAACAACAATCAAACTGAGCAAAGCTTGACGCACGACTTTATATTAGAAAACAGTTTCGAATTCCTTTTTGGCAGAACCAAATCAACTAAATGTGCTGCAGCTTTATTATTCGATGTGCACTTCCACTTGCTGTATTACTGTGTCTTTTGTTGTTAAGCATTTGGAGAACTTGTCTTCAGGCCTCTTTGCTTTGCTTTGTGCCAATCTCAGTGTCAATCTCTTCTCATGTGGCATTCTCGTGTGACCACCACAACTAACATTCACTCCAATTGTCATTTATGACACTTTACACACTTTATATGGCACTTACACTTACAGCAAGACTGAGTCTTACTCAAATACCAATGACCAAAGTGTTCGTTTGTACTATAGTACCTTCTATAGTTCCTTCTTGTGAGTTTTTCTGCTAACTGCCAATTGATTTTTGATTTGTCTGGATACTTGGTCTTAATCTGATGATTGCTTTGAACTGTGGTGACTTGTGGTAGACGCTTTCTTAGCATCTTTCATTGGAGGCAACAATCGATCGCTAACTTTGCCCAACACTTTGACCGCCGTTGGATTCTCGGCCACGGATTAATCGATTTGGAAATGATCACATCACTTTTGGTGCCACCATGGTAGAGGTGCACCTCTGCCATCTTTTTAATGTCTTTGATATGTGCCTTTGACACTTTGGCCGGGGATTTACGTAATCTCGACTGTAGTTTATCTTGCTCTTGGGTCGAGCAGAAGCAAGAGAGGTCATAACCGCGTAATCGCCGGGGGCAACTTGATTGCTATTCTGTGATGGGAGGAAACAAACATAAAGGACATGACGGTCGATAAAAAGTGACATTATATAAGTTACATGAGCACACGGAGAAGCCATTGACAACTCGTTACTTAGACACCGACCAGAAGGGAGGACCAAAGGAGGCGATCGAGAAAGTTGAAGGAGATTTCCTAATTCGAGGGGAAAATGCCAAAAGAAAACAACCAAACAGCTCTGCATTTGTGTCTCACTTTATAAGGTCAGTCACAGACGTGGAAATTTGCGTCGACTGTCGAGAAAGTCAAAACCTTATTCATGTAAAATTATAATTACCAATGTCATGCAACCAATTGATGCCATCAACATTGGTGCGCATTATGCACACGATGAGCTGAATGACATTGGCCAGAAGTGCTTTTGTGCTTCGAAAGTTATTATGGGAAAAAATTGAATGAATCATTTTGTGGCATGGAGTTTCAATCAAATCAATCAAAAAGTTTCATCACTCGACATCAAAATTAAATTGCAAACAACAACATTAATAGCAACAACAAAACACAATTTGTTTATTCTTCAAAGCACAACACAAATTTGCCACCTTGTCTAGTTAGCATACATTGATTAATGCAGACAGCCTCCAAATTGGGAAATATAGTCGACAATTGCCACTTGTTCCACATGTCATTGACATTGTTTATGGTGAGCTTGTTAGAGGTTGGAGTGATTTCTTCCACACTCAGATACAAATGTCGAATTGAGGGCAAAAGAATTGACTCAATGTTTGGGTGCACAAAAGCAGAAGTGTGCGCAAAATTCAAAGGCTCTTGGTCTGTTCGAGAAAGTATTCGTAACTTTAGGCACTCGATGCGCGATTCGGCCGATTCGATGATGCAACGCATTTTGGTGATTATCTCGAGTGTGAGTGGCAAACTTCTGTACTGCAGAATTGACAGTGAAAATAGTGTGCCTCTCAGTGGATACAAAAGGTCACGAAAGTAATCAATTTCATTCGATTGTGCAATTGTAATTGCGAGATGAGTCAGCTTGGACACAAATTCTCTATTCGATCGATCACTCACCAGTTGGCCCAGTGGATTGTGATTCTGAGTGATGGTGGTGTCGAGTCCGACACTTTTCAAACGGCCATTCGTGCTGCCATACTTGAGCAGTGTTTTGCATAGTAAATTGTGTATAGGAAAGGCTTTCCGAAAGCCCTCAATTATTATGAAATATTCGGTTGAGAAGTAGAACACTTCCAGCTGGCCAATGATTGGTAGATCGAGTGACTCGACCAGGGTAAAAGCACAATCGCAACAAAATATTAGACTTCGAAGGTGGCTCATGCGATTGATGGCACTGAAAAGGTTGAAATAGATTGCTGGCACATTTGTAATGAGTGGATCATTGCTGACGGGTCGAAATCTGGTGACAATGTGAAGTGAGGACAGGTGTGCACTCCAATTCGCGAGTAGCATTGGCACACTTTCAGATAAACCTGAGTTGGGTTGTTCCCTTTCAATTGCACTAATCTGTAACAAACGAATGTTCGGAAATGTTCGTGTCAACGAATTGACCTGTGAGAGCCGAATGGTGGACAGTGACAAGTGTGCATACTTGTAATAAGGATCACATGAACTCTTGGAAAGCTTGTTGTTGAGCTGAGGCGAGCCTGGACGAATGTAGTCACAACTGAAAGAACTAAAACGTACTGCACTGTACCGTGGAACACCTCGTTCGAGTGTGAGTGTCAATGATTGTCGCAGTTCACAAGCAACAGTTTTGAGCTGTTCCAACCGAGTACAGGTGAGCGACACATGAACAAGTAGATCACGAATTGGCACTCGCTGCAAAATGACAACTACAATTTCGTTTGGCAATTGCAATATTTGTGATGCTGGGCGTGATGTGATAGGTTTGGTACATCTGTTGGGAGGTGGTGGTTCAAACAATACGAGAAAGTTCAAAATAATGCTCAGAAATTTGATCAAAATTATGACCAACAAATTGATGATGATCAACATTTTGTTATTACTTTTGGATCAAATTTGGATTTGGTTGAGTTGTGTTTACTTCAAGAGACACAACTTTGAGTTGACACTTGAATCAGACAATCGATCAGAATACAAAAACAAAAGTTTAAAGTTGAAGACAAAACAATTTGAGGAGGAAGAGGAAAAAGCGTGCGTGTGTAAGTGCACTGGTCGCACATGTGTGCAGTGGCAATGTTGTGATACATGCAGGTGGGTAAGGATAAAGGACAAAGGTCAAAAGTCGATTGCATAGACTGTATTACAGAGGTGAATGTTATGTTGACAAGAGTAATGACAAAAGTGTTGGTTTGCACTGTTTTATTGAGTAATGACTTGAGTCGAATTAAGACGGTGACATGTGCTCATGCACTCATGCGACTGCTTTGGCCATTGCACTGCCACTGATCCGTTGAGACTGACCAGTGCTGGCTCGTTTGCCCGATTGCCATGACCTGCGAGGTGGGGGCGGCATTTTAGTGGACAGACGACGACTAGTTCTGGCCGAGGTTCGCTTGGCAGAGGAGAATTGACCACGACTGGTGCCACCAACGGAGGTTCCAGCTCGACTCGATCGTCTGGTGCTTTTGCGACTGCTACGGCCACGTTTGCTGCCCCCGCCACCAACAGCACTCGATCCCTTCGACTGGTCACGACCGTCAATGTTCATGCGAGTGCCCATGCCGAGGTGAGCTTGTCGTTTGTCCTTCTTGTGGCCCTTGCCACCAAACTTGCGACAGTACACACACACGATCGCAATCACAATGACAATGCCAATCAGCACTGCGACCAGCACCAGCCAGATCCAACTGTTACGTGACAGCCAGGAACGATCCGGCAGGGCGTCACACTTTTGAATGGTCCACTTGCCACCACTGGAAGGCTGAGTGGGAACGCATGTACAGTTCGGGTCAGTGTGATTGGTCAGTTGACAGGCCTTCACTTTGGCAATGCAGTCACAGGCAAACAGTGCGGCACAACTGTCGAGCACATCTTTCGCCTCCTCTTTGATGGCGTAGCGCTCGTTGCCGGTTGTCCAGCAGGCGCTTGTCGAACTAGAGCAAAAGGAAATGATGTTTCAGAGTAGGTGATATAGATAGTATATACTTACATTGGGCTGGATGTATTGCCACTGTCTGGAAGGGTAACCGAATTGGAGTTAGGCAAACTCGTACTTGGCCAACCTGAACTTGGCTGATTTGAAGGATGAGGAGGCGGGTTGTTGGTGCTGCCAGGAAATGGTGATGGTAGTGGTGGTTGTTGAGCGACCACCTCCTGAACCATCAGTCCAACGAGAATGACCACTGGGCCGATGATACTAAACCAGCACGAAGAAGGCTGCCCAGCAGTGCTTTTCGACTCGAAACAAACTTGTCGCATCTTGACACGCATCGAGAGTGGCCGGTCGAAAGCACAAAGAAACAGCGTTCGAAAACAAATGAACCAAAACTTTCATTTACATGCACAGAAAAAGGCAATATCAATAATGATCGTTCAGTAATAATTCGTTCCATAATTCTAAATAAATAAACCGATAAATTCAAATATTCCAAATTGTTTTGTGTTTTGATTGATTTTATTTGGTTGATTGTTTACTTGTCCAAAAAGGAGGCGGACAAAGATAATATCATTTTGTCGGCAAATGAACAAAACAAAACAACACAATCCACTTTGCAATATTAAACAAATGTACGGAATTGTTACGCAACACAAATGTATATTCGTGGAAATGCAAATAAATCAACAAATCATTAGCAAACAAATATATTTGGCAATATATTGATAAATATACCACAAAATTGTATATTGCCTATTACAAATTCGTACATTTGTTTGCATATTTGAATTTGTTGTTATTCTTTTTCTTAGCTTTGAACTTGACAGATATAATAAATAAATAAATATAAAAATGAATTTTTCAACAATATTTTCAATATTAATTCTATTTCTCAATACAATTTCTCAACAGACAGCATCATCATCGATGAATTTGAATGACACAAATTTGAATGAATATCTACGTTTATTTTGTGATAATTTTATATTTAAAAATTCAAAAAATATTTTAATTATTGTGGACAATTTAAAACTTGATAATCATACTAATAATACTTTTCAACAAGTGCATCAAATCAGTTCAAATTCAAAACGACTTGATGAATCAATCTATTGTGCCCACATTCACTATCGAAATGTATCGCTCAATGTGCTGCAGAACGATTTGATCAGTTCGAATTTCTCAGAGCACAAAAAGTTGACTTTTGTATTCAAATTTTCGCGTCCAATTGGTCAATTTGAATTTGAACAATTTCTGCGTGATTTAGCCGACTTTAACTCTCAATGTGAAGCGTGTTTGTCGTTTTTGATTAAACTTGAAAATCTTTCAAATCTTCTCAAATGGACGTTGAACATTTTCGACAAATTACCTCCCGATTTTCGTAATGTTCGCATCATTGATTCGAATGGCACTTCATTTTACATTCGACCAGTACTCGATGGATGTCAACAATTTCAATTCATTTTTGTACCGCAAAATGAACACGATTTAATAAGACTCAACACTCCATATCAAAAATGTAATCTCAATGGTTCAACACTGGAAATCGCCCTCTTTTCCTATCCAACCGCTTGTTCACAGGTACCACTTCCAAATGGTGATACACGACCCGGCAATGGACTAGAAATAGACATGCTGAAGCACGCCCAAAAGAAGTACAATTTCAAAGTGCACGTTTTCAATATCGACAAAGTACGCGTTAATAGATCGTCGGCTTATCTGAATTCCACTGCAGACATTCGAATGTGTGTGGTCATTCAGCGATGGTATCGACTGAAGCAGTTGGACTACACTCGGCCAATTTGGTCGAGTGAGATTGCCTTCATGTCGGCACGAGTGAAGTTTTCAACATTTGGTCTGATTACACGCAAACTTTTCCCTGTGCGGGTTTGGTTCTATTTTGCGCTGCTTTTTGCGCTGATGTTGGGTGCAGCCTGTGGGGCAAAGTTGGCACTGTATCGACGCTTTGAGATTGTTCAATTTGTTACACACATTTGTGGGATTACGTTTAATCAATGTAAGTTTTGTAAATGTTACAATTCCTGTACCTCATTTATGAAAGGACACACTCGTTTTTATCACAATTTCACAAATGTAAAAATATCGTCTTGATCACTTGATTTTCTCAATTAGCCGTGCAGGTAACATCCACTTCCGAATCCTCAATCCGTCTACTCTTCCTGTCCTGGATCATTGGCGCCTTTCTCGTGTGTCAGCACTATCAAATAAATCTGCACTCCTATTTGACTGTGCCCGAGTATGAGACACCGCTGGACTCGATGGATCAGCTGTTGGCACTTGCAAAGGGCAACACTCACGCCATTGTGACCGGTGTGGACATGCCTTACTTGAGTGACTTCTTTGAGGCTGATCCAAAGCAGAATGAGCTGCTTTATTATGTTGGACGAAATATGTAATTGAATTTTGGTTATTTTTCGTCAATTAACTTTTTCCTGACTAGATTAAAGCAAAAACGCATCACACTGGAAAGTATCGCGCCCACACTCGAGTCCAACAGTAAAGCCATTGTCGCACACGGACGTTTTGTACTCGAATTGAATTTGAACGAACAAAATGAGAAATCATTGCACATTTCCTCTCAAGGCATCTTCAACATGTACTACTCGATGGTGCTGGCCAAAAGGTCTCCACTGTTAGCACCACTCGATTACGTGTAAGTTATTGGAAAAACAAATTGATTTTCACTTAATTCACTTTAATTTTCTACTAGCATTCAAATTGCACAAGAAAGTGGTCTACTGAATCGCTGGCGTGCGAATGCAAAACAAGACTATGTCGATTCGAGACAGAAATACCCAAAAACTCTACAAAACAACGAGGAAAACCAGACGGAACAAATCAACATTCAACCAATCATAATCATTTGGCTTGTGGGAATTGGCGCTTCGATTGGCATTTTTGCAATGGAAATTTTCATGATTGTGCTTGTTAAGAGTTGTAAAATATATTTTACTATCATTTCGCGACAACAGATGGCGCACTAGTTTTGGTTTGCTAATGAAATACAAATGTTTTATATTTTGAAATATATTTTCCATGTTTTGATTTGTTATTGTTACATAATAATATTGTGACCCTTTTATACATTAGTAAACAATGTTGAGTTCCGGTTGAGTGTGATACACTCGACCAGCATAAATGATTTGACGCAATTTACCACCTTTCAACAAATGAAGCGATGCAAATGTATTTCCACCTGAACTGTGAGTTGACGGAGTGACATAACGAATTTGTCTATCCATTTGAAGTGTCTCTAGGTTCGGTAGTGTAGCCACTGCCCAGTTGAACTCAAAACATGGAACATGTGCAAGGTGAAGGGTGCGCAGTGAGGCGTAACGAGGATTCGGGTCAGGTTTGGTGCACCAAGGATGTCTGGGGAAGTTGCCTATATAGCGAAAATCGACAAAGTGATTTTGAACTTTCAAATGGACGAGATTGGTGAGGTTGTGCAAACCCGAATCGAGCATGAACCAGTGCACAGGTCGGGAAAGGCACACGCACAAATTAGTGAGCATTTGATAATTGCGGTAAAAGGTGCACTGTAGGGCCCAGTCTCGAGGATAACCGTCAAATTCATTCCTCAACCACAATTCGTTGAGGCGAGATGGGAATTTGGTTAGGAGTACTCGATTGAACTGATCCCGTGCTTCGAGATCTGTGAAAAAGATTGTTTTAATATTATCACGTAAATGTCATCAAATACTAACCAAGCGCATTATTGTACGTATCGTATGGAATGAAACCAAATGTGCGCAAGCACTTTAACTTGGCAATCTGTGTCATCGAAATGTTTGCCTCCTCAAACAGTAGACCACAGTGGAACGTCTCAAGGCGGGCACAAAAGTTTGCTGGTAAACGTATTCGAACGTACAAGTGACGGGCTAACTGACAAATCACCAAATGTCGTAGTGAGAAACTGAGTTTAGTTGAAATGATCTCCAAACAGCAATTCCATTCGGCATTTGTCAAATTTGGTTTGGACCAACCTGTGCCAACAATAATCTAGAGAGGTAAATGTATATACAAATTAACAAACAAAAGTCAATCAAAAAATCAAATCAAACCTTGAGTGTAACCAAATTGGGCCATTTGTCAAGTAAATATGAAAACATGTGCAACGTTTTGGGATTGGCTTGACGAAATTCGAGTGAAGTTACGTTTGGAAATTTGCTGACAATATATTCGAGTACTCGATTAGTCAAATCGCCCACAACAAGCGAATTTGGGCATAAGTTGAACCCGAAACCATCATACTGATCATGTATCACATTTGTGCCAAGTACGGGCAATAGTCTGAGGCATTGCTTTCTTGCTGTGGCGTGCCTCACAAGTGATTTCCATCGATGGCAAACAAATTGAACTCGAAGTAATAGATCTGAAAGTGGTAAACGAACTAAAATGCATATCAAACAGTCGTCAATCAAGTGAACAGTTTTGGGCACTTTGAGAAATGGCCAAAAATTAAAGAGAAACATTGCAAAACATCAGAAATGGGAAATGTAAATTTGTAATTTGTGGACTGCAAATGTATGCACAATTCTAGGGCCCTTACGTACTATATGAACATGCGTAAAGTGAGGAGGCAATTTTCAAGCGTGTTCGTGCTGCATAAATGTTGCTCAATATTTGAGTTTTTGTGCTGAACAAATTGATTTATAATTTTATTTGCAATTGCTTTCATTTCCGCAATGACCAAATTCAATCACCTTCCCGAGGACTGTGTCCAACTAATATTCAACCTCCTCCCCACCCGAACACTACTCCACATTCGACGAGTCTGTCACCATTGGAATGATCAACAACAAATCACCTGTCGTAGACGCAAAACCTTAATTCTACTGTGCGACGAATTGGCAATAAATTTACTGATGAATTCTCAATTTGAACAACACTTTATTGCTCACCAAATTGATCAAAATGGCAAAGCAAAGAATTGGAACTCGTACTTTGATCGAAATCAATTAAAGTTGAATCGTCGCCACATTTTGACATTTGAAATTGTCGACTTTCTTGTGAATGCCTTTCCCAAAGTTGGCACACTGATTGTGGCTCGTCGACAGACGGCCTTTCCTCCGCTTGTGGATCCATTGGCCTATTTGCTTCTAAACTATTCACAACAATTGAAAACAGTGAAATTGTATTTGCGTTATTATTGCCACGACAGTATTCAACGATCGTCCACTACTGCGCATGTTGGCCAATTGTTTCAGAATCTCAATTGGCTCAATTCGCTTGAACATTTGACACTCGAGTGCATCATTAAGCCACAGTCCTCAGCAATGCAGCCACAACTCAAATTTGATCTCAACTTTATGACTCGACTGAAGGAGTTGTACTGCTATGTGCCCATGATGTCACCTGTTTGGTTCGACACTTTGGCTGAGTTTGAGCAAGCGGGACGATTGACTCGGCTGGAGAAGATTGCCCTCGAGTCCAATTGTAATGATACCTTTTTGATATCGAAATTCTCTATTCCGATCAAACATTGGCCAATGGTCATGTATTTTGTGCATTTTCCCGACGCTTGGTTATTCAACAAGTCAATCAATTTGAGCAATCTCGCCCACTTTCCATCAATATGTTCATTTTTCATCAATTTTAATTTTGTTCCTACTTCGTTCACTCAACTTTCCCACCAACTTTACCCTCTAACCAAACTAGTGCACATAGCTTTGCTGCTTACAACATCCTGGTTGAACATCCCAACATCAGATCATCCAAACAACTTAAATAATGTTCAACAAAACAAATCCGTGAAAGCGTTAGATTTAATATTTTACGGAAGAGTCATTCCACGTCAGTTCTATGCTTCACTGAGTGTCCTGGCACAAATGTTTCCTAGCGTCAAATCGATTCGTTTCTTGGATCATCGTACCAGAATCTATCCTTGGAATCGCAGCTACAGGCAGGACCATTACATGCAGGGAAATGCACTCGCCTTTTTGCACAAACTCAAATTCATTTTTGGTCAACATATTCAGACTCATTATTGCACTGATAAGCACTATGAGTGATTTCCATTCGTGACTTGTGGGCTACTGATCTTGAGTCAAATCTGTACCAACAACAATCGTCTAGGCAAAATTACAAGTTAACATTGAAACAAGTCAAACATCAATCAAACCTTGACAAATTGGATATTTTATTACTTAAGTTATGTCTTCAAGTCAGTACAATCAATGATCATCACACTTACGAGGAAGTTACAGTTTACAGAAAAATTTACAGTCAAATTGTTTGTAATTGTTATAATAATTAAAGTATAAAGCTAAATTTAACAGTGTAATAACTCATTAATTATGATTAAGGTTCTCGTTATGATAAAAAACACAATTATCCTTGTAAGGACATGAGCTTGGAGATCCGTTATAATGTCTACATTGCACTTTCTTGTAGTTGGGATGTCTATTCCACTCATTTACATTATGAGCATATCGACAATTATCCTTGTAAGGACAACCAGTAGGACGTTTGATAAAGACACAAAATGTCTTATTCTTGTGCTGATGTGGAGTTGAGTTCATCGCCGTTGCAATTGGTTGAGTGTGTGAATGAGATTGCGATGTAGATGTTGATTGGAAGTTTCGAAGTTGATGCCTGTAGAAAATGGATAATTGATTAGTTAGTGAACCAAAATTGATACATTACCTCGTGTTCATTCGTGTTGATTGGTATGTACCACTGCCATTGTGGTTTTTGATTCTGTTGTACCGCGCCGATCACCGATGGCACCGAATGGTGATGAACGTTGAGATGCAATGAACGGATTGCTTTGACCAACTGTCATGTTCTCGGACGGATGAGATTGCATACTTGTTATTAAGGAGAGATGAACAGGCGACGAGTGTGATTTTGAAGACATGCTGCTAGTCTCGAAAGTAGCCTCATTTTGCTGTACCAAAGAGCCAGAAAGAGGCAAGTTCGGAGCGGATCCGCGGAGGGCACTTGCACTATGAAGAGTGCGTTAACGGCATAAATCTAGTGAAATCGCTACGTTTGTTGGACATGATTCGATTATCAAATTGACCAGACTCAATGAATCGATAACAATGATAATTTATATATCGATTAAATCGAAATGTACCTAGATAGATGGAAGATGATAAAACAAGAGTGCTAATCAAATTGTAAAGGTAAAAGAACCGAAAGCCGAAAACGCTCGCTAAAAAGATACCGACAAACGAGTCTCTTGTAATATAACAACAAGAAAGTAAATCTCAAAGTACATGTAATGTGTCACACATTAAATGTGCCGAGGTCGACATTTGCCAAATGATTTGGCCATTTCGCTACTCGATGCATAACCTACTGTATACTTTATTGTCGCTAGATGGCAGTGTATGATGGTACTTAATTTAAACGTAACATAAATGAGCAATTGAAAATTTGAAATCTTGAATTGCAAAGAGTTCATTGAGATTCGAAATCAATATTGAAGTTAGACGTTTTGACTCGTGAAAATTATTGAATTTATTGTGAACACACACACAAAGTACATTCTGCTACTGGTATATTACAAATTATTATAATAAATGAGTTTCAAACAAATCAAGCGATAAATTTTTGATAAAAATACATAATAAAGCCAACATATATTAAAATGAACTATTTTTGAAAATTAAAATTAAATTAAATTAATTAATTGTATTATTGTTTGATTTCAAAATTTTACCTCAAACAGCGATTTCCTCGAAATGGGCCCAAAAAGTCCAACCGTAATCGCCATTCTTCTCTTCCTTCTGTGCAACAATTCATAGTACGTCATTGTCTTCCACTTTTCCCTCAGCACAATTTTACTATCCGAACAGTCCATTGTCTTGAGCAGTGGCACCAAATACCGTGCGGAACTGTTGATTTTCTGATTCAACAGAATCAGCACCAAAATGCCCGAGCCCGGGCCAATCAGCTGACCAATTGCGAGAAAGAACAGCAGACACTTGTACAGTGGCGCCATTGACCGATTGCTCACAAAGACAATCGTGTAAATGTTGAACGGCAAATTGCTGAGCACAAAAACGTACAACACTTGTGAGATCACTTTCGAATTGAAGTACAACAGAAAGCGAGTGCAACGGCTGTGCTCACCACGGTACTTGGCCAAATTGTTCGCGATGATGGTTTGGTTGAATCGATTTCGCTGTGGAAATCGTTTTACGGACAAATTGAGCAGCCGATTCAGTAGACGGTACTGGTGACAGTAGACATAGGTGAACATGTTCAAAATACAGTGAAACAGAACACCGTACTTGAACATAAATTGTAGATAATTTGTCCATAACAAAATATCGAGTATTTTGAAACAGGAAATGAAGAAATGGCTTGTAGAGTAGAAATTGTAACAAAATAAAATACTCAACAAATCTGTTTTAATTATTTAAAAAATTAGTAAAATCAGTAAAATTAGTAACATTAGTAAGATAACCAAAAACTCTAAATACTTACAAATAGCGACGCTGACAGCTTTAAAGTAGACTTCAAAGAAAACCAAAATCCCCAACGCTCGAGTCCGAACTTGAACGATCAAATTGGGAAAGTAGCTCAATCGGGTCCCAGGTCCATACAATCGAACCCGATTCCCACTAAACAAAGTCCACACAAACACGCAAACATTAAACACAAATCTGAAAGGATTCAACGCAAATCGCTTCAAATTCAAAATTGAATTCAATTTCAAATTCTGATTGTTCAACTCAATTTGATCACGATTCCTCACGAATAAATCGTAGACATGAGACCAAATTTCCGGATCAGGATGGTAAAATGCTCGAGCATGGAATACAATTATAAACAATAGAATTATGGAACAAGAATAAAAGAAGAAACAATCAAAATTTGTGACTTTATGATTTTGATTATTATTGTTGTTATTGTTGATATTGAAAACTGATAGAAATATATCGAATTTTGCCACAAAGTCAAACAAATTCTGTTTGTCTTGGCCCGACACGAGATAGCCCAAGAAAAGCAATCGAATCGACAGAATTAGATTCACGACATAGTTGAACAGAAAGAATTGTTTTTTGGCTCTATATTCGACAGAATACGAATGAAAGATGCACTTGATTTCATCAGTAAGAATTGAACCAATGTTTGAACGAAAGCTGTTGACAAAATATTTCGAGATCATTTTGTACGCCATTTTTTATTTAACTCACTAAAGAAACGCAATTTCTCGTTATAGCAAATTGAACCCAGAAAATTCAGAAATGTCAATTGTAATTTGCAAATTTAATGATAAAATAAAATAAAATCATTAATATTTGATTAACTTTTCGTTAATTTAAATTATAAATAATAAATCATTAGAATTTTCCAGGCTCCCAATTAACCTGTCAAAGTATCATTAATTTGAATTCTATTGTATTTATTTAAATTTAAATTTAAATAAAATGAAAGCAATAAAATAGAAAGAATATATTTAAATTAACCAAACTGTAAATTCACGAAATGTAAAATGAAATGCGAGAATGCAATTTAAAATGAATTAATTTTAATTAGTTATTTTTAATTTTATTTTGTTATAATACAAATTGTATATTCAGTTTATGCTTTTTTGGTATGTAAGACTTATGATTTACTGTCTGAAATTGAGTAATAAATGAAAAAAAAGATCAATGATGTACATAAATATCAAATTGGAACAAAGGTGATGAAAATATTCACATCACGGTATATGTGGATTTGCTCTTGTGCTTCGGTGTGCTTTTGTATTGTCTTTTAGTGAATTAGCTCACAGTGAAATTTGCTTGTGTAAATTGACTTTCTTGCCACTTTGAATCGATTGAATTTGGTTGATTGAAGTTGCGTTTCTAAGTTGGAAATATGATGGAGAATCGTGAGGGTGAAAGAGTTGGTGGTCAAACGATTCGGGACCGACTTGGAGGCGCAATCGTTACTGGCCAAAAAGGCGAAGAACTATTTGAGTTTTGTTACGATCAACTCATGAATGGAAATCTACGCGAAAGACGAGAAATGGTGGACTATTTGGTGGAAGAGTTCGATGATGAGATGAGTCTGTGGATGGTGGAGGGATTCACCAATTTTGCCAACAGAGAAGCTCCACAGGACAAGACGAACGGGGAGGAAGCGGACCATTCTGTCGACACGAAAGAACACGAGGTAATGTATCAATTATGTTTCACTAACTAATCAATTATCCCTTTTCTACAGGCATCAACTTTGAAACTTCCAATTCGCAAATCATCTCGTTTGGTAAAGAAAGGACGATCTGTGACCGATCAACAAGACAAGAAGAAGGGAGATGAAAACGACGACACTAAACAACAAAAAGACATTTCAAAACGTGAAAAAGATCGAAGATATTACCAAAATATGAGCGAACAAAAGAAAAGAGAGAGGGTTCAAAAGAAGCGACAACGAATTAGGAGTGATGTAACATTGAGGGAGAAAGAGCGAGCTGCTTCTCGAAAGTATTTAGCCAAGATGACAGAGGAACAGAAGGCGAAGAGACTTGTTCAAAGACGAAACCGAATGCGACAAAAGTGGCAGAATATGACAGAGGATCAACGAAAAGTGGTCAGACAGAAAAGAAATGATGCTAAAAAACGAAGTAATGAGAAGAAGCAGCAGCAGAATTCTGACTGATCTTCAAAGTAGAGCTCCAAATTGGAGTGATTTGGCAAAGAGGCGGGCGATTTAGTCTGCCATATCAGTACTTTTTCGTGTCCTTATCAACTATTTTCGATGAGTCACACATGAGAGCAATTTCTGCTTTATGTAATCAGCGTATTCAGTAAATATGCTTATCATAGCATATTTTTGTTAGCAAGTCAAACTTTCAGTGTTCAAACTATGCAGTTCCGTGCTTTTGTTGGACTGATTTCGTTGTTGTTGTTGTTGGACGGATATTCTCAAGGTTTATTGGGCACAATGCCCATTCCAGTACAGACTCGCTCACTGACATGACGTGAGTGAAAGCACATTTTACTTTTGCTTGTGATTCGACTACATGTGTGTAGCACAAACGAGCCTATTAATGCTTGTTTAGTTTTGTTGGTTACAAAAGTCAATCCTTTTAGAGTTCATCAGGAATAGAGCCAAGATGTGCATTACACAAGTGATCAGATGAACATAGGCGTTCAATTTATTAGAAGGTAAAGACATTAGAGTGATTAACCGTTAACCATAAGCCTGGATTTACTGCCACTAAATCTGTGCTAACGACCTTACAACGATGCTAACAAAACACTCCGTAAGCCTCGGCCGCTGCCTCTGGTCCTTTGAACCAAGTGAAGGCGGTTCTTACTTGACCATCAACCGGTCCATATATCATGATATAAGGAGATAAGGAGATCCCACACCAATCCTCGGAGTTTTTTCTGTCTCTGTTGACGCTCGGTCGACACTTGGCGAATCTTTGGTTGTCCATTTTTGCTTTGTGCCGGTAACACTTTGCTCCGTTCACCCATATCCGTCCGTTTAATGCCTTTGGTCGCCTGCTGCTTTCATTTGGCTATTTGGCTTTGTCCCGTTGACCCATGTTGTCTTAGTTGTCTCGCTCACCTGTTCTGATTGCCCGATTGAAGTTGTTGAAATCAAATTGTTGGTGTTTATACTCGGGGCTTGTGCCCCGAAGCAAATGGATTTGCTGAGTGAGTATTGTTTTTTCGAGTTGGCGTCGCCGCTTTCTCCAATTAATTCTTTCCCAAATATTATAGACAATTTATTTATTCTTTTCCGATTGATTCATTGCCCAATTAGTCCAGACAATTTTGCGTGTCATTCAAACCACAATGCACCAGGAAGGTTCTTATTTCAAATACAAGTAAGTTATACAATGTAAGTTATTTTGGTCGTTGGATCTCATTTCATAACAACAAATTCAAACAAAATTGTACATTAACAAAAGTAAATTTCAATAAACAAAATAAATACAAATTTGAACAATTAATCTAAATACTCATAAGAGTAGAGGTATTGTCTTTTGTTTTTTACTCTTCTCTGCCTCAAGCCAAAGCCGTTTGCGTCTAAATTCATTCTAAATTAAAGAATGCATATGTCATAAATAGATTATTGAAAATTCTATTCACAACTTACCTTTCGTTGAGTCATTGGATCCATTCGAATGTTTGAATCGACAATAAATTGTTTATCAAATGTTTTTGCTTTGAAGTTTCGATTCTTTCCTCGGATTCGTTTGGCTTTACTGAAGTAAATTGCTAATTGTAAATTTTCGATTCGAGTGCAAACTTGAATAGCTGATTGACTCCAACATTCTTTTTCATAACATCGTCAAACTTGGCCAATGCAATTTGTGCAACACCAAACTTGTCATTGGACAGTCCACTCTGCAGGTACGTACGAACATTAGCCAAAATCTTTTCCACCTCAGTAGCCAACAATCGATTCTTCTCCAACTTGTTGATGTACACAGGAATAAGAGAGAACAATTCAAACACTGAATCAATTTGAGACTTGATCAACTCGCCATAATTAGCCAACAACTCCTTCAGTGCCTTCACGCGAGTACCCTCTGTTCGACTTGATTTCGGGTTGAGTTGTTCAACAAAATTGAGCACTTTCACCCAATAATGATGATAATAACAAATGGCGGTTATCCAGGTACCGAATCGCGTGTTCACTGGATGCGTTGGCAAGCATTTGTCCGAATCTCCTTCCTCAGCCTTGTCTTTACCAATCTTGTCCCACAGAATTTGCCACAAATGTCGTGATTCGGATGCAATCAATAGTTCGTCCCATTTGTCATCGAATGGGTTCTCAAGCAAAGACTTGACCTCATTGCCTGTCATATCATCAGTGTCGTAAAGATCCTCGAGCAGTTCAAGTGACAAGTTGCAATTGTTCGCTTTTCTAAATGCTTCCTTCCTGCCAGTTGAGTTGCACATTGACCGTTTCATTAAAGTGACAAACTTGGCCAGTTCGGGAAAGTGTTTTCTAATTGTGTCAGCAACCAAGTGCAAGCCGTGTGTAACGCAAGTCACGTGCACAAGTTTTCGATTTTTCAATCTACTTTTGAGTAGCCTGCCCGCCTTCCTCATGTATGCAGCACCATCACTGACGAACACTTTCAACTGTTTTGAACGCAATCGAAGTTCGTCCTCCGTTTCCCACAGTTGAAGCAGAGCATTCTTCACAACCGTATAAATGTCTTCAGCATTGGGCGATTTGTTCAAATGTTCCATGTAGAAGTCATGTTCCAATTGATCATCGTCCAATGAGCCAACTTTGACAAGAACACAAGGCAAACCACCTTCGATGGTGGTCTCGTCACACATCACATAAATGTCCCGTTCCCGAAGTGACCCTTTCATCGAGTCAATTGCCACTAAAAATGAAACAATCAGTAAAAAATTCAAATTGTGAATCAGTCATGAGATACCTTTGTGCCAGTAATCAAGGCCTACAGTGCGACAAATTTCGCCTGACATTGAACGACCAACAACGGCAATCATACTTTTTCGAGACTTGTCATTGGCACTATAATAGGAACGACCTTCTTCAATGAGAAACAATGTCGCCAAATACAAATCCTCACGATCAATCGTACGTGGAACTATTCGACCAACTAGCGATTCATAACCAGGATTTTTACCATCACCATCCGGTCCAATTGTTGGTATATTTCTGCATTCTTCTCTAAGCAAACATTTGGTATGAACTTTTGAATTTAAATGTTTGTCCACATGTTCATGCAACTTGGAAGAATCCTCAGGAGTAAACATTCGAGAGCAAGTCTTACAATAAAGCTCGTTCATTTCACTTTCAGTGCATCTTGATTTTTTTACTTCGCTTGGACCAGTGATGGAAATTGAATCGGAATGAAGCAGCACCTCACGTTTCATTCTTTTCAATTTCCGCCCCATTTGCATGTCAACGCCAAGATCTGCAAGTTGACTTCGCTCGATGTGGCCAACATTAGCTGAATGGCTTTTGATTGTTCCTCTGTCAGGTATTAGATTAGATTTGGGACAGAATTTGCACATAAAGCCGAAACCATTTGGGACAATAAAATCGAATTCACTAATCAGCTTTGAATGCTGTAAAGTTTGTTTCTTACCAAAGTTGGGTAGTGGAATGACATTGAGCAGTTCTTTATGTTCATTTGATGAAATGTGACCTTGCATGTTTTGTATTGTAGCGTGTTTCAAAGTAAAGTCGCAACTCGAACAATACACAGTGAAAGTCTTCTTTCCAGGATTTTGCTTCAAATTGTCATAAACTGGATGATCCGATACGAATTCATACAGTTTTGTACTTCTTGGCTAATACTAGTGTTGTGTTATGTCGATTTGGAGAATTTAATTGATTTGTTGGAGTGATGGAAGGAAAAGTTGAGTGTGGATAACTTTGAAATGTTTGAGGTAATGCAACAAACTTGTTAGAAGGTGGTTGAAGCTGATTGAGATAAGTCAATGGAGATTGTAATTTGATCTGATTGATATAATTTAAAGGGATTAGTCCAGTTTGACAAACATTTGGTTGATATAGACTCGAACTGAGATGAATTGGAATGGACTGGTTCAAATTTAAAGCTAGTTGATGCGAATTGAGGAAAGTCTGTTGAGAATGAAATTGATTTGTAGAGGAGAGAAAAGACTGGTTGAAAAGAGGACAAGAATTAGTGCCAAATTGGAATGTTTGCGGCAATTGGACAAAATGGTTTGAAGGTAAGTGAAACATATTGGGGAAAGTCATTGGAGATTGTAATTGAATTTGATTCGAATCATTCAGGGAGATTTGTGCAGTTTGACAAGCGATTGGCTGATTTTGTATTTGGATTGGAACTGTTTGATGAGAATTCCCAACAAAATTAGACAATTCGGGTGAAATTTCATTTCTTAACAATGAAAATTGGTTACTTTGAGCATTTGGAACTTGTACCACTTGTGAAACAATTGGATTCATTTCTTGAAATTAGAATTAGGTCGAAAGTTAACACAAGTTCAAAACAAATCAAACTGACAACAGACTCGCAGTGGCGTACAATAGCAAACACATCTCATCTCATGCTAAATTGCTCTCATGTGTGACTCATTCAAATTTGCAGATAAGGACACGAATGAGTGCTGATATGGCAGACTAAATCGCCCGCCTCTTTGCCAATTCACTCCAATTTGGAGCTCTACTTCAAAGTGATCTGTAATTGCCATTTCTGTCTTGTTTAAACACTAATTTTAATTGCTACTAATAATAAAACGATTTGTACTGAAATGATTAACAATTTCGATATTTCCTTCAATTTCAAAATCATTTGACAACAAAATGACATCATTTTGTTTCCTTGTTTATTTACTTAAAATATATACAAAATTGTCAATAGAAAGTACTAAAAATGATATATGAATGTAAAATTACATATTAATATCTTAAAATCAAATTATACAGCAATATGTTGCCATTTATTGGCGCCATCACGATTCTTGATTAGATTTATGAATTTCTCACTAATGTACATCACAAATGCGCCATACAAAAGGAAAAACTCTAAAATAGCCTTCTTCGAAATGGGCCCCAACAGTCCAACCGTCACAGCCATTTTACGTTTCTTATTTTTGAGTCCCTCATAGTAGACGAGTGTCTTCCACTTTTCCCTCATCACCAGGACACTTTCGTTTGAATTGATTCGTGCCAACAGTGGCACGAGATAGCGAGCAGAACTGTTCAAACTCTCATTGAACCACAGCAGTGTGAGCACAATTGCGCCCGGACCGAGCAGTTGAATTGTGGCCAGTGAAAGTAGTATCACTTTGTACAGGCCGGGAATGTCTCGATAGGTGACAAAGACGATCGTGTACACATTGAAGGGCAAATTGCTCACCAGAAAACCATAGAGAAATTTGGAGAGGAGAATGCGATTGAAGTTAGCATTGCTCGGGTGCAGGCCGAGTGTCGACCTCGGTAGTAGAGCAAATTGTTGGCCACCACAACTTGGGTGAAACGATTCGGATGCGGGAAACGATTGACCGAAGAATTGAGTAAACGATTGAGCTGTCGGTACTGGTGACAGTAGACGTAGGTGAACATGGTGATGATGGAGTGAATGAATACACCGCTACGAAGTATGAACAGGACTCCAATAACAGCTAGAAACATGTCCAACATTTTGAGAAGCAAAATGCCGATTTGGTTTATTGATAAATATTGATAACAAAACTATACAAACATCGTGTCTGTATGTACGAAATGAAAATACAAATGTTAAAATTAACAAGTTATGAATCTAATCTAGATTATAAATGGCTTTAAAATTTAAATTAAATACAAACAAGTTATACTTACAACAAAACAAAACAATGAAAGCATAAAAGCCTTCAAATAAAATCTCAATTCCATAAACTCGACATCGCACTCGTGTAACCAAATCAGGATACGATTTCAACGTCGAGCTCGAACCAATGAACCGCACCATCTTGCCAGTTCAAAGTGTCATCCCAAATTGCGCCATAACTTGTACTTTTTTAAGCGGATTTTTCCCGTGCAGAATTTCGTTCAATCTCAAATTTGAATTACACAACTCAATTTGCTCTCGATTCAAACAGGCCAATTCGTGTGCCGGGTGCCACATGAGTGCATTTGGATGAAAGCAGGCAATGTAGTGAATTACGGTGATTGCGGGTGGAATTACCGCCAAGGTAAAGAACAAATAAGCGTCAAAATCTGATGCATCCAAATTGTTCTTGTTCATGAGCAAAAGTAGGAAAATGTCATACTGCTGCAGTGTGTCAAAGGTGGACCGATGTTTCACCTTCTTCAAAATCAAATAACCATTCAACAGAAAGCGCAAAGTCAGCAGTGCAAAATAAGTTGTTTGCGTTTAAATTCGCGTGAATGACTGTTGGCTAGACATTTGGTTTCGAGGTAAAATTGGACCGAGCCAAATTGGGGAATCAATTTACGAATTGATTGAATTATTTGTACAAAAGTCATTTCGTTTTAAAATTTCAGAAATCTCAATTCAAGATTGAGAAATGTTGAACAATTTGTGAATGTACACAAATATTCAAAAATTAAATATTGCAAACATAAATTCCACGAAAAATTAAACATTAAAACGTGCACTTGAATATTTAAAAGACTGGAGATCTAGGGTTATTTGATAATATTTGATAATAAAGTAAAATCATTAATTACTTTTTTTTCTCGAGTTGTTGTTGTCAAGGGGCAATTTTCGAGTTGAATATTCTTTTTATTCTGTAATATTACAAAATATTATACTAATATTTGACTAATCGATAAAAACAATTCAGAAATGATAAATGAACACACACAATTTTGAACAATATTTTATAATTTATTATAAAATAAAAATAAAACTTTGAGAAGTAAAGTTTTGAAACATTTTTTCAAAGTTGCACTTTTAAAGCACAAATAATTGGAAATGTAAGCTGTTATTATTGCTTTACGATTAATCAAATTTTGGCAATTTGGCGAATTGTAATTTGAAAATATTTGAAACTTTGAATATAAATATTTTTGTAACTTTGTAAATTGTCTTAAATTGTCAACAGGAAAAAATAGAATGTGATGGAAAATAACTTTCGGGTGTCAATATCAATTGATCATCCAATTTCGGTGGCATGCAATATATATTTTCTTTTGACAATTAGGAAAAATGAAATAATTTGAAATTGTATTTTGTTTTGAAAGTTGACAACCTAAATTGCACACACTAATTTGTTCATTCGATCCAAGACGCGTCCTGATCAACAATCTTCCACTCAATCAAACACGCACAAACACAGAACAGGTTAAATACAATTGATTTAGTACAATTTGAATAAAATGTGAATTTATTACACATTAGTAGTGAGCCATTTAATCGACATTAATGACAATGGCTTCTGGGTAAGTGGGGATATACTGGTCCCATTCAATTGTGAACACTTGGCGGCCGCCATAGTCGAGGGTGAACTGGTTGGCTTGGTTGGGCACTTGCATAATTGAAAGTTGACTGTTCGCAGGAACCAGCATCTTGAACTGCTTCAGTTGACGTTCAAACAGCACTTTCTTGAGCTCGTTCGAGCGAAATGGTCCAGGCCAGGCGATGGTGCGATTCGAACGTACATTACATCGCGGACAGTGAATGGGCAGTCGGTTCTTGGGGTAACGGGCCATGAAACGAACCAGTGGGAGACATTCAGGGTGCAGGGGGTGGTCACATTGCTGCATCCAGATCCATATTGCGTTTGGCTGTGCTGGATTGCCACAGAAGCCACATTCGAGGTCCTGTGAGGGCTCGGGCACGTCCACTGGCGCAATGATCTGTCTGGCCATCTTCGATGCGAATCCATCCATGTCTTTGACATCATCGCAAGTGGGGTGGAAGTTCGAGATGCAGCGGACCAACTCCTTGGGGTGCACTTGGATCAGTTCACTGCACGGTAGGGCACTCTTGTTCTTGGCTCTCGACCCGCGCAGACAAAAGAAGCTCGGGAATTGGCGTACAATGACTCGCTCCTTGATGAAGGCGGGAGTTTCCTGAGGCCAGGCGTGAAAGAACTCGCAAGTTTTTCCTTGGGCGCACTCTGCTCCAGGTGGCACATTGACTCGATCAAATGGACACCAAAACTGAAGCATCAGTTTGTCTCGTCTTTTGCTTTCGTCCAACGTTGGCATGGCTCCGTGCACGGCTCGATACTGAGCATTCTCTTCCAGTGGCAGAATGTCGCCCAGATAGAATCGTCTTGGTTGGTCAGCCAAGTGCAGTTCCTCGATCAGCTGGGCCAGTTCTTGTTCCGGTGACGGTGGTGGTGGTGGTGGTGGTGCTTGTCCTGCGGCTGGCGCTGGTGCCACTTGAGGTGTACTGGCTATGCCTGGCGGTGCCACTTGTTCCCGCGATGGTGGCGACCTACGCACCACAAAGAATTTCCCGTTGAGTCTGATGACTATCCCTCTATGAGCATGGCAGATAGCGACGGCCAATTTGGTGTCAGGTGCCACGTCCAAGCCAAGGCAACGCTTCTGTAGTTGGAACACTTGGTCCTTTGCTTGTGCGTCGGAGAAGACTTGAGGCCAGAACAGGACACGGCACGATTCGGTTCGGCAGACGGGACAGGACACATCAATGGGCTTGTGTGCCCATTCACCGAGGCAGTAGTAGTGGAAGTAGTGGAAGCAATGCTCCAGGTAGACTACAGGCCAAGTTCCACTGGGCACTATCGGGGCCAAACAGACTGGGCACGCATCGGTGGCGGGTGACTCTGCTTGCTCGGGTGGTGCATCCTTGGCCATGATCACTTTCGCCATTCGGCCATACAGCACGTGCAGGTCCTTGGTGTCCTCGGCAGTGGCGTGAATTCCACTGGCGCAACCATCCAGACAATCACCATACGAGACGGGCGGATTGGTGCACGGTTGAACGCACACGAACGGGGGCACTTGTACAGGTGGGTCTTGATCGCCAGCGGTCGTAGTCGTTCGAGTCGGGTCGCCAGGCTCGGTCATTACTTGCAACTTGTGACAGGTCTCTTGCACAGCACAGAACAAGGCTTGTTCACAAGAAAGCAAAACTACAACTCTACAATAACTCGAATGTGGCCTCGAGTGCTCTCCTCCTTTTATACACAACTCAGTACGGTTCGATTTGTGTGCCCCACTGACACGTGTCAATCCAATTTGGAACCTTCCAGAACGTGTACTTTGAATGACGAGAACGAAACTATCGAATTCGAATGCATTTTGATGATGTTGATGTGAGTCATGTCACTTTGTGACTTTGCACAATGCAAGTGCAAATTCTAAATTGACACGTGGACCTGCATCTTAGTTCCAAAGGACCAAACTTTTCGAATCAATCGTAATCGTTTCTGAGCAACTAATTCGTAACAGCAACCAAACACGACCAAATCCAGAAATATTATAATAGAAACAATATTATTATTTTTATAAAATAATAAAAAAATATCCATGAAATTAAAATCTCGATTAAAATTTATTATTAGAATTATTGAATCGTAAATATTTGAGCCAAATAGAGAAAACAAGTAAATACAAAATATTATGACCAGAAAGGATAAATAGGAAGACAAATAATAGTGAAATCAAACATATTTGTGAATATAATAAGTTTGTGCCAATAGTAATGTAATTTGGGAATGTGTGCATTGTATGATATGATGATCATTGGGAAATGATGACGAAAGAATTAAGTCCTATTTGCTTGGCTCAGCCAACAGCAAATCACCAAAAGCGACGAGCAGTGACTTGGGCGGTTTGGCCTTCTTTGGATCGTAAGGCAACTTTTTGATGGCGGCACAACGGTCCGACTCGGAGTCGTACTCGGAGCACATCAACTCGAGTGTATTGCCCGCCATGCTGCCAATGTATTGTTCGAAAATTTCGGTCGCTTTCGCATTGCAAATGTCACGGTTTGCCTTGTCGGCTGCTGTGGAGATGCAATTGCGCATTTTGTGGAATGAACTGGAAAAAGATGATAAATTAGATTTGAATTTGTACAACAACAAACAAACAAGCAACTTACCAACACGCATACGGAATTCGGTACTTTCCCTCCTTGAGGCCCATTCCATTGCCGAATTCAATCAACATTTTGTTCATGCATTCTGTACTCTTCTTTCGAATCGTATTGGCACACTTTGCCATGGTCATCAGTTGGGCCTTCTTCGCCTTTGACCCACAAACTCCCTTGTGATGTGACTTCACCGTGTACAGCATCACATTGGCCAAATTACGTTGCAGTTCATTGTTGGAGCACTTGTCCGTGAAACGTTTCACACACTGAACCAGATTGATCGTCTGTGAGCAGTACTTTTCACTCTCGGACTCGGTGATGGGAAAGAGTCGGGCATTCTTGCCCACAAAGAACAGCTTCTCACCGCACAGGTCTGCCTTGTCAAGACCAGCTTGGTTGCAGACTACTTTCTCCGAATTCTTCGATTTCGACGATGAGGACTCTTTCGCTTGGACAATCGTTAATCCTATAAATAGAAATAAAATTTAAAATTAACAAATTAATTAAATAAATAAAATAATCAAAAAACAAACAACAAAACCAACTCACCGATTAATAGAATCGGAAGACAGAAAAGTCTTAAACAATTGTAAAATCGCATTTTAAAATTTTAAAATTGAGAAATGATTATGATCAGATTTGGAATTGAATGTTTGAGTTTGAGTTTGAATGATCAACTCATTGATCTCAAGTAATCTCTACTTCTTGTTTGGACCAATGTTCAAGTGATCAATTTATGAGAAGTGAGTGTCGATTGTGGTCTGTATTTATACAAAAAGTTGTGTCCAACTTTCTGCCCCTTTTCAAATCAAATACACAATTTACGCGGACGCGCGCGCGCCACAAAATGTGTGAGATGATGATGATGATCGTGTAGTGGCGATGCTATTGGATGAAAGTGTGTGTGTGTGGTTAGGGGGCAATATCATTTGCAAATGTACAGACACAGGCACATACATACACGAATGCACCTCATCGTCGAAAACCGGCTCCATGTGGTATAGACTGTGTGGAAGTGTGTGCAGATGTAATGAAACGATCAAGAAGTATAAGACATTTGTTTGTTGACATTGCACTCGTAAACATGTACACGGATGATGATGAAGAAAAAAGAAGAAAAATCCTCACTTCAGTTCAACTGTCGGCGAGTCTCGCGATGATGATCATTCGAATCTTAAAATCACACAAAATTACGTGTGCGATTATGTACATTTTACAACTAGAAATACTAGGAAAAAGGAAAGGTGATGGTGGTGAGAAAATAAAACAATAATCACCATCAACAACATCATCACTCAAGGTAAACGGATGAGGTGATGAAAATTACGAGATACGAAGGGGGTATAAGAGAAAAACAAAAAACAAAACATTCCAAACAAGCGAATGAATTATCAGGAAATCACATTCTCTCGAGTCAATTTAGCGAGTGTTTCAATTAGGAAGTGTAACATTGCAATATGTTTGTTTACAATGTTCGACCACATTCCTATTTACGGAATGTACGCTACTCCTGAATGGCCCTGAACATATTTTTGATTTGTTGAATTGATTTACTTTATTTCATATCCGATACCACCACAAGTTCATTCAGGTAAAAATATATACTGAATTAATATTATTATTATTATTGTACGCATACGTGACTTTTAATCGGTTATTTATCTTTTGACTCGAGTAAATGAGTTGAGTTCCAAAGAGAGACCACGACGACGTCAACATTGACGTCATTCTCGTCTTTAGTGAATCAAGTCAAGTTAGCGTTCACGTTAATAACCTCTTTATTGATTGACACATGCTTTCTTCGTATGCTTTTCAATTTGATTTTGATGTTGATGATGGCGGTGGTGGTCACAGGAATATTGTGGTCATCGTCGATTGGATATCTTGACTCACCGTGGTCTCGATTTCGAACGGTGAATACGTGACTTTGGTGAGGTATCACTCAATGTACAGGAACCATAAAAACGGGTAATGTTTAATTTTAAGTTTAAACAAACATAATTCTAAATGCACCGGTGTACAGTGATCACACAGTTCAAAAAGGAGTGCACTAAACTTAAAGTAAAGTAAAGTTCAAAGTAAATTGGCCTCTTTATTATCATCGCGCGCATATTCGGAAATTGCATCAACATGTGCAGAGACAGACGGACGGATGGACAGACGGACAAATGATGTGAATGAACAAATGTAAAAGGATAATCATAAAGAAGAGTTTGGCAATGGAAATGATGATGCGTGCACTGATTAAGTACGATTATTTGTTTGCCCTACAAAGAAGAGGAGAACAATTGTAGAAAGGCGCCGGGCATTAAAATGTTACCAATTATCAATTGTGTATGTTCACAAAATAAGTCCAAAATGATCAAATATATTTCAAATCGACACATTTTAGCAATATTTTTGTGTGTGACAAATTGGTGGTGATAAGCACAGACAAATGTAATAATTTATTATTGAACTAGGATACAAAGTCATTTTATATTACGTGTCATTTGTCATATTATAAATGACCTTGTGACCTGTGCGCGTGTTTATTTGATTTACAAAATTAATAACATTTTGCTACACAAAAGTATTACTACTAATAATTGAATTAATAAAATAAATTTATTTAATTAATTAAAATTAAGACAAAAAGAAAGATCTAACAAAAGAGATATCCGCGCTTGGTATTAGTTAGATTATATATTAGTTTGCTTGTTAAAATTACTAAAATGACAAAAAGTTGAAAATCAAGAATAAAAAAGAGTTACGAGGAAATTAAATAAAGTTGAGTGCAAAAAGAAGTAAAAGAAATTTCCAGTGAATCAATGCTGTCTGTCTGAGTGGAAAATGGCAAATTGACAATTTGAAATTGTGCGCTGACCAATTATCGATGACATTCAACACATTCAATTCATTTTGTGTTGTGGTTGTGATTTGGCAGACTTGAGAGTGATTTAACATTCGACACTTTGTGATGAAACCATAATTGTAAATTATATTATTTGGCTATCGATTTCTAATGAAACGAATGATGAATAATGCATTATAATTGTCCCCATCCAAATGTCACGGATTGTTGTCAAGAATGTTCACGATGGAATTGGAAACGCACATTATGATTATGATGAACTCACATGTTCAAGTTCAAATGCGTTCGAATTTGGACATAATGCGTACAGAACGAACAACAATTTGCAATTTGTAAATTACAATCGCATTTTGTATTGCACGATACTTTCTCTCTTTCTCAATGCATATGTTGTTTCTCAATCACACGATCGATATCATCATTTGCATTCATATTCGCCACTTGTAATCATAAGTTTTTTGATGACTGATCTTGAAAATTTTTCATATTTCACATTGGTCGATTCAAAGTGTAATTTGCAAATTGCAATGTTGTGTTTGTCGTTTCTCTTCTAATATTCTCCAATTATATTATATGGAAAATTTTCTTTATACAAACAGGGTCTTTCTCGAGTCGAGAATCTCGACAAAATTGTATACATTGTATCGATAGCATTTACTATCGATTGTCGCATTTCCCTTTTTTGCATTTTGTTTCAACTTTCAATTTCATCCTTACACAACTTCTTTCCTACTATTGCACTTTGCATATTTCCTTAATTTGAATGTATATTCACCTTGTGCCAAAGTGTAATGATGTTAATAAAGTTGAATGTCTTACATTGAAAATTAAATTATAATTAAATTATTTAAATTTGAATTGATGTTTCCAAATGTCTTTTTCAATCTTCCGAATTAGTCTTTCGAATTTGTTTTGCTTTATGTTGTTGTTGTTTTTATTTTTGGGTTCATCTAAGACACGAACTTTTTGTATTATTTGTGTTATATTATCTCAATTACATATAAAATCGTACGTACATTCGTGATTAAATTAATTAATTAGTCGCTAATTTGGGAAGTACCATTTATTGTGTTATTCAATCAAATTCAATTGTACCCTAATACTTACTGGAAAAACATTCAATATTATTATTTCAGAGAACTTTTGTACCTATATAATGTTTGTTTGTTGAAAGTAAAAGTTGATTAATTGAAGTTAGTTGAGATTGAGTTTGATTGATCACTGTACATCTGTAAATTGTTTTGCTCTGTTTGAACAAACTCAAATTAACTCTTTTCCTGTCCTAAAATTTTTCCATATTTGTGATTTCCTATTTATAGATTATTATTTTATTACTATTATTAGTAGATCAAGTTCGACTATTTTTGAGTTGTAATCCTTTTGCTGTTCGTGATCAGCGTCACTACGAGACACGCACAAACACAAACACAGCAATGTTTGTTATGTCTTTGTGTGTGCAATTCTTGTTCATCAATTGATTTTTGTTGTTGTTACCAAATGATTTGATTTGTCTCGAGGCAACCACGAGATTGTTGTTGTTGTTGTTTATTGTACATTAGTCATGATTGTACACAGGCGAACAGAGCAAATGAAAGTTCTACCTAAAATGAGCAACTTTGTGCAACACCTCATCAAAGTACCATGGTGATACAGAGAGCCTTCAGTTTGTCGCCTCTCATTTGCTGTTGGGTACGGAACTTTCCATACCTTGAACGATGATGCACTCATAAACATTGAGTGAGGGGTTTCTCCTGTAATGATCACTGCTCACTGAATCGGTAATGAGTTTCCTTTGAAATGAGTGATAAAAGAAATAAATACTTTTTGATTGACATTTGTACATTTTGGCAAATGTAAATTTCGGGCTTAAGAATCTTAAATTATATTCGTTTTGGGAGTTTCACAAATTTTGTTATGAAAAAAGAAAATAATAAAATCAAAACTGAATCAATTACACTTTGTGGGTTCATTTCAGGTTCTTGTCAATTGCGGCATTAAGACTCAAAAGAACCCTCTTCAAATTGTATGATAATAATAAATTTTCTATTACAATTTTCATTTTCATTTTGTCCCTGAACGTGTGTGTGACATTTGTCATGTTTGTCTCTGCTTGTTTGGTTTGTTTATTGACGCAATTAGTAACTTTGAATGAATTGAATGTTGAAATCATCACTCTAATTAATTAGCATTTCATGTTGTTTTGTCTGTCGATACAAATTTAGATTAGATCAGCAACACAACAACATGATCGCACATACTTTATTTACAAAGTCAATAATCATTTCTCTCTTTTATCGTGTTCATCTTTCTGTCTGTGTACGCGCGCGTCTCTTTACGTCATTAACTTTCTCTTTCAGTGCACAAATTCGTGTTGCTGCCCTTAAATTGAGCGCTTAATGCGCTTAATGTAATGCATTCAAAGTAAACTAATAATAATAATATTAATTTTACCTTTACAACCCAAAAATCAACAAACAACAAGCAAAACAAGAAGGAAACAAGATTGAATTTGGAGATTAATTAAAATTTGAGGGTCACGAGATAGGGGTAATCTCTTCAATTTACGAGAACCTGAATTTGCACTTGGTGTAATTGATTCAGTTTTTTAACAAATCAAATAACAACAAAAATCGCACAAAATTCTTAAACGTGAAAGAATCTTTATTTATTTTGTTGTTGCTTTTCGAAACGAAACCAAAATTTGTCTCTCTTTTGAATTGAGCAGAAAAGTGACAGTAGACGAAGGTGAATTATTATTATTATTATTATCGCTTTCGACAGTTAGTTTATTTTTAGTTTGGTTTTGGGTTTGATGGCAGTTGGCTTTGCATATTACATTCGAATGTCTATTACTAAATTGCAATGACAAGTTGCAAGAGTTGGTTGTGTTTGTTTGTCACAAGTCACAAGAATCCGTTAGTCATTAGATGTTTTGAGTGAGCTTTAAGCGGGACATTTTACCAAGGATTCTATTTTTAGTGATTCAAAATTGTCTACTTTCACTTTATCACTCTACGAGCAGATTTTGGCATATGTTTCAATTTATATGTTTGGGGTTAGATGTGGTTTATTATTGGGGCATTATTATAAGTCATTATATGTATTGATTGGGCGACTTTGGGTGCTTTTGGGTGCAATTAGGCGACCACAATTGGGAAGGGACTGCCGGGCAGGTGAATATCGTTGAACTTGAGATGCAACTTGTAGTCACCAGCCTGGGGCGGGATGTAGATGACGGTGATGGTGCCGTCGTTGTTGTTGCGGAAGCTCACCTCCACCTTGGCTGGGCCCTCCATCGCGAAGGAGATGCCCCCAGTGATGCCCGCCTCCTTGCAGTCAATCAGCAGCTCATTGTCCGCCTTCACCTTGCCAGAGGTCACATTCGGTCCCGAGACCTTGACCTTTTCGGTCAGCTTTCGGTGAGTGGCCTCGTCCCCACTGATGTTGCACTTGAAGGGCGAGCCAATGATTTCACGGTTTTCATATTTGATATGAATTTTGTACAGTCCACCGGCCTTGGGCGTGTACGCCACGTCCACCGAACCGTCCTTGTTCGAGTTGAAGTTGATGTCCGGCTTGGTTGGGCCTATTAAATGAATGAATATATTGAGAATCGAATCCCCATCAAAACAACAATCCAAACTTACCCTCAAAAGCGACAGTGAGTCCCGAGACTGGCTTGTTCGAGGTGAACACGGAGAACTTGTTCTCCATGCCAGCAATGCCATTGATAAGGCCACCACCGTGTGCGCTGATGCTCATGTTTGATTGGGGGTTGAGGGGTTGAAAGGGTTAACAAAACAAAACAAAACAAAAGGGGGTAAAATAATAAGAATAAACAAACAAACAAACAAACAAAGTTGAACAGACACGATCACGATTGGGTGCGAGCAAAGATCGAAATGGAGCAGAAAGAATCGACAAAATACGAGTGAAGTCAACTTTGGACAAGTCTGTCTGGCACTAGCACAGACACACAAAACACCACGTACGAATGCACTTTTCGGTTGGCTTAATTCGTACAGTCCTGGTTGGCAACACTACTCTTTCCCTTTAGTCATTTCTCATTGCCATCGCCATATCCACTACTTCACTTCATTTTACTCCACCAGAAAGCAATCGACCAATCTCTGCCTCAAAGTTGGTTAGTTCATCAACAACTTCAACTACTACACTGCACTCACTACTTCACTTCATCACTAGTGGGGATAATCGACTACTGTGCACGTACACACACGGAATCGCACCAGAACCAGATTTGGCCACAAATCAGAGCTACAACTTTTTCGTAGTCTTCTTCTTTTCACTATTTTTTTCTCACTCAAAACTAACCTAAACCCTAAGCCAAAGAAAATATTATACTCTAAAATGAATGCATAGTATAAAATGCAGTGTCGATGCAGAAATACAAAAATAGACGTCTAAAACGGTGAGCGGTGAGAGCAAACAACAAAAACAAAACAACCAACCCCTCACTGCACACGAGTTCATTCTTTTTCGAGTAAAGCGAGCTCGCGCGCGCCCGAGGAAATTCCCATCAAAGTCAGAGTCACAAGCACACTAATGACTTTGTATTATTTTTAGTGTATTTTGTACAGTTTGGAAAAGTGGTCCAAAATGTACCATTCGTAAATGCTACTAGAAGAAACCAAACAACAAAAAATCAATTCCAAAACCTCTTTATTATTGCACTGAAACTCAACACACAAATCGAGAGTGAGTGAGTGACTTGACAGTAAATTCACGAACCGAATGCAATCGTGAGTGTGTGTGTGTGTGTGTGTGTGTGTGTGTGTGTGTGTGTGTGTGTGTGTGTGTGTGTGTGTGTGTGTGTGTGTGTGTGTGTGTGTGTGTGTGTGTGTGTGTGTGTGTGTGTGTGTGTGTGTGTGTGTGTGTGTGTGTGTGTGTGTGTGTGTGTGTGTGTGCGCCTGCCTTTTGCCTTTGCTTCTTGATGCTAAATATGGAATCACCTAAACTAAATGTGAGAGAAGAGGAGGAGTGCAGAAGGTTAGAGCAACAATATTTAAGAGAGTGGGATAAGCCAAAGTCAAAAGTGAAGTCTAAAATTGTATCATTTCGAGTAAAAGAGCAGACGGACAGACAGCAAAAACTGAATCCGCAAATGCTTCTACCTTTTCTTGCAACCAAACAGAATCTCTCGTTAGAGGAAAACTACTACTATTTGCAATCTTTTATTTTTCATTTGCACACATTGCAACACAGACACACAACAACATACAGCAATGAAGGTTACAAAATGTATATGCTCTAAATATAAATATTCGACTAATCGACATTTTGACTTCTTTTCACACACTGCAAAACACTTTCAATTTAGTGTAGACAGACAAAAAAAATCAATAATAAAACATTTAGCAAACAAATGTGCCAACACTCTCTCAATCTAGTAAATTGTATAGTAAATTTTCATCACATTTATTTATAGAATATAAATTCTCTGGGCGTGTGAAGCAATAAATCAATTTAACATTTAATAACAAATCTCTGTCTGATCTGACATACAAATCAATCGGTAGTAGTATAGAATCATCAATCAAATTGGCACATGTTGCTAAATAGCATCAAATCGAAATGAAATTTACATTTGTGATTAGCAAAGTGATTTATTTCTTGTTCAATTTTAATACTAACCGGAATCGAATACTAAAGTGAATTGTGTGTACAAACAAATTCACAATTGATAAATTGAAATTCAAATTAGCAAATTTCACAATAATAAACACAGTGACTCATTGTGTTGTACTAAATTGTGTGGAGAATTTTGCAATGGAATTTACGAATTCTCGAAATCAGACAGAATAGACCTCAAACTGTCAAGCCATTTTTAGCAACAACATTTTGTTGACACACAAATTGTTGTTGTTGTTACATTTATTCGGTGAAATTCATTTTCTTTTGAAAAGATAAAAATAAAATTGTCAACTAAATTGCATTGTGCATTTATTAATAGACACACGTATTCTTCTTCTACTATTAGATCTAAGGTATAAATAGACATTTTGAGTTGTCAAAGGAAAATTCTCAAGAAATAAAACAATCAAATTGAGAAATCTTGTTTGATCATGTAAATCATCACGTAAATTGTTTAATTATTATTATTATTTTGTTACTCAAATGGAAAATCTCCATACTCGAAAAGACAAACATTTGAGCAAACATATATTTGTCTATCGTAATTTTCATAACACTTTTGATCATTTGACTGTTTGTCTAAATGCAACTCACCGAGAACATGAGAATATCAAATAATCAATTTTATTGTCTTCCAAGAAAGTACTTTTAGACATGAAATCAATTTTATCATGTGATTGACATTGAACAGAAACGTTGATCTGACGTTGTTCGTCTTCTTCGTAAATGAAATTTGTCACCTTCGTGTGAATGTCATAAAAACGAATGTACCCCTTTGGGTATTTGTTAGAATTGACATTTGTATTTGTTTTGGTCTGTTTGAACTGCTTCGGACTGATTCAACTTGGTTCGAGCTGACAACACGACACTTTGGTTTCCTTGTTTGATTTTGTTGTTGTTTTGAACTATTCGCGTTCAATGGGGGGAAAAAAGTTCAAACATGTACAGAATGTAAAAGACATCAAAGACATGCAAAAATGTACATTTAAAAATGTTCACAATTTTGAAATTCAAATTGAAAATGTTTTACAAATGAATTACAAAACATATGAAGTCTCTAGTGGCAATCAAGCCGGTGGCGCCATCTGAAGAGCGCAAACACAACTATATTTACTCATATTTCAATTTACCATTTGATAGTTTGAGAATATTTTTTCTTGTAATGAGCTTTAAGTGCGTTAATGTCATCGAGAGAAAAATTGTTATCGTTTTGTTATCATTAGACAATTATTTTTATAGCTACAACACTTGATCATTGTGATGTTGAGAATGTGAATTTATTAACGTGTTTGTTTTGCTAAAAGGCTGCAGACATTTTCTGTAACCAAATCCAAGTTCCATGTGCCAAAACAAAACGGTTCGGTGCACAATTCGCTTTGTTGTCGTTATACTGTTTTGATATTCTGTTTTGCACTATGAGCGGCGCGCGTGCTAAAGAGTTATCTCACTCATAAATCTATGAAATGTCTTTTGCTTGAAAAAGAGAGAAAGGCTATTCAGTGAGTGAGTGGGGGGCAGAATAGAGAGAAAGCCAAACGTGAATGACTCGAGCTCGACTATTTGGTGATGATGATGCTGACTTTGAATAATAATAATTTACGAATGCATTGGCGGGTTGGCACACCAAATCGACTTTGCTTTGCATGCAGCACAACATACAGCAAAAACTTGCGAGAAAGTGAGAGTAAAAACAGAGACACAAAATTTCAATTTGAAAATGGCAGAGAGAAAGTCGTATTTTGTGCTTACATTGCTGCTCGCTAGTTTTGACTTTCGTTCTGCAATGTTTGTACATTCGAATACGATCAAACTCATCTCATCTTACAATTAAATATACATTTGAGGGCGAGAGAGATAGATTGGATACACTACACACACACACACAAACTACAGGATGGGTCTCGTTAGTAATTTAATTAATTAACAAAAACAATTGAGAATCCAAATTAGAATGCACAATGTTTGCACATTTATTTCGCCCTGTATCGAATCAATCTGTGCGTGTCTGTGTCTGGTGTGCGAATGAGCCCACCACACCAAAAAGACGATGACTCGGTTGTTATTTAGGATATATATTCAAAATCAAACTGAATATTCTGTGTGTGATCTAAAATAAATTAGGAGAATGTTTGTAATTAGCTCGACGCGTCTGATTACTCAACTTTGCTGTTGTGTCTGTTTTTGCCTGTGTTTTCACTTTGTGTCTCTCGCATTCTGTTTCTCTTCGTCTCCCATATGGATACAATCACAAATGTCTTGGAGTTCTGGGCTTCTTCTTCTTCGTCCTTCGTCAAATGAATGTCTATGTTTATCGAGGACGAGTGTGCGAGTGAGCGAATGCCGTGTGCCACCACCGACCACCAATAGGCATCAAATGTCGTCGTCGTAGAATTCGTTTTACGTTCGGTTTTGGTTGGTTTGGTAACTTTTGGTTGATGTGAGTGGGAGAACAGAACAGAAAAAAATTGTTTGCCGTTATGCATTTTGTATTTTGTGTTTGCATTCACGAGTATTCCTCTGTTGGTTCAAATATATATTTTGTCAGATGCCACTTATGTTGTGTGTGTGTGTGTGAATGTATATGAATTCCACTTTCCAAAAGATGGATTCCTGAATGCCAGAAGAGCACATTGGCTCTTGATCACACATCACATCACATCACATCAACATGATGAACATGTTGATGAATATTCTGGTACATCATCCATCGAGAGTGGAGACAGAAAAGACAGTAAATGCACAATCGACACAACACATGTGACAGTAACTAGCGCACACAAATGTGCTGAACATATGACTCTTCACAAGTAGTAGACAAGTTAGGCTTCAAAATTGGCTTTACTTTGCAAACTTGGCCAAAAATAATAAATAATGAACATTTTTGTCGTCATTTTAGTGAGCTGTGAGTGAGTGAGAGAGTCAAGAAGATGCTAAAACCGGCATAATGAGTGAATTGAGTGTGGCTTTAAGGGGAATATCCACTCACACACACACACACACACACACACACACACACACTCACTCACACATAATCAACAACAAACAACACACACACACAACAGTCGATGCTTTTGTTTTTGCGTTCTATCAAGATATATATTCTTTTGGTTACGCCAAGAGCGGTAAAAGTAAAACTCCTTGTGTGAATAGTGAACGTCAACAAGATCAACACAACAAGGCGAGGAATACTCCCCGGTGTTTGTGTGACTGTGTGCTTTTGACTGTGTGGGCTTTTCACGGGTTTGCTCACGAATCGAACACATCCGACTACTACCAACAATCGACCTTTCGAGTGTGTTGATTGTGTATGACTTTGGGACGTACGTGTGTGTGTCGCTCTTGTGCAACATTTACTCACGAGCACCACTCACAACAAGTCACACATTCAATTCATAATAAGAATATTTGAGTCTCGTTATATTTTCGTTATGAATATTCTTTTCCCGCTCTCCTTTAAAAACAGTTCGTTGTTGTTGTGAATGAGTTGAATATTGCGTGTATTGCAAAACTGAACAAAACATATATATTTCATTACTTCGACATTAATTATCACTTAAATTATACTTTGTGTTTATTATTCTTTTTATTCTTCTTCTTCTTATTCTGTTTGTTCGTTAATTGATATTACTACATTAATTAATTATACTAATATTCGTCAACATCGTTAATTAGCATCAACAACAATCAACAACAATCAACAACAATCAACATTCAACAACAATCATGGGCGAAAATTTTGATTTGACAAAAATAAAAATATTCGGCAAGTGCATCGACCAGGATGGCAAAAAGACACAGACGGGCAAAAAGACTATGATCAAATTCAAAAGTATTGCGCCCAATGGTCGGCCATCGGCTGGCGAGCTGAAGGTGGGCATGGACTTTGTGGTGGAGGGCAAGGGCTACAAGCCAGAAATGTTGTGGAGTACAATTGCGGACCCAGAGGACGATCCACTGACTGCGGCGGCGTACTTTGTGCCTGTGAAAGCTGGTCCCCATCGAATTACGATTAAGATGAATGGACGCAAGTTGACTGCACAGCCACTGGTGATTGAGTCGGTTGGGGCGGATATTGATATTCAAAAAGCGCTGTCTAAGGTGAGTTCGTTGTTCAAATAGTTTTGTTCAAATACCACCAAAAGAATGTCAATTCGATTCGATTTACTAATTTCAATTTCAATTACAATTCTACCAATTCACACCAGGTCGAACTGCACGGTCGTGCCTGGGAACTGGGCAAGGCCTACTCGCACAACGAGTTCGTGGTCGACTGCTCCAACGTGCAACCGCCCCTGGGCAATCTGAAGGTACACGTCAAGGGACCGCCCCGCTCCTCGGCTCAACTCCAAATTGTCGACAACGACAATGGCACCTACAAAATCAACTACAAGCCCACCACGCCCGGCATGTACTCGATGAACATCAAGATTGCCGACACGGACATACCTGGCTCGCCCTTTCAAATTCGGGTTACCGAATTTTTGTCATCCTAAAAATCAATCGTAAATCCAATTCCCACAACCTCAAAACCTTATTAACAAATTGTATAGGTAGTAGTATCCCTTAGCAAATTAGAAGATAAAGTTATTGTCCAAAATTAGATCATAATTCGAACTCGTAGAATTTCCTTAATTTCCCCAGATTTCCTTTAGAAATTGCTTAGCATCCCTAGAATGTTTAGTTCCTAATACCTGTAGTTGCTTTTCTAGTTTCCTTGGAATTTTCCAAATTCCTTTAGATATTGTTATTTTAGATTTTCCCTAGATTCCCCTAGATTTCCTATTTTAGATATTCTATAGAATTATAAATTGGACATAATCTTTACGACTATACTAAAATGCTCGTAGAATGCTTTTATTTAACCCAAATTTTTAAAAATCCAGAATTCATCAAAAATCATTAAAATATTATATTTATCAAAAGCCAACTTAAGTCTCACTTTTCCAAATCCAATTGGTAAGTACGCAAAATTCAGCTCATTCTGGACCAAAATTTACAGTTTCATTTTATTTTTTTTTCGAATCAGATATTTTGTTTGCTTTGCCACAATTTGCCTCAACACCAACAATTCCATGAATTTGTCCTAAAATGCCCTGTGTAATGCTTGTAATGTTGAATAATAAATTATTTAGAAAATATTTTGTTTATGGCACATTTTGCGTATTTAAACAGACAATTAGCACTCTCCCATTTAGACATTAATATACCAAAGAAAAATGTTAATCTTACGCTAATCGTGTGTGTGTGTGCACGTGTCTGTGGAATTGTATATTTCGTTTCGTTTGTATATGAATTTCACTTTCGGTTAGAAAATTTTCCAGTGGCATTTTGAACAGTGGAAAAATAATAGAAGAAAAGTTTGAAATTTTGAGAATTCAACAAAATTAAATTCAACTTTATTTTTCAAAAATTTAATTTCAAAAAATAAGTCCAGAAACATTAATTAAAAGTAGTATAATTAATTGATTGGTTGATTATATTGGACGATTTAAATAAAAATAATTATTTTATTTTAAAATAAAATAAAATTTATAATTTAAATCACTCTGTACTTTTTAATACTCGATCCAAACTTTTTAATATGAAAAAGGAAATGGAAACTAATTTATTAGAGTCAATAAAATATATTTGAGTCAGATGACATTTTACATTTGACAGTTGGCAAAAAGTTTGTATATTTTAAATTGTCGTCATTATTTATTTGAAATTTAATTTTGAATTTAACAAAATAAATACGAGAAATAAATATTCAGATAAAAAATGTTTTATTCAATTTATAAATCGCTTTCTTCTGATGTGAAAAGTTTTTCACGTCAGAATCGACAAAATCGAACCGAATTGATCCAGAATCGTGTCTTTTATGTTTGTACAACGATTTACTTTGTTCGTTTTGTACTTTCTGCTTATTTCGTCTCGAAAAAGAAAGAAAATTTGTACTTTCAATATGACATTCTACAGAGTCTGCTGTACGGAATTGGCTTCAACGATTCGGCACTTTTCCTAACATTTTCACCAATAATAATGTTTTTCACAATAATTCATTATCAAATTTATTCTGTGACTGACAATTCAGGAATGTGGATGAAAATTGAAGAGTTAATTGACTGTGAACCACTTTTGGAGCGAAATCCGCAATTGAAATTTAAATTCAAATTGACACAACCGAGGAGAATGTTCAAGAGAGCGATGATGAGTTGTAGAGCAATTTGGAATAGTGATACAATTAAATTTAAATGTGAAGAGCAAAAAGAAAAGTCTCAGTTTTCAGGTTTGTCCAATCAGAATCGTTCGAGACTGGTTTTGATTTGGTTTGTGCTCGAATTGGTGACTTTAATTTGGTGTTTGGCTTGTAAGTTTGTTTTTGTTTCGAAGTTACAAGTTTTATCTAATTTGTTTTTTGTATAATTTTTTAGTAACATTTGGATTAGGAACGATGGCCTATCTTTACTATTTCACTCGCCTACCACCAAACATCCTAATTTCCATGTTTGGTCTATTTGATTATGCACTCTTAATTTACTGTGGAGTCATCAGTATACGATGTTCACTATTTTACATTGCACTGATGATTGTCGTTTGTATTGCTTCAAGCCACGAATTCAATCGCCTAAATAGTAACATTTACGATTACTCTCAAATTCATCGTCGATTGAACAAATTTTTCGGTTCAATTCTGCAGCAAACTCGCGTACTAAAGGACTATCGAGCGCGTCACAGTAGGGTGGCATTCTTTTTGGCACAATTTGCCAGTCGATTAATTGCGCCCTTCTTTTTCGTGTACATTTTGTGCATTCTGCCGTACAATGCGTACACGACAATGTTTATTTGCTTTTACGAAATGTCTACATTCTTTCGGCATTTTGTCGTGTTTTGGTTGGCGGCTCAGGTGGCAATTCCACTGGCTGTATCACAACAGCTCATCGCCATCAATCGACAAATGTATCAATCAGTGCCCTGTTTAACTGGTCTTTTAGTGAGACTGTTGAATCGACGAACATTGAGACGAATTGTGTTTCGTGAACACTGGAAATTGGTGACATACTACGAAATGATGCATCGACTCAATCGGAGACCGTTGATTCTGGCTGCTGGACCAATGGGTACATTCGAGAGGAAATCGTTGATTGAAGTAAGTAATTCAACACAAAATATATAAATTAATAATTTAAAATTAACTAATTAATTTTAAATAAATTTTCCAGTTCACCTTAATTTATGCAGCATTTCTAATGCGCTTTGCATCGAAATTTATGAATTTAAAATAATAGTAAATTATAATTACGATTATGTTCTTGACCTAAATTCTGTTCATTCACAATATACATTGAAAGTAATGATTTTAAAATTGATCAATAAAGTTATTTTCCTAATCGCCTATTTTTACTGAGTATTAGAATTGAATTGATATCACTCGTGTGCAAATGTGTTCGTAAGGCGAATTCGAATCACTACAACGAGAGAAGTGTGTTGAACTATATTTGCTCGGTCACGCCTCGTCATTGGTCATTTTCTAGTTTTCTACTTTCTTTCACAAGTAGAAATATTTCTATCTTTTTGTGCACCAAACGACTTTGCACTTTTTCTTCTTCTCTTTGTCTTAAAGTGCCCTCTTCTGTGTGTCCTATCCTCGAAGCAGACCTCGACCCTCACCTCAACTCGCCATGTTTGGTAAAGTTCGCTGGCTCGCCTCTCCTGCTCTCCTGCTGATGGTGTCCTTCTTCACCGTGCAGCTCACCTGTGGCCTCTTTCTGGAGTCGACTCGAAAGCCTGAGTACGTCGAGGTTGAGAAATGTATGGACAAATATGTGAGCGACAATGATATGCGTGATTGTTATGCAAAGGCAGCCAAAGAAGATTTTGCCGAAGTTAAGAATGATTTCTGCCAAGACGAGTTTGGCGCTATGAAGTGCAAAGCTGCAATGCTGTGCCAGTTCTGCAACCAAGCCAAATTTGCGAACCATAATGAGCTCTTCTTTAGAGCTCTCTCACAGATTCTACAGAATTTGACCGCCAACCAGTGCAAGGAATGGGAGAGCAAGGTTCCCGTTATTCCTACTGTGGCTAGCTGCTCCGAAGGTGGCCCCAAATCTGGTGGTTTCATTTCCGACCACGGTGGCTTGCTGGGCACCATCGTAGTGGTGGTGGCTCTGGTGGTGGCGGGCGTCATCGGGATGGTCCTCTACCGAAAGGGCAAATCGCCAAGTGCCCAGCCTGGCAAAGTTTCCAAGAGCAGCAGCAGCACTACTGCTACTAGTTCCAAGACGGCCGACTCGTCGAAAGGTGGCAAGTCGAGCAAGTTGGCTCTCAAGTAGACAAGGCATCTATCTACTTTACCAGATGCATGCGCCCTTAAATTAGCAAATGCATCCATTTCCAAATCTTTAACCCCCATTATTATTATGCTCACACTTATGATGAGCCTTAATTTATTCTTATTACCATTAACTAGATTAAGGTCTATTGTACCTTGCATTATTAAAATGTTTTAGCTCTTTACATATTGTTTCTACTGTTTTATGGTTTGATTTGTGTTTCTCTTTCAATTTGCCCACAACTCGATTCGTTCGATCGACTGCTGCCCTGTGCGCACTATTTGATTTGATATCTTTCTATCAAATCTGTCACAACAGCTCACAATTGGATAATGGTTCTGTTTGTAATGTACTGAATGTGTTTCTTCACTATTCAATGTAATATTTCAGTAATTACTTATTATATTTGTCATGCAAAACGCATGTAAAATGCTTAAAACAATTAATTTTAATTTTTTTCCTTTTAATTTTAATATTTAGATTTATTTAATTAATTTAATCTTTAGTTATATTATACGCCTAAGTATAATAACACAGAATACCCAAAAATACCTATTTCCTTGTAATACTGTACGCTTCAAGTATAGTATAGTATAGAAACAGAACATATTTAATACACACTTTAAATCTACTCTTCATTACGAGTATTTTGATATATCGCATGCCTATGTTCTGATTTTAATATTAATTATTAATTATTAATTATTAAATATGAATCATTATTATTATTATATTAAGAGTGAATGAGTACAATTAGCCATCATGCATATGCAAGACACCTGGTCGTACATCTCCCTGCACTGAGCACACACACTCATCGCCTCACTAAAAGTCCCCCTCATGCCCTCGAGCAACGTCATCCCCGCTACATAGCACATCACAAGTTGACCTCTAATGACACTTTCACGATGAAGGGTCTCACACAAACTACGTATCTCAAGTGGTCCCTCTCCTCTCAGGTCCAATAAAAAAGTCACTGTACAATATAAAGTTGATTTCGTTGCGCGGAAAAAGCTAACACGCCTATGGAGATTTCAATGCTGCCAAAAGTCTGATTCAGTGACTAAACTCCCATAGAAAATACATTGCGCGTTTGAACGATTTTGATGGTTGCGCTTAGTTTTCTGCGTGTTTTTGGCGCAAATACAGAGTTACTAAAACACATGGCCAAGTCCATAGGAAATTGACTGTTCGAGGCAAAAAGGCCCTAAAAACGCGCGCCCGGCGAAATGCTTGCATTTTTCAGTTTCCGCGAGAGTTTTCTCCCATAGAAAATACATTGGGCCACCTTGCGCGTTAACACCTGTTACAGTTTCGCGTGTTTGTGACTAGAACTTTAAACTGTCCATTTAATTATTGAAGCCCTCACCAGCACAAGGAAAGTAACAAGCCATCTGCTATAAAAGGTCCCCCGACTCAGTTCATCGGGACCAGTACATCGGTCTACATACTAGAAGACACATTGCCGTTCTCTCCTGACACTCAACTCTCGCTCATTTGGTCTTCCTGATTGCTCACTCTCTTGGTCTCCCGTTTGGTCTACCTATTTTGGTCTTCCCGTTTGGTCTTACTATTTGGTCTTCCCGTTTGGTCTTCCTGTTTGGTCTTCCCGTTTGGTCTTACTATTTGGTCTTCCCGTTTGGTCTTCCTGTCTGGTCTTCCCGTTGGTCAATCCCGTTTGGTTCACCAATTTGGTTCTCCCGTTTTGTCCGTCCTGTTTGGTCTTTCCGGTTACCCGTTGGTCACATGTCTATCTGATTGACCATTGCCGAGTCTAACTACATCTTGTTGGACATTGCCGTTTCTATTTCCTGTTCACGATCATAGACCACATTTCATCGGATTTAGCCTAGTTCCGACCATTTCTGGTTATCACCTATCCACCATTGAAAATATTTTCCTTCTCGAGTTCAAACTAATTTCTCGAGCTATTGGAAATTGTCAAGTTTTGACTTTAGACCATTCAACCTATTTAACTAATATCTCAAAATATTCTTATCAAACTAAATAATCCTTATTTGGAATGAACTCGCCATCTCAACCTAAATCAACGCATCACTCCTGAACTGAGAAATTGATTTGTGCTGGGAAACATAGAAAATCTATTTCATCGCATCTCCATTGTGTGTGCTTATCATCAAACCCGACGCACCTATAAATCAACAACAACCATTCGTCTCATCTCAAGTTCCCGTTATATGCAACTGCTAGTGTTGGCTCATTCTCTCCATATAATTTTCTGTATTCTGCATCCCCAAAATATTCAATAAAAGTATTGCAAAACTAAAATTCACCTGTGTTTTTATTTCACATTTACACCCATCAACCTCAACCGCACTAATAACTTTTGATGGTAAATTACCATTAACTTTGGTCTTTAGATATAAACAAGTACAAGTGGTAGTACATGAATTGTCTTATGGTAGACAAAATCTTGTATGTCCCATTTTGTATGATATATTATAATATGTCAGGTAATTGCTAATGATTGGCTTAATCTATTTAGCGTTACTTTCTTTTTTAATTTTCTTTTAGTTATCTTTTGGACCTATGCCCTAGTCTATGAAAAGTAGTGTTTGCCACCGAGGAAAGTGGCTAACAAGTGAGCAAACTCATTCAACGAATAGTTTGCATTTACATTTCGTTTATGAAATATTTTCTAGGTTTTTTTCGCCCTCACCGCCTTTTAAAATTTGTCATCTAAGTTCGGTTTATCAAATCTATTTGTTCCGTAATCACTTGTCCGGTACTACTTTACGTGTTTGTCAGTGTGTTTTGGCGATTTTGATTCATTCATATCAAATGATATATTCATTCATTCGATAATTCAACTTTTACTTTCCGCAATATTCCCATAGTTGTATTGATAATTCTACTATCCATATGGATGATTTCTTAAATTTTAGCTTTGTTTTATTTAACTGCTTCAAAGCGATCGTCTACTACTTGTGCCTCAAATTGAGTTCAATTCTTTTAAACAAATTTACAAACGACCACAATGCCGCGATTCGGTTGATATTTTCACTTTGATTAAACATAAATAAATAAATAATTAATTTAAAACTAATAATTTCATAATTTTTCCCCAGTTTACTTTAATTCATGCAGAATTTTTAATGCCGCGTTTTGCTTCTAAATTCATGAAATTAAAATAGCAAATTACTAATTACGATTATGTTCTTGGCCTAAATACTGTTCATTCACAATATACATTGAAAGTATTCATAAATAAAGTTATTTTCTTAATCTCCGAATTTTTAGAATTGATGATTTTCCTCACGTTCATGGACAAATGACTGAGCAAAAATGATTGTTCGTAAAGCGAATTCGAGTTATAACTACAGCGAGAAGTATGTTGAACTATATTTGCACGGTCACGCCTCGTCATTGGTCATTTTCTAGTTTTCTACTTTCTTTCACAAGTACAAGTATTTCTATCTCTCGTGCTCCAAACGACTTTGCACTTCTTGTCCTTTGGCTTAAAGTCCTCTTCCGTGTGTCCTATCTTCGAAGCAGACGTCACCTCGACCCTCACCTCAACTCGCCATGTTTGGTAAAGTTCGCTGGCTCGCCTCTACTGCTCTCCTGCTGATGGTGGCCTTCTTCACCGTGCAGCTCACCTCTGGCCTCTATCTGGCTGCGGAGACTTCTGTGTCGCCTGAGATCATCGAGTTTAGGCAATGTATGGAGAAACACGGCAAGGATATCGGTGATTGTATGGCAAAGGAAGTGAAAGAAGATTTGGCCAAAGTTAAGGATGATTATTGCCAAAGCGAGTTTGTCTCTGTGAAATGTAAAGCTGTAATCGTGTGCCAGTTCTGCAACAAAGATGGAGGCAATGAGGCTCTTAATGAGCGCGTCTTTACACGGTTTAGACAGTATATTCAGAATTTGACCGACGACAAGTGCAAGGAATGGGAAAGCATGGCTCCCGTTATGTCTGCTGCTGCGGGATGCTCCCAAGTTGGCCAAAGATCTGGTGGTTTCATTTCCGACCACGGTGGCTTGATTGGCACCGTCGTGGTGGTCGCTCTGGTGGTGGCGGGCGTCATCGGGATGGTCGTCTACAAAAAGAGCCGCAGCGCCCAGCCTGGCAAAGTATCCAAGAGCATCAGCAGCACTACTGCTACTAGTTCCAAGACGGCCGACTCGTCGAAAGGTGGCAAGTCGAGCAAGTTGGCTCTCAAGTAGACAGACAAGCTCTATCTTCGGCCATTACTTCACTAGATGCATGCGCCCTTAAATTAGCACATGCATCCATCTCCAAATCTTTAATTCCCATTATTATTATGCTCACATGATGAGCCACTTAATTTATTATTATTATGACCATTAACTAGAGTAGGTCTATTGTACGGCCTTGCATTAAAATGCTTTAGCTCTTTACTTGTTTCTACTGTTTTATGGTTTATGCTGTTTTTTAATTTATTGAATACATTTTATTCACAACCAGATTCGTTTGATTGACTGTTGTACTATTTGATTTGATATCTTTCTATCAAATCTGCAGTAACAATTAGCTCAATTAGTTTATGGTTCTGTTTGTGCTGCAAAATTTGTTTGTTCGCTATTCAATCTATTTCACATAATAATTTACCCCGCAAGGTAGTTGATAATCCATTTTACGTTATTAAAATTGCCTTTTACTTACTAGCTTGTTAGCTTTTTGGTCCAGTACTCTAAGTTTATGAAATTCTATTTATAAACAGGCGCAATAGTATTTTCCTAACCAATAGTATTTGTCGTCAAGGAAAGTGGCCAACAAGTGAGCAAATTCATTCAACGAATCGTTCGGATGTGCATTTCGTTTCTGAATTATTTCTTAATTTTTGAAATTGCTCTAACCCTCTTTTGTCATCCGATTTCGGTTTATCAAATTTGTTTGTTTCGTGATCACTTGTTTGACACTACTTTACATTGTTCGGTGTACGTTTTGATTAATTTGATCAATTCAATTCAACCTGATGTATTGACTTTGGTAATATTCACATTATTATTGTCTCGATCATTCCTACTGTCTATTTTGATGATTTATTTCATTCACAACTGCGTCAAAGTGATTCGTCTACTGTTTGTGTTCGAATTCACTTCATTTCTAATCATTAGAAATAAAGTCTAATGGCTAATAGGTTTCCATCTGTTGGTGGTAATGTATACTAATCGACTGTACATCGATGCGGCAAGTTAGCTATTTGTAATGCAAAAATCAACAACAACATTTTAAAATCTGTCTTTGTTCGAGATTGTTAGAGTATCGAATTACTTTGACATTACTTTCACACCAAACATCGATATGATGGCATCATCTCATATGGCAGCGCCTTTGGACTTTTATGACTTTTACATCGTTTTTCGGGTTTCTGTTGTTGTATGGCGAATTTATATTTGGTGCCAGCTTTAATTCAAGTTTGAACTCAATGTTTTTCACGTGCAATATTTTCTCATTGATAACATTGCGAAATTATTATTATTATTATTCTTTTTTGAACGGAAACTCATTTGGCGTAGGCGACTTTTGGGTAAATGTTTTTGTGCAGTGCACAAGTTACTACACACAACACGCAAGAGCTCCATTGAGAAAATATATATTTCTGTGTAGTAAATTTACTAGTTTGATTGTGATAAAAATTTCATTTCATTTTGGTACTCGAAACTTGCAAATTTGTGTTATCATGTCATCATCGAACTGTTCCAAATCAACCGATCCGCCACCGATCCAGCCCCGTCTATGGCAAATTTACTATCGTGATCTCAAGAATATTTTCCAACGAAAACATCGATTTCTGTGGAATAAATTTCTGATTGTGACCTATGTGTTCGAGGTGGCCCGTCTACTGCTCGCCACGTACTGTCTCGTGTCGGGCAATGTCGCCTGGTTCGAGCGCGACATTTTCCTTCACATGATCAATCGAAACAATCTGTACGATCGGTACATTTTCCTCGCCATCATTGGCTTGCCTCTCTGTGCGGCATATTTCAATTATGAAATATATTGTAAATCATCGAGAGTGGAGCTGACACGGAAACCCAGTGCAAGTCTGTACGAATTTACCTGGCAAATGATTTACGATTTGACGGTGAGAAACACGGAACAATTGTTCCAATTGGAAGCGAAAATTACAAACAAAAGTAATCGAAAGAATAAGAAGGAATCGACACCTCTGCACGAGTTGCTCAACTCAATTTCGGGTGCACACAACTTTTTTCGACCAGATCGAATTGTGACCTTTTGGCGAATCTATTCGGACATTTGGAGAAACGGTCCAGGCGTGAGCAATCAGGAGGATAATGAAAACAATAACAAAGTTGGAAGTCGCAAACAAAATTACAAACTTTCCAAATACAAATTGAAACACTTTCCAATGATTTCAATGAAGCTGCGTGCGAGAATATTTTTGGTCATCGTTTCGAGTGAACTCTTCCACGCTTGGATGCTTTCGGTTATTTGTGAGTTTGTATTTTATATTTTGTTTCTAATTTCTAATTTGTTGTTAATTTAAATTAAGGGATCATAATCATCCTTGGAATCGGCTATTACCTAAACATTCTATACGAACCGAGTGACACCCGTCTAATCGATATTCTTCCGGCAATTCTGGAAATGGCGATAATCGGTTTCGAAGTTTGGAATTGTTCGAAAATGTTACTTATGCTCACCTTTATTCTACGAGTTGTGGTTTTTGTGCACTTTTGCCTATTCCGAGAGCTGAGAACATTTCTGCGCAATACCTTTTCGAATATCTCAAAGGAGAGCGTTCAATTGAAGTCGATTTGTGAGATTACACATTCGGGACTGTTGATCAAACTGAAGCGAAGTGGAAATTCAAGAAGAAGATTGACTTTGACTGATGAGGCGAAACTGAGTTTTCGGTTGAATCGTTTCCGACGGGAACACACTCGACTGGTGCGTCACATCACACAGGCGGACGCGAGTTTCTTCTCCACAATCATCGTGGTCTTCATTGTGTGCAACATTCCGTTCAATGTCTATTTCATTGCTTTTGTGTATCGAAATGCACAAAAAGTTCAAGTGGACACTTTTGTCGTTCTGTTCGCACTGTTTAGTTACATAATCGCAACGTTGATTGCCTCGGGCTCGGTGTCCTACCTGAGTGAACAGGTCCATCAGTATGGACCGGAGATATTTAGCTTTCAAACTTATTTAGGACTCAATTCATTGAGACTAAAGTTGAAGTTGATGTCAAGTTATGAGTTGATCAATTCGAATGAGAAAATTAGTTTTACAGTTGGTGCGCTGGGACCGATTACCAAGTTTGCGGTTTTGAAGGTATTTTGTTATTGTGCTGGAGAATTCCAGGAATATAACCTTTTCGTTTTGTTCTGCTTTTCAGTTTATATTCTTCTACCTTGGCTACATTATGTTTTCGCTTCAATTCATATATAGCAATCATCAGCAAGCCGTTTAAGTAAGTTCGCGTACTTAAGTCACAATTGTGTCAATATTAAATGAATTCGAGTTGGCTCAATTCAATTCAATTCAAAACGAAACGGACTGAATTTAAACTCACGATATCTTATCATCCAAATACTTTCACCCTACTTTCATTCAAAATCGATATTTATCGATTTTGTTGTTTTTCGCAATTCCAACCTAATACAATTTAGCTCAACCCAATTTTTTGAGCCCAGAACATTTTATTATTTCACAATAACAATTTAAAAATTAGCGCTTTCTGCATTCTAAAATTTCAAATTTTCAAATACATTTTCAAAGTCCATAATCATCCTCAAAATGTCCTCCAACTCGTATTATTATTATTATTATTATAACAAATTCAAAATTCTTGTACACAAATTGCAAAACCATCTAAATCCGTTCAATTCGTCAGCATATTATCACAATGAGGTTCGAGTACAGCGTGAAAAGCTTATTCTGAATCCACGCCCGAGCGTGACCAGAATTCATATTCTCTTTTATTTGTACTCGATTGTATTGGTTTTGCGTTATTTCTTAACTGCACTCACAATTCGTAATTTGCACTCGCGCGACTATTTCGAGTACGACATTGTGATGAAGGCAGCCTTTGAGCAAACCAAATTCGATCACATTGCCTTTGGCCTGCTCGCAATTGTGGTCATCTACAGCATTGGCATTCACTACATTCGACACTACTGCACGGATGCCCTCGCAGCTGATCTCTACTATCAATTGATCATACAAAATTGGACTGACTTTAGCGCCAAATATCAACAACAATTTGACATTGTTGATTTTGATAGTAAAAATTTGTTTGTCACATGTTTTCGTGTGCTTAAATTGGCATTTCAAATGATGAGCGCGAAAAAGAAGAGATTGGACAAATTGAAATATTTTGAATTGGCCACTTTTGAGATGCGACGACAGACACTGACCCGAATGATGTTCATTGAAGCGTTCAATGTTGTGTTTTATTTGTTGTTGCGTAAGTTTGTATGGGATATTCATAAATGACGTACTAATTACTCAATTCAACAGGAATCCTAATTATTCTGTACATTCTCAAACTGGTACTCCACAATTGTCATCTCTACTCGGCACTTCAATGTTTGGTCTTTATCGTGGATCGATTTGCCACCATGACTGCACTGACAATCTCAATTCGAAATACTACAAACAGTCTGTACCGAGTTGTGATCAATTCGTTCATATTTGAGAAGCTATTTCGACGATTAGATGCGCAATTGGGTTCGATTGTTATTGTTTCAAACAATTCAAACAAGACGAGAGCACAATTGAAGTGCATTCAAGCGAAACACTATCGATTGGTTGGCTTTGTCACTCATTTGAATCAAACATTAGTGTCACGTGAGATTTTGTTGTTCATTCTGACCAACATTCCGTACAATGTCTATTTGGTTACTAAAATTCTGTTTGGCTCATCCGGTTCGGAAACTTTGCCACTCTTTATTACGTTCATTCAGTTGGTCACTGTGCTGGGCTCGGGTTTGCCGATGGCTCGACTGACCAAGGCGATTCATTGCAGTGCCAAACGGTTCAGTGTGCTCCAATTCACACTAACCGGTCCAGTGCGAGATCAAATCAAACTGTTGGCCTTTTACGAGCGAATTGGTTCGCGGGGGAAATTGGCCAAAATTGGTTTCAGCTTTGGTCCACTGGGCATTGTGACCAAGTTGATTCTCTTTAAGGTTTGTCCGTTTTGATTTTGAATATTGATTTTAATGATAATTTTTTCATTATTGTTATTATTTTACAGTTTGTAATAATTTATGCTGCTTACGTTATGTATTCCACAAATGTTATCAAAAAATTCTGAAAATTGTAAATAATAATAAATTTAAGTATTAAAACTTAGTATTCATAATTTTGTTAATTTGCTACAAAACTTGACAATTACCTCGGAAGCTTAATAATTGGCTTTGTAGCTTTTACTAAACTTTGTGGCTTTATGATTCATAAGTAATGGTGACATTTTGATGCAATTTGGGCGTATTCAAAATGATGATAAATACAAATTGGGAGCATTCATTTCATTTCATTTGCTTATTACTTTTCCGGCTGAATTGTCATTTCCCGCTTTTGTCTGTGAGGGCGGATATCCTATCATATGATATCATATGAGTTGCTTGAATTAAAAAAGAAAGTAAAAGTAATATTCAATCCCAAATCAAAACAAGTTATGATTAACAAGATTCAAGTTCAAACTTTGAACTTCAAAGTTTGTCAATTTACTGAGGAAAAGACGTTACTTGTGAATGGGCCTCTTCAAATGTACATTGTACATCAAACAAACACACAAACAAACAAACAGACGACGAAAAGTGGCTTAATTTCAATCATATCCACCTGATGCCCTCACCAGCCAACTATCCACGACCTGTTTTATAAAGTTGTCCTGTTACGTTGTGAATTTCATCCTATGGTGAGCATTTATTTGACATTATATTTATATTCTTTTAAATCAACTTTTCATATATCAACTAGAAAATAATAATGGAAAACGACGATGTCTCCTGTTTGGTAATCGACAATGGTTCGGCAATATGCAAAGCTGGCTTTGCTGGGGACGACATTCCAGCGGTTGTTTTGCCAATGTTTATTGGTCGACCACGGACTGAGGTATGAAATAACAATGTCTGACATAACTAAACTATTTCTCTCTTTTTAGCAATCAACCGAATCTTACATTGGTGATGAAGCTATTTCAAGGATGGACACACTCAAGCTCACATATCCCGTTCAGCGTGGAATTGTCACCAATTGGGATGACATTGAGAAGATTTGGACTCACGTGTTCAAGGAGGGACTTGCCGTTGCACCAGAAGAACAGCCAGTTCTATTAACCGAGGCGTCGCTGAATCCTAAAGTAAACCGCGAACGAATGACTCAAATCATGTTTGATACCTTCAGTGTGCCGGCAATGTTTGTGATCAATTCAGCACTGGTGGCACTCTATGCTTCAGGGCGAACCACAGGAATTGTGCTCGATTCGGGACATGGTGTTACGCACGTTGTGCCAATCTATGAGGGCTATGCTTTGCAGCATGCAGTTGTGCGAGTGAACTTTGGTGGACAGGATCTCGACGAATATTTGGAGACATTGCTCACTGAACGGGGACATTATTGCAAGACATCCGCTGAACTAGAAGCTGTACGAGAGCTGAAAGAAAAGTCTGCCTTTGTTGCACTCGATTTTGAAAATGAAATGAAGACCAATAAAGTAGAGAAGCGATTCAAACTGTCAAATGGTCAAACAATCACAATCGGCAACGAACGATTCCGTTGTGCGGAGGCACTGTTTCGGCCTGCTTTGATTGGCATCGACAAGGAGGGTCTACCCGAAATGGTTGTCAAATCCATAGAAAAGTGCGATATAGAAATTCGTAAAGTTCTCTACTCAAACATAGTCCTCTCGGGCGGCTGCACAATGTTGCCCGGATTTGTGGAACGTCTTACGAAGGAAATTACTCTTCTCGCTCCGTCTGGAATGAAGTTTGACTTTAAAGTTAACGTGACCGCACCACTATCACGACAGTACTCCACTTGGATTGGTGGCTCAATTCTGGCCTGTTTGTCCTCCTTTCAGGAGATGTGGATCACCAAGCAGGAATACGACGAAGCGGGACCTTCGATTGTGCATCGCAAATGTCTTTAATTTTCGCTCATGATTAATTATTTTCAAGTAAGTCGATTTACTTTCACCTAAACCAATTGGTTAATGTTGCACAAAATCAATCAATTATTCCAGGTTCAAGCTTTTAATCGTTTTTAAATTGTTCTTAGATTGCCCTCGAACGCACCGAAATCAACTTTTGTGCCAATCACCATCAACAACAACAACCACCAATTTGCGTCACACAACTCATGACTCATGACTCACTCTTCATGTGATCCACAGTTGCGTTAGTTGAGTTTTCAATTTAAGTTCAATTCGATTCTATATAGCCAAAGTATAGCAAATGATCCTCTCCATAAAATCCTGTATAATCAGCGAGTCATGTGATGGTCTTGTAATTTAAAATTCATATGATTTATGAATAAATCATGAAAACTATTTTTGACTAGGGCAATTATAGTATTAATTTAGCTTTATAATTTATTCATCATTTTGGAACGTTCGTTAAATTTTCTTACATTCAGTTATTCAGGCTCTTTTAGAGTAGAGAAATTTTGAAGTTACTTTTTGAACAAGTTTAAATTTAATTTTGCAATGCCACGCAGATATATCGATTGTTGTTTACGGCTCAGTTGGTTCGCTTTCTCTGCAAGTTGGTTCAGGTTCAGGTACGGGCAATGTTCTTTTTGGTGGTGGTGACATTAACCGAAAAAGTTAACGTTAACAAACCTTGTGACTGGTTGTTGTTGTTTTTGTTGTTCAATTTGTGCAATCAACCTTTTGTCGTACTCGTGTTGTTGCTCAATACTGTCGAGTACATTGTCGAAAATAAGTCAATTAATAATAAACCGAACAAATAACAGTACCAAATGAAATTTCCCTCCATCAAGCAGTTTAGTTTCATTTCTCCCGAAGTACTGATGGCCAAACTGTCCCAAACCCGAACCTATTATCAGGAGATTTTGAGGCGATCATCGTCGTCCAGTCCTGATGATGGTCAAAAACGTCGAAAGCAAGTTCATTTCAGCCTTTATCAGTTGCCCTGGCTGCTGTACAGTTTGTACGAAGTGTTCCGTGAGAATATGACCTCGTACGCACTCAAGTCCGGTGATGGCCGCTTCTTCAAATTTGATCTCGTTGCGGCCGAGTTCACGAACATGACCAAGTTTGATGCGTACATTTTCATCTGTTTTGGCTCACTGGCTATGTTTTACATCTATCTGCTCTACTCCCTCTACTACACGAACATGTTGGACGGGCGAATTATGGCGAGTCTCGGCGAAATTGTGGTTGGCACCTGGCAACAATTCTGGCAACTCAATCCGCAGCTCAAGTTCTGCTTGACCTGGAATCCGTTGCGTAATTTTAGGCAAATTCAAAAGATTTTTAAGTCGTTTAAGAATCGTGAAGTGAAACTTGGTTCCAAATGTTCCGGTTCGAAGTTGAAATTTTTGTCTGATAAGAATCGAATGCAAATTCTCGAGATTCAGTTTAGCAATGAGATTGCACAGACGGGCATTGTTGTTGTGTCGGGTATTGTACTTTTTCTATTGTCTTTTAAATATTTCTAATTATTTTTTCATTTTCTAGTAATCTTCCTTCTAATCGGCATTGTCACCTACAGCATCAAGGCCTATTCACATTACGATTCAATTCGTTTCACGCTCTTCGTGGCACATCTTTTCGTGCAAGGCTATTTGGTTCTGGACGAAGTGAAATGTGGCTTCTTTGTTGTCTTCACACTGAAAACCATTTCCTACGTGTACAATCGTCTGTTTGGTCAGTGCTACAATCGAATCTATAAATTGAGAAATAATAGGCGAAAACGAAGCGATCGATTCGGTGATTCTAAAGACACTTTCTATCGTTTACACCAAATTCGAGTGTATCACAACGAACTGGTCCAGTTCATTGTGTACTTCAACTGCCGATTCATATCGAAGATTATGTTTGTCTTTCTGTTGACCAATCTGCCGCCCAACATTTACATGATCACCTACACCTCGCTGCATCCACTCGACTTTGTGAATCAACTGTTCATCTCAACGATGGTTGCGCTTCAGTTTATTGCAATTCTGCTGTTTATCATTCCAATGGTACAGCTCAATTCGAGTATTTACGCATTCGATAAGTTGCTGGTGCCACTGCAGTTTGAGCAGCGAGTCTATCGGTCCGTGCCTATGGTGAGGCAAAAGATTAAGTTGCTCCATTTCTATGAACAGTCTACACTCAACAGTGGAAGTGGTTTTACGGTTGGACCGTTGGCACTCGTTACGGAGACGGCATTGTATCAGGTAATGCATTATGACTAATGGTGTAGAATTTGATATTTGATTAAAGTTACGCCCGTCCGTAGAGGACGTTACATCGAAAGGTCTAGATTCTAGACTCTAGAACGGTCCAGACGGAGATGGCACCAACAGTGCTATCCCCGTTAAAGATTTGATATTAGCCATTAGCCATTATCGGTTATTGATTTTTATTACCTAATAGCCAATAGCTTTTGATTTTTCGAAAACAATTTGACTAATAATTTGACTTTACTTTTTTCTTTTCCAGTTTCTCTTGGCATACACAAGTTACATCTTGTTTGCAATTACACTTTTGACTAATGAACAAAATTGATTATATTAATTACATTTACTAATTGTATTTATTATTTATTATTTAATTAAAAAATTAATTAAAATTAAAATGAATAATTTGTATTATTATAATTTTCTAGATATTTTATTATTATGATTTTTCTTATTGTACTTGTTTGATTGGTGTATTTGTTGGCTCAGGTGTGTCACCGATAATTGCAGGTATAATTGCAGCAACTGGATTTGTTGTTGTGGTCACAATTGGATTTTGTGTTGTTGTATTCGAAATTGGAGTATCTTTGAACAAGGAATCATAGGAAGGTGGCATGTCAACTGTGGCTTCGTACAATGGCGGAACTGATGAGGTTTCATTAATGTTGGTTGCTGTTGTTGTGCCAAGTCCCGCTTGATTGGTTGATCGATAAATTCTAAATCCACGCGGAAGATTTATGAAATCCCGCACTGAAAGCTCACCCTGACCATCACCGCCATTTTGAGCATCAACCAATCTATCCATTTTGAGTCGTGCAAAGAGTATGATTATGACCAACAGTGGCAGCACCACACAAATGAGCACCAGAAAGAGACTCATATGGCCATGCAGTGCTATCTGAGTGCACTGTTGTGTGTCGAGTGCCACTTCGTACCCATCTCTACAGTCACAGTAAATGTTATTGGGTCCATAGTTGTAGCAGACGGTGTTGTTGCCACAGTCGAGCGATGTCTCGCACACAATCACATCACAACAGCCCGTGGTGTTGTTGCGTCTGTAGCCAAAGTCACACAAACATTCGTTGTCCACGCACACGGAGTTGGAACAACATGGAAAGTAGTCGGAACAGAACTGAATTGGCCCGTCATTTGAGTTTTCGGGATTGAACACTTCCGAGTTGGATTTGGTTAAATAGATTGCGCTCGCATGTTGATGATTCCATACAGCGCACAAACATATCACAAATATTGATGATAATGATTTCATTTTTGGGAACTGAGAAATGTACGACGTGAGGTTTTATTTACAAAACAAACAAAAGGAATCCACTCTACTCCAGAACACAACACAATTGCAATTGCACGACACCCAAAACCAAATGCAATGTATCTTTATACACGATCATATGTCTTGTGATTTATAAATTACAATTTGAGTTCATCTCAGTGTTTGTAGATTAACAACATCATCTCATTGTTTATTATCTCACTACACATTAATATACAAAGTGTAATAAAAACCAAGGCTAAAACACAAAGACACAATGGCAATTAGACCAAATGAAGGCGCAGAGGACATGAGTTGTTTTGTTTGTTTGTTTCCTGTGCGTCAGGTGGTGCTGAAAGTTGTTCCGCTTTCTTATAGACAATCATACGATGGTGGAGGATCATCTGGTGGATCAATTTTTAGCGGTTTTATTGATACCCGATTCAGAATAGATTGTGGTCACCGTTTTTTGTACATTCAGAATGATCATTTGTGAAATGACTCGATCTTTGAAGTTCAAATTGAACAGTGTTGTTTGACTCATTTGACTCGATTGCCGCCAGTCTCACCTTCAACCAAATAAACAGAATACAAATGCCAACATAAGGCACAGTGACAAAGGCGAGCCCAATGAAAATGGAATTTCCAAATATTGAATTTGCTTCAGGTAATTTTATTTTGGTACAAACTTGAGTACTCTCAATCAGTTTATACCCATCCATACAGGCACAATACGAGGCGATTCCATTTGTGTGATTGTAATTACAAACCGAATTTGGACCACATTCCAAATTGGTACGACACAACATTTTCGACGAATCGTGAATCGAACTGATTGTCTCGGTTGATGGCTCTCGTAAATGAATTGAGGTAATTTGTTGAACAAATATTATGCAAAATGTTATTATTATTGACAAAGACGCCATTCTTGGTATTAATAAAGGATTTTATGATGTATTTAAGAAAGAAGTAATATTGACTTTTGGATAATATATGCGGAAATTGAGGCTATTTAAATATGTGGCGAAAGCAGGTTAATTAATTTAAATTGCCTAATTATCATGGTCCATTGGTTATATATCATTTGCAAAAAATGAAATTTGAAAAAATGATTCTACTTATATTTGTATGTCATCAATTGTAAATTGAATGATAACACATTTGATTTATTATTTATTGACACATTAAGAGATAAGAGAAGAAGCATGCTTATTTAGTGTTTCACAAAAGAGGAATATTGTGTTACGTAATTTGCTTTATTTGTTTGGTTTGAGACAATATTTGGCTAATGTTGACTGAACCTCCCCTGTAATTACAAGAGGATACTGGTTGGTTGGTTGGTTGGTTGGTGTTGGTTTGATTAAAGTGTGAAATCCAAGCAACGCGCGTCTGTAAAATATTATTGTGTTCATGTAATAATTTTGCGAGTGTTGTCTCACTTGTGCAATAAAGTACAACCGACTTGAGGTGATGATGGTAAAAGACACTTTGAGTAAAGTATATTTGCACTTTGATGCACAATAATAAAAAGTGATATTTGACTGATATGAAGTGATGGCGCACAAGACTGCAGTCTGACAATTTTGACGGTTGGTTTGTTAGTTGGCACACGTTCTGGTTTGATCAGCAAAGTTGATGCTTTCGGTGGACACTTTTGTGAACAACAAAATTGGTGTAGCTAGATAGACTTGTTGAATAATAAATATGAGGCTTTTGAATGAGATTGGTGACAATGGCAAGAAAATCAACTAAAGAGAAAATAATACAAATAAACAATCAGTCAGAAGGAATTTGCATCAGTAAAACGTACCTCAAAATGGTTCAAAAGATTATTAGTAAGGTTCTTGAATTCAGAAATTCAGAACAACAGCACACGAATATTTAAGGACATAAGTTTTCGCATAGGCAGATTTCTATTCGTGTCAGTTTTCGAAGCCTTTGTAGTTTCCAGGCAATTGCAAATAATTAGCAAAAGATATCCAATTCGGGCGCACTAATAATATCCATATTTGTTGTTGACCATTTGGTTATTTGTACGCGTTTCCTAATTTCATGCCAATTATAAAGTTATTATTTATTATTTTCATTATGTTGAACGAAAAGGCAGAGAATTTATTTAGCGGGAGATGAAACCAATAGAGGTGATAAAAATAGATATTTCAAAAATAGTTTTATATTTTGAGTAGCGCAAACGAAATCTTCAAAATTAAATTAATAATATATATGAAAATGGATGATGATTTGTTTTGTGTAAATAAACTTGCCTGTGAGTGTCGAATAAAATAAGTTGAAAAAGAAAACAAGTCTGAAACAAATAGTCAAAATTAAGCATTTTGGAGATTTTATAAAATAAGACGGATATACCATTCATAGTGATTTCACATAGTAGGGAAATTGTGGTTGTTATATTGTCCATTTTCGTCACCAGAGCTTGGTGGGTTCGAGTTATCGGGTGCCAAAAACATTCGGAACTTCTTAAGGCTCCTTCTCCAAAATGCGGAAATATTTCGTTTAGTGGACCTTTTGTTGAAAACTTGTTTTTCTTTTGAAAAATATCTGCAAAAAATAATTGTAAATATTTTAGGCAGGCTTCCAAATATTACCCGACTCGAGATATTCTTTCCATTTGATTAAAATGTCTTTTCTACATTCGCTGTTTGACGATTTTCTCCGTATAGAAAAAGTGCCATTTTGAGACAGAGAGGCGGCAGATTCACAATTGACCACATTATTGGTGGACACTTCAGTAGCGGAATATAATTTGCCGACCTGACGAATTACAAGATTCTAAAGTAAAAAAGAAAAAAGAAATAGTTAAAAACAGTTTGAGATTACAATAAAAATATTATAACCTCTTTTGCGTAATTTAGAAAGTCGAGATAATATTCAAAGTCAGGTTCAGAGGTTCAGAATCTTCCTATCTTGGCGATTTCTTTTGTTACCATGGAGCTTGTGGATTTAAAAAAACTTTTTTAGGCTCCTTCTCCAAAAGCGGAAACATTTCGTTTAGAGGACATTTGTTGACAACTTGCTTTCCCTTTTTAAAAATATCTACAAACGAAAATAATCGTTAATATTTTTAATAGGCTTCCAAATATTACCCGACTCGAGATAATCTATCCACTCGATAAAATATTATCTTTTCTTATTACATATACATTCACTATTTGACGATTTTCTCCGCTGTAAAAGTGCCATTCTGTGAAGAGAGGAGGCAAATTCATAATTGACCATATTTTTGACGGAAACTTCAGTGGCGGGAATATCACTGGCCGACATGATGAAATACAAGATTCTAAAGTAGGAAAACAAAATATAAATAGTTGAAACAGTTTTAATACAATAAAAAAAATTATAACCTCTTTTGGATAATTCAGAAAGTCTAGAAAATATTTAGAGTCGGGTTCAGAGTCTTCCGAATAGGTTTTATTCCACGAGGGGAAGGAGATAAGGTGCGATAACAATAATAAATGCGCTACAACCAAAATATCTACGAGAAAACAAAGCCCGTATTTAATGTTTTGTTTTGTCAATCAAAGTTGTCATAAAATGTCAGACCATTATTGACACAATGTCATATGGTTTGCCATGTGATTGAGTGTAAATAGCCAATGGATTTGTTTTGTTTTTGTTGAAATAGTCGATTTGTGATTGAGCGAATTCGTTGTTTGACAACTTGTTTCATCCACAGGCAGCCGCTTGATAGGCTCTGTTGTGTTGTGTTCTTCTGTATTTTGATTTCTTTTTCGTGATTAAATCTCAATTCTACTCGGAATCTGTTCCATTCTCACTATAACACAACGTAAGTTTCTGTCTTCTTGTATTATTATTAATCGGCATTTTTTGTTTGTTTTTGTTAGCATTACGAAATGGCACCAAACAAACGGCTCCGTTTACGAACTGAGCAACCAGAATTTTGCCTCGAATTACCTGTAGCCGAATTTGAGGACGGCACCAACATTGACGTCATTAGTGACAAGGAATTGTTGGCCATTTTTGCCTTTTTGCCAATACCCGATTTGATGGCGGTGGAAGTGGTGTGTCGCCGCTGGCGATGGATCCACCTGAAGGCGTGCTTCGACAAGCGGTCACTAAATCTGGTCCAGGACTGCCTCTACCGAGCTCAACTTGTGGACATCACTCGCTACTGGTTCTTCTCTGACTTTCGTATTTCGATGAAATTTGAGTCCGTCTGCTTTAATGTTACTAAACCGGTGAATAAGGCGGCGGTGCGCTGGTTTGGTGACCGTTTTCCGAATGTCACCGAACTCGGTCTGTACTGTGTGCAGCACTTGACTGTGGACGCATTCGTGGGACTGATGGCCGCGTGGCCCAACATGGAGCGACTGACCATCTTTGGTGCTTCCGAAGAGCGAAATCGTCAATTCAGCTGTGATGCCTTTCTGGAGTCGCTGTCTAATTTAGACAAATTGCGTCATCTTCGGCTGCCCTTCGAATTGGATCGCTCCCAGTCGGTTGCCCCACTGGAGTCACTTCGATTTGACATTCTGTACTTGAAGATGAGCCAAATGGACTTTCACTCAAACGGTGGCAAATCACTGCAAGGTCTACTCAACAAACGGCGCTTCGACCTGTGCCTTCAATGTCAACTGCGTTCGTATCAGTTCTGGACCAGTATCGACTGTCAACAGTTGGCTCGCGTTCGTGATGGTTTCTACTTTCGGAATATAACCAATCGATCGCCTATAATGTTTGACCGGTACACGACCCGCTCACCGCTGGTCACCCATTTCGACTTTAGCCTTCCATCGACCTTTCAACTCCACTCATTTCTGTCCTCACTGGCCAACATGAAGTCACTGAGCACACTTCGACTCACGCCCCATCCGTACCAGGCCAACTATCTCGATCTATTTCGCGGTGTGAACAAACGAAACTATCGAATGAGACTCATTAAACGCCTTCCCCAAATTGACACTCTTCACCTGAACCAGTTTGATCTCACTTCGGCCACCTTTGTTCTTCTATACTTTTCAACCATTTTCCCCAGCTTAACACGGATCCACTTTGAGAATTGCCGCTTCTCCGGTTCGCCCAAATGGCTACTCACCAGTTTGATGAAACGATTCCCGAAACTGAACCAAGTCTGGCTCAATCATCGATTGATGCTCACCTTGGACCGAGACAGTACCAAACAACCACTCACCAGACGGAACAGAGACCAAAAGAGAGATGCTCTAATGAAGGTGCAATTAATGTTCAACAACGAACAGTTGTACTAATTAAGTTATGATTTATATAACACTTATACACAAATTGTTTTACATTTTATTATACACCAAATTCTTACACCTGTCATCATTATCATATATAATATCTATCTTATTTTTAAAAATATGTTTAATCTATCAAGCTCTATCTACTTTCCTGTCTAAAATGATTCTTAAAATGATGTAATAATTAACATATGTTAGTAGTAGTAATAACAATAAAATCTCTTCAATTTAAGAATTTTTTCCTCTATATCTTATCGAATAATTATTGCTATCATGCAAGGGGAACAACCTCAAGGTTGTTTTAGATTCGATTTCGATAGTAAGGTACTTTCTTTACTCGTGTCATATTTTATATATTTTACTACGTTCAGAAATATATGAAACAAAATGAGAGTGGAATCACCTAAAATGGTGCCAATAAACTTTATAATATCATAATATCTTTTTTAGTTTGAGTGTCATGGAGTTTTTCCGTCATGTTTCACGTCAAATTTTTGGTTAATCCGTGTCAAAAGTCTAAATAGTCCATTTAATACAGTTGCATTTTAAAATGGCAACTAAATTACACTCACTTTGGCACTAAGATTAGACTCAACTTTGGAATGCGATGATGATTAGAGAGACAATTAAGTCATTAAATTACTACTTTGAACTCAAAATGACGAATTATGACACTTTCGGGATGGTGATGATTATGATGATGTGACACAATTGAACCACACAATGCAAACAAGGGGAAACAATTTAGGCAATTTGTCTCGACTTTACTTTATACTTTATACTTTAGTTTAGTCATACACAAACGATGTGCCTCACTCTCAGCTGTGTGTGTCACTGGTGTGATGATGATGATTAGCTATACATACACGACTTTACTTTATGATCGAGTGCTACTTTTTATGTATGTTCAATGGTAATTAACGATTAGCTCGTATACTGCACGCTAATTAGCTGACTTTGGGATATCATCACGTTTATACGGTCGAATAGTTATACACAGGTATGTCACGATATGACACGATTACACACTCTGTGCAAATGTCATAAATAATGGTACAAACCGAGTTTCGGAACCACCTAAATCGTCGATAAAAGTCGCCATTTAACGTGAACGTTCACTTCGTTTTGGTTTTGTAACCATCGCTTTGTGACTTGTGCTCTCGCTGGTTTGAGAGCTAAAGCGCACTACTTTTTATATATGACATTTTAAATTTTATTCATTATCATTTTTTGCAGTTGAGCGTTTCATTTTGTTTCTGTGCATGTTCGTTGCCAAAATGAATCGATCATTAGTGATCGGTTTGTTGTTGTTGTCGGTGGCTTCAGTGTTTGGCTCGTTGATTAACCCAAACAAGGACAATTTTGTTGTGGTTCGTGAGCCTACCGCCGATGAAGCGAAACAGTATTTGGTGGAAGCTAATGAGGCGCTACGTGGACAGAAGAACAAGATTGGACTGGCTAGTTGGGAACAGTCGTCTAATATTAACGATGCTAATGATGCCGCTTATGTAAGTTATTTTTGATTATTCGTGAATGTAAATGTTCAATTATTTATTCGTTATTTAACCTTTTACAGATCAAAGCATCCGAAGAGTATGACATATTTGCGAAGGCACAATTTGATGCGGTCAAAAACTATTTCACCATAATGCCCAACCTGGCCGCCCATGAACGGCGGCAATTTGAGAAGATGGGCGTCATTGGAACCTCGGCACTGAATCCCCGAAATTCTCTCACCTTCTCGGAGGCCTCTTTGAAAATGAAGAAAATCTATTCCGAGGCGACTGTCACTGCGAATGGACAGTCTGGTCAGGCACTGGAACCCGAACTGACCAACATTCTCGCCACCTCAACCAATGAAACACTGTTGCGGGAAGTTTGGATGAACTGGCGTGATGCAACGGGCCCATTGATGCGTCAGGACTATGCCAATTATTACCGACTGGGCAACAAGGCGGCCACACTCAACTCACTGCCTGGACAGAGCTTCAAAACGTTCGACGATCTGTGGATGTTCGAGTGGGAGACGCCCGACATGAAGGCACAGGTCGACAAAATGATGGAGGAGACACTGCCGCTTTACCAGAAGATACACGCCTATGTGCGACACTTTTTGACGCAGAAATATGGCGAAAGTGTCATGCCTAAAGATGGAACCATTCCGGCACATTTGCTGGGCAACATGTGGGCCCAACAGTGGGGCAATCTGTTGAGTCTCATTACTGAGATGAATCCGTTCCCAGACGTGGATCCAATTGATAGTAAAGTGAATGCTAAGTTGCAGGTTAGTTTGTTTGTTTGTTGTGGAGAAATTGATTTTGTTAATATTTTATTTGAATTCAACAGAGCCCTGAATGGACAGTGAAACGAATGTTTGAACTGTCTGAAACCTTTTTCCACGATCTAGGCATGGACAAGATGACTCAAACCTTTTGGGACAAGTCCATTCTCGAGAAGCCCACTGACCGCAATCTGACCTGTCACGCCTCTGCCTGGGATTTCTACGACTCTTCGAATGCGGACTTTCGCATCAAACAGTGCACCGACAAGAATATCAACGATCTGATTACGGTGCACCACGAGATGGGCCACGTGCAGTACTACATGAACTATGTCGTGCAGCCGGTCATCTATCGACGTGGAGCGAATCCGGGCTTTCATGAGGCTATTGGTGATTTGATTGCACTGTCGGTTGCAACGCCGGACCATTTGATCAAAGTTGGACTGCTCGATCCGGAGAGTGAGGCGGATCTTGAGAAGATCAACCTGAATTATCAACTCAAAATGGCACTCGACAAGATTGCCTTCCTTCCGTTTGCCTATGTGATGGACAAGTGGCGCTGGGACGTGTTTGGCGACCCGGCAATTGAGGTTCAACTCAACAAACGTTGGTGGGAACTGCGACTCAAGTACCAAGGTCTCTCTCCACCCGTAACCGATCGAAAGCGAAACGAAAATGACTTTGACCCTGGTGCAAAGTATCACATTCCTGCTGGCGTCGAATATGTCCGTTACTTTGCCTCGCATGTTCTGCAATTTCAATTCTATGAGAAAATGTGCAGTTTTGTGGCGAATGTGACCGAACTGTACAAGTGCGACTTTGATGGCAACAAGGAGGCTGGTGCGGCACTGATGACGATGCTCGCCAAAGGCTCGTCTGACAATTGGAAAAACATTTTGAAGGATTTCATTGGAAGTGAAATTATGAGTTTGAGTTCACTCAACAAGTACTTTAAACCGTTGGAAGAATTTTTGGATGATTTCATTGCGAAGAATAATGTTCAAGTGGGATGGACTGCTAATGTCAATGACTACTATGACGCAATCACGCCTGACCAGTACTTGAGTACGGCCAATGATCAGTACAGGGAAGCGGTCAATACGATTACGTTGGCTGATTGGGCTATGGGTTCGAATATTTCCGCTGAAAATGAAGCTGCTTTGGTAAGTTCAGGGAAATTTTGCTCTGAAATTACCTTTAATTTTATATCTTTTCGTTTTTAGGTTGACGCCACTGAGGATTACAACATTTTCCGACAGAAACAATTTGCCGAAACGAAACAGTTTGACTATTCGGGCTTGGAGCCGGTCAAGAAGAGACAATTTGAGAAGTTTGCCGTCATTGGCACTTCGGCACTCGATGAGGAAGATACTAAAACTTTAAGTGATGTCTTTCTTCATTCTGAATAATCTTTTGACTATTTTTTTATTCTGTTTAGTTCCAAACTGCCCGACTCGGAATGGAGGCCACCTACAGTACAGCGAAAATAACCGCCAACGGACAGCCGGACCTTGAGTTGGAGCCCCACCTGACCACCATTCTGGCCACCTCAACCAATGAGACATTGTTGCGGGAGGTTTGGGTCAACTTTCGCGATGCCACCGGTGCAAAGATGCGTCAGGAGTACATTACCTACTACAAGTTGGGCAATAAGGCGGCTACACTCAACAAACTGCCCGATAAGGACTTTCAGACTTTCGATGACTTATGGATGTTTTCCTGGGAGGCGGATGATTTGAAGGATCAGATTGGCAAGTTGATGGACGAGGCCATGCCACTGTACCAGAAGGTGCACGCATATGTTCGGTACTTTTTGAGGAGAAAGTATGGCGATGAGGTTATGCCCGCGGATGGAACCATTCCCGCTCATCTGCTCGGTAACATGTGGGCTCAACAGTGGGGCAACATTCTGAACACCATTTCGGAGATGAATCCAAATCCTGATGTGAATCCAATCGATGCTACGGTCAATCAAAAGCTAGATGTACGTTCTTTTTGAGTGGATCATTTGAATGGATGGCTAATTTTTTTTCTGGAACAGTCTTGGTCTATTAAGCAAATGTACGAGGTGTCGGAAACATTTTTCGCCGATTTAGGAATGAACAAAATGACTGATGAATTTTGGGCAAAATCGATTATTGAGAAGCCGTCCGATCGAGACATGACCTGTCATGCGTCTGCCTGGGATTTCTTTGATGTCTCAGAAAAGGACTTTCGCATCAAACAGTGCACCGAGAAGACAATCAACCAGTTGACCACCGTGCACCACGAGATGGGTCACATTCAGTACTACATGAACTATGTTGTGCAGCAGCCTGTGTACCGTGAGGGCGCCAACCCGGGCTTCCACGAAGCAATCGGTGATTTGATTGCACTCGCAGTGGCCACCCCAGACCATCTCGTCAAAATTGGTCTACTCGATCCGATCACTGACGATTCAGTGGCGGCAAAGATCAACTTGAACTATCAATTGAAGATGGCACTGCAGAAGATTGTCTTTCTGCCCTTCTCCTTCGTAATGGACAAATGGAGATGGGATGTGTTTGGTGATGCGTCACTCGAGAGCAAGTTGAATCAGCACTGGTGGGAGTTGAGACTGAAGTATCAAGGTCTTTCCCCACCTGTGACCGATCGAAAGCGTAACGAGAAGGACTTTGACCCAGGCGCAAAGTATCACATTCCTGCTGGTGTCGAATATGTTCGTTACTTTGTGTCCCACGTACTGCAATTTCAATTCTACGAAAAGTTGTGCAGTTACGTGCAGAATGTGCCCGATCTGTACAAGTGTGACTTTGATGGCAACAAAGACGCCGGTGCTGCGCTCATTACCATGCTCAAAAAGGGCTCCTCTGATAGATGGCAGAATATTCTACGAGATTTTATTGGAAGTGAAACGATGAGTTTGAGTGCACTGAACAAGTACTTTCAACCACTTGAAGTGTATTTGGACGCATTCCTGTCTGCACACAACATCACCGTTGGATGGAATCCGAGTATTGCGGACTATGTCGAACTGACGCCCGACGAGTACATCACCACGGCCAATGAGGAGTACCGGGTGCAGACGAACCTACAAGTGGAGGCAGAGTGGGCACAGGGCTCGAACATTACCGAGGAGAATGAGGCCAACTTGGTGGCACAGATTGAGAATTACAACATTTTCCGACAGGCACAATTTAGACAGACCAAGGAGTACGCGTATGGAGGTTTGGAGGCGTACAAGAAGAGACAGTTTGAGAAGTTTGCTGTCATTGGCACTTCGGCACTTGATGAGGAAGACACTAAAACGGTTTGTTACTGACAGTAGGGACTTTATTAATTTGTCAATCAAATTTTTTCAGTTCAACAACGCGCGACTTCGAATGGAAGGTGTTTACAGTACGGCCACAATTACTGTTGGCAATCAGTCGGATCTTGCACTCGAACCAGGTACGATTTATTTCATAAAATATTTCAACAGTTGTACAACAGTTGTGTAATTCATTTATCGACTTTTCACTAGATCTAACGGATATTCTGGCGACCTCAACCGACGAGCCAACTCTTCGGGAAGTTTGGCTCAAATTCCGCGATGCCACTGGCGCTAAAATGCGTGACGACTACATCACTTACTACACACTCGGTAACAAGGCTGCACAGTTGAACAAACTGCCTGATAAGGAGTTTAAAACTTTTGATGATTTGTGGATGTTCTCGTGGGAGGCGGACGATTTGAAGGATCAGGTTGCGAAGTTGATGGACGAGGCCATGCCTCTGTACCAGAAGGTGCACGCATATGTTCGGTACTTTCTCAAGGAACAGTATGGCGCGGTGATGCCCGCGGACGGTACCATTCCTGCCCATTTGCTCGGTAACATGTGGGCTCAGTCGTGGAGTGACATTCTGAACACGATCACCAAGTTGAATCCGAATCCTGATGTGGATCCAATTGACAGTAAAGTCAATGCCAAGTTGCAGAATTGGGACATTGAGCGAATGTACCGACTGTCGGAGACGTTCTTTGCCGAACTGGGCATGGACAATATGACACAGTCATTTTGGGACAAGTCAATTCTGGTGAAGCCGAGCGATCGAAATTTGACGTGTCACGCGTCGGCTTGGGATTTCTACAATGGCGAAGACTTTCGCATCAAACAGTGCACCGAGAAGACCATCAGTCAGCTGATTACGGTCCATCACGAGATGGGTCACATTCAGTACTTTATGAACTATGCCAAGCAGCCGGCCATTTATCGGGAGGGCGCAAACCCCGGTTTCCATGAAGCAATTGGCGATTTGATTGCCCTTTCGGTGGCCACACCTGAGCACCTGACCAAGGTTGGCCTGCTCGATCCAATCACGGACAGTGACGAGTTGGCCAAGATCAACCTCAACTATCAACTGAAGATGGCCCTGGAGAAGGTTGTCTTTCTGCCCTTCTCGTACGTCATGGACAAGTGGAGATGGGACGTGTTTGGTGATGAGTCGATGAAGTCGAGACTGAACAAACGATGGTGGGAGTTGCGTCTTCAGTATCAGGGCATTTCTCCGCCAGTCCAGGCACGCAAGCGAAACGAAAAAGACTTTGACCCGGGTGCAAAGTATCACATTCCTGCTGGTGTCGAATATGTGCGCTACTTTGTGTCGCATGTTCTGCAATTTCAATTCTTTGAGAAAATGTGCGAAAATGTTCAAAGCGCCGAACTGTATCAGTGCGACTTTGATGGCAACAAGAACGCGGGTGGACAGTTGAAGGTGATGCTCGAGATGGGCTCGTCCGACAAATGGCAAAACATTCTGAAGGCATTCATTGGCAATGAGACGATGAGTTTGGGTGCACTGAACAAGTACTTTAAGCCACTCAACGAGTACTTGGACAAATTCATTGCGGACAATAAGATCGAGGTTGGATGGAAGGCGAATGGTGAGTGAAGTGTTACTTACTCGAATACTAATTGAACTTTGCTTTATTGTTCTAGTTGACGATTATGTGGAAAGTTCAGGACTTCGAGTGCCAGTCAACTTGTGTCTGGTGACACTGTGCCTTGGCCTGTTCACGGTTGCATGGACAAGAATGTTTCGATTTTAAATTATGTATTAACATTATTCGCAATATTGTTTTTACTTTTTTCTTCATCTCATGAATTCATTGATTAATAAAACTTGTATTATCAAATCAAACAGTCCGTCAATAGATCGTAACAGTAAACTGTTACATTGAGGCTTGGCCAATGTGTTTCGACGAAGATGAAGAGATCGAGGACTTAAATCGATTACATTGACATTGCCTTTTTTATTGAGGCGCACAACAAACCAATTTGGATAGTAACCCTGGGGTGCTGTGAAGGTTATCGACAGCCACAAATGAGTTCGATTGCTGGCCAAAGTGTTCGTTACGCCATTAGTGATGCAACAATTTATGAATGTTGTCTGCGGATCGGTCGAGCATTTGGCTATTGCACCCTCGATCGGTTCCATACACGTGACGGGCGAGCAAAAAAGTTAACTTACAAATTGGTCAAACTGTCTTGGTGTCTCTCACCGACTCGAAAAGCCGTCCTATTAGTTCCAGTGGAGCATCCGAACCATTTGGCCACACAAATTACGACAAACCTCACAACAAGCTCGTACAAACGACTCATTAAGTGCACTTGCCATGACACCTCTACCAACCACTCGTCGCACTTTGACTCGATATGGACGGAAGCACAGCGAGAAGTATTGACGGTCCAGTGTTCAGTGTTCACCTGGCTTGGCTCCCACCAAACGAAACTTTCCGTGTGTCGGAGCACACTGCCGGTCTGGGAATGTGTAACTGTTCGGTCGATTGTGACTCTCTCACCACAGCATCTAATGGTAACAAACACAACACACTACCATACAGGCACATTAATGTGAATGAACTCGATTTTATGCAATTACCAATTGCATCGGACTGGGCGAAGGAATAAGAAGCTACTGTTGCAAGGCATTAGACAAAACGAGCACTCTTTGGAGCACTTAATTGGCTTGTGGCAAACAAGGGCATGATGACATGGCCGAGTGAGTGAGTCGAGTTAGTGGTCGGGCAAACAAAAATGCATGAAGCGTTCGATGCATTGTGAGTGAATGAAACTAGTGCCGCTTGTCATCAATGTAACTCTCTAAGCTCATTCATTGCACTTAAGTGCAATGAATGCAATCAAATGTTTGACTCAGACCGACTAGTCCAATGTCATACATTCCCGGTGACGGCCAAACCGCATTGTCGGCTGCTCTTTCCTTGTCCATTGATTGCACTTCTTTCCACTGGTCCTGCTCGTGTTAATCTTATCAGGATACCTTCTGACTCCATTGATTGTTTCTTCACTTCAAAAGTAGCACAAAAACAACAAACAACCCCAAAACGCCGTAAAGACAACACAATATAATGGATTGAGCGATCAATGTTGTCGGATGGGTAATAGGCAAACAAGTCTAGTAGACAATTTGTCTGTAATGTGATCGAAGATCACTGATCGTCGAAATGGACACTGACCAATGGGTATTTTATTATATATCAGGAATTGGTGTATATAATATTATTTAGTGTATTCCTCGTTCCTGTGAGGACCAATCGGAACGGTTCTATTTGCAGTACTGTCTTGCGAACACAATTCACTGCTCATCGTTCTTATCTCGCCACAGACGAACATCATCTAGCTACCGAACAGGTCGCAATTTCAAAATTTGTTTCAATTTCGGTGCGCAAGAGACCGGCACGAAGAAAAGTACCCCAGATGCGCTTGTTTGATGTCTGCACGCAACGAGGAAATAAGTGCATGGTGATCGATTGATCAAGTGAGGGTTGGCGAATTATAGTGCTTCGAATAACACCTTTTTATTGCATGAATATCTTGAAACGTTCAACAAGTGGGCCACAGGCAAGTGAACAGAGTACGCTGATGTAAAGCACAATCGAACGAACTCTCAAAAGATGATTCACATGGCCATTGGCCAATGAAGTTGCTGACACCTCTCTGCCTGTGTTCCGAGTGTGAATATTCAGGCTCGATTGTCTATCCTCGATCACTCAATGAACGCACATCTCCGCCAGTGATTGATTCAGTTAGTTCAAATCTGAAGCAGTAGAAAATTAACCTGCCAACCACTCAACCAGCCACACACACACACACCTGTCGAGCTAAGTGTTTGCAGTGTGCGGCAGTGTGAAATGTCGTTTTATCGAGTGAAAGTACACATGGAAAGCACCCGAACAGTATTGTCACCGAAGCTCGTAAATGGTTGCTAGGTAAGCAACGATCGTAATAGCGCAACTGTTGTCTCCATTCGGTGTTGTCCATTCATTGTAGAGTAATCTTAACAGTGTGCACTCCTCGGTAATGTATAACCACTTCATCAATGGAGGGCACTACTGCAACTGAGGCCATACATTGAAGTTCAATTTGAACGGAATTGAGTAAAAGTCTGCCTGACCTAACAGGTCGCAGGGCAACACGTAAACGTATCGATATTTTCATTGACAACAACACAACTGAACAATACACTTCACCAGGAATAAGGTAACAAACACCTCGAGGGCACACAACCTCTAGTGGCCCCGAGAGCGATACAACACAACACACAGTCACAAAACCCCCTCGCTGATCTTGACACTTTAACCCTTTTCCCTTTGAGCACTGTGTTGGTATACCACTGACTATAGTGAGTCTTCACTTCACTCAAGGCCGCTGTCTCGTGGCACACATTGACCTGGTGATTCATTTTGACACTGAGGTGTGTCGCAGTTCACAAGAAGCGCACACACGCACATACACCAATAACCCTAATCGGTTCTACGAACCATCGACATCTTGTGCCGCAATTCATTATCGATCAGTTCAGTTCTTGTTCCTGGCATCGGGCCGTGTTGATAATATGTGGACCGTTGTAATTAGTCTCAGTAAAGAGAGATACACTCTTTGGTGTCTGTTTGTGTGTCTTATGGGACATTTGCATCGATCTTGCCAAACTGGCCACCAAACAGAACAACAACATCAACAGTTAGTGACAAAACATGTGCGCGCGCGGCCATCGTGAAATAAAGGAAATAGACACAGGAAATAGCGATAAGCTTTACTTGGTGATTGGGACGGACAAAGAGCACACAAACAAAGTCATGTCAATTGTCTCGTCGAGTTCTTTGTCACCGAAAGCAAGTTGCCTATTGCCTCAAGTAATCATAATTCGAGGAAAGATTTTTTTACAATTTTGGTTAGATTATTAGAATAAAAATGAAAATATACAGAAAGTAGAAAATAGGAGATAGAGGAAAGTGTTTACATATGAGATAGAATTATACCTTAATTATTCCAATTTACAACTCATCGGGAGTGACCAATCGCCGTGGCAACAAAGCTCGCACATTTCCACGGAGTTTGATCGTGTGCAGACTGGCACAACGTCGAAATGGCACTCGAGCCAGACGGAGACATTGCTCAATTCGATCACGTCCTTCGACATTCATGTTAAGTCCAACCAACATTTGTGCAATATTGTCCAAGTCACATTCGGCACAACTCGAAACTTGCTGATTTGACTCAAGTACTTGAAGGCTGGGAAATAGCTCGTCCAGACAGAGTCGTTCAGTGTCGAGATGAGATGTTGAGGCAAAAGTGACCGACAACAGACGAACCGATGGCAGTGGAGTCAGCTCGAGTTGAGGCATGTCCTCCTGTGCGAGATTCGATCTGAATGTCACTTTCAGGTAGATCAGTTGGCTCAGCGGTGACAGACATCGAGCCAGCATCGTCATCGGCATCTGACCTGGTGGACCGACATCACCGTCAATCATGGACAGAGCAGTCAAATTGGTGAATCGAGCCCCGAACAGGTGCATGTCCTCGTAATTGAACACACTCGCAATAGAAGCTGACGCAAATTTTGACGCCAACAGCGGACCGAGTGCATTCATTTTGTCCAAAGACCAATACATGGCACTGTCAATACGGACATTCCCAGTGGGGTGCTGACGAAAGGAGTGCATCAACAACAAAGCTCCACCATTGTTCGAAGTAAAAGTATTGAGTCGAGAGAGAATCGACAAATTAGGTGCGCGTGTGATCATGTTCGACAGAGTGACATTTAAGGTGAGATGTCGGAGAGAGTGGAGTCGGTTGATTGAGTCCAACAGAGTGCTCGTGTCGATCGCGGCGAGGTTTTCTTCGTTCAATTCATCGTCGTCCAATTCCTCTTCCTCGACATCAACATAATCGGAGAAATAGATTTTCAACGAAACCAAACTGGTGGTGTAGTGACGGAGTAGACGAATTATTTGTTCAAGTACTAAATGAGCGGAGTCTGAGGCAACAGCAGCTTGCATCACGGTCATGTGAGTAATGCCTGGCAAAGTATCCATAAGTTCTGTAGTAAAGCCTTCGGTGAGCAAACCATCACCACCAGGCACAAGTAACGCATCAAACCATATCTGATCGAGTGGTGGAAGTGGCGCCCAAGGCGAACCGTCCTCACGTCGAACGTGCTGCATCAAATCACCACTTCGCAATTGATTCTCTTTTTGTATGTCCTGTGCATTATTCTCGTGTTGAAGCAGCACCACCGAACGACGACGTTTTACCTCAGTCGGAGCAAGTCGGTTCCAGTTGCTGCAAACCAAACGGACGGAACGGAGTAGATCGATAAGTGGGACGCGTTTGAAGATGTTCTCGAGACATAGGTCGGGCAGATGGGACGGAGAGGAGGCCATTCTGTGATGGTGATAAAGAAGATAATAAAGAATAAGATAATAAAGAAGATAATCGGATAGAAAATTTCGGGCGAAAATATATCAAAATACGCAAAGTTGACAATGGCGAGTGCCACACAAACACGAAAAAGAGTGAAGGCTGCAGTTGTTTGGAACTGACCTCGCACAGTGCTCGGACTCCGAGCCACGGAGTCGCACTCGGAGGCTCACTGAGTCACAGTGACTGTGATGACATCACTGTGATTCACAAGCTCACTACCGACATCTATTGGCCGTGAAACAAATCAATGATATCAAAACAATGCTTGCGAGAAATACACAAAAAGAATACAAAAAGGCGTTAATAAATTTTCATTTACATGCTAAATCTTATTTGTAGAATTAGACAGACCTTAATTACAATTCACAACTCATCATCAGGAGTGATCAATCTGCGTGGCAACAGATCTCGCACATTCCCACAGAGTTTGATTGAGTGCAAGTTGGCACAGCGTCGAAATGGCACTCGAGCTAGTCACAAACATTTCTCAATTAGACGACTTCCGTTGGCAATCCCGACTCGGCATTCATGTTCAGGCCCAATCATTTGTTCAATATTGACCAAGCCACATTCAGTACAACATACTCAACATGTCGAGACAATTTTGGGCACTTGAAGATTTGCAAATAATTCGGCCATATGCAGTCGTTCGGTGTCGAAATGAGTTATTGAGTTGATAGACAAGGAAAATATAGACCGACTGATGGCACTTGAGTCAATTCGGGTTGAGGCGTTTTATGATACATTCGATGAAAATAGCTCTTCCAATCAATTGAGATAACGGTGACAGACATCTAGCCAGCATAGGAATCTGATAGTTTGACAACCAACAGACGAATCAAAGAGGTAAATCAAAGCTAGTGCTCAAAATGGAAAGCAAACACAAATAGAAATGACAAAGTCGCCACTCGTCAAAGTAAAGCAATACTTTCTTCGTTTAGCAGTCTCACTGATTTGCTGTTCGACTATCTACTTTGACCAATTCATACAAACACTCAAATTGATTTGATCACGCAATTGAATAGCAAAATGTAAACTTTAATGTAGCCTAAAATGTGTGGCAAACAAATTGTGCCATAAGTTGAAAGTACATTCAACATGCACAAAAACATTAATAATATATCCAAGTTAGATCATTTAGCAAAAGGTATCTTCTTTGGAGCCTGCTGGGCACTGCTTTCGGTGTAGTCATAAGTGAATGGGCCAGTTGAGGTAACTTCAGTCTCGAGCTGCTGCTTCTTCTCATTTGGTGCTCCATTTGTTGGTTGTAGATTTTCAAAGGAAGGCTTCATCAATCTGAATGCCCACAAAAGGATGCCCAGCACTAACGAGAGCACCAGAGCGTAAAGGAGTAGTGACCCAAAGGAAATGGCCTCATCTGGCAGTTCACATTTGATGAAGTCCTTTACATTGAGATGCAGTGTCTTGTTTGGAATGCCATCGAGGTAGTCTTTGCCCGCAACGACCATGCTCTCGTCATTGGCCAAAAAGACCACATAATCTGGGGTCACGAATGCAGCACTGTACACGGCTTTAGAGGAGATGCCGCTTAAGACATTCGAATTGCTTTGACAATAAAAAAATATAGAAATTGATTTGTACTTTTTGTTAATCATAAATTAAAAAAAACTTACTTGTCAACGGAAATCCTTCCATTGGCAACTTTGACTGTATATTTCCAGGTGATACTCCAACCCTTGCCAGTGACTTTGACCATTTCGTATGCTAGTGCAGTGTCGGCCAAGCCGCTCATCATAAAGCTTATTGGGTCACTATGATCCTTAGAGGCCCCAGTCAGCTTCTTGTGATCATCGAGATTGTACAGCCCAACAGAGGCTAGTTTAGTTTGTCCTTCGGAATACATTTCCCCCAAATAGTGGTTGCCATCACCGCTGATGAAAAAGAATTTTCGAAATCCATCCAAATCGTCCAGTTCGGCACTAAAGTCCACATTCGTGAACAGTTCGTATGCTGCCTGGTAAGGGTCATTGATGCGAAGCTTGTTTGCGTCAATGTCGACAGTGTTCAGGACCAAATTGTCCAATTTCACATTAAAGAGGTAGCCACCTTTAGCGAGCAGATAAAACTTGTCGCTAATGCCGCCCAGTGCCAGGATTTTGATTTTACCAACACGAATATCGTGGCATACTTGCTGTATAAACGAAAAATAAAAATACATCAAAATGAATAGCAAAACAATATACAAATGACTTACTGCGGCTCGAGGTGACCAAAAGAGCATCGCATCTGTCGATGAGAATGCAACAACAACGAGCTGAATGAAGAGTGTCGCGATAAACATTCGACGGTCGAGATTTGGTGAGCTTTAGTTGGAAATGCAAATGAACGAAAAACAGAACGTCAAAAAGTGCCAAATCACAGTCAACCAAATACATTTTAATGTATTCGATGCTCTTTCGTGTTAGTGTTCGATGTAATAATAGCAATTACGTATACAAAGAGAAAGTTTGTTCCAAAACATAAATATCGAAATATATATCTATAAAATGAAAATAAAGTATTTAAAAAATAATGGTCCGTTCATCTTTTCCTATACTTACAACATATTTAGATGAATTAGGCATTATGTGAATTAGTATATAATACTCTATAAAATAAAATACATAAAATAGAACGTTAGTAAACAAAAAATTTGTAAATATCATAATAAAATATCACCAAACCTGAATTTTCATGATTCTGGAATAAAATAGAAACCTCCTTCCACTTTTCTTGGTATACAATCGTTTATGATTATTTCCGTGGATTATTGGAATATTTAGAATATGTAGAATCGATTATTACAAAATGTTTGAGAGTGTTACGAAATACAAAGTGAAAAATCAAATCAAAACAAATTAATTTTGAAGTGCTGCCGAATAAATAGAGGCTAATTCGATACAATCGATGGTCTCGTTCATAATTGACGGTTGTGTTTGAGTGTCAGTCTGGCAGCTCAGCTGCCTAGCAACAACAGACTAGTGTTGTCTTTGTTCTCCGCTGCCTGCCATCGGACCATTTTTGTTTGGAGAGCATTTTGTTGCTATCGTGTCTACGTTCCCTCACGGACTAAAACCTATTTTGGATAGGTCCTATTCGGAAGACTATTCTCATTACCAGACTCGGAATATATTCTCTCGACTTTTTGAATTTCCCAAAAGAGGTTTTATTGTATTTTTGCTGGATTGCTTTTTATTAACTTTATTTTTATTTTCCCCTTTTCTAGAATTTGTACTTTTGTATTCATCATGTCGGCTGATGGTGATATTTCCGCCAGTGGTAACGTGTCTGCCAACGGTGTGGTGTCTTCTAATGATACCCCAGCCAATGAAATTCTCGCTAACGATATTAGCACCACTAACGATTTGGCCAACGAAGAGGCCGCTGTTGCTGCTGAAGCCTCTCAGCCACAGAATGACATTTTTACTGCGGAGCGAATCGTCAAGCAGCGAATGTATTACAAGAAGAAGGAGTACCTTATCAAATGGAAGGACTATCCCGAATCGGCCAATTCGTGGGAACCTGCGGAAAATATTTATGATATCGGTTTGATTGAGACTTTTAAAAAGGAGTTGAAGGACTTTAAGAAGCAACAATCTGCCCTCAAGTCTGCCGCGGCTGACGCTGGTTCGGATGTTTCTAGTAAGAAAAAATCCTCGAAGCGAGATTCTTCTACTTTTGAGAAAGAGCCTCAAGAGGCTTCGAAGCCTTTGGAATCTGATGACTCAAATGTACAGGCTCAGAAGGAGAAAACCGCGAACAAAGAAACTACTTTGGACACGGACGTTCCAAAGAAAAAGAAGAAGGCGTCTTTGAAGCGAGATTCTTCCACTTTGGAGAAAGAGGCTAAAGAAGCTTCGAAGCCTTTGGAATCTGATAACTCAAACGTACAGGAACAAACCCCCAGTAAAGACACTACTTTGGACACAGAAGTTATTAAGAAAAAGAAGAAAAAGTCGTCTTCGAAGGGAGATTCTTCCACTTTCGAGAAAGAGCCTCAAGAGGCTTCGAAGCCTTTGGAATCTGATGACTCAAACGTACAGGCTCGGAAGGAGAAAACCGCGAACAAAGAAACTACTTTGGACAAGGACGTTCCAAAGAAAAAGAAGAAGGCGTCTTTGAAGCGAGATTCTTTCACTTTGAAGAAGGAGCCCCAAGAAGAAGTTTCGAAGTCTTTGGAATTTGATGACTCAAAGGTACAGGCTCCGAAGGAACAGACCGCCAGTAAAGACACTACTAGTTCGGACGTTACTAAGAAAAAGAAAAAGTCCTCGAAGCGAGATGCTTCCACTTTGGAGAAAGAGCCTCAAGAAGCTCCGAAGTCTTTGGAATCTGATAACTCAAACGTACAAACCGCCGGTAAAGGCACTACTTCGGACACAGAAGTTATTAAGAAAAAGAAGAAAAAGTCTTCTTCGAAGCGAAATGATGCAACTTTGGAGAAGCCGCTTTCTCAAAATGATTCGAAGCCGTCGAAGAATTTGTCTAATTCGCACGCTCAAATTCCAAAGGAGCAGCAGCAGCCAATTTTGAAGTCCGAATCGCTTGGTGATTCGAACTCTCAAATTGAGTCTCAAAGTCCGATTATCGAGACCAATGATGACAATCAGATTAGTTCTTCTTTTGACGGCAATTCAATGTCTTCATCGCCCGTTGCGCACAAGTCGTCGCCGAATTGTTATGGAACTGCTGAAGAACCGATTCTTTTGAGCGAAGGCAGTGAATCTCCAACCGGTTCAGTGATTACTTCACTCTCTCCTGCTGCTGTTGCCACTGCTTCGGCCACTACTCATTCTGTGAACGGCATTGGTTTGTTTCTAAATGGAGACAATCTTGTTGGCGGCAACAATCTGCCCGACAATGTCACTGAAGCTGATCACGATAACGTTGCACTGGCACTCACCATTAATGGCGTTACCCGTACCTGGTACTTCCCAAAGACCTCATTCAATTTGTAATCGTAATTTCGACTACTATTTTTTGGAACGCTCTTTTCAACTTATATATAATCAACGCAGACTATTTTACTATACCCAATGAAAATTATCATCAGATTCCATATATTGTTCATTATATTAATATATATAATTTTACTATAAGTACATTTCTTTTGTGCTATTGCTTTTCCGAATATAGCGATTTTGTAATGTCTGCTTTTATCACTAAATAAATCCGCCTTTTCCTTTCTCACAATCAACATTTATTTAACTTTAAATCAAAATATATAATCATAGAAATATAAAACAAAAGTAAAAGATGGAAAGGTTGAGATCGTCTGGTAGGATGATATGATATACTTTGGTGAGCTTTGAAGTCCCCTGAAATAACAGAAAAACATCAAATTGTAAAGTAATAGCAAAAAACATTCGAATGATTTCAAATAAATCAAAAACGTACCAAAGGAGAGAAATTACTATTGAGATAGAAGACCTTCAAATTAGGTTCGATAACTGTCCCAACTTGGCACATTGAAAGCAATCGATTGTATTGTTGACACTGTCAATGTTTGAGTGCACTTGTATTTAGTTGCACAAGAATCGTGTTCATGGAAACTCGTAATTATTAAATTGCGATGTGCGACCAAAGACGACAAAAAAAATGCACAAACAACTTGGGATATCCTTCATCGGCAGACGCTTGAGCCACTATTGCAAAATTCCTCCTTACTGCCAAGCAAATTTGCTTTCACAGACAAAATCATACACATACTTTTGCAAAAGTATTCGACGAGATTGTTTCGAAATATAGATTTCCAGTGAGAACAATATATGTCGGATAGTTTAGATGCGTGTTGCAACCACATTGAGACATATGTCTGGTCGTTCTTCAACATGTGACTCTAGTCAATCGTCAATCACCATATCTGGACCTAAAAAAATAGAGAATGTAGTTAGAAATATGAAAATAATCTGCAAATCAGAATCGATCAAAATTGGCCCGAAATTGTCGTACCTGGATTCAACAAACACTTTGTGAGCAGCATATCGCTAATCGCCTATAAACACAGAAACACATATCGAAACAGAACTTGATAGCACAGAATCGATTTGTGCGTAAAGATCGTCGACAGTGGAAAGGGCACTTCAAATTTGAGCACCAACGACTCGTAGAACAGCAGTTTGGTGCGTCGAATTCTCCCCTCACTAAACTCGAGTGGATTCATCAGACCGCGGTCAATCTGATCGCGAAAATCAATGTCCACAAATTCCACTTTGAGGTCTTCCTTGAGAAAGACTTTATCACAACTTGCGGTGGATGTCTCCACGGCCATGCCCATGATTGAGTCGGGAAGCTTTTTGACGATTGACGAACGAGGGGATGCGAGATTCTAAGATACATATAAAATGTATGTGATGTATATCATGATAAAAGAGAATAGCAATATTAGATTATTGTTCTTTCAAAATCACCAAGACTCACCACTTTGCCCTCTTCAATGAAGAGTCTTCATGAAATATCCAATAAAATCACTCATCGCCAACAACATGTAATGCTTCACCGAATTGATTGTTTCCATCAAATTGCGAATTATTCACCAGCAGATGACAACAAATGACCACTCGCTCGTACGCACATTTGTTTGGATTCAAAATATAGCCAAGTGGATCGAAACTGTATTCGATGGCATCAGGTTGTGATCGAAAACTTGACGAACCTCTCACCTGTAGAAAACAATTTTTATTAGTTAATTAAAAACAATTAGATTCCCGTTACCTGGAGGTTCTTGGCCAGTCCCAGTGAAATGCAAATGCCACCAAATGATCCTCTCTTCTCACGTGATCACATTTCTCCTTCTCTTCACCCTCAAATCGTCGAATACTTTCAATGGCACAGTCGAACATAAACCGCACACCAAATAAGCCTGGTGCTTCTTCTTCAGCATTGCAGCAAATCGCCAATAAACCTCAGCAAGATTCTCCTTCTTCTCTCGGTCGAAATCGAGAATACCGCTAATTTGCTGCTCCAAATGCAGTGCCTCGTCCTTTTTGAGCAACAGAATAAAACCAGAATCGAGTACACAGTCGAATACCCAAATGGTGATGATCGTGTACAATAAAGATTATTAAATAATCTATTTATTAAGTCATCTTAGAGGTAAGTAGATTATTGTTAAAATCTCATAATTACGATTTACTTTCATTGAAAGTTTCAAGTAACTTGATTCAAGTTGTCAAATAATTTTTGAGTAATGTATTTAGAAATTTGTTTTTAGCTGCAACAACGCACCTCATTTGGCATTTTTTTGGTTATTCATAAACTTTGTTATATGCGAATTTTGAGTCTGGTTACCAGACTCTGGTAGTCATTTGGGGGGCAGAGAAACCCCTTGTTGGGCGTTGAGTTTCTCAACATGCCACTGTTGTCTTATTTTCATTTTCCCTTCAAATTGCCGCGGCACACGAAGAGGCTTTTGTATTGGCTTTGGTCACTTGTTTTCTCTGTATTCAAGTCTGTCACTAAATTGCAACTTCGTAAATGTAATTTTGTCTCACTCGACTGGGACGCGCTTCGGCGCGGCTTCGGAAGAACTTTTGCACCTTATTCAACAACCAACCGGCGACGAGAATGACACTAACCATTGGATTGAATTAATTGGTCTGTTACCTGTTTGGATGACAAGAAAAAGAAGGGTGAATTGATTTAAAAACGTTCAAAGTCAAAACCGGATCGAATAATTCACGAACAAAGGACTGTTCAAGCCAAATGGGAAAATGTTTTCGTTTAGTTCCAAAGTGGCTGTTTGCATTATGATTCGGTAAAAGGTGATATTTGTTCTGATTCTATTTTTATTGTTTTAATCCTTTTCTATTCTTTTAGGTCGACATTTAGTTGCTCAAGAGGATACTGAATTTGGCGATATTCTTGCAGTTTCCCCATGATATGTCGCTATTTTTGGCTCGAGGGATGATCTCTTCCAATGTCAGCAATGTCACGAGGAAATATTTTTTAAAGCGAAATTTTCCTGGAGGAAGTTTTATTGATTTAACCTGAAATTTGTCCAATTCCCTGCAACGGTTGTTCGTGTGTTTTTGTACTGTTCTGAAGAATGTCGTACTGAATAGGCTAATTTGTATCATCGTTACGAATGTGGAAAACACGATCTGTTGGTTCAATTGCCTGAATTTCCCCGAATGGCACTTCGTATGCTGCACCGTGCTGGCATGAATCTGATTCGTTCGGTTGTGTATTCTGCTTCTGAGGATTTAAGCTACTTTTCCGAGAACATCTCAATGGCCATTCTCATTGCCAATTAGTTCATCATCTGCTATCTACAAAGCAGCTCGACCAATTTCTGTTGGAACTGAAATTATTACCGTCTCTTATTTTAAAGAAGAGTGTCTTGTGTGGTAGTCAATGCATTTGGAAAACACGTGAACAACTGTGGGACCGCTATCGCTTCCAGTGCAACTGTACCAAATGTGAGTTCCGCAATATGCCGTTCGGAATCTCCAAACAGTATTATCCTTATTATCGACACAGCAAATGTAGTAATTTGGTGGAACGCATCTCGGAAAGCGGCTTCAATTCGGAAGTTTCCATCTCTGGCCATCTCGAGAGTGGACAAGAGAAAGTATATTTTCATATAATATCAATATCTAAAATCTTATTTATTTTGTAGTTGTCGATTAAAAAAGAAAAAGTCAATTTAAGGCTCTAAAAAGCATCACTGTCAACTCAATTCATTCAGTTATCATTGCTTGCTTTTTTATTTGTGTTCGAATGCAATCAATTTGGTCGAGTCTTTTTCCTGGTCGAATTCTTATCACTAGTTATCATTATCGTTGCCTTCCACTACGACCGCCAACAACATTCACATTCATCATGCCTAACTACCATTAATGACTTATTACCACTATCGCCATTGTTCAGTTCGTTTACTTCCATTAATGATTATTTATGCCAACTGATCTAGTCATCCTGGAAAATATTTCAATTTCTACGTCCCAACAAAAGTTCCACTAGCCGGGCTCAATTCATCGAGACGAAATTTTTTAAAGATCACTTTAGTGGCAGGTGCATTTACTGCCGACCGTAGAAGATTGCCTTTGTTAAGCAAATTCAATTTGGTGGTTCGTATTGTTATGCTGCTCAAGTTACCCAAGCTTGCCGAAACACAGGATTTGATGGCAATGATATAAAATGGAAAATGTCACTATGTGATTGAACCTAGTGGTTACAAGATTTCTGGCGAGGGGTTCAATTTTCCCGATGACGCGCATATCTTGGAAGGATTCTGCAGTTTCGAGTTGAAAGCCGACAGTTGAAAATGTTGGCGAAACTGACTGGCAAAGTATATTCGTGCCAATAATATTGTGATCACTGGCTTGGCTTCGAGATTTTCTCTATTTACAGTGCACCTAATCACGGTTATACCTACGGTGGTCCCAACATTATCATCGGAAGAAATTAGGGAGGAAGAAGAGTCAAATGTTGTGGAGTCTCAACAGGAACTGCATTCGATTGCACTACTACACGGAGATAGAAGCGCGCTCATTTAGCTCTGACAATTCCGTTTGACAAATGCAAATAAAACGATGCCTCTATATATTTATTCCATTAATTTCAATTTGCAAATGATTTTTTGTTGTATATAGTTTCGTTGCGCTTAAAGATTCCGCAAATCAACACCACATCACAGTCACATCACATACTCTGCCATCTTGCACCATGGTTCTTCTCTTTTCACATGTCCACCTGTTTTCGTATTATTCTCTTCGTCATCCTTATTTTGTTGTTACTTTTCGTCCTATTTTCTCGTCACCAAAAATGTCTGCTCCTTCTCTGAATGCCTTCTCCGATCTTTGCCTGATTGACCTTCGAATCGATCGACCGAATATACGCACTAGTAGTGGCGTAGTGTCTCACTACGCCACCTTAGTCTCGATTGTGATTTTCCCGTTCTGAATTTCGAGCACAAATTAAGCATCTTTAGTCTGCTGAACTGCTTCATATACACGAATCTGTTTGACAACATTTGGCTGATTCGTTCGAGTGAGCAATACACCAATGCGCCAGTAACCGCACAGATTTCCGTGAATAGCTGTGTTGATTTGGAGGAATTGGTTCTTTTCACCCCACAACTGTGGCATCCACATTCACAATGACCAACTTTTTATTCGACTTTATTGGCTCGTTGGACATGTTCAAGACATTCTGTGCTCGCTTCATCTAAGAACTGTGTGCAGTGCACACCATTTCACCCAATTTGTCACAGGTAATTATATAATAATATCACGTTTTGGGGTGTGTCTTATTAATGTAGAGTTTTGTTTGTTTTGCTTAGCAGCATCTATGGTTTATCTCGAATTGATGCCGAGATTCGAGTTTCTCAATGGTCCACGTGAAGTGTCTCTAGTCATGGCCGTTCGTATTCTCACCATCAAGTCTGCACCTGTGCACAATGACCAAGCCACTCGCAAATTGCTCGGTGCCCAACTGTTTCCCAATGTCCTGGTGCGGGGGTGTAACGCACTGTCTGTGTGGACTACGATAACTCGGATCCATTGAATACATTCGAGAATCGGGCAGAAGTGTGGCCAACCGTATACATGAATGGCAAACGAATGGACCATCAATCCTTGATTCAATGTTAATGGCGGGAAAAGTTTCAAGATTGATAAACACGCGAAAATTAATTTGGTTTTTGACTGGGCACAGCGGAATGTGTGTCGAATGTGTTTACGTTTACGCAGCTAGCTAACTGTGTGTCCAATTGTGTCTGCGATTGGACCTAATCAGTCATTCACAAAAACAAAATGCCCTCACTAATCGATGCAAAACAAAAGATGGTTTAATTGGTCTGACTTGTATCACTATTTGTGTGTGTGTGGTTGAGTCGGAGTGTGTTCAAGTAATCTGTTTGCTCAGAATCATTTGATTTGCGATTCTGTACCGTTCGCATTGTTCTTCGTAAGTGAGCTGTCTGGGCACTAGAGACAACAAGGCTAATTGCAAATACATTTTCTAACAACAGCAACTTTACAAGGAGGAAGACAAGCCATACTTTATTGATTCATCTCTGCGCTCACCGATCAAGAAGAAATTGTTCTCCGCAGACGGAACGCTTTGCCGCGATGCGGCACTTGCCCTATTTGATTTTAGCCATTCGAACTACTCGTGCCAGCCTCAACTCGCATCTCTCGCTTCATCGTCTCGAATGCCTTGGTAAAATGGCAAATTACAGTTTTTGTCTTTGGTGGGGGAGATTAGTTCTTACTGCACACCGCCATTCGCTCACTCGTAGAGAACCGAGAACAAGACGAAAATTTTAAAATTGCGAAATTGAACGAAAACTAACAAACGGTGAGACCATAGTCAGACAAGTCTAGTCTGACTCTGCTTTGTGTTTGTGCTTTGCTTTGTGCTTTAAGTTATCCTTGAAAGAACGATTAAATTTGTTTTCTTACACAATGTGTAATACACATGGCTTGTGTTGTGTCTCATCTCAATTATGGTGCGAACTTTTTGTCAATAGCCAAACTCAATCCTCCTTTTTGGTAAGTGTATTAATATTACAACTTTCGACTCAATTAATCATAATTGAACAGTAATCAATGAATGGTCAGTAGATAATCCAATTGAATCCACAAACTGAACTAGTTTGTCCTACACTGTTTTTTTCTTTGCCATGAAAGACTGTGTACGCTTTAGTTGTGTCGATTCTGTTCGGTGCAATGCAATTTTGTCTCAAGTGAAGATGTCCATTGAGCAATCAGACATGCAAACCGATCAGCTTGTGCCAATCAGTGGTATGTTTCGGTCGAATCAGTGAGTAACCAATCAGCGAAGAACAGTCGAACAACATTACAATTGGTGGCGACTATGATTGCACATGAAATATTACTCGAAAGAGATTCAAGACAATGGTCTGGCCAAACAATCGGTCAAGTGGAGCAGAGAACAGAACAACAGTGGTGATGGCTTCAAATGTTGGCTAGTGCACGGCACAGATTTTTTGTCCATTATCTCATCTCTTCTCTTTTGGTGGTGGCAGGCATCGTGTGCACAATGCTTGTTGGCATTGAGACTGCAAATTGGTACATTCGTGCACAGGACCGTCGCAAATCAATCGACATTTTGGGCGCCGAGTCTGTTTGGCTTATTCGCCTGTGCTCTCTACGCGATAAAAAAAATTTCGGTTTGCCAAGTGAGAGAACGAAATCAATTGGCACTGATAGGGATTTATATAAATAAAAATTGTCACCATATTACTGTGTCAAGGCATATTTTAAAGGTTTGCATCAAAGTGCTTTCAATGCTGAACTGAATGGACCATGACATTCAACAGAGCAACAACTGTGCAATCTGGGGCACTTATCCTGGCCATTATAATCGGGGCAGGACTTTGCTTGGAGTCACACGACATCTATGCTAACAAAATGGTAGCGATTAAAGAAATGATCGCTCGCACTGATCGTTAAAATGATCGAGATAAACGGAAAGACACACAGTGCCACGCTAGGAATGCAGCAAAGACAGCCAAGGGGAGAGACATTCGAATTCGGTGATTAGTCCTCGGGCAGAGTTGTCAGGATTGTTGTCACAGTTTGACATCGTCGACAAATTGTGTGCAATGGGCCATGGCGCCACTCGATGCAGCAACACTAATCGATGCAAAACAAAAGATGCATAATTGACTATAGTTCTATAGAATGGACTTGTGTCACTTTAGGTGTGTGTCCTCTGGCACTCATCGAATGCGATTGCTGTGCACAATGTCATGATCGACAAGCAAGTCCATTTGCATGCTATTGTAAAGCCATTGGTATGTTCGCCCGCAGAGAAAGCTGTCACTTGGCAAGTCGGTTATTTCGGACATCGACACTTGGCGATTAGAACCTAAACAATCAAATTGTATCAGTGCAAAGTTCAACCATTAGCATATATGTTCACTAGCTTGTAGAGGGCTATTGTTGAGCTCGATATAGAACCCACTCTAACAATGCGTAATGCCTAATTAAGATTTGCCTAAATTAATCTGATCTGTCTACAATTAATTTTCTCGTGAGACTCATTTCTCATAAAGTCAAAGAATTTCATCCTAGCAGGAGTAATGCAAGAGAAACTGGCATCAAATTTGGCAACATTCCTGCATCGACTTCCATACCCGCACCTTTTAAATGAAAATTTGCTCACAAGGCTCTTTCGGCAAATTGGGTCTGCCTTGAATCACATCCATCGGCATGCAATGATACACAGAGATATAAATTGCTTAAATATCTGTGTGAGAAGTCTGCAAGACACCACTAACCCGCAGTTTGTTATTATCGACTTTGGCACTTCTTTAACTGTCACCGACCTCGCAGACTTTCACCGTGCTAATGAACACTCTCTCAAATATTCAATTCGGGTGCCTCAAATTGAAGACATCTCCGATGAAAATGAACGCAGGCTTTTGAACGAGAATCGGTTCCTAGAAGAAGCTTATCGGTTTGCAATATTTCTAATTAAGTACACAATCAAACCGGAACGAATGGGCTTACTCGAGGAGCAAATGATTAGAAGTTTCAATGCAAGACTGAAACTTAATATGTTCAAAAAAGAAACAGTGCCGAAGATAATTCTCCGAATGGCTAAGAAACCATTTTACCAATCTGTTACAATTTGTCACGTTTGGGATCAACTCAAGTTTGATTGAAGTCGATGGGTGTCTGCCTGCCTTGCCTCTGCATCAGTGAAAACGAAACACCACTTGCATTTAATCACCTCTTTGTCCAATCAACCACCTCAGCGAGCCACTTGTCGTATGGACGAGCCACTTTTGATTTAATCTCACCAGGATCAGGCTCACTAGGACCCTGCCTGGCATATGTATCCTTATGATACTATTAAGCTTATAAAGGCATTTGGCCACTAAATTACTGCCCGTTTACATTCGTTGTGCCCTGCAGCCATCGTAAGATCTTGGTTCACTGCTTGCATGCATGTCTGCAGACATCTGTTTCATCTTGTATGGCTGGCCAATTTGATTTTGCTCATCGTAGGACAGATCTGTCGATTGTTCCTGACAGTCCAAAGTGCAACGTGCTTTTTCTAAATAGATAAATGAGCGGGAGTAGCTCAGATGCTTTAGAGCAGTAGTCTGTTACATCTGTACACGCTATCATGATTGCAATATTGTTGTTGTAATTGTTATCTGATAACTTATCAAAAGTAGGCTTCGACTTGCCACTTCGACTTTGATATGCCATTCCAAAGGCCACTCGAATACGACTTATACGACTTATGATCATCTCACCGTGTTTCGTGTTGTTATTTGAGGACAGAAATTTATTGTCTGTTTTGCCAGACAATAATAATCAATTGATCAGCAAATCAAAATTTTCCCCCAAACCTCTTTGTATCCACTATGAAGCTGAACCAACTGCCCTCACTGTGTTTGGTTCTAATACTCCGGAAGCTCAACATGAATGATCTAATTTCAATTGAACAAGTCTGTTCGAGATGGCAAGCACTTTTGTCTGCGGTGACGTACAATATCCGATCGCTCACTATTGAGCTTGGTTGTAGTGGTGGAGAAATTTACATTGATCGATCTCGATTCGACTATCCACACCAGGATCTTCTGCAGAACGTTGATGGAACACCGATGTACGGAAATGGACCAAACAATTACACTCAAAGGAATGTTCTTCGGTACTACTGCTGGGACACTGATCGGTTTGACATGGAAATTGCTAAGCGAGTTACAAGAACATTTGCCAACGTGACATCACTGCATCTAGTACATCATCAACTCAATCACAATTCACTAAAACCAGTTGCCCATCTACTAGATCAGTGGCATTCGCGCCTGGAAAGCATAAAACTTCAATGTTCTTGGAAAGATCATTGGGAACAAACGTCCAAAAGCATTCGTCCCGTCCCAGTAGACTGTGGCCCGTTGTTTAGTTCAATCAATCGAATGCCTTCACCACTGCGTTACTTGTTGGTCGATTTTGATGCTTATTTAACGCTTAACATTCCACAACCGATCATGTCCCAATTGGAACAGGCGTTCTTTTATTGTTTCCAGTCGAACGGTTATATTCGAAGTTCGCTTGAGCGCTATGCTCTGCCCAATTTGTCACTGCGTGCCATTGGATACAACTGTCCAGCATATCCTGATCACTTTGAAGCAGAATTATCTAGCCGCATGACTCACATTGCATACGACCAAACTGACAAGATCAAGGACCATGAGTACTTCAATGCGGGTGATCTACCCGCCTACTGTCAACACTTTAACTCACTGACCCATGTAGGTGTGCAAATTTGGTATGGCTCCTTTTGGACAATCCTCAAGCCGCTATCACAGCTCAAACAGCTCACCTATCTTGCGCTAAAGATCACTTTTTATCCAACTGACCAGACAGAAAATGATTCAACAATGAACAACAATCCACTAACTCAGCTACCATCGGTCAAAGTGTTGCAGCTCTTTTTGGATGACTTTGTCAAGCACTCAGACTTCACTTCACTTGGCATTCCGTTTGCATTTTCTCAGGTGCAAGTGATTTCGTTGTTTTTCTGTTTGAATGCACTTCAGGAGAATGATAAACAACAATTGTATGACTGCTTGAAAGCAGACTGTTCACGATTGCATCATATATTCTATAGAAATGCTTTGTATTGGCAAAAAACAAAGTTGAATAATTTAATTTAATTTTAAATTGTCAAAGATTTTTAGTTCTGATCCAAATTGTATGTTTACTAAGTACTGTAATGCTTAGTACCATAGTAAGTATTGTTTGCCCATTGGTGTGCCTGTTTGTTGAAGAAATTAATGTGCTTTAATTGACATTTGTTCATTCATTCAATAACTCTCTTTGGCACAGACCTGGGGCTTTGGGTTTGTCAGTGATTGTTGGCACTGCTAAGGACAATTCATTATAAAATTCTCAATGTCCACTTCAATGTTGACACTATTTCTGTGTTCTTTGACCACTGTATATGTCATATATTAATAAAACTGCATAGACTATGTTCATTTGTATTGTCTGATTGATTGAGGGAAGTGAATTTTGGTTTATCGTGCAAATTATCTTGTGGAATCAGGAATTGTCAAATCAAATGGCGAAAGCGGCTCCTTTCCTTGTCCGATACTTCCTCCAGTGGAATGGACTCGAAACAATTGTTTCGAGTTGTTGTGCCTCGAGGCACTGATGCGGCTCATTGAAGTCCAAATGCAAATGGACTAAAATGAGAAATATAATTCAATTAGTAAAACAGACTGGTTTAATAAATACAATACATTGTATACAATCTTACAATACAATTATGGTTTCAAAGAGTAGTGCAACAAATTTGTTGTTGGCCAAGCAGAATGGAGTCACTCAAGAATTAGCCTAGAAAGGATGAAGGTCAAGTAAAACTGTTGGTAGTGTTTATTTACGCAAAGAAAAAGTCACAAAACGCCAATTTGGATGAAAGTATACTTCTAGTACTAATGATAGTTCAAGTCCGAGGTTTGAGTCAGTTCGAAATAAGCCTCAAATGTCGCACTCCAATGCTTTCACGAATGCCCGAACGGTCGCTCGCCGCTGTCAGGTGGAAAGGGAAAAGAATCTGCGCTACGCCTCGTCTCTAGAACGAAGGTCCAGATCTCACAAGACGAACATCTTTTTGTTCAACGTCAAATGGTGTCGAACGTGTCTTCCCTGCTGGGATAAGAATCTTTGTACTGTCAAGTTTCATTCAAAACCAGTGATTATGAATGCACATCGATGTCTGCTTCGACAATATTCGATAGGATAGTCAACAACAAATCGAGGCCATATATGGACAGCCTATTGAACTGCGCACTGTTTCGTCGAAAGTGTTCCGGGACGTGCTCAACTTCATCTACACTGACAAGGTGCATCGATTGGACAAACACAAGATTGAACTGTTGCTTGCTGCAGAGAAGGTGCGTTTGGATTCAGTTTGATATTATTTATATTAACGTGATCGTTGACTTTAGTTCTACTTGGACCTACTTAAATCGATGTGAGAGAATCCAAGCCATCCCCCAGAGGAAGCACATCAACTTCTAGTTCGCCTCCCACTGGCCATGGCCAGATGCATTGAAGAATTGAAGAATGTTGGAAATTCAACAATCGACTCTCTGTTCACGAATATTCGATCTCAATACGACAAATGATGGCTAATGGCCACACACTCATCTCTTCTTTTACAAAACTTGAACAAACTGATCTCCCTCAAAATGCGTCTCTCACTGAACGGCCTTTCCCCTGCAGAAATTTTGAATCAATTTGCGATTAGCAGTTCATTCACTCATCTCACAATGAAATATGATTTCGTGAATGCGAATGATCCATTGAAGAACGTTCAAATTCAACCACCACTGCCTCCATCATTTAGAGAGTTGAACTACTATGTATCTTTTGCCTTTGACTGTCCGACATTTGTGGATCGTGTTCGTCGAGGGGCACCTCAATTGGAACGAATTTCAATCTCAAGATCAATCTCAATTGCAAGACGCGATATTGATGATCGGCACCGAGCCAACGAAGCAAGCCCGACACAAGAACAATTGCGAGCAGATTGTTTTCCAATTGGCGAACGAATTACTTCATTTTACTTTACACATTCTATTGACAATCTCACTGCGACTAGGAGAATTAGCTATTTTGTGTCCAACTTTTCTTCTCTGACCTCTCTACAACTTTCACTTGTAAATCTAATGTTTCATTGAGTGTGCCCACAGAAACATTGAAAGTGGGAGTCAATGCCAGGCATGAGATGGCACACAATTGCGAATTGAACTTGGAAATGTGGTCAGCGAATTGGTGCCCCAGGCGGGTTCGTGTTGAGCACAGATTGCCTGCCACAGTCCCGGCAATAGATTGGATTCTCGGCAAACCAATTTGTTAATCACTTTATTGCCACTATCGAATGGACCATGGAGTGGTGAGTGAAGTGGCAATTGCTCGCCACGGAAATAGACCTCACCTTAATTTCAGTTCTCAATCAATTTATTGGAATAAACAACAAACTGAGAGTTGAATACAACTGCCCTTAGGCAGCTTGAACAGAGTCCTCCGAGTGAAAGACCCTGTAAATGGTGAGAGATTCACGGGCGACTAGATCGATGATTGAGCCGATCCGTGACCTTGACATGCCAAGCAGTGACAACAAGTTGCTGGTGGTAGGGTTGATGGCTCCTCTTGCCCCGAAGATGAGTCCAAAGACTTCTACTGATCCAACTTGGTGGCCGAGTTCGACTAATTTAGCGTAGATTGCGGCTATGACTGATGCTTCTGAGTACTTGTTTCGCTTCTCCTGGTCACGTTCGTGTAGGACTGATTTAGAGTTCTCGAATGAACACTGAACGTCTAATACGAGTGAGTCTGTTCCGCTAGGGTCGATGGCTACAAGGTCAGGAACAAACTTTTCTCCACTTCGATTCTTGACAGTAAAGTTCTTGTAGACAGTCCACCCGTTAGCTTCTAGATGGTCCATAATAATGTCTTGTGCGAGATTGTGTCGGCGATGATACATGCCTTCCATACTTTGGCATTCGTTGAGAATGTGTTGCAAGGTTTCAATCTTGTTAGGACAGTTCCGATGACAATAGACCGGTTCAGACTCATAACCAGAAGCTCCAATCGAGTTCGTGCGCATCCTCAAGTAGCTTACGAACAATCGGCCAGAAAACCATGTCTTTCCGCTCAAATGGCGATTGACGAGACCACCACAAACGCTAAAACAATTTTGGCCTTTGAACCGGTTGATCTGTTCCAAATCTGCCAATAGACGAGTTCGATTGTTGTGGTAGAGAGGCAACAGTCGTTCGATGCGACGCAAGTTGTCCTTGAATCTACTTGAAGTAGAAATGTCCTTTAATAGCCACGAATCCGAATCCTTCAGTCTTATTAACCGCTTGTATGCCAGAATCGGGATTTCGAATCGAAACTCGGGAAGACCAAGGCCACCATCTTTGATCGGCAAATGGAACCAAGCACTGGCAACAGAATCTGGCAAGTGGAGAAAGGCTTTAGCGCAATTACGTATCGCCCTGTCTAAATCCTTTAGAATAGTGGCCGTAAAGTCCTCATGGACCAATCGGTGAATGTACTTGGGGATGAGATGAACTCTCAACATGTACAGTTTCTGGTTGGGTCGTAAACATGAGCGTTTCAACTTATCAAGCAGTGGTGCGATGCTGGATCGAGTCATTCTGTTCTTGTTTCCTTCATCAATTGTGACACCCAGATAGGTAAGCTTGTCATCACTGTTGATAGCTGATTCACCGATTCGTAATTGCCGAGCATTGCCAATGGTCATCGACTTGCTTGAGTTTGCACTTAGGCCAACTGACTGATAGAAGGCGTTGGTCCGGTCGATAAGCTTTTGGAGGTCGTCATCATTCTCAGCCAAAAGAGATCATCTGCATAAGCGAGGACTGCCAATCGTCCTGACTTGAATCGAACTCCGAGTCCAGTAAGGTTAGCTTTCTCGAGGAGTTGATCAAGTACAAGATTGAAGAGGAAGGGTGAAAGGGGGGTCACCTTTACGATTACACCAGAGATGAAGGGATGGGTAAACAATAAACATTCGGGCGGATGGTGATCGGGATGGACAAACACACACAGAATGGCTTGTTTATCTCAATTACGGTGCCAACTTTTGTCAATAACCGAACTCAACCCCACTTTGGTGTGACATCTTTTTGGTAAGTTTTAGACACAATTAATTATGATTGAACAGTAATTAATATGGCTAGTAGGTAATCCAATTTAGTTCACTCTCAACTAGTTTGTCCCACACTGTTCTTTTCTTGGCCATGAAAGACTGTGTACACTTTAGTTGTGTCGATTCTGTTCGGTGCAATGCAATTTTGTCACAAGTGAAAATGTCCATTGAGCAATCAGACATATGCAAATCGATCCACTTATGTCAATCAGACCGTATGTTTCGGTCGAATCATCATCAACAATGAGCAAACAATCAACGAACAACAGTCGAACAACATTAAAATTGGTGCCGACTCTGAATCAGCAGTGGCAGTGGGCCAATCATTCGTATCGCTCATTTATATACAAAGCAATGTGTTGTGGTGTCAGCGATTGAGCATTGAAGGATGGACATGACTGACTGACTGGACTGCTTGGAATTTATTGGATTATCGATGCTAACAAAATTATGACTACAAAAAGAAACGATCACGCGCACTGATCAAAATAAACGGAAAGACCAACAAGGCCCGGAATGTAGTGAGGCAGGCAAAGGGAGAGAGAGACATTCGGTGCTTGTCAGTCCTCGGACCGAGTTACCAGGATTGATCAGTTTGGGCAAATTGATTTCGCATTTGGCTGGGTAACGGAATGTGTGTGTCGAATGTGTTTAAGTTTGCAGCTAACAAGTTCAATTGTGTCTGATGTATGCAATTCGATATCGCGCTATTCTGCAAGTGCCGCTTAGTGCTGCTGGCATTGGACCAGGCTAAAGTTTGTGTGTGCAATTGAAAAAGTAAATCCTAAATCACTTGTCATTTCGATCATCGGCTAAACCGAACACTCAAATGAACTCGCTGCGACAGGACAGGACTGGCGATCAATGATATTGTAATTGCATTGCTCACACAAAACACACAACAGATGCAACGAGAAAATAAATAAATCAATTAAATTGGAAATTAAATTTGCTTAATAAAACGATTCTATTTTGATTTATCCTTGCTGAAGCCATCAAATCGACTAGTAACAATTTATCCAATTGAATCAACGAAATTATTTCAATGCCTGCCAAAGGGCAGTCACGTCCGTGGCGGGGTAAGAAGTAAAAGTTGTCGGTCTCGCTTTCGGTGGCATTGCTTGTGCTGGTACTATTGCTTAGGCTCTATTGGTTCTATATGTTGCATTGGAAACATATTGATACATTGTTGTTGTTGCAATTGGGTCGGTGATCTGAGAGTGTGAATAGAGACCTACCTTGATTGAATTATTCCTTGATCTCGCCTGGAGGGCATGTTTTCCGCCATTAATTAAGAATAAACCTGAAGAGTCTGCCATTGACATGCCATTGAAATGGCTTTGTTTCTTGCGTCGGTCTGCCTAATCAAACTGTTTCGAGAAAATTGCGCAAGTACGATTAAAAAGATACTGGCCAACTTTAATATCACTGGCAAGCATCATCGAGTGTGTCTAGTCGGTGGACACCTTTCAGCATATCAAAAGCCTAACTGGTCAGTTCATTTTGACTAGCACCAACAAATTACGGCGGTGTACATTTTGTGTCCACAATTGAGCACCGAAAGTATCAATAGTTTGGTAACACAATCTATGGCTCAATGTGGCCTCCGGGAAAAAAATCTTTTTGAGTGGGTAGTGAGTGCACTTTCACGAAACCATTGGCGCGTTCTTTGCTAACTTTCTGTCAATTGAATGAAGCCTGAAGCAAGAATGGCTAACACTTCGAGAATGTCACAGAAGAAGGCGAGTCACTCAAGTACATCACCAGTACTTGGAGTGCAGTGGAAAGAGTGCCAAAGAGATCTACAAGTTTCCGATAAAGTTTTACGAGGAAAAGATTTAATTAGACAGAAACATTTTCTCTCCAAAAAAAGTGATTCGAATGTAAAGGTCAATTGCATTGACACATTTACGAAAGTCCAATTGTGGAAATTTGCAGTCCAGCCATAAGTAGGCACACAACTCCGTTCATCAATGTGGACCAATGAGTTGCTGTTGCCTCTAGACAGAAAGCACTGAACTTTGTCGCCGGTTGCGCCCAAGAATTCTGCAGTTGGAACAGCCAAATACCACCGAACAGGTCAACTAGAGTCAGGTTAAATTAACGAAGTCTTCAAATGCGTAGCCGCCATCCAGTGGTATAGGAATCCAACATAAACCGGTGGTATCCTTCTCGAACACTTGATCGTAAATGTTGGTATTTCGAGCTAGCTAAAGAGTAAGCGAAAAAGTAAATTAATATAGTAGTTTAATGCAAATGCATTTTATTGCTCACCTCAAATGACACTTTGTCTTGTCAAGGAACAACCGAACAATGAAGCCGTCACCAGACTCCTCAAACATCTGCACCGCCATCGAGTCCAATACAGACAGGCCCAGCGAAACTTACAAACAGTGACTATTGACAGTAATTGGGAAATAAAGTAGTTACCGAATGTAAACCTTAAATCAGCGGTGATGATGATGAAATATTCTCATTGAGAATCGATGGTGCCACCGAACAGGTGAGCTATAGCAAGGATAAGGTACGAACGGTTGGAATCCAAGCTGTTTAGAACTTCGGTCAGGTTCGATTGGGAAATTTTCATTTTGGCACGATCTCATGAGGATGAGCCTAAGCCCGTCACATCTCGAAAGCAGCATCACCTTGATCAATGTAAACAAACAAACCAACTGGAGAAGCCATTTAGTTACGCTGAAGGCTTCAAGTGTGACACCGCCAATCAGTGAGTGGTGACATGTCACTGACAACAAAGCCATTACGGGCCGTAATTTATGGCCTTAATCACCAAAATCAGACTTTGAATCCTGGGAATACACCATGCATGTTCCACCAGAGCCAGGACCAGCGTAACCAACGACTGTGAATACGAATCGAAAAAGTGTGGCCCAACAGTGTCCTGAACAACAAAGTAAAGTACAAAGGTTGAGTTAGAAAATAATCCAAAACAAACGAAAGCAACCAAACTTACGCAGATCAAACACGAACGCATGAATTTACGGCAAAATCGTGGAACGGTCCAGAAGGACACGGATGAGCATGAACATACTAATCGAGTACTTGTGCCATAACATAGACATTGGTTGTGTTGGTGTTGGTGTTGAATTTGCATTCTCAACGATAGAAAGCAGGAGATATTCCAAATATGGTTGCAATAAGAAGATACGAATACGAAGATCCTATGCATTGAAGAAGGCAAACCCGATTGACATTCGATAGGACGATTGTTTGGAAAGACGGCAATTTTCGGGGGCAATGTTATTCCCACGATAATATCCTTTTATCTGCTATCATTATGGTGGAAATATTTGTGCAGTTCATCGAAGGTGGCGATGACGAAAAAGAAGCAATTCAGGAAAAAACAGAGGACGGAAAAGAGTGAAAGAAAGTCCGCAAAATTCTATATAAAATAAATGCTCTTGATCAGACAAAGATGAGATGATAGATAATATGACGATTAAACACGAGAAGACGAGGTTTAGATAATAATATAGATGTTCAGACGATAAAAAAAGGTAAATTTTGATATGTTACGATCAAATCAATTTCGCGTACTTCGCAAAAAAATCAACCTGAAATTAGAGAAATACATCAAAAAAAGTCAAAATAAAAAGAAATCTTACCACAAATAGATGAAGGGTAAAGATAATAATTCGATTTAATAACCAAAATTGTTCCAGTGGTCAAAATAAAACAGATGAAATATAATTTCTAATAAAATCAAACAAAAACTTTTATAATATATATTGCTAATATAAAATAAGAGAATAAGGTCAAAATTTATTTAAATAAATTAAAATTACTTACATTGCGATTGAGTAAAGCTTACTCGAAATAACGTTAACAATAATTTGCAGTACATTTTGTATTTAGAATGCGCAAAAAGTGAATGATAAAAACGTTTTATTTCGCAAAATAATTTTCAGATCGTAAAGGTTTGGTTGTGGGGTGCCAGAGAAATCAGATTAACCTTGTTGACACCACTTTCAATACTCACTCATCATCATCAAGCTCGAAAACCTAAAATGAAAATAAATAAGAAATAAGAAATGGTTCGATAATTATTTATAAACAAACAACCTCGCAGCAAAACCGTAAGTTTTCCATCTGGCAACAAGTCGTTTGCTTTATCTCGCAAATATAATCGCGCTTGAAAGTTGAATGCCATTGAATCATGTCCAAATATATGATAGTTCTTCTTTCTAAACAAATTAGAAAATATAGAATCAAGACAAACACCAAAATTACGCCGTGAATAATACCTTGAATGTTCCAACTTTTATCCTTTCATTTATCAACAAAATGCGGTTGTAAATCGGAATATTGTCGGAATATGAAGATAATAGTAAGTTCGTTAAGATAATCCGGTACATCGTTATCTGAGAACAAATTCAACCACAGATTACTAAATAACTATTATTTCAGCGTAAACACAAGATTACGCACAATTTCAACAGGAGCCAAAATTCATTTAGACTAAATTTTAGTGGCAAATGCTGCAGAAAAGTTGCTCAATGACACCGTGCAAGTTCTTTGTGCAGTATAACTTGGGCCCATTTGTGCCGATTGAAAAGCTTTATTTCTGCAACAATAATTTGACAATTTCAGTTTTGATGTCTCCCTTCAACGCAACACCACATCATTTGACTGGACTTGTTCACTTTGTGCCCAAAGCAATCTTGGTTGGTTGGTTCTTTGTGTGGCCATTGTTTTGTCCATCATCTTTCTACTAACTCATTCGGCAAAGCGATTTCACGTTCAATCCAGATGAACTAACCGACCCTTATTCAAAGTGCCATCTCAGAGCGCCAAATAGTTTAATCTCACTGCCATCAAAATGTATCGTCAATTTTCGATTCGCAATCGATCCAAAGGAAACTTGGCACCTTTCGCATTTCGACATTGATTCACTCGATTATCAAGCTGTGGTGAGATGAAGTGGCGAAACGAAATGGAAAAGATGATATAGTCCTAATTTGATGAGCATCTCCTCGAACCATAAGAGATGTACAAGCGAAAGGTGGAATTGCCTATATCCTTACTGTGGAAATGGGAGCAAATGATTATGGCCGTACTTTGGTAAGTGCTCAAGATTGCATGTTTGCGATTATATAAAATCAAATATGACATTCATTAATTTTGTGACTATTCTCTACAGAGCGAGTCACTCTTGTTGAATCCACTTTGCAGCATTGGTGATACTATTACAGATTTAATCGAAGGTATATAGTTTCGCTGCATTCAGTTTTGTCCTCTGTCACACACCCGAACCACACAAACTTGTTCCCTAACCACCTACCTGTCAATCTGTCCTAATGATAACGTCACTTTGCAACTCGAATTGTTCAATCAAGAAGAATGCGGCAAGAATACTGTCCATAATTTATGGGCCATAAAAGGTACATAGCGATATTATTCGGTATGATAATAAATAAGTAAACATTTTGCTATTCTCATTTATAGTTGTTTCGGGCAGTGGCGATCCAAGTACATTCGTTGTTCAGACAATGTTTTAAAATATTTCTTTTATGATATATTTTGCAGACTTTGCAGAATTGTTCTCTCTCCAACTTTGTCTTGTTTTGCATGCTACTTGTACAATTATGTACAGTCCGTCAGTGCCGTCCACTGCTGACCAAAAGCAAACACTCCTCTGAACCTATTCGAGCCATTCGATTGATGATTTCTTCTAGTCGGTCTTCCTATCATTGGCGCTCATGTAAGACAATCGCATTCACAGTATACTAGTAACGTAAGGCGTCATCGAAGTTCAGTTGTGCTCTGTAAGAGGACATTGATATAAAGCCAATGGTAAATGTCTCATTAAAGTGCCATTCTTCCAGACGATACAACGCCGCTGGTGCACGCAATTTGCCCAGCTGGAATAGTCCAATCGCCAAGTCTTAGCAAGTCTTGACACTGGACCTTGTCACTATCAGTTTTGCAGTCTTCGAAAAACGAGTTCAGATCAAAGAATATGGCTCGTTCACGATCTCGCTCTCGAAGTGGTCCTTATGATCGACTCTATCCTCCAATCAAATTGCACCCGTTCCTATTGAAACAAACGCACTACTCGACCGAGAGAGTCCACTTCAAAGAGGAGACAGCTTTAATCAACACACAGCACGAGGTTGTTTTGGTTTGTTTTGGTTGTTCAATTATTATTATTTATCTAATAGATTTCTGTTTGTCTCTTCTTATAAGGAAAGAAGCAACTTTAATGCAGCCTTTGTCAATCGAGCATTTGGATTTGTTTCATTCGGTGCCCATGTTTGTTTTGTGATTAATAATCACTGATTATGTTCGTTCTGATACGGTCCCTACTGAAGTGCGGCACTCTCTTCAACACACTCTTCAAAACCACCAGCAACACCCGAGACGGTCGAGTCCATTATGTTGGCACTAATTATGGTGGCAATTTTATCAAGCAAGAACATTTCGAAAGTCAATTCGAGTCAGACAAAATGCACAAATCGAAAGTACGATGCTTGCACAAAGCAAAGTATCGCCAGTCATTCATTCTACTTCGGAACGGCTACTCAAAAGGGTTAAAGCATCTAACAATCTTGTAAGACACCGAAACTTCAGACACGAAACCGATGCCGAGGTGCTCAAACTTCGACAGAAGCAAATTAATTTTGGCAAGGACACTCTCGGCTATCACTGATAGTAACCAGAGATGCCTGAGACATCTGTTCAAACACCTTTCTTCTGGTGAGATTATTATTTTGTTTGAGTTTCAAATAATTTTTAAAATAAATTTTCCTATTATGATTCATGCTATATTATGAAGGGAACAATCGATGCTGAATGAACTCAACATGAATTCAACATTATTATATCGAATGATAACGAAACATAATGATAACGCATCTTGATTACAGGCAGTTACTGCCGTCGTTATTGGACATTTGTTCGGGTCAATATTGACTAGTTTAATTGGCCAGTGACACAGCGGGCACCACTCATCAATCACGATCAATGCCTGCCTGCCTTATCAGCGTCATCCCTCATGTTGGTCTCATGATGGTGACTTTGGTGCTGTTGGTTCACAATCATTGGTCCATACTTGGAGCTCGTACCTTGACAATGCTCCAAGGCGAATATGTGCTTTGGCATATTCTAAATTCATATTAGTTTTTCGTGTTTGCCGACAACTGCTCGCAAACAGACAGACTTGCCAATTGGCCCAATTTGGTGGTGCTGACAGACTGGTCAGGCGAGGAAGAGCATTGAGAGACGGCGACTGTGTGTCACATAATTGCACTCTGTTATTGTGTCAGTCACAGACTTACCACCAAAGTAAAACTGAAAACAGGCATTTGGGGGTTCGGGTGCACGTATTAGGTGAGAGAGGCCATTTGGTAAAAGAAACGAATCGAGTGCCATTTCGGTGTAGAAGCGAGACGTGCTTCGCTTGGTGCTTTCCAGCAAATTGAATTCTTTATTTATCTGTCGAAAGCAAAGATAGAGGAAGCGGTCAAATAGCGAAACTTGATCGAGCCGAGGATCAGGCCAAACAATGTCGTACAGGGCTTGGTTCAGTTCAATCAATCACAAAGTGAAATGAACAACGGAGATCTTCGAGAGTGAATCGCCACAATCGAGTACATGGCCATATGATCGAATGGCTCACCGCATCGACTACTAGAACATAACTTACAAGACGAGCATTCACCGATGAAATGTTGACAACGAACAATAACATGCAGTTCGTCGACAGAATGGTAATGTTTCCTGAGGTGGCACACATCTGGATCCTCCGGCTCATTGAAGGCCAAATGCAAGGGACTGAAATGAGAAATATAATTCAATTCAGTAAGACAAACTGATCGTTTAATAAATCCAATACAATAAATACAATAAATACAATACACACACATTTGAAGAACGTCCAGAGAACGACCACTGAGACTGTATCCTCTGCTTCTCCGCCTTCTTCTCGATATCCTTCATCTTCTTGCGCTCATTAGCCAAGGCTCGATGATCTAATTGGCAGAACTTGCCCCAAAGCACGATGATGATAATGCGCCAATCATCAAGCATATCCTTAGTGTCCTCATTGTAGGCAATGTCCCTGAGATCTTCTTCGATCCGCTCGAGCTTGAGGATAAGCTCATGCTCTTGAAACTTCTTAAGTGGTGGCATCATATGGATAAGGCCGTAAACCACTTTATCAGATTGGCCGAGTCGCCAGAACAGTTTCTTCAGCACAAATTCGGCCATTTTGGAAGCGAATGTACTGATCCAAATAATAAGGGAAAATCTTTTGATGAAATGAGAGAACGAATATTCTAACGGATTTTTTAAAATTGGATAGATTGTCAGAAAATGGCAAACACAAAATAAGAAACTTACTTTTTTGGTTGTAGAAACTAAGGCAGTGTTAGCAGTACAACGGCTCGACTCGAAATGACATTTATAAAATCCAAGATTAAAATGATAGATTTTTTATTTGCGCTTGTAAATGTTTGAAACAAGAAAATGCGCTTGGGAATGTTTAAAACAAGAAAATTATCATTTATTTTGTTTTAGATGTTTGAATAAAAAATCAGGCGGCTGGATCCTTAAAGATAGTTAACTTTAGTCGGAACAATGTGAGTTTTCGAACTCACTCATTAATTATTCATCAATTTATGAGTCATTAGAATGCTAATAATTAAGGAATCGCATGATATGTGACATCTTCCTGTTATCTTCAGAAAAATGACATTTCTGTCGTTGAATGTAAACTTATCTAATCTGACCTGACCTTCTCAACCTCTGTTAATGGTTTTGCGATACAATCAATTTGAACAATATTCACTGTAGATATCTGACTCAATTTCGTTAGTTATTTTAAATATTACTAAAAGAGATCGATATTCAAAAGTTAGACACTTAAAAACATCGAATTGATATATCTTAATCTTACATATCTGGATATGGTAATTCTGAAATGCCAATTCATACATTCGAAAATTAATTTGAATGACGTTTCTCATTCTGGCCATCTCGAATTTTTTAAATGACAAATGAAAATAAACATTAAGTGATTATAATATGATAAAACTGTAATTCGCAATTTTCTATTTTAAATTGTCATTCTAAGGAAATCGGGTTTTGTCATTTTGAGAATTCAAATCTCACTAAAATCGTCATCTGCTTATTTGCTTAATCAAGCCTGAAGATTTCAGGTGTCTCCGCCGCCTGATTTTTTATTCAAACATCTAAAACAAAATAAATGATAATTTTCTTGTTTTAAACATTCCCAAGCGCATTTTCTTGTTTCAAACATTTACAAGCGCAAATAAAAAATCTATCATTTTAATCTTGGATTTTATAAATATATTTCAACCATTTTCAATTTGAAATAATTTTATTAAATAGAATCAATTTTTTAAAATAATAAAACCACTCATAGGTAAAAGATACAGATAGATTTCAATATAAAATTTCAAAGCTGAAATCCAAAAAAATCATGCTCTGTCATTAATTTACAGTCTAATGTCACCAAATATCAATACAAAAACAGTTGATAGACGTGAGAACGATGCTTTGATTGTGGTAAGAGTTGGGTTGATTTTGAGTGTTGTGGGTTAGATGTTGGATGTCGTGAGGTAACGATGATGAACTGGTTCGTGAATTGTTTACATCAGTTCATTGGGGATGAGGAGAATACAATTCAAAATAGTAACAAAGTGAAAATCACAACAAACAGCACATAAACACGTACACACAGAGAGACACATTTGTTGACGATATGAACTAGACTCTAAACACACTGATAAAGATTGGTCTGCCATATTGACACCGAGATTGCTTTGAATTAATCCACAAATGTCACAAAACACGAGATCTCAATCACAATATAAATTGAATCAAAGAAATGGCCAAAACCGCTCACAAACATCAAAACAAAAACAGCTGATCGATGTTTTGAGTGTAGTACGAGTTAAGACTTAACTGTTAAGTTGAGAGCGCTGAGATGTTCCATGCAACCAGGTGATGACGATAAAATGTTTCGTGAATTGATAAGATAGGTAACATTGTGGATAATGTGAAAAGTATTTTTAAAAACAATAACGAAGTGAATACACAACAGACAACACACAAAATCGTCATCCAATCACGTACACACACAGAGACAAGTTTGTTGACGTTGTGAAATAGGCTCGAAACAGTATAATAAACGTTTCTGGACCACATAGCCACTGAGATAGCTCCGAATTGATCCACAAATGTCCCAAAACACGAGATCTCAATCACAACAACACACGTAAAGCACTGTTTGTACTGCTGACAGTAGACTTTCAAACTGTACAGCGAGAGATTAGCAATGTGTTCAGAAAACGCGACACATGCCACAGCAAAAGTGGCGTGTCGCCCACAATTGGTCCATTCATATAGTTTGAACTTCCACTTTACACTTCCACTGCACACTTGAAAAACTTTCCTTGAGATGTGCAACGCCGAATGGCATGATTTTTTATGGGCGCTAACGCCCTCCAATGTTTTAATGGGGAAAAAGCGTCACGGACACAGTCAAAATCATAAAAAATCTATAATAGAATGATAGTGAACAAGTAGAAACAACCAAAATTAAACGACTTTTTGCTGCCATCTATCGTTCTTAAAACAGCCATAAATGAGAACATTTGGTCGTTGTTTTGTATTGCACGGCGTGTTTGCCTGTTTCGCCAATCTGAATTTCTTATTATTTCAATCCTCTCAAGTTGCACCGAATAACACCGGACAGATTATCTATTTTCCCCCATATTCTGGTGGTGGACATTCTGGTGAGATACATATATACAAAATTGATATGCTAAAGTTTATTTGTTATTTATGAATTTCTGTTGGTTTGTTTCTTTCCACAGACCGAATATGGAAACCTTTATAGGCTGCCAGTGGCACTCATACTAAGGCGCAATTGGCTTTCTGTTAGTATATTTTCTCCCAAATTCGACGATCGGGATTTTGGTAATTCATTATTATCTCATATTAAGTTTATTAATTTTTAATTATAACCTTCTTAGAGACAAGTCCCGAACGCGATTTTTATTTTATATTTTATAAGGAGGTTATTTTGGCCCTTCGGAAAAGGTTTGGTTTCTACTTCATTTTCATCAGATCTAATTTGTGCTTTCATTTTTTATAGATCTCTGTGAATTCTGGTGTCTTCAGGACGTGTCATCATCATATTTTTTGAACTTGGATGAATGGATTTTTTTAATGTTGAGGATTCCGTGTTGAAGCCTTGGTAGAGTCAAGAATCTTATCGATTCCTCGAATAGTGGATCGGATGCTGAAGATGTATCCACGCCTGAGTCCACGGAGGAGGACTTTCCATTTGTCCCAGCAATTTCCGAGGATGATGATCTTACTAGATTGCTCACTTTTGAGGAATTAGAAGAAATAGCACAGAAAAATGCAAAAGAGTTGAAGGAACTTAAACGCAAGACTACAAGTTTTAGGGCTCTCGATGACGATGACCCTAAAGACAGTGTTGTCTAAGAGAAGTAAAAGGTCAAAGCTTCCGAAAAGACCAAACTTCAGATTGGTGAAGGTAGTTCTGAACAACCAGTCATATTTCTTGTTGGAGACGTGATTCCCATGAACCAGTGTAGTCTTTTCCGAATTTGGTTAAAACCCCAGAGGAGCAGAAAAGCGAATTTTGGAATCATCTACTTTTGAAGAAGAAATACCAAAGTAATCCAAGAAGAGAAGCTCACGGAAAAATATGATTCGGGCTTAAGTCTGTTCGCGGAGAAACTAACCGCGTCCCATTCTCCTGGTCTCTTTGCTAATACTTTCCGAAACCTATTTGACTACATTCCTTCTCGATTATGGATTAAGCCGTTTCAGATAGTCAAAAGTGAATTTGCTAATATAGACCGATGGCCATTCTAGTTGGACTTGGTAAGTGCCTGTCACTTTTGGGTTATCATTAAAAACTATACTTTCTTATATTTAGGCATCCACCTCCGCCGCTACTGACCAATAGTGAATCTGTGCCTTTTCCTGAGATTGAGGCATTGGATTTATTATCATCGCGTAGTGGTTCAACCAAAAGCGGTGCATTTTAATGTTGACTGTCGACAACACAACATCATTGCACAGATATCGAGTAATGATTACTGTAATCAGCCTTTGCCTCTGAAATTGATTCTTAAGAAGGCAAAAGATTGTCATATTTCTGACAGTAAAATCTGGCCTGAATTCCGACGAGGATAATGCTGGTGCTTCATCTACTTCATCTAACTGCCTAAAAACTTCATTTGATGTCTATCAAATGCGAGCTTCTCTTCGAATTTCTCTTCTTCTGCTTCGTATGGTGGGCCATCTAAATCATCGCCAAGAATTATCAATTACGAAAATAATTCTTCATAGCAGACTTCAAAGTACGTTATGCAACATTCTTCGCCGTCAAATTATTTATTCGATATATATCCAGGGTCCAGGCATCGTCGTCCAATACTGGACGGATGATTGGCATGATTGTGCTGGTGTTGTTCCATGGACATTATTTTGGATCGATATGCTGCGGATTTGTTTTTGACTGCCGATAAGGTAATGTTTTATTTTTTTCTTAATTCATTCATTTATTTATGATTTTTGTAAACCCCTAGTACCAAATGAACTGTCTCAAATCGACCTGTGAACAATAACTTATGCGCCAGATCACAGCCGAATCTATTTCGGATCTTTTAATTTTCGCTCAGGATTTACTCAAGTACTCAAATGCTCTTGTCTGCAAGGAGGAGACGATTCTGGTTGTTGGTGATGTGCAATTTAAGGTCCACAAGTCGATTCTCTCAGCACAATCACCAGTTTTTGCTGCTATGTTTGCTACCAATGAAGAGAATCAAGCGAAAATCGTCGATGTGGATTTAGATGTGTTGAAATCTTTCTTATATTGTACATCTACACTGGCAAGGTTGATGGATTGGATTGCAATGCCGACAAATTGTTGGTCGCTGCTCATAAGGCAATTACGTTTTATCTATTTATACTTAACATTATTAACATTAACATAATTTTCACCTCTAATCTCTAGTATCAAGTGGACTCTCTCAAATCCATTTGCGTGCAACAACTTTTGTCCGAGGTGATCCCAATCGAAACAGTTTCGAATTTGTTCATTCTAGCGGACATGAAATCACAAAGTTGTACAGCAAATGTGTCGAATACATCACCGACAATGTCACCGAAGTGATGCAACAAGAGGATTGTTGCGAGAGGCGATTTGTTGGTTAAGCTTTTTGAATGTTTGAGCTCGGAGTACAAGAAAGTAATTGAGGACATGAATGCAGTTGATAGCGATTACGAATACGAATACGAAAAGGATTACGATTATTATGTCGAGTACTAATTGCAATTGATCATTCTAATTTACTACCAATAAATACATTTTCTATATTTACTCCTTTGTTTGTTTCATCACTCTCCTTCTCGTTTCTTGGTGTACACTTTTTGTTTATTTGTCTTAGAATAATCGAGCCAACCAAATTAAATTCACCATTGTAAAAACCAGACTAAATGAAAAATGCATAATAGGAATATAAAATCAAATTTAAATTGAATAAAACAATAAAATATATACCATCTGTATAATATAATTATAATAGTAGCTATATACAATATATCATATTTAGTTGAGATGGGCTCGTTTGTGAAGATAGCCACTGTTTTGATTCATCTCAATCGAATCGTTTTGGTCGTCTTCGTTGATGGCTCGCTTATTTTGATTAGAAGTGCCAGCGACAGAAAGTCAGTGCCCAAGTATCCAATAATAAAGCACAAATATAAATTAGCAGCAATCAGCATTGGGCAACGGCTCAATAGAAAAGATTTGTTCGAAAAGTTTGCTTGGTCTTCAAATTATGGAGACCAAGATAAGGCGCGCTGTGCGCTCTTGAATACAAATGAATCATTTGAAAAGATGCAGTGTTCCAATTTGATCAATGATCGATTTGAAGTATCGAAGTGATCAGTGATTGTGGAAAGTATGATTTCTTTTTGAGGTCGATTTAATTAAAATGTAAATTAAATTAAACTAGTTCAATTAGCGACTATAGCGGCAATAGCCGAAAATGGTATCAAGCAAATTGAATATCAATCAATGCACACAATGTTCGCTTGTTCGGGACAAAATGTAGAGACTAATTTGTCTCACAAGTCAATCACATTTTAACTTTGATAATGGCAGCATGTCGTTCAGTTTGTTCGGTTAGCAATTCATTTAGAAACGGTTCGGTGCTTTCGCAGAAAGCAATTTACCCAAATAGAACGAGATCATTAAATGGCTTGCAAAGTTGCACATTTTATATGAGAGGACGATTAGACTGAGTTGGCCACAATTGAGACCATTCGCGTGCCGAACGTTGTTCCTAGGATCCTTCGTTGGTCCATTCACACATTTGTGCTGACGATAATTACTCATTATGATGTCACTGATCACGAAAGTGTTCAGTTTAGTGAAAGTATTAAGTTCTCTTGAGTGAACTCTCTACTAAACGATAGCGAGCAGAAAATATAGCTTTACGAATGCTCCAACTAATCGTGAACATCCGAAACAGCACAAAAGTGATCCATTTTGAGTGTAACCGCAAACACAGCAACATTCAATCAAAACACAAAATGATCAACTTTTAATGACCAGTGCATTGTGTCCATTGTGTGCAATGCCAAATTACCGAGAAAGTTTGCTGCTTCATGATTGTCAAAAATTACAATACAACTTTACCCGCCCAGTAGCAACATCTCGACCAATGGGTAGAAAATGTAAGAAAAGTCCAAAAGGAAATTGTGAAAAAATCTTGTGCTTCTGTACTGCAGTGCAGGCGAGAGCGAGAGATAATGCTTGTCCCGATTGTTGTTCTCTGGCCTCTTTCGGTTCTTCTACAACAACTCTGTTGATGCTTCAATGTCCTTTATTGCACTCACTTTCAAACGGTGTGATATCGCGATGAAGACAACTGCATTTACAGGACTTTAATTCGAGTTATACTCAATTTCCCGAGTTTACTAATTTGGATTACACAGAAGGAAGATGTTTTTGTGGTATGTGCTTGGAGACGAGTCCACATCAGCACTGGCTGTGCCACTACAAAGGAAAGACAAGCTCAAGAAAATGTCCAAATAAAGCAATGTAACGAAACTAACGCTGGACTCAATCCCTTTGGCGTGTTTGTTTGATTTGTGCCTTATCGGTGGCTCAATCGGTTCACTCAATCGATGGTACTGTTTCAGTGTATCCCATTAACGGGCACTTGTCTCAAGTCGTGATCAATCTCGGTATGGCACTACTATGTATTGGTTAATTATTGTTGTACATTATGAGCAACAATTGTTATTATTTTAAATTTAACTTGTTCGATTAAAATTTAGTCCTACCAATCAAGAGACTCCTTTAGTGCCATTATCCAGCTGATAATCGCCATCAAGTTGATCGATAGATTGAATAACTATTATAATCGAATGCCGTTTGAAGTTGATCACTTGATAAAGTTTGCTTAAAGTTTGTCGCAGATACATTTTGTTTTGTTTTGTAATAAATGAATTGCGCTTGTGGATGGTGGATTCAGGTTGATTTGTTGTTGTTGTGCAATGTTTCTTCAATTAGCACCATCATTGGCCACTCTGTGTCTCAATGTGATTCTGGTAGAGTTTGGTCACAACCTGAGTGCTAATGACAACTGCGTTGAGTTTACTAGCAGAGTTGGCACTTCTACAAGTTGCTTTTAGGCAATTTCCATTTTCAAACTGGAAAGGGTAAGTTATAGATTATTAGAAAGTACAATAAAGCAAATATATTAAAACATATTACCATTGACACACATCCATTACATCACAAAAAATAATCAGATTTTGCTGGATGATTTCGATTTGACTTGCGGTATTCGGCTAATGTAGTAGTTCTTCAAACTTCTTCTTCTGCATACAAAAAGTAGTCCGTATGATTATTTTTAATGTAATCGACTTTTAAGCATTGTGAGATAATGTTCAGAATTGCATCAGGGTGGAAGATGCGCACAAGTTCCTGTGGCGTAAAAGCTCACATTCATTTTGAACGAAAAGTTGTCAAAGTAGCCAGTAGGAGTCTTTTTGATGTAATCTAATATATAGACCGATGCCGTACTAAAGGGGAAAGTCGAGTTAGATTTATGAGAACGTAAATTATGTGCATCCTTACCATATGAGCCACAACAAACAGTTCCTCTGCATAGGTCTCCAATTGGTTCATCTTGTCAGTGTACAAATAGCGAATGAATAGTTCTCCTACCTCTTCAGACACCACTCCTGAATGCTTCTCACTGGTATCGTACTTGAACATTGCCCCGAAGATAGGCAAACCATCGATCAAGACAAACTTGTGAGCACAGATTTGCTTCGCTCCATCGCCCAACACCACAGTGACATCAGACTTCTGTTTGACACTCTTGTTTCACACTCGAGCAGACAATTCAAATCCATAAAATCTTTCTTCTTCGAATTGACATTCACTTCTTCTACACCGATCGGCATGGTACTTGCCAAGTGTCCACAGTGGAATAAATTCTCAAATACGGTCACCTAATAATAATAAAATCAATTGGTGTAATCACATTTTATCTCCGATCTCACCCAACTTACCTCTCAGAGGATGATCAATCTGTCCTTGTTGAGCAAATCATTGGCCGGGTCCAAGAGATCACTTCGCAACACAAACAATACTCACTTTCACTCATTAATTCTTCATATTTCATCCCTTTTGAATCGATAAGTGAAATGAAATATCCTGCTAAAACATTGGTGATGATGAAAGTGTTAAATATATATCGCCATATAATCTTCAGAATCCTCTTCTTCGCCTTTAGGATATAAATCAATACTGAATTGAAGGGCAGAGTTGATGGGCAAATTTCCTTCAGAATCCACAAAATAGGTTGATACTTAAAAGAATGAACATATGACTATCACTATGACTATTGAAATAAATAAATATCTTACCATTAAAATTGTTTTCAAAAAAAGCAATATTGAAGAAAATCACATTAAAATTAAGATCGATAGTAATATTGGCCGAGTATTGAATCGTTGATAAATAATTGGTCGAACAGCTCAACGAAAGCGTCGATATATAAACATCAGTTCATCTCGGACTTGGTTGATATTTTGATAACCAAACCAAACAGGAAGGGAATAATAATACTCTCGATGATATTTTTGAGTTCTCATAGCCGATTCCGGACTGCCAACTTTGACTCAGATTCGGTGAGAGCCTCCAGACAGGTGACAGCCGTGTTCAATACATAATCTACACGCAATAATCACAAAAAAAATAAATAAATCGTCAAAAAATAATCAACATAAAACACCACACTTACCTTGTCAGTTTCGCGTGCTTTGTCCACAAATTTCACCTTCGGGTCACACAGGCCTGAGTCTAAAAGCCACGCGGAACTGCCAAAAGTGCCAAAGCGAGCCAGATTGTTGTGATGTTCTGTCGGTAATGTAGCCATCGAATTGCATCTTCACGAGTAGTTCGGTGTAGTCTGTTTGGCTGAGGAAGGCGCAAAAGGCCAGCAAAAAAGTGTCTCGACAATGTCGAGTTCGTTCTCCGGAGAATAGTAACCGCAAAAGCCCTGTCGATTAGGGGCCAAACCACACATCACTGGTATGAGGATTGTTCAATAACAGATATGTGCTCTCGAAGGCTGCAGATTTATCTGTTCGGCGATACGATCAATTCGGTTCGGATATAAAAGAAGTAAACAAGACAAAATTGAAATGACACAAAATTGATTGATCATTTGAAATCAACACAGAACACAGAGGTAAAACACAACACGCACCTCAACTCAGAACCATTCACAGAGTACGTAACACAGTAGTCATTTAGTCAATTTGTGAATATTTCTCAAAAGTCATCAGGCCAATTTGAGTGTTCATTTGTGCCCAATCGAGTTTATTGAATCTATTTATTATGAGCGAATTATAATAATTATATAATATAATTAGTAGTAGTAAATCAAACACAATTTAAATGGCACAATAAACGAGTTTCGATGATCACGTTGGCTTTGTTTTGCTGCGAGCTTGCTGCCTGCCTACAGTTTGCTTACCTTGCGCTGAGGAACGAGTGACGACTTCCTTTGGAGTGTCCTGCTTTGGAGTTGCTTCTGTGTTTGGAGTGTCCGGTGGACAATGTCCATGGTCAAGAATGCCTTTACAATCGATTGCCCGACCAAACCACAGGGGATAATTCATTGTATTATTTGTCTCTACAGAGACTTTGTGGTCGCCACCATTACCAACAGGGCACAGATGGCGTGTCTGGAAATATTGTTCACCTCCACCGATGAGTCATCGGCGATGACTCGTGTCCCTCTGTATGGAGCAGCTCACAAATTGATAACCACCGAAGATGTATGTGCAAACGATTGGCACTGTCCTAACGTTAGTCCAGGCATCGGCCATTCACGGATGGAACATTTTGTCCAATATTGTGACATTAATGTGACATTAGTAAATTCGGTGATTCGGAGTTCTTTGTCGAGTTCAAACAGCCAGAGGCCAAAGTGGTCAGCTTCGCAGTAAGCATATCGGCACAATTTGACATCAAACAGATCGAAATTGGCGGTGAGCAGCAAACGAGACGGACGAGTGGACCAATTGAGAGGGATTGACTTGTGATTTGTGCTGAACGAAAATGCCTTTCTGTACGAGAGTAATTTGGTTTTGGTTAGATTGAAGTATAAAAAATGTCAAATTTTTTGTCTTACCTCGACATAGTCCGGTGGCACTGATTGCCACTAAATACAAAAGCAAACGAAGCAAAGCACACAATGGCAAAGTCATAACTTAAGTAACTTAAGTTAAGTTATAACTCAATATTGTGAATGAAGCTAATGTTCAATGAACTGCGGCATTTCAAATGCCACTAAATGTAGTTGGCACAATAGGCAATAGGCAAGAGATGTCGTTGTGTTGCACGCGCACTTTTCCTGACAACGTGCCTTTGTATTCACCAAAACATGTGACTCACATTGTGAGCGAGTGTCGGTTTTGTTTAGGTCAATGGTGTTTTGTGTTTGTTTTGTCATTTTGAGTTCTTTTGAAAATATATACAATTCTTTAAAACGCTCAACAGAATTATCTGTTGCCGGTCATCGTGATCAGTGGCACTCTGAAAAATAATTAGTGGACAACACCAAGTTGATCTATCTCATCTGTATCACATCCTCACGTCCCAAAGGAATGGAAACAGGCCGCCATTTGGTCGAGTTGACATCGCTCAACGAGTGTTTTACCTGTAGATTGTGCGATGGCTACCTGATCGATGCCACCACTATTTCCGAGTGTATGCATACCTGTAAGTTGTAAATTGTATATTTATTTATTTTTTTGATAATATTATTAACTCGTATTAATATTTTTTCTGTTGTTCTGAACAGTCTGCAAAAGTTGCCTTGTGAAGCACCTGAGCCGTTCCATCACCTGTCCACTTGAGAGCTGTAAGAAGGTTATCCACTACTCGCATCCACTCAAGTTTATTCAGTCTGACCGTACACTGCAGGATCTGGTGTACAAGCTGGTGCCTGGACTGCCAGCAGAGTAAGTATTGTATATTTTCTTATACTTATTTCTCAAAATAACTTATATATATTTCATATGCGATTTACAGATGAGATTCAACGAGAAGGTCAATTCTACAAGGCTCGTAATATTCCGAATCCCAATCAGCGCAGGCCAATCGTGCCCACAACAAGTGTGAAGGATGAAGAAAATGGCAAATTAAAAGGTCAAGTGCCGATTCGGAATTCAGCACTGCCGAATCCTTTTCAAACAGACGATGTTGTTGGCGTGGAATTGATTCCACTTGGTGATGGCGATGACCTTTTGGAGCGAGTCGGTTTTCGGTACATACGATGTTCGGCCAATGCAACCATTGAAAAGTTGAAAAAGTGACTCGCTCTCAGGATGTACCACCACCAGAAGTATCTCGATCAATGCGATAAACCAAAGAATGTCACTCGAATTTCAAAACAGAAACCACGCACACTTGATAACTGGCAATCCTTGAACTGTCCGATCGAACCTCTCCAAGAAGAAACACTAATCACATCGCTTCATGAAATACAATAAAACACCAATTAAAGCCTTGTGTCTCATTTTGTGACTTTATTTGAATTAATGGTAAATCAAACAGACTTGATTGCGCGATTGCCAAAGTGACGAGGTGTGCGTCTGTACTGGGAGACATTACTCCGAGAAGAATCATTCGTCCTGAGCGATCTCATCGAAATCGAATCATTCTAGCGCGTTTGTGTGCACTGCCCACACAACTAGCACTTGGGCTCGTTGTTCACTGAAAGTGCGCCAATCAGATCACCAGTTCGAGCTCTGGTTCGGTCACCTTGAAGGCATAAACTCCAGCCACCAGAAAGTACATACTGCACACCCGAATGACCAAATATTCCGCACCCACTCGATTGTAGTGCACTCTTGCACATCCTCTCACAACTTGTGAACATTTCGGCAACTTTAAAGGCAATGTGGCCTGAGTGATTGGTTTGCACGGCACGGTCGATGATGTCGTTGGAGATGGCATCCCAGTACACAATGGCGTTTCGCAAACCGGCCAACTTTGCCTCGATCACTTGGTCAGCTCGGGTAGAGCACATGTTTTGGGTAGATGTCTCGGTGTGAAATTGCCATTCCACCCAGAAAGTCCATGGCCCGATAAATGTTTCCTGCCCAACGACGAATCACATCCTCATGACATGTTCTTGTTTGCCTTCATATAGTCCACCACATTTCCACTGTCGGCGAATATTTAATGAACAAATAGATAGAGCCATTCTGGTGCCGAACATGTCAAACGTGCCCACCACAAAAGCATTCTTGGTGCCTGCAATAGAATGTGTCACTTTTAGAATGAACTAATGAGTTTGATCAATTGTGCTATATAGACAATATTGTAAGTAAGTTAACTTACCCAAGTGTCGTAATTTTTTGAGGTAAATAAATCATGTTGAGAGTGAATGAGGCTTGATGGTTTGAAGATTGAAGACACACAATTGCACAGATTTGTGCTTTTGCTGGTCCACCACTGGTCAGACACATCTTTGAGTACATGCCCCGGAAGATGGCTCGGTCTCGATGGATGACATATTTATGGAGAAGTTGCTATATTCTGAGCCATATTGGCGTCAATCTAGTGGCAATACTTTGCTGTGCACACATTCGTTTGCCTGCTTTGAGAGTTCCTTCATGGTGTTGCACACTGCCAACTCGTCCATTGTGATCGCTTTCGGTTGGAATGATTGTTTGGTCAAGGCTTTTTCGGCGCTGGAAAGCCTCTTCACCCATCAACTGAACACTCTCCATCAGGGCACAATGCATCGAGTTCTTTGCGTTGGTGTTTGAATACATCCCTCTCTGCCAGTGCATTATTAGTATCCAACCATTGTGAGTGCCTAACTAATTTTGTCTGAAATCTTCTGTCGATCACCGTCAGACAATTTCTGCTTGACCGTTTCCTCCTCGAAAGTGTCCTTGAGTTGGAAAGTTGCATAACTCTCGAGCTAATTCGGTGCCGCTGTTTGTCGTCTTCGTCTTTGATATCTTGTCGGCATCGTTCACCAATGGTGAATCACCATTCGTTCAATGTCTGCTTTCGAGAGGTTCGACCTTTGTGACAGTGGTGATGGTGATTCGATTCTGTTTGCCGGTTCTTTTCTCTTGGGCCGTCACATGCACAATTGCATTGGCATCAATGTCGAAAGTGACCTCGATCTGGGGTGAACACCTCGAGGTGGAATGCCCGACAGTTCAAAGTGACCCATCAAGTTGTTATCCTTAATAGGTCATGGCCCGTTCACCTTCGTACACGTGAATACTCACGACAGGTTGGTTGTCTGCACAAGTGGTAAAGATGCGATAAGGTGGCAACCACCGGAAAACTGTCCTGACCTGGTACCATGCCATGAAGGTTGACTATCAATTTAAATTGCCACCGAGAAGTACCTTGAAGAGGTAAGGGACAAGTGTAGATTATTTCTTTTATCTCGGGCACTGTTTTCTCCTACTATAGTAGTACTAAATAGCTATTTCTAGATGAATCGTCAAATGTACTTCAATTGAAGGTTTAAGGTTTAGGTTGTAAGTACTAAAGTTGAAAGACCTTGTGCCTCGATTGTCCCAATCTAACAGTTTTTTTGTCTCTTCCTAGTCAACAGGACATTCTAGACAACGAGTGCAAAATGGACGGTCTTCCACTGGGCTGGGAAAAGGTAAAGGTCCACAACGAGGAAGTGGATCACTTTAATAAATCGGTCCAGAAAGGTCCTCCTCAAGCAGAGAAACCTCAGAGCGATGGTCTATTCAGGGCTCGAATGCCTAGTACTCCTCGGTTTTGTTTTACTCTTGGCCGTCTCACTAATGGCTTCTATATAGTCTCTTTGCGAGGTTACAGTTGTCACATAATCAATGAATCGAGTGCTTCATCGAATGGTCACAGTGCTGGGCTTCTTCTCATTGCCCGCGGACTGAGTGATACTGCCAGTGGTCCAGTTTTTAGTATGTCCTGCATGTAACATTTCGAATGAGCCAAGCCAAATTTAGTGGCCAAATGGTTAAAAGTCCAGAGACAACCTGTGAGGCTGTTGGCTACCTATAGTCGGCATTGATAGCATAATTACGATGGTCGGTGGTAGGCTACCACTGGTAGCCAATCAGTCAATTAACACCAAACAATTGCATCAGCATACACCCACACAGCCATTCTCCCATTGATCTGACAATACCAAAAAAGAGTTAGCATTGTCAGCTGGTCGATTTGTTTATTTACTCGTTTCACGTTTTGGTAATTGCAATAATACTTGGTAGATATATTTGTTGACATGAATAGTAATTCAATGAAAATTCATGTTCAGGTCTTCTCTTCCTCTTCTTCATCTACTATATGGTATTTCTGAAAAATTCATATGTCCGTTGACTTGTTCATTGTCTTTGGGCTTCAAGACATCATTCACTTAGCGTCACTTAGGTCTCCTCTTCCTGTGGCTTATCACTCTCCTGTTTCACATTCTCCACTTGGGCAAATTAATTCTCTTGATTGTGGCATGTGGCACTCGAATTTAATGAGCTTTCTAAAATCCTGATTGCATATTGAACAGTTGTATTTTTGTTTACGTGTTTGGTGAATCTGTTGGCTCAATCACAAAACACAAGCATTCGATTAGTCAAAACAAACGACTTGACACAATCGTCCATAGATATTACGTACCTTTACTTTAGGACAAACCTCTTCGAGGTTCCATTGATGGGAGAAGAGACATTATGAAGGTGTGTTAGTTGCACTGATGGGTTGAGGCAGATGAGGCTGATTGGAGCCATTTTGGTTGAACGAAAGCGCGCGCGCAGAGTAAGTCCACGGAGAGACTCGAGGATTAGAATTTGACTCGAGGAACTTTTTATTTTTTTATTTTTTTAATAATATCTATAAGCAACCGTTACTCGAGGAACTAGAAGAGTTGACTTTGTTGCGTTTGCCCAGACCCGAGAGAGGTAGAGTTCGTTTGCATACGTTTGCAGCAACTACTTTGCCTGTAGAATGGACTGCATCGGGAGGATGTTTCACCGGACACGAAGCAGTTCTGTAGCTGGGCAGATGTGATGTTGAGTCCTGTGGAGTGCATCACGACATCGAACAGACACTCTCTCACATATTTCCGTTGCACGTCTGTCCGTTGAGCAGTGTTGGCGAGGACAGGCCGTTGCCATTGAAGGTTTTGTTGGTGGTGATAATGCCGGCATCGGTCCAGTATCGGAAACGAGGCTATGAACCGGCCACCGATATTGGTCCTGTCCAGACCGAGTATGTCCACTGGATTGTCCAGTTCGCCCATTTCCTCGTATATCTCGAGGCGATGATAATTCTGAACGTGTTGCTTCGTGCAAATTTGAGACGATTATTCTGTGCAAGCGAGACTTAAATTAAGAATAAGAAATAAGAATTAGACAGCGGGAAAGTGAGAATAAACAAAAGCAGCCCCAATTGACTGGTCGATTACTTCGGCGTGTAAGTTGGGTGTTATGACCTGCACTCGGGTGCATCAACACCATTCTCAAAAGGATCACACCGATCTTTGCCATTGGTCGTGCACACATGTAATGTAATATATAGACTGGTGTGACTGCAGACATAGAGAGGAAATAACTGGCAACACTCTTCATTAATGATCACACCGCCAATAAAACGAATGAGCGCCAGAGCCACAAACTCCGTAACGAGCCCGCGGAATTATCTCGATTTAGTAAACTGTCCAAATTGACATGTAAAAGGCGATCGAATCGAGCGGACCGAGCACACACTACATCAGAGTGTCCCAATTTGATTCGGTTCAACTATATAAATACGTAAATAAGTGCCGTGCCAATTGGTGATAATAACATTGACAAGTGATTCCAAGTAACCAGTTGTCAGTGAAAATGAGAGACTCAAGTGAAAGAGACACTTGAGTTGTAAAACGACGAACGAACGGCAAACTTGATAATAACAATCAAATTTGGTATGAGAACCACACGAACGCTAAACTCTGCTCAGTACACAACCAAACGGAAAAGTAAAGTACGAACCGATGTAGGCACCGAACGACGATGCAATCAACAAGAAATACACAACGACAAAATAGACCACTCGGACAAGGTAATTGCCGACTGGTGACTGAGTGACTGCTAATTGTCCTACTGGCTATGTCATTCAAATGCCAAGGAAAGTGCCATAGAGTCAGCGGGAAGATAATCAAATAGCTTCGTTTCGCTTATCAGCAGACGACTGAATGCAGCGCTACTGCGCAGATTGTTTCCAGATAAGAGCTCTTGATCTCTCGATTAGTGGACTCAAGCAAACAAGGAGGAACAGAATGAGAAGAGTCAAAGAAACAAACAAACTGTCACAGTTATGAAGGTGATCCGGACAAGGAAGAAGAGCCCACACCACAACGGCACTCGGTCATTAGCAGATGAAGCAATTTAGATTAGTTGACATTAGTTGCAAAATGAGACATCTCTCACCAGTGTGGCCAGTGGCACTAACGACGAGTTTGTCTATCCTCCGGACTGGCAGAGCAAGTGCTGTTGAGGATTCGTCTCCCAGCATATATCAACGTCACCCACAAAGACATCTACGCCTTCTGCGTAATTCAAATTAGTAAACTCGAGACTCTTTCAACCCATTTGCTCGAGTGTGGATCAGTATCGGAAGCACTTGCCTTCACTTCTTTATTGTAAAGAACAACAAGATTTTTCCACACAATTTTCGGATTGTGTGCAGTGTCCCATTGACTGTCCAATCGGACAAACGAATACAAGGCAATGGAGTAGTCACTGCTGTGATAGCAATTACAGTCGAAATACACATTCTAATTTACATAATAAAATAATATTCAATACAAACCTAATGCTAAAAAGAATGTTAAAAGTTGCCTTGAAAATAGTAAAATTTTGAGTGACCGGCACTGATTACTACTGAGATCATGCTCACCAGATGATGGCTCAATTCATGCACAACGAGGCATTGCACTTGAACGTTTGGGCAAAGCCATCGAAATATGGACACAATGGAATGTTGACCCGATGCCAAATTGCAGACAAAACCGTAAAAGGATCATCACATGGATCGCCACTAAAGTTAAGACTTTTTCGTAGTTTATTTTCGTAATTTTTCAGGTATGGGTACTTTTGTTGTGCGGAAATGACTCTAAAAGCAGAAATTATTGGTTGTAAAGAAGAATTGCATCATGCTTATACCTTGAGTAGTAGATGTATTCTCGACTAATTGGGAGCTTTGAGCCTCTGCTTTGGTAATATCGGCAATTATCTCGGATGTTGTGGGCAAGTCTGATGGTAAAAATTCGGACCAAAATAATTTGGCTAATCTACATTTTGAACATTCATAAATAAACTTAAGATGCATTCAGGTTATGTAAACACTACACAGGTTAGGTGTGATATTTGTCGTCTATTAGTTGAATGGTGGGTGAATCAGGTGAATGTTGAACTTAATTGTGGCAATTAGAAGTATTCTTGTTGTGTAAGAGAATTCGCCATCTAAGAAAATAAATAAAAACATTATCACAGAATTATATCTATTGGAGAATAAACTTTCCATACCTTTCTATTTAGACACCTGCCAAATGTCCCAAATCATAAACAAGAGAAGTAGTGACAACAAATGGCAATATAGAAGTTTCGGCCATCGTTGCTTGAAGGATTCATTCACCAAAGTATCGGTCATACTGAATGGACTTTGAGTTTCGAAGAAAGATATTGTTCACAAACAGATCGTCGACTGTTCAATTGGCACTAAAAATGAAAATCAAAAGAATAAATAAGAAATTATTGCACAAATACATGCCTACCTTATTGGCCACTGACTGAATAGAGCCCAGGCATGGAAATCCATTGAATCGTATCTTCTCCGTGTAGATATGGCTGTAGAAATGGCACTGACACACACCTTCAAGTCGATATCACGCGAGACAATCTCCACTTGAGTGGCACTTCTCCTTGCGAGTCCTCAGTCTCTGAATGAGAATCAAACATTGATTGGCAAACAAACGGCGAACGTGAAAGGATGGCTTTGTGTAGTACTTTCAATTCCGGACCATCGATACCAACAATACAACATTGCCCAAAAGCACACCGAAAATGTTCGCCAATTGAGATCTCGAGTGAAGTAGAAATTGGCTCATTTGAAGTTGTCGCATAAATTACTGCAGAATTTAGCCAAAAAGTTTGATCTGTAAACAAAACAATTATAATTTTAGATTCCACTGCAGTCATAAATTCCAATTAAAACATACCTCACAACACAGCTGCAGTTCACCTTTCGCCAACAGTTGAGTATTTTCTGCATTGGTTTTTAAACGGAATGACGAATTTGGCCAGATTGTCCTGACTTACACAGAAAGTATTTTTGGCACTTTTCTAGTCCAACTAATCAAACAAATAAAAAAATAAATCACTTCTAGTATTTATACAGAAATAGAGTGACTTACCTTTAGTAATCAAGCGAAGCAAGAGTTTCGGATTTTAAAGATTAGATCTAAACAATCGCTGAGAGACGATCGTCTCGAATCGTCATCGATCGCGATGAAGTAGATGACACGCGGTAAGGAATATGTAGAATGCTCGAATGTTGGTGCCAAAACAAAAAAAAAGATCAAAGAAAAGGAAGCTCTTGAAGGAACCAGGTTCAGAAGAAATTAATGATAGGAAATAAGTTTAGTTACAAAGCACGTGTTTTTGGTTGTTGTGGTCGCCTATGCACACGCACTGTGAGCGAAGAACAGCTGGCGAGTGTCGCCAAAATGAAAGCAATGAGGCCAAAATAGTGCCTAACAGAACTGCACAGAATCTGGTGCATCGATTCGCTCGATCATGATAGTAGATTGAACGCAATAACAATCTCCAACAAATCTATGAACAAATTGCAAAGTTTGCAAGTTTTTATGACAATTCCGTCAATTGGGGCACAACACTGACAACGACATAACGACACAACACAAACACACACATTTGAATTGCTTTTGTGGCATTTGTGCCTATTCGTGCAAATGCTTCCTCACAAGGGACATTTTCTCCAGGAAGGACACCTCAAAGAACATCCTCGAACTATCCTATGATTGGTGAATTAATTTCGTGATGGCAAACAGAATATTGTTTATATCTGCCGCACCTGCCTGTTCACCAACTACCAACAAACTGAAGTTTTGTACAGACAGACCACCTCGAGTGCTGCAGGAAATATATCTTGAATATATTCCACAGTGATGAGGTTTGTGTGCTTTTGTGTTGATTTGTTGTAATCGATTCTAATTGGTCTAATTAATGTTTTGATAGATTTCAACTATTGCACCAAGTGCCGAACCATTCATTTCGCCCCTTTCTGTCGCGATGGTGACAACCACTGAGTAAATGACTCACAAGTGTCAGAAGTGAGCAAACGAGCCTTCGGTCTTTCTGCTCAATCAATGACTCGAACTGCAGAAGCGAAGAGATAATCGAAACATGAGTAAAACATCACCATCGATGACGAATCGACACTTCGCCCTTATTTAGGATGTTCTCTCTGTGTGAGTCTTTCAAGGTCACACGTCCTTTATGTTGGCCATTGCCGGTATTGCCTATTCTCCCGCCAGTCAGCTCTTTATTTGGTGTCAACAGAAAGGCAATCTCTCCGCTTGGTTCCCTTGCACCCGGGACCCTACTGTGCCTGAACATGAACCTTGAATCACCGAAATGTGCCCGTCGGGCACTGGAAAAGTTTACCAACCATCGGCCAACAGTCAAGTCGATGACTTCTCACTGGTTATAACGTGAAAATACTAACCAACAGCACAAACGTCGATCATACACTCTGGGTTGCTTTGTTCAATGGCACATCGAATTTGGCTTATGGGCCAGACAGAATGGCTCGGCATTGTTGGACAAGTCTACTCATTGGCTGTTGCGAATTGGTTTGAATATGATTGAGAAGCTAATTGTCACTTTGGCTGGTGGCTTGTAACAACCAATTGCCTGAAGTACAGTCACTCGCACATTTGTCCGCTCGGTGGTTCGTGTTGGACTGGTGGTGTTCGAACTCAACCCTACACTATATCCAATGCACTGCACTTAAGACAATTGTCTCCCTAATTGCACTTGGTGGCCCTGGAGGCTCTGCGACTACAACGAACGTACTCTTCAAGTTGTGCGCTATCAAACAAAACTTGTGCTTTGTTCTAACTTTGGACCCAATTCTGCGTTGATCAATGGTTTGGGTTCACATTGGTGGTCACAACTGCCCACCTGACAACATCTATGTTTGCATGTACAGAATATTCTGCATCATGTTCAGTGGGCCTTGCGACGAGGAGACATCAATGGAGCTATAGTGGCAATGGCAGTGTTGCTACTGCTTCCGCCACACAAGATTCTGCTTTTCGTCGTGCCGCCATTTCGATTGTTTTGTTTGTTGCAGCCTAAACCAGTGCCATAAGGCCACCAGACGATTTCGACTTTGTTATAACCGTTGTAATACGTGAGTTTGCATTTGGCAATAATTTTAGTTGCCCTTTGACTAACATTTGTTCCGTTTATAGGTGCATTTCTCGTCTGTACTGTACTCATCGCGCAATATTACTCCAAAGAAAGTACTCATTTCGATCAAGGCTAAATTGTTTGGCTTTATCTAACTTATAACTATTAACTAATTGAACTGGGAACAAGTGCACTTACTTGTCTTACTCGATAACAAATGAAGAATGATTTATGATTTATAAATAAATTAAATTTAGAAAGTGATTGTGCGTGTGTGAGCTTTGAAGTTTGATTTCAATGTTTTACTACAAATTAATGTTACAAATTAATGTTAAAATGTATTTTACAGTGAACATCTCAGGTTTCAGGTTTTTTGGTTTAGAGGTTTCGGCTTTCGTGTTGCATGTCTTTAGTGGTTGTTCACTTTAGTGGTGAACTGTTTCGGATGGTTGACACTGTTGGGTTCTAATGTCGATTCGATATCGCTCGTCACAGGAGAAAGTACACACGGCAACAAATTAAGTCAACTTTTTCTCACGGGTCGCCCGTTTGGCTTTTACACATTTAGCACATTCTGGATCGACTGGTATCATCAGTTAGGCTAGATCTGGTGGGCATCATGCCTAATCAGATGGTTCAAAATAGGCAGTTTTAGCACAATTCCGCGTAAGCGAGCAGGCAATATTCAAAATAATGATGCGTTCACAAAAGACGTGCGCGCGAGAGTTGTTGTTATTGGCAACTGTAGCTCTCACTCGCTCTACAAGGTCTTGTCTGCTTTCCATCCAATTTGTCAGGTGCGATTCTGTGTACTTTCTGTTTCTCTTGCATTTTATAAATTGTAATCAATTTGATTCAGTAATTTAACAAATTTTAAATTTTAAAATTATTTAATTTATTTTATCTGCATTGTGCATCTCACAATTTCAGCTTGACATTTATGTCACAAGTTGTAACTCACAACCTAGTCCATTTGTTTGATTTAATTTTATCTTCGGTTGTTTTGAGATTTGTCTGGTTTGTCTATTGAATGATTATTGATTTATTGAGTTCTAATATTTAAATAAAACAGGTTTACATTGTGCATAGTACATTTGTATATTTTTATTGCATCGGAAAGATCAAGATTTTGAAAGTAAATGCGTCAATCACCCGAATACTTTTTGTCATGTTTGTGGTCAGTTTGCAACACCACTTCAACGTATTTCAATTATAAAGTCTTTTCAATTACCCTCAAGAGTGCATTTGAAGCATATTTCGGTTGTGTAGTGCCGCATCATGACGAGACTTGGGCACCTCGATCAGTGTGCACTTCTTGTTATGCCAAATCGTCCATCAAGCATTCGAATACAACAGTTAGACCAAGTATGCCACTTGGAGTTATACCAGAATCAAACTCGCCCCTTAAGAAGAAACGCAAATGCAGAACTCTTAATTATGATTGAATATTGTAATGATTGTTGTTGATTGATTGATTGAAAGTTGATTAAACTTGTTTGTTTGCTTTAAATTTATGTTCATGTTGTTGTCTATTTAGTTGTGCTTGAATTGACTTTGAAATAAAAACTCAGTAATACAAGTATGTAACTGTTCTCTGCTCAGCCAATATAAACCATGCGGTTAATTACAGTCATGGTTAACGCATGCATAAAGTGAATAATGGCTGTGTCTATCGATGATATTGGCTATTAACCTGTTACTTGATCGTTGACTTGATTATTACCTTACACCATTGCCAAATCATAGAAACAAATTTTCTGGCAACTTCAATTTGAAAGATATGAACTGCCAATAATTGAGTAATAACTTAGAGAATTGAATTTTTGGTTATTTAAAATTATAAGTGTGAGTCAGAATATAATGTGATGAACAAATCGAAGACTTACCTGTTATTCGATTCAAGTACTATCAAAAGACCATTGAGTTAATAAAAAATCGAATATAAAATGAATGAGAAACACAAATTAGTCAAAACTGTGCGCGATCTGGATCAACATATGTAGCAAATGTAAACACGCGCGTTGATGCAATTTGAGTGCACGTCCTATGTGAACGCATCATTATTTTGAATTTCGCCTGCTGGCTTACGCGGAATTGTGCTAAAAGTGGCTCATTTGGATCACCTGAAATGGCATGATGCCCACCAGATCTAGCCAAACCAAGGATACCAGTCGATCCAGAATGACTTAAATGTGTGAAAGCCAAAAGGGCGACCCGTGAGAAAAAGTTGAAAAATTTGGTTGCTGTGTGGTATCGATTGTGTCCCAATTGCAGGTAAAGTCCAATAATTCCACCACCAGTCAATAGCCAACGATGCCGAGATTGACGCCTTCCATGGGCACTCGTTCTCACAGGTGGAGGGCAATGCCAATACAATCGAATGAATCAGACAAATGTGATTTGAATGTATCACGTCAAGATGAATTTCATGTTGATAAAATGATGTGCGAGTGCATGCACTTAACACTAACACTTTCACTTATACACCCAATGCTTGGTGCAATCTTTGCCACTCCATAAATGAGAAAGGCAAAGTCAAAGCACGCCACCTCGATTTCTTTTGTAGACAACTAGTCAACTCTGACTGCTCTAATTGCATCCGATGATGTTCCAGAGAATGATGCAAACAAAAAATCCAACAAATGGTGATGCACATTTAAAAACGATTACTCATTTGAATGTGCATAACAAACGGAAAGATAAACATGACACTTTCTACTGAATTCATGGAATTGTAGACACATTCAAAGTGACAATCTTATCGACACTGAGATTGCTTAGTGGTACAAATAAAATAAATAAAGTAAAGTGGGCAAAGAAATAGTTTATTTAGTAATAATAATAAAACAAACCAAATCACACAATAACAAAAATTTGAACAGAAAATAGTACTGATTCAGAATCGCTCTCCATAGTTTGGTGGTGTTGGTTCCCCGTGGCACAGTTTCAAGGTTGTCAAAATTAGTAGATAATCTAAACAGAGATAGATTGTGTGTAGAACACAAAAATAGTACAATATAAAATTACTTACGGTAAAATATTCAATCACAAAATCGTTCAAATCTTCGTTGGTCACCGCTATGTCGGTTGTCGTCTACTTCGTCGAGTGCATTCCGCCATCTGTATACAGTGTAGAATGTGGCCCTCGCCGTGGCACGTTATGTGGCTGACAACATGTCGGACTACATACACATCAACAAGAACTATAGTATACCACAAGTGACATATCCAGAATGGTCTCACCGAAGTGTTCTACTTCTTGAACAGTTGCATCAAGTTATCAAGGATGTCTTGAGCGAGTTGCGTCTACTGCATCACAAGTTGCATCCCAAATTGGCCGAGTTATCGCTGGGCATCACCAGTGGCACTACCTCTTCAAGAACAATGTCTTCCATGTGGCCAACATTGGTGACACTCGATTGTGTGCTGTGTCGCAATGGAAAAGCCTCTGCTCCTGACCCAAGACAACAAGTCTGAGGAGACGGCTCGAATTGAGAACGGCTGGTGGCTTTGTGGTTTCGGGTCTCATCAAGCCTTGATGATCAAGGGAATGATCAATGTGTCCCGCGCCTTTGGTGATCGCATGTTTGAGCTAAACGAGCAACTCTCTGCACCCGATCAGATGATCCGAGCCGAGCCCATTTACAATGTGCAGTCCTTCACAACAACATTTTCCTAAAGTTCAAGTGCCATCGCCAAAGGCAATCACGCCATTTCGGATGCACTTTACGACAAAATACTCAATGCCCAAACTGTTGCTGTTGAGTGTTTATTGGGCTTATCTTGTTCAATTCTTCAGACGTATCAGAAAATCTTTACCTAAATTAGCATTCCACTCGTCAGCCATTCGGGCAATTCGGACAGAATTTGAATAGTAGCCATGCCCAGTTGGCAGATCTGCCCGAAAAGGCATTTGATCCATCAAATGAGAAACTTTTATGTTCCCTTGTTCGATCTCAGACCAATAAACAGACGGAATGCGACCAATTAAATCGACCATCATCGAGACATTATCATTCAAAGTAACCAAGGAGTTTGGATAAGTATTCAAAGACATTTCATCGCTACTTGTTCCAAAGTGCACGTCTGGTCTGGTCTCGGCGTCCCATGACAACACACAATTGAATCAATTCTCCGATCGGATTGACAGTAATTTTCCGAACAAGCAGACAGAAACAAAGATTAGTGCCATTCATTAGGTTCATTCATTCATTCACAAAGAACAATCAATTCGAGTCGAATGTGGCCGTAATGTGATTGCCTGTCAGGTCATGACGTCAGGTAAAGTTAGTGCCTGTGGCTTGTCACAGCTGCAAATGGTGCCAAGTGCCATTCACTTCATCGAAGCAAGTTACGCAAAAGCAAACTGCAAATCCAATTGGTGAGCGCGCCATCGAGTTCATTTGACATGTGTCGGTGTTGAAGCACTTAGTGCCACTTAGTAGCCAGCTTGTGTGTGGTCTGCAGTTGACTGAACCATTTCTGGTCACGCATCGTCAACCCAACAGTGCCCGTTATCGGGTTCGCCATTTTCGATGGCTCATCTTCGGTGGCTCATCATTTGAATATGAACACAAAAGGATTGGGGAGTGGAGTGGCCGAGTGGGCGATGCATCGAGTTGACGAGTGCAGTTAGGTATTGATCGTTATGTGGTCAGGCTCGAGGTGCACCTCACTGGATCCATGGAGTGGCACTCGGTCTGGCACGGCGAGGCATGAATGGAGGCAATAGACAAATGTCTCGCGCCAAGTAGATCACTCCAATTTGGCGTAATGAACAACCAACAAGGTACGTACACACAAAGCAGACGTGTTGGCACTGCAGTGGCATGCCAATGGCAGTCAACATACAGATCATGATCAAGTGCACTTCGCCGTTCGTGAAACTATACACTTTATCTCCAGCTGGTTTAAGTATTATCATGTTTGTGGCTAAAAATACGGAATTCAATGTCAAACCGAAGAAGGGAACACTCTAGCAAAGGGACTTTGCTGTCTCATACCGAGACGAACCAAACCGACTCACCACCAGTTGATGTGTCTCGGTTTGGTTCAATTTTAATAATTGAAAAAATATCGAATTAAGTTGTCTGTTGGTGGTGCGCTCAATGATTAGAGATTACAAAGCTAGTCAAGTGTTGCTTTATTGATTGAATGTAAATATTTCAATAATGTGCAATGACAATTTAAATTTCAATCAATTCACCCAGAAACAGTAGTGGTAACAATATCATCGAGGAAAGGCAAGCCAGTAGCGAACGAACACCGAAACCGTAACAAGTAACAAACAGCGAGCAACAACTTGTGTATGCGAGTTACTATTTGCCACGATAAGCAAAATTATCGAGAGTAAATAGATGCTCGCTTTGCTAAGACAATAAGACAAATTGGCTTGAATCTTAACACTATTCAAACGAGTCAAACTTTTCATCCAACAGTTGGTCACACTGTATCATTGCATTTACAGGCCATCGAGCCATTATGTGTAAATCGGTGATTATTTGATTTGATTACATTCGCAACTTGGCTTGCCACGCCACTATTGAGCCACAACAACAGTCTACCATCACCACTGACAAGTGAGCTGAATTGTGCCATTTGTGCAAATTCTGATGACTCATCATTATTAATGAGACGCTTGTCCTCTTAATGAACACAATCGCAATAGAAGCTGAAATAAATTTTGTAGCCAACAGTGAACCAAGTGCATTCATTTCTTCCAAAGACAAGACCAATGTCACTATCACTATCAATACGAACATTTCCAGTGGCGTATTGACCAATTGAAGGAATCTCCAAAACAATGCCAAGTAATATTAAAGGTATTCAGTCGAGAAAGAATCGACAAATTCGGTGTGCCACTGTCTGACAGACGGACACATTCAACGGTGAGATGTCGGAGAGAGTCGAGTTGCTTGATTGAGTCCAACAGAGTAGTCCAATTGGTCGTGAGGCCATCGGGAAATTCATTTGCGTCAAGCCCAAAATAATTTTGGAAATAGATTTTCAATGAAACTAACTTATATTAAGTTTGAGAAAAATATACAAAAAAATCACAAAGCGATAACTTTTAATTAACATGTTAACATCTAATCTACATAATTAGGTAGACCTCAATGAATTGTACAATTCACAAGTCCGCTGCAGTGTAAGTGTAATCCGTCTGGTAAGAAATGTTCTGCAGTTCCACTGAGTTTGATTGTGTGCAAGTTAGGACAAGCTCGAAATGGCACACGAGCTAGACTCAGACATTGCTCAATTCGACCACGTTCTTCGGTGTTCGTGTTGGGTCCAATCATTGGACCAATATCATCCAAGCCACATTCGGTACAATGCACAAAAGTGTGATACAACCTGAGCACTTGAACATTGGGAAATAGCTCAGCCAAATGAAGTCGTTCGGTGTCAAAGTGAGCTGATGTGTCGATAAACAGGAGGAGTAGACGAACTGCTGCAACTTGTTTCAATTCGGGCTGAGGCACTTCGTCTTGTGGGACATCTATAAATGCCACTTTCAACTCAATCAGCTGAGTTAGCGGTGACAGACATCTGGCCAGCATCGTCATAGGAATTTGATTGCTTGTCAATGACAGACGAGTCAAAGAGGTAAATCGAGCACCGAATTGACGCATGTTATCGTACTGATCAACATTGAGGACATCATTAAAATATATTGAAATAAATATGGCAGCTAACTGTGGATCAATTGAAAATATTTCCTGCGAAGACAAACGCATAACACAGTGAATGCGAATATTTCCATTGGCATATTGACGAATTGAGTCCATCAACATAGGTCCATCAATAAATATATTATAATATTCCGAAGTAAATGTCTTCAGTCGAGACAGAATCGTCAGTCTCGGTGTGTTGACCAACCTTGACAGAGAGCCATTCAAGGTGAGATGTTGGAGAGATTCGAGTTGGTTAATCGAGTCGAGCAGAGTGACAGTGAGATCATCACTGTCGAAATGAATTTTTAATGACACCAAACTGTTGGCGTAGTTATTGATTAGGCGAATCATTTGTTGCAGAGACGAGATAGCCGAGAAGGAGAGAGCGTTGTATTGCAATTGTACAACAGTGAGATTAGAGATGACGGGCAAAGTATCCATTAGGGACGAAGCAAATTTATCGGACAACATCCCGCCAGGCACGAGTAAGGCATCAAAGTAGATCTGGTCTAGTGGTCCAAGTGGCGGCAGCCAAGGCGATCCGTCTTCACGTCGAACATACTCCATCAAATAATTTCCTAATGGGTACTCATCGTCACGAATCTTGTCGACATCTTTAGTGTAGTCTTGCACGAGCACAACCGAACGACGACGTTTCAGCTCGGTCGGCACCACTCGATTCCAATTGGAGCACACAAGGCGGCCAGAACGAAGCAAATCACGAAGCGGAACACGCTTGAAAATATTCGAGAGACACAGATCGGGCAAGTGGGACGGTAGTGGGAGAGTGGCCATAATTGACGGCTGTTGAAGGAGGTGGTCGGATAATTTAGGGTATACAAATAATCAAAGAAACGATCAAACAAGACCGAAAAAGAGCCAATTTGGCCTGCTGGTGTGCGTTGTCGTTGAGCAGTCGGCAAACAAGTGGAGAAGTGAGTGTGACTCACACTGTGAGCCAGTGCTGTTGCCTGCAGTGGCTGACAAGCGGCTTGTCACAAGCCACTTCACTATTGCCATCTATCGGACATGTAACAACTCAATGCCATAGCCAATAATAATTCGACCTTATCCGATGTAAGTTATCGCTAATGTGGTCAATTTGTGCCATTTCGAGCAATCCTAATTGACAATAATTTCAATTGTCCACTTTCGTTCGCTCATTCTCAATCACCATTTTGATCATAGAATTTTGTTTTGTGTTTAGTTAAAGTTATAGTTATAAAGTCGAATGTACGTTCATATATTTGTCGTTAATCATTTTGTTTGTTTATTTCTTGTTGTTCTTATTAGGTTTTGTTCTCAATCTTCAGACCAGTGACTGGATGATGGCCAAAGATTACGAAGAAGCCTACGCGGACTATGTTGATGAGATGGTCCGTCAGACGCTTGCACCATCATCAGGTGGCTACTTCTCGATTGCGTTCGACTCGCTTCAAGAGTACATTCGAATCCTGTGGGCGAGTGCGGCCATTTGGATTGTCTTGTTACTGGCCATCTGTTGGATCTGTTGGATCTGCTTCGTCATGTATCGAGTCTGTCGAGCAGTGAAATGTGAGTTTGTTGAGCATTTGTTAATAATCATTTTGTTCATTACGTTGCCCATTCAGGTCCCGCCAACTGCATGCAGTACATCTGCTCGTGCTGTTGTGCCTGCTGTCACTTTGACTGGCTGTGTCCCTGTCTCTCGTTGAGGTCACTGTCAAATAAATTCGACCAAATGTCAACTGCCGGCACGTGGAACTATATGGGCGAACTGCACGAATATGAGCCCACCGATGAGGAGATTGAACGAATCGAACATTTGAGGGATCTGCTCGAAAAGACGCAGCAAGAGTTGCACTATTCGAATGTATGATGAGAGGACATTATTATGATTTATATCTCTTCTTAATTGTCACTTAATGTAATAATAACAATTTTTGTAAAACTAAACAACTTCTCCTCAGATAGCACAACACTGGACAGTCGATCGAGTCCTAATCAAATCAGTAGTCAAAACGTTCAAACTTGTGCAGTGGTGTGCCAATTGTGAAGAGCGCCAACTGAAGATATTCCTATAGGAAAAGTGCTTTAAATAGACAGTCAAATTGAACAGAAACAGACAAACTAATTGCCGAGCTGACCAAACTGAGCAGACTGACCAACTCGCTTTTAATTACTGTACTGATGTGTGTATGCTGATGGACGAAGAGAAGGACTTTGAATGGTCCATTGCCAAATGGGCCATCAAGTACCTTGATTTGTCCAAACTCATACTTTTTTTTATTGAAATCATATAATTTACCGCTATTACAAGATTATAGCAGTGTGTTGTAATGTCATTTCTGTGCTATAACAGTCAGTTTTGGTTCGCCTCCCATTCAGTGATTCGGCCATGAATTTCTACCAGTAATTGTTGCAGTAATTTAGCGTTGTCTTTGTCTTTGAAAGCTGATGTCATCACCTTGTTGAAGTTTTTGCCAGTGAGTCTATAGTTGTCTTTCAGGGTTTTCCGTAAGTCATCTAAGAGCGAGCATTCCACCACCAGATGCCAACAAGTTTGAGGTGAACCACAAAGACAGGTGTCAGAAGATCTGATTCCAAAACGACATAAATATTCGCCAAACTTTCCGTGACCACTTAAGAACTGGGTAGTCACAAAATTAAGGTTTAGGTATATTGTTTCTTGTCGATTTTGCACTGTTGAAAAGATCTGCCTTGTCCATGATCCTTTGCTTGAACTTTTCCACTCATTATCCCACTTGTACAGTGCATCATTCCTCGACAAGTACTTTGCAAAGGACAGTGGAGCTTTTAAATCAACTACTTCGCCATCGACCGAGTCATCTTTAGCCAACTGGTCAGCTCGTTCATTTCCTCGGTGCCCCACGTGAGCCTTGATCCAGTTGAATTCAATAAGCTGGTTATTGAGTGACTCTAATATTCGATGAATATCTAAAACCAACTCGTTTGTACTTTTTGTATTTTTTAGCGCTTCAAGACCTGAAGAAGAATCGCTATATAATTCGATAGTACCTTGAGCCACGAAACTTTTCACATACAATATGGCTTGTCTAATCGCTAACAGTTCAGCCTGAAACACTGAGCAATAGTTTGGCAGCTTGTACTTTTGAGCTTTTAGCTCCTCATCATTTAGATATAATATAAATGCGCTACCAACTCCATCCTCTGATTTCGAACTATCGGTGTACACTTTTATACTACAACTGGAGTGATCAGAAACAGTACTAGATGATTGAGTGATTGGACCGGTATTTGTAAATTTGCAGTTGGCCACATTGAGACAAGGATGCTTGAGTTGCATTTGTTTGACTTGTATTGGGATCATCATATCTCCTACTTTTACTTGGCCAACAGATTGGCAATCTTCAATATTTGAAGCCGATTCCAATGCCATATCGATTGGTAGCGTGTTCGTGATGATGGTTAGTGCTTCAAATGATACTGTTCGGTAAGCTTTTGCTATTCGGAGAAGGAACCATCTTTGAATGCTTCTCAATTTGTTGATTGCCCATTTTCTCTTCAAAACGTCGTGCCAAACTGGTGCAGCATACATTATGACAGGTTCAATAACACCGTTGTAGATGATTTTACAAACGTCCGAGTTTAGGCCCCAGGTGTTTCTAGCCACGCGAACGAGCCGATTTAGTATACCTCGGCATTTCTTCTCGACATAAGACAAATGGTCTTTCCAAGAAAGTTTCTTATCGATCACGACTCCAAGATGTTTCAACTTGTCCACCTGTTCGAGTCTTGTGCCTGACATTGTCAGATCAACATTCACTGACCGAGTTCTTGAGAACACCATTGCCTTTGTTTTGCTTTCGTTGAACTTCAGTTTAACCGAGTTTCCCCAGTTAGCAATTCGTCGTAAAGCTTCGTTTGTGACAATTTGAAGTTCTCTAGGCGAATTTGCTACAACAAGAAGTGACAAGTCATCTGCAAACGAAACGAGTTTGCAACCAAATGGCAAAGGAAGCTTTAGCACAGAGTCATACAAGATGTTCCACAGTCCAGGGCCACAAGTTGAACCTTGCGGACAGCCTTTTGTAACCGGTTTGGATGCTTTTATTGATGCTATTTCCATGGAAGCCCATCTATCGTCAAAATAGCTTTGGCATAAGTCAATTAGGTTTCTTGGAGTGTTAAATTTCTTTAGTTGTATTAGGATTGCAGGCCACCACGCATTGTCAAATGCCCCACCAATGTCGAGTGAAACGAGTAAGCCATACTTCTTATCTTTTGGGTTGCAATTTAATACATCTTTCATAAAGTCAACGGTCACCTTGATTGCATCGACGGTTGATCGCTGAGGTGTAAATCCAAATTGGCTAGATGTCAGGAGGTTTTTTGACCGAAGATGGTAAAGAATTCGATTTATCAATAGCTTTTCCAATATTTTCCCTGGTAAAGATAAAAGGCTGATTGGACGCCATGCTTTAGGAGAGTCCGCCGGATGTTCTCCACCTTTAGGTACTGCTCTGATCAGTGACATTTTGAACCACTTCGGAAAATAGGCATATTTAAGGCAAAGATTGTACATTGTAGTTAATGTCACAGGAGCTATTCGGAAAATGCTCTTAATCACGTTTGCGGTAATACCATCGGTGCCGGGGGATTTGTTATCGTTCAATCCTTCAACGATGATCTTTATTTCACTTTGCGAAAATGGTGAATCATCTTGGGTGTTTGAATATAATTTGTATCTTGCAATTTGACGGACATATCTTTGGTGGTTAGTGTCATCAACTTCACAGTCATCAGGCAGGAAACTATGCAACAGAAATTCAGCTGTCGACGCTGCATCAGTGGTACAAGATCCATCTGGCTTCCGCACTGTCTGTGGGATTGTACGATTATATTCACGACATAATCTATTTGCCTGGGACCAGACAGTTTCTCGACTTTGCAGACTGAGATGTTGCTTGAAACTTGTCCATTTTGCTGAAGCAATTGCCCCTTCGTAGATCTTTTTATGTAATAAATATATTCTCATGTACTCTTGCTTCAGTATAATAGTTCGAGATCTTTGGTACCGTCTACGCCATCTTTGAGCTAATTGGCGTAGTTCATTCAATTCGTTTGACCACCAAGGAATTACTTTGCGACCGATCTTTGCTACAAGTTTAGGTAGAGTACTATCACATATCTTCATGATGTCTTTCATTATAAGCGTAACTATCGAATCTACCTCTGTCGCTAACTTGACTTTATGCAAGCTTTCAAGCCAGTACTGCTCTCTAAGCATCACTTGGCAATCGAATTCTGACCAATCTACATTAGTTGTCCTCCATCTTCTAGTGCTCTTTCGACGTGGTTCAAACTGATCAACAAAAGGTGAAAAAGCTATCATTTGATGATCAGATGCAGTTTCGATTGAAGTCACTGACCAGTGCCAATCAACATTGAGTAGTTGAGATGAAACGAGGGTGAGATCGACTTTGCTTGACAGTTCTTGGCCACCACGAATAGTGAAAAATGTGCTCTCTTGGCCATCGTTTAGGAGGTACATATCTGAACTTGCCATAAAGTCTGCAATTTGTCTACCTCTGAAGTTTGATATATTTGAACCCCACATTTGGTGATGGCCATTAAAATCTCCACCAATGACGATTCTTTTTCCACCTAGTGTTTGAATCACTTGAGATAACTGTGACAATCCCACGGAAATATCTTCGTTTGGGGACAAGTAAACCGAGATGAAGATAAAGGTTAGTCGATTCCAGTGAATTTCACAAACGCACACATCACTGGAAGATAGTTCAGAGAGAAACAGCACTGGAAGGGAACTTGATGTGATAATGGCAGTTCTTGGTGCATCACCAGTGCAGTAGGTGACAAGTGAGGTCGCTGTTGGTACTTCTCCCTGGTAATGGTAAGGTTCTTGTACAAGGGCAATATTAAGTTTCTTTGCAATCATAAATGCGTACAATTGTTCCAATGCCAACTTATTTCTTCCTGTGTTCTGTTGTATTGTCGATCTTGGATTGATAGTGTCGTAGTTATCCATAATTAACAAATTTATGAGCTCGCTTTGTTTCTTGATCGAGCGTTGGACAACTTAGATCATCAGCACTGTGGTCTGTCGGTCGTGTCTTCCACCCACGTGGGATAGCTATTTTGTTGTAGTCATCACAATTGCAGCAGTTTTTCTTTCTTGTGTTGCAAGTCGTCAGTATATGTTCATCGCCACATCGTACGCATCTGGATATTCCTGCTAGTTTGTCTTTACAGTACTTTTCTTTGTGGCCATATCTTTGACAGTTACGACACCGCAAAGTGGGATCTTGTTCTCTTAGTTTGACCTGCTCCCAACCAACGAACAGCTTATTATCGTTCGCAAGTATCATGTTCCGTACACTTGGTGGAACTCTCAAAAACACAATAGTATTGCCCCTCGAGGTAACACGCTTGCCAGCAATTTCGAGAGTCTCTTCCTTGAGTACAATGTCGTTCTTCTCAATTAAGTCTGCACAGCCTCCTTGTTGAGCTCCACTCCAGGAATTAGGAACGAGAAAATTGGATTCTTCTTTACAGGAATCTTTGCCTTTAATTGACTTGGACTTTCATTGATAACTTCACTTAGACGTTTAGCTTCAGTGGCACTTCGGCACTGTACAGAGATGCCATCTTTAAGCGATTTCAAACTTTTTATTCCCACTCTGACACTATTGATGCTTACTTGCGACTTCAATATTTGCTTAATTGCTTCTGGTGAGTTGACCTTGGAATGTGATTCTTGGACACTCGGAAACACATGAACGAAGTGCGTAGTATCATTGGCTAAAGTCGAAACTCTTACTTTACTTGCATAAGACATTTGAGTTTCTGATGGGAGTACTGGAGTAACGCTTTGTAGGGTCTTTATCTTGTGTGCCTCAACTTTGGTCTCGAGCTCGTCACATTTAAGCTTAAGGTCATTGAATAGAAGTTCAAGTCTCTCGAGATGTGCTTTTACTGTATTCTTTTTACTTTGAAGCTGTCTTTTACCCATATTGAGAATAACATTAATCGATTCATAATGTTCAAGAAAACCTGTTGGAGGAACTTCAAAGCCATCGGTGTCGTTTATTTGGCTGTTCTTTACTAGTGGTACCAAAGAGGTGACTTGTACAGCTGGTGGGGAGCTTCCATCTTGTGCATCATGCTGTTGCAAAATAGATAGTTTCATTTCTGGGTGCTTTCGGGTAATGTGAGTCTTTAGTCCTTGTCCATTTTTGCACACTCGGCTGCAGTGAGTGCAGTTCAGCATAGTTCGGGCAAAATAAAAGTTCGATTTTATAAAACTTGCAGAAAATATTTGTCTTTTCTCTGTCCTTTGGGAGTAACGAGAAAGTGGCACCTTGCAGAGACTCTTGTCAAGTCAAGATTATCACAGAAGGATGTGGAACAAGATGATGCTTCGATTGATACCAGACACTTATGAAATCTTGAAGATGATTCACAAAAATAAGAGAAAAACACAGGAGAAATGGGAGGCACGTCTGTTCAGCACGAGTTCTAAAACGCCTCTCCAAAACTCTTACTGATGCCATGGCCAGTGGCCACCACTCACCCAATTAGTACAAATGATTCGGTAGACGGCCAACTTGGCACAGAACCACAATCTGGTCGTACATGCAAATCGACAAATGCACCAAAGGAGAGTAACACTGGCCAATGTGGCATAATGACGAATTCGTAGAGAAACATTGGGAAAATTATATATACCATGTGCACACTCAAGTTGTAAGCACCACAATGCAGCAAATGCACTTACACCAAACAAAGTAATGACCGTGAATGTAGTACCGAAACAAATGATGCCTCACTCGGTGCCCGTTCACTCGGTGGGGGAGTAGATTCATTAGAGCACTGCAGCGAACAGAGGTGAGTCATTTGGGTCAGTGCACACTGAGTGCAATAGCTTCATTGGTTCTGTATGTTTGCGCCAGAGTCACTTTCCCTCAGTCAGACTACTTGTCCTTGTGGGATTTCTGTGTAAGTGATGTGTTTGACATTGCCACATTGCGCATCACTTGGAATAGCACATCAGACACAGAAATTAAATTCATGTGCGAAGTAGCTGTGACACATCAGCACCGATACACGACGTGCCAATGCATTTGGAAATGGATGAAGGTGACCACTACTGACTTGTGAGATGATACACATTGAGGGACTCACAAGGTAGTCCGCACACAAGTCGGTACCGCCGTTGTAATTAACTTGCACTAGACCCGCACCAGAATTAATGTGGCTTGCTTGGTATGCACAAGCGAACATCAAATTGGAGTCATTTGGAGACTCCAACAAATGAGCATACGTTGTTCCATCGGTGGTCAACACTGCAAAGACTCTAGCTCGAATGACAAACTCACTTGGTCCAACAAAAGAGTGACATTGTGACAAATGCACAGCTGATGAGATTACATCAATGACAACCAATGCTTATATTGAGTGAGTGAGAGAGATGGTGTGCAGAACAATTGTTAATGGACAAGCGAACAAGAATTGATCGCCACTGATGAGACTTCTACTTTTCTTAACACCTGAGATGCACATCACGCCATTAAGAGTAGAGCAAACTTTGTTGGATTAAGTGGACGCAAAGAAACAGATTCAACATTGCACAGTACACAAATGGACCTGCCAAACTGAGACCAAGCAAGCACCGAGCACTAACCCACTGGACCACTCTTCTGCAAGGCCTAAATGATTTTCGCATTTCCATTTGAATTGATAATAATCAACAGGAATAATTCAACGAGTGCTCTTAATGAAATGTAAGTATTGCCTAAACTTGAACAAATGCACCGATTGATATTTCATTAGAAACATTTGTAATCACACCAAATCGAGAAATGCAAGTGTTGATTAGTGCGGTCGTTACTGTTGCCCGTCTGTGCTTATAATTGGAATAGCTTCTGCCCAGTGCTTTGATCATTGTTAGCACGTGTTTGCATCCACGGTACTCGTCCGGTAATGGTCCAACAATGTCGATGTGAACGTGGGCGAAACGGTTATCTGCAATCGGTATTTGTTCTGGTGCTGTTTTGGTGTGTGTGGTAACTTATTTACTTGTTGACTTCTGTGAGACAACGTGAGCACCATTGTGAGATCGTTCGAGCCATGTGTGGCCAGTAGTAGTTCGTGGAAATTAGACGATTTGAAGGCTCGAAACCGGAATGGGCGATGCTATGGTACAGTTCGTTTCGTGGTTTGGTCATTGCGTAGAGTGGAGACAAAGTATTTGTGCTGCTCTTGGAAAGAAGCGTAGATAGTAATTGACCATTCCTAGGAAACGTCGAAGAAGACCAACAGTGGGAGGCTTTGGGAAAACCTGAATGGCGGACACTCGTGCATGCGATTCCGTTAGGTGAGATGATGTGTCCGAGAAATTTGACATCTGTCTGTACACTTCTCGACATTCATTGAGAGATCATTTTGTTGAAGTCTTTCAAAGACTGTCAGGTGCTTCTTATGCTGGCTTATAGATTTAGATGATACCAGAATATCGTTGAGGTAGAAGAAAATACAATCGAGGTCTCGAGTGATTTGGTCCATAAAACGTTGGAATGTTTGAGCGGCCCATCTTTGACCAAATGGCATTCGTGGAAATTCTAATAGGCCGAACAGTGTTTTTATCGATGTTTTCTTGATGTTATCTTTTTCGGTCACCGGAATTTGGTAGTACGCTTTTCGTAGGTCGACTGTACTGAAGATGTAACAATTTTGTAAATTGGCCGTACTGGTCGTGGAGCAATGGAATAGGACAACAGTCGGGTCTGGTGGCAACATTCAAACGGCGGTAATGACACAAGGACAATTGTTCTCCACAAGGACGCCAATCGCCATTCAGTTTGCGGACTAGATCGAGTGGAGAGCCATGAGCGCTGCCTTGGGCGACTCAGATTATGCCTTGTCAGAGCATTTGGTGAGCATTCAGCTTTGGCCAATTTGAGTTTATCGGAAAGGAAGTGGTCGGACTCGACAGTTTACAGGGTTATCGGTGGTAAAGATTTGATTTGATTTGATGCTGAGCGTATCGTGGCTGTTGTATGACTCTCGATGTTTGAGCGATGTCTGGCAACTCTTGCAAAATCTGCGATTAATAGTGCTCAGTTTCAGAGACAAGGGCCGTTATTGCCTGTTTTGCGTCTTTTTACGTTTAGATGACATTGAACAAAGAGGACGACATTTGTTGGCCTTGTTTCCGTGCCGTTCAATGAACGGCGTTCATGGTAATAACAAAGCGAGGATTAGTTGTGGTTGGCCGGTCGGTGGCTAAAACCTCGATATTTGTTAAAATGACCACGTTGAGGCTGAGAACCGAGTCGTTTAAAGACGCTTGTGTTCGGTGAACGGCGAATTGGGAATCGAGAGTTTCTGTTATTGCCTCGGAAATGTTCACGATAGTTCGGCCGGTGAATGGCTGAAACTGAAAGTGGGGCTTTGTTTGCGTTATAAATCAGTTCGGCACGATTACCCATTTGGCCGATAGCCTATTAACGATAGGCTTAGCAGGTGAAAAGGGTTCAGTATAGTTGTTATCTTTGAGTCGATTGAGCGCATAAAAATCACCTTGATTGTCCTCTTCGTCCCAATTTGATTTCATTGGCCAGTTGGTTGTTACGTATTTGTCGTAGTATATCGATTGGCGATTCATCATGAGCGGGCGAATTAAGAAGCGTTCGGATTATGAGATTTTTGTCCTTATGGTAATTTCGCATTATTTCTGCTTTAATATTATAATAACAACAGCGACAATCGAAAATATAAAAGCCACAAATCCATGAAATGTCTCATCAATCTGGATGTACTGAAAGCCACATGTTTGGTCATTCTACAGTACAAGTAGAATTGCCTGGCAAAAGATTTCTCTTCCCCCATAAGACTTATGGGCCATAAGCACTCTAACACAGGCAAGTCCATTGATGGCGGTGCTCAAATGAGAAAACACTGCACTTCGGGCTATATAAATAAAAGTCACAAAATTAGCAAACATTCATCTTATAAAGAATACACTTACACAAGCTTTCATGTCGTTTATTTAAACTTTATTATCAAAAACAAGATAGATTTGCCGAAGAACGACAATTGTGAATGTGAGAACGGCTGACGAAATTATCAGAATCCAATTGGCAGTGGCAATTGCAATGAAGACACCTATAGCTTGAGAGAATACCTGTACAAATTAGTAAATTCATTAATTGGGTAATCAAATTTCAGGAGGAAAAATCAAACCAAAATAAAGTCATATGCCAATGAACTTGATCGTCAATGTTGCCCAAATGTCGAATCCTTGATGGAATCTCGTTGAGCCTGTTCTTCTTCAATTTCAACAAATGCATTTTCTCGATGTTCAGCATCTTCCACAAATGGCAAAAATAAACAAAAGTGAATACAAAAACAATTAACCTTGTCTTCCAAAATAGATTCAATGGCACTTTTCTCAGAAGCAATTTGTTTCCTTTCGCAAACTTCATGTTTATCTTGTTCGTCTGAATGTTCTTGTTCTTTTGCTTCTTCTTTTAAGACAAACTGACAAAGTCAATTCCATTATCTTGAATTTCATGATAACGTAAGCCATTCCTTAATTATAGCCTTCTTTAATTATCATTGATGGCTCATCGAGACAAGCACACAATTGAACCGTGCCTAGCTAGGAGCACTAGTGCCACCAAAGAAAATGAGTAAAATAAATCTCGATGCCGCAAAGAAAGTGTACAGATTCAGATCGCTTTCAGGTAACACCATTGGCGGGCCTTTGATACATCGCGACTGATTTGGAAGGGTAATAAAAGGTTGATTAAAGCACCGAGTAAAGTTCAGAATGCAAACCTTTTAGAATTGGCTTCTTTCTCCAGCAAACGGTCTTTCCCAGCAATATATTTTCTAACTCTCAATGAGTCTCTTATGCCGGAGTCGTTCATGTAATACCAGAGTCGAGTGTCAGTCAATGTGGCAACAACCTAAACTGTGAATCAAAATAAAGTCAAATAAAGTCAAAACAAATGCAAAAATACATACCGAACATTAGTGAGCAATCTGCCCATTACTGCTTGAATTGGAATGTACATTGTACAGTATGAGAATGGCTACACCAGCGAGACAAGCCGGTTCAAGATAGATCCATTGACCAACGAGGAAAATTTCGTCCATTTGTCCATTGTCGAGTTTTGCATCACGAAGAGACTATTGACAATAGTGAGAGTGAATAGTTTGAACACAAACAAATGGGGAAAAGTGATTTCGCGCAATAATTCGTGCTTGTCGTGTTTAGACAAATAGCGCAAATCTGAATGGAGTCTGTCAGCTTGCAGCCGCTTATAGAAAAGCCTGCTCTCAAGAAGCTCCGCCTATTCTCTCAACAAAGGCTACAAAGCAGTCACTCAACACGACAGTTTTCCTTGTTTGTTTACATCTGCCAAACTGGCGTCGATGCAAATTGCAAATTGTTTCGATTCAAGTTTGTTGCTATGTTTCAAAGCCTAGTTTTCCTCTTTTTTCAGCCACTTAGCATTTAAATATATTCGGTTATGTGTCTTTGTCAATTTGACGATTATTTCAATGTGTCCGCTTTGTCAAAATGTACTCTCAACTGCCGTCATCCTCGAATGTCCTGAAAATGAATCAATTCGCAGAAGATTGGATTTTGATTATTTATGAAATTAATTTGTCAATAATCAAATACGTTTGCAATTGCCTATATCTGGTGTTGCTTTTATTTGAACTTGAACTTGTTTTGTTTTATTTATTCGTCACAATTAGTGGCTTAAGGCATAAAGTGCACTCATTCGTCTATCTTTTCGGGTAAATATCTTTTTGCGATTTAGATATAAAGATATTTTTTTTGTATTTGCAGGATGAACTAATAATGTGACCCACTTCAAATGTTCCAATACGAAAGAGCAATAAAGGATATGCAAAACTGGATGACTGGAAACTGGACTTTTAGACATTTATTGTTGTTTTTTTAAGTTACATTTCTTTGCTTTTGCAAGCTCTTTCGCTGTGTAGTGCAATGTCCCATGCCTAACATCTCGAACCTCAATGGAACATGGTCTATGGTGGCAATCGTGCCAACCGAATTGCCTCGATGCTAATGATTTCATTCGTTTTGGTGGTGTTGTGTCAGGCTTTTAACAGTGTTCAAGCAATGCCTCAAGTGATGCGTCGTGCTGTTGTGCCTTCGTCAGAAGACCCTGATTTCTCGGTTAATGTTGATGAGAAAAATGATCCAGACAAACCAAAAGACCAGGAAGAAGCAGATTTTGAGGTGAACGCTTCCGACGATGACGATGACAATACAGGACAGAAGCAAAAAAATCGTCAGAAGATGACACAGACACTGACGATGATGGCGAAGGTGATGCAAGCAAACTAGAAATGCAAGACAAACAAGCGACAACTGTTTCCTCGGATGACGACAACAATGAGGACAAACGGCAACGAAACCGATCATGATGGTGATGTCTTCCGCTTGGATGATCTAGTGAATGGTAAGATTGACTGCAAGTCTTTTCAATGTCTAATGTCATTTATTAATTGCAAACAGGCGTCAGGCTAATGTTTTTTGCCAATCGACCAAACTTTCAATCACTTCGGCGTAATGTGCACGACGATGAAAGAAAGTCTCAACGAGAAACATCAATGGAAACACGAATGCGTCAGTGAGAGAAAATAAAAAGGAACAAAGCAAAAGTGAGTACTTCAATGACAATCATAATTGCACAACTAATATATGCCAAATATTAGCTAACCAAAACTTTAACCAATGGTATCACAGACAAGTGATGAAAGCCATCGTCTCGAACCTCGAAATCGGAATACTCCCGTCGGGCAACAAAACATGGAAAGGCTCTGAACCGGATCATGTCTGACTGGTTCACGTAAACATAAGACATTCGCCTCTGATCAAAAATGGCTCAATCAAAATGGTCAAAACTGGCCAGAGACAGGTGGAGACGGCGGAGGAAGAAAAGGTGATGGTTTGAAACCAACCAGAGAGATGCAACAACTTTGAAGAAGACTGCAATTTGTGAATATTCAAAATAGTAACTTCTATAAAGTGCTCCATTTATACGAATGCTAATTTACCATTTAAGAATTTAGGCTAGCGGAATGGACGTGAAATTTGTATGAACCAGTGGAAAGCCAACTGAAACTCGAAACATTGATTAATTGCGCTATCGACTTTGCAGAGAGTGCACCTTGTGCATGTGGTATTGCTATGGAAAGTTGCAAACTAACTTTCAGTCCCGAATGTGGCCCGCTTCGAGTCGTTTGTAGTTACACTGCAGATTGTCGCATTGCAAAATCAATTAAGACCATTTAGATAATAATGCAGACATATTTGATTGAGAGACCAAATGAACAGATGTGCTTGTTCATTATGCCCACTATTGATGGCTTATCGAATTACTTGTTAGTTTAACGTTACCTTCATTAGTAGCTTGCCTCCACTGAGTAGAACTAATAGTAAACATTTAATTGGATTAAGTTGTGTCGAATGTGAGACCTCGATATTAGTTGGTTCATTCAAGTTGAGTTCACTACTGATCGAGTCCATTTCTACTTTGTCCTTTCACTAGTTCGGCTTGTCACCACAATGGCCGGGGCCTGCTCGAACGATTGCATCAAAGTGAGCCTTTATGTGCTGATCGGTATTGTGCTGTTTTATGAATTCGTCATACTGATCTTGGAAATTATTACTATAATAGCTATTTCAGCTGGAAGTAATCCAGGTAATCAGGCTGCAGCTGGAGAGGTTAAGAATGTAGCGGTGAGTACACTTTCACAATTCTGCTTATGACCGGGGTTAATGTTTTCAGTAAAAATCCTGATGCTGCTGGTATTGTGCGATCTCAATTGTAATTGTTTTAGCTGTTTTTACTGTCATTGAGCTCTTAATCCAAGTTCTTGGTTTGGTGGCATTGTGCACCGATAATCGCTGCCTCTGCATCACTTACTGCATCTTCGAATGGCTTTTTGTATTCTCGGGAATTTATAATGCTACAACCAACCCTTTATTCAGTCCCGGGCCCCTTCTCCACCTGGCCATCGCTATCCTGATGATAATATTCCTCGTCAACTTCGATAACGGCGACAGTCGTGGTGGACGAAGCCGAGGCGCATCTAGCCGCCGAAGCAGCAGCCGACGATACTGATGACACAAGTCGAGTCTGCACGCACTAAAGACACTACAACTGTCTGTCTGCATCTCAAATGCATTATTAACTAAATTGATATGTTTACATGTTTTGAATGACTAATTAAATTTATTGATGCATTCGCTATTTCAGTTGTTTACTTATTTATTTGCAATTTGCCATACTAACATATATTGTGCCATATCTGAACGATCTCCAGTAGAGAATGAACGCCCAGTTCAGGTTCGTACATCGCCAATGTAACATCGGTAAGGCTTCTCTCCTAGAATCCTGTATGGTCTCGAAGCTGCTTGTCAAAGTCAACTTTGTGTTTGCATTCTTTCGATACACTTATGGCACAGACTAGTGATGTGGCCAAACAAGGACAGACTTGGGCAGTGGGTTCGATTTGCTGACGTAACTAATTTGAGGCTTTGGAAAAATGAAAAGTCATCGTGATTATGGGTGATTCGATTTGAGCGGCGAATGATTTTTTGCTGAGCAACAAGTTTGTTTGAATTATTGTAACTGACGTCAGGGCTGACCACAGCTGCAGTTGTTTGAGGAGTGAGTTTGATGACATCAATTTGAGACACTGGCACTGATGGCACTGGTCGATGGCACTTGTTGTCGGCCGTTGACCCTCTCAAGGAAACCTAGCCACGGATTGAATCATTCAATTTGAATGGTGCCAAATACATTTAGAGAGCAAATGATCAAATGTACTCAACTGGGATGAGCCAATATCGTCGTTCTTTTGTTGCACGTTTAAGCAATGCTTTGTTCAACTGCTTTTCTGCTCCTCTTCATTTATGGTGCCAACAAAATCATCACGGTGTTCTGGTGTTAAGACATCGATCAAGAAGAGTACGTTGTTGAACAATTATGGACAATATGCGGTCACTCGATGATGGTTTGGTGGAAAAGTTGAGTTGCAAAAAGACAAAGAGGAGAACAATATGCAATATCATTTGGACCATTCTGTAGCTTTCAAATTGAAATTCAATATTCCTCCTTTTTATATATTTAATCATTTGCAAATTACTTAGTATAGTTCATATTACAACTCCAACTCGGTCCTTTCATTTACATTCAGTAATTGCAACTTGATCTGTCCGCTATCCCGATGACAATGTGACCAGGCCAGGCCAACAACTCGAAAGCCGAATACATTGAACTTCAATCTGAAGTCGAATACGATTTACAGAAATGGTTTAGTAAACAGTTTATTAATTGTACATTTAAAAACACGGTAATCATGAAATAAAATAAAAAAACATAAAAACATTATCGTATAAAATTAAACAAATCGACCAGTGATACTAATCATTGGGCAGGTTCACTTGTGAGCACTCGAAAACTCGTTCGGATCCCGTTCATCAGACTTTCCTCCCGCCTTCAGTCCAAAGTGTACTTCATGAATGTACTTCATGAATGTGCTTCACCAAATTGCCGTTTGTAGCAAAACGCTGAGCGCACTCTGCGAATATACACTGAAATTGCTTCCCGAGATGTTTTGTTTGGTGGATTGACAAGACTGAGGGGTAAGCAAAAGTAGCCGAACAGCCAGGGTGTTTGCAGGCAAATCGTCCCAGCAAATCAGCACATTCCTCATTATGATTGTACAACTTCTTTCGAGTGTCCATCACACTGGCACACTTGTTACATTTATACTCTCCTGTCAAGTGATAGCCATTCCAGTGATCGTAAGCATATTTCTTGGAAGTGGTTCGCATCAAGCAGTCAACTGCGGGACAGACAAACTCGACAACGTCATCATGAGAAGCAATGTGGGCATTTAGTTGCGTTCTAAAAAGATAAATAAATAAATAACATTTGCATCCTTAACATTATGATGAATTGTATTTATACTTACGTGTTGTCAAATCTACGATCACACTCACGGACAAAGCAGCGACGAGGCTTCACTTTGTGATGTTTCTTCAGATGATCATACAACTCCTTCAAAGAGTTCAATTTAGTGTGACAGTCCGTCTCAGTACAGTTGAGAGACACAATCGTGTACAGTCGTCTAGTACGTGTATTATTTTTTGAGCACAGTTGCTCGGTTCTTCGTAGATTGATGATGGGTTCTTTTCATCTTTTTCGTCGCATCTCTACCGCCCACTCGAGATGCCTTTCGTTTTCTAGTTACACGTCGTAGTTCGTCGTTCTGAGTTGGCGAATCATCTTCCACCTCAGTCTCAGTAGCCGAATCGTCGTCGTCGCTATTTTGAGAAATAAAATCCACATTTTGTTGATTCGATACAGTCGGCAGTGTTTCTTCTCCACTGGTCGATGCATTATTCGAAGCACGCAATTCACTAATCTCGTCTTGAAGTGACTTGATCTGTTTGTCCTTCTCCTCGAATAGCTTGTTTACATTAGCCTTGAATTCGGACAGCTCCAGCTGTGATACAGCCATTTGGTCCTGAAGTGCTTTAAGAGTTTGAAGGACTTCGTCGCTAGTTGATTTATCACCGGAGACCGGCTGGTCATCATGATCAAGTTGGAGCACACTTGATGGTTGTTCATTCTTTTGCAAAAGTGATTCGTTTGCGTCCACTTTAAATTGCAATTCTTCGTGGCGCTTCTCGAGTAATTCAAAGGCGCTTTTATTTTCTGCGAACTTTTCCGCCAATTCCTTCTGCTCCTCCTGTGTTTGTTCCAATTGTTGCGAAACAATATTCAAAGGTGGTTTGAGGTCATTTTGACTTTGTGGTAGTTTAAGATCATTTGATAAAGCATTTTCACGGCTTAAAATTAATTGACTGCTGTCGGTGTTACTTTCAATTTGCTTCACTAAATCACCTTGGTCATTCTGTGGTGTTTCATCAAGTTCATCTTGAACAGGAGGACTTGAACAAATTTTCTCGTCATTATTATTTACGTTGATTAATGGAGAATCGGTATTAAAATTAGTTGAATTAGTAGTAGTAGTATTAATTGATTCGTTTGGTGTAGTCAGAATAGGAGAAGATTGATTCGAAACAGATTCAGTTATGTCAGCAGCAGAAGAAAGTGGCGGGCCTAAATCGGGCTGCTTGTCGCCGGTCAAATGATTCCAACCATCAAGTGGACTGGTACCATAGTCGAATTCGCTCTTCATTTTTAATAATAAATTCTCACTCATCTTAAATTTAAAAAAAGGTAAAAGTTGTTAAAAATAGAAATTGGCGGAAAACAGAGTAACAAAAAAAACTGGCGGCTAAATGAGACGAATCACAAAAGACAGGAATGGGAAAGTAAATGAGTGAGCTGCTTCTTTAGAACACGTGTACTTCGCAAAACACAGCCAAAGCGTGGAATCAGTCTGACATTTGTGAACTCGTGGCGCTATCTGGTGGTCGTATTGTGAACTAAATAATTTCGCAATTGCCAATTGATATCAATTGAATCTTGCTATTCGTTGTTTACTTTGGCGTTATCTTTTTAGTTTCTTTTTCTATTTTAAGAATTTAAGTATTTAGTTGTTGATAATATCATCATCTAGATCGAGTGTCAAAAGAATCGGTATTTGAACGATATTTTAGGAAAAAACTGTACGAGGAAAGACACAAAATAGCCGATTATTATCGTTTTAATCAGATAACTTTTGTTTGCTCAAACCTACGGCCAATCTGAGTACAGATTCGGATTCTACGACCAAAAATCTATAAGAAAAGTCGCAAGAGCGCTTCTGTTTCATTAATAAAAATTTATAATCGTGATAACTGCTAATTAGGGGAATCAGCCTCCGACGAAAAAAGCCGTTGTGTTTAGCACACTACTGCCCTCAAGCGGCAACAGTTGCGTTACTCCTACTGTTTATATTGGCAGCTCAATCAGCTGTCTGTTCTACAAAACCAACAATATATCTACCAGAAAATGTCTTTTTAGGGAAATTAACAATTCTCGGCTCATAATTAGTATGTCAAATACCAAAATATTTCAAATCCAGTCTCAAAAATCGGGCCCACGATTAAAGGGAAATTATTTTGACCTCACTGAACTTTGCATATTGGTGGCTTAGTGGTCAAAGCGTTGGCATTTGAAGCGTGAAATCCAGGTTCGACTCCTGGATTTGGAGATTTTTTACATTTATTTTTACGATTTTTTTAGTTGAAACGATCATGTAATTGATATTTAAGCAACTTTGGAGTGATTTCCAATGAAAATAATAATTATTTTCACATTTATGCCTCGATCGTTAAGCATGTCAATGGTATGATTCAACTCGAATAAAAGTCAGGAAAACTCAACTAATTTGAGCAATTTAATGTATTTAACTTAATTTTAAGTAGTTTTGATCATTTTTAGCCTAAAAGAAATTGAAAATAAATTGAAAAAAACTTCCGTATCCAGGAGTCGAACCTGGACCTCACGCTTCAAAGGCCAACGCTTTGACCACTAAGCCACCTGTATGCAAAATTCAGTGAGGTCAAAATAATTTCCCTTTAATCGTGGGCCCGATTTTTTAGACTGGATTTGAGATATTTTGGTATTTGACATACTAATTGTGGATTGAGAAACATTAAATTATCCAGAAACAATTTTCTAGTAGGTATAATACCGATTATATTAAGCAAGTAGATGATTCAGCGCTATATGTAAACAGACATTTTGTTCCACTAGATGGCAGCACTTCTACGAGGCTTTGCTAACACAACGGCTTTTTTCGTCGGAGACTGATCTCCCTACCGCTAATTGACAATCAACACAACAACAAATTCAATAACTGAATTTCAGTTAGTTAGTTTGTATGACTATTTGCACATTTGCGAGGGCGTTGCTATTACAACCTAACTTGTCCTGTTCTGTGGTGTTTCTTTTGGTTTTCCTTTCTGCTCTGTTTTGTTCATTCAAATTGAATTTCAATCAAACCAAATCAAATCATGTTTTTGAATTTACTGTTCGGCTCCTCTTCAAATGGCAAACTGCACCGACGATTGTTGGGTAAGATATTTATCATTTTGGTTTTGCTTTTGACAACCTTTCACTTGATCTGTCTCTATTTGACCAAATACAGGCTGGAAACAGGACGGCGAAGACGACAAGTGGGCTGAGATGGCCATCGAATCACTTGTGAAGCGACTCAAAAAGTCAAAGGGCGCCATGGCCGATCTCGAGTATGCCTTGTCCCATCCTGGGCAGCCTTCCAAGTGTGTCACAATTCCTCGGTCTGTGGACGGCCGAGTGTCGGTGGGCTATCGAAAGGGACTGCCCCACGTGATCTATTGTCGGGTTTGGCGTTGGCCCGATCTGCAGTCACACCACGAGTTGAGCTCAATTGAGCCGTATTGCCAATACCCGTACCATACCAAGCAGAAAGATGTGTGCATTAATCCGTACCACTATCGACGTATTGAGACGCCTGGTAATTGATTGAATCAATTTGTTTACCCTTTATCTGACACTTTTTATTTGTCTTTAGTAATGCCACCGGTACTCGTACCACGTTACCCTGACTATTACCCGACAAGCAGCAATCAAATGCCAATCACGCCTAATTTCGGAAGGGTTTGTTTTGGCTTATTTTTTGTTTGTTATAATATTAATTATTTTCGTTTACTTTATTAGTTTCGCGATACATCAGTGCCCGGCAATGTCACTTATAACAGTGACAACGATACTTTTTCTTCATTATCAAGTTCATTCAGTTCCCCATCGGTATCGCCTCAACCCGCTTCAATTATGCCAAGTATTACAAGTTTTCTATTGTTTTATAATAATACAAAACTACAAACAAATTAACACTGAACATTAACGAGCTATTTTGTTTTCTTAGTGATGGACGATTCGTCTCCTGTGGACTATTCCCAACAAGGAAATGCTTCTGCTTTTGAGCCCGTGAACTATGAGGAGCCCAAATTCTGGTGCTCAATTGCGTACTACGAACTGAACACTCGAGTGGGCGACATGTTTCAGGCTGTGACCAGTTCGGTTGTCATTGATGGCTTCACCGATCCCACCGACAACAGCACACGATTTTGCCTAGGCCGCCTTTCTAACGTTCATCGCGATTCATCGATCGAAAACAACCGAAGCCACATTGGCAAGGGTTTGCATTTGTTTTATGTTGGCGGAGAAGTGCTTGCCCAGTGTCTCTCGGATTCGCCCATTTTTGTACAATCTCGCGTGTGCAACCGTTCGAATGGCTTCTCCCCCACCACTGTGTGCAAAATTTCCAGCGGCAACACATTGAAGATATTCAATAATGCCGAATTTGTGAAGCTTTTGTCTCTGGCTGTGAACCAGGGCTTTGCCGCTGTATTTGAGCTTGTTCAGATGTGCACAATTCGACTTTCGTTTGCAAAAGGCTGGGGCACTAACTACCCTCGACGGGACGTTACTCACACTCCCTGCTGGATTGAGGTCCACCTCAATGGTCCACTGTTGTTGCTGGACAAAGTGCTCAAGCAAATGGGCTCACCAACAAACGCTATTACTAGTGTTTCATAAATGAAGCCAACTGCTTTTTACGACCGATTAAATAAGTGCTATTTTGTATAAATAAACTTATTACAATCACTTTCAATTGGTCTATTATTTCTTTGTGAGGCGATCAGTTACTTTTTGATTGCAGCCGAATCTTTTCGTTTCTTAGTGAACGACTAAACTCGCCAGACATTGTCTCGAATGTCCTCTGTACTTGTGATGCACAATTCTTGTTGATTGATGATTGACGCATGCTTGCCATAATCAATTCAAATTTGCTTAATTGCTTATAAGCAGTACGTGAAATTATTTCTGTGGTCGGTGGTCGTTCCCAGAGATATTCTTGTTTAGTAATGTTTGGTACACATCTTTGCTGTACTTAATCAACAGATCTCGAATGCTCTATTTGGCGTTAGTTAAATATTCACGAGGAGAAAATCAAAAACGATCTTTCTGTTCTGTGTTTGCATTGGCCGTGTCCAAAGTTTAGTAGATCTGCTTGTCAGGTTACACGGCGGCGAAGTGAAGTGCGTCCGGAAAGAATGAATTCAGTAATATATTTTAATGATTGCCACTATTGTTTTACGATTTATTGGTTATGCTTTATTTGGCTCATTGATCACATCGTTTTCCACAGTTGCCTCCCCATTACTAATGTGTTGGACAGTGGACTGTTGAGATAGGAATGCCTCGAATGGAGCAATGTGCCACACGCCCAGTCGAATTGGCTTGCCACTGAGCCACTCCAATCCAAATAGCTCATTGGAGTCTCATTGGATTCTCATTGGTCACCAAACCATTTGCGCAAACATTTCGAATGACGCCGACTGTCCTTGTAACATGTTTGTATCACTTACACAGTGTAAGCCAGTGAAAATAGACAAGACACAGCAATCAAAACAATCACAAGTCTGCCTCTCTTCTCTTCTAAGAAGAGTCTTCTTGCACGTTGACTCGACATTTGGCATCGTTATTTTAAATAACTTATTTTGCCGTTTTCAACTTTCTGGTCTATCTTCTTCTACTTTGATTTTGTGATTATGTGGACAGTTTTGGGTACGTTGTTTAGATGTCAATTAATACTAATGACAATTATTTTATTACCAGTCTGTGGGTCTGTTGTGTATTTTATATTCTCGCAAAATATTATTTATCGTAAATTGATTAAGTAATTTATTATTGTATCTGATTTTTGATTTTCTCTACTTTGCTGATTGGCACATCTCAAAATGTCAACCACCACCAACCCGACCGATTCATCAGTGCCCTTTTGGGCAAATTCACTCTACGCAAAGCGACTTTATCTCCGTTCTGTCGATGTTTCTCGACTTTCGTGTATTGAAAATTTATGGATTTGAACACAAAGCTGGTCCTTATTTATGCGCGAATTACACTGCCAGGACAATCTCACCGAATTTGCTATTCCTTAGAAACTGTTGACCAATGCAGAAGATAATCGACTGTTGGTGAAAGGTGAACTGCAGTTGGGTTGTGAGGTATGTTTGCATTGGCATCTATGAATGCAAAATTATTTGTTGTTTTGTGTTTGTATACAGATCAAACTATTGCCAAGTGACATGCAGTGATTCGTGCGATAACTGATCAAATGGGCCCATTCCTATACTTCACTCTCAATTGCCGAACATTTAGGCATATGCTTTTGGGCAATGCTAAATATGCAGTGATGTTGTGGTTCTGGTCGATGGTACAATTGAAAGTGCACAAAGCCATCCTCTTTTACGTTCGCCTGTGTTTGCTGCAATGATTCGATTAATTCCGAAACAAAGCATTCTAAAGGAGAAGTCACTCACTTTCGCTCTCTCGCTTTACTGTTTGACAAGTTGGCCATGAGTGAGTCAACCGAATTGGTCATTTAAATTGATGTAGAAACAATTTTGGTGAAGCCTTTATGGATCTGTTAGATTTGTTCATCATTGATTGACTTACAATGATCATCGATGATTTAATAAGTCAATCTACATTTATACATTTATACAGTTTGTATAGCCGTCCAAATCTTATGTTCGCTTGTGTCGAATTAAGCTGCCATTCGAATATACTGCACAAGTGTTTGCACTACTCAATCTCTTGTACAATCACATGTACATCTTCTTGTGCGCATAGAGAAGTGAATCTGCTGTTCTTTGAGTACTCATGTCATGAGTCATGTGATCAGCAAGAAGAAATACTTACTTGTTGAGGTCGATGTCACAACTGAATTAGGTTCGATCACAATTTTGTTGATTAATATGTTTAATTTGTAATAATTTTTAGGTATTTTCCGAGCCGCTGTTCCAAGTGGAGCCTCAACCGGTACATATGAAGCTCTCGAACTGATGCGTGATGGTGACAAAAGTAAATATCATGGAAAATCTGTGTACAAGGCCATCTCGAACATCAATGACATCATTGGACCACAATTGATTGCCAAGGTAATTTGGATTTCTAATTCTATTTTTAACGCATATTTTTTGTAATTCAGAATTTCGACGAAACCCAACAGTCAGTTATTGATGATTTCATGATCAAACTTGATGGAACTGATTTCAAGAGCAACCTCGGCGCTAATGCAATTTTGGGCATATCGACTGCAGTTGCTAAGGCTGGTGCCGCTAAAAAGGGAGTGCCATTGTATCGACATTTGGCTGATTTGGCTGGAAATTCAAATCTGATTCTACCCGTTCCGTGGGCAAAGTGGTAATTGCTATGGATGCTGCTGCTTCGGAGATGTACAACGAAGGAAAGTATGACCTCGATTTCAAGAATCCCAATTCAGATCCGTCCAAATGGCTAGCACCGTCTCAGTTGATTGAACTGTATAAACAGCTCGTTCAAAAGTATCCGATCGTTTCGATTGAAGATCCACTCAATCAGGAGGATCAGTGGAATTCGTGGGCTGAACTAACCAAAAGTGTCAATGTTCAAATTGTTGGGTATGTTTTTTATTATACATTAATTATTTAGTACTGAATGTATTGCCATTTCAGAGACGACCTTACGGTTACCAATCTAAAGCTCATTAAGACTGCAATCGAAAAGAAGGCTTGCAATGGACTGCGTTTGAAGATTAAACAAAATGGAACTATCACCGAGGCAATCAATGCGTAAGATTTGGCGATATTTGTGTGTTAATATTTGTGTTAATGAAAAAAAAATATATATTATTTTTAGATTCAAACTTGTGAAATCTCAAGGCTGGGGCACTATGGTGTCACACCGATCTGGCGATACGGAAGATGACTTTATTGCAGACTTGGTTGTCGGTCTGGGCACGGGCCAAATCAAAGCTGGCGCTCCCTGTCGTTCGGAACGATTGGCCAAGTATAATCAGCTGCTGAGAATTGAACAGGAACTGGGACCGGCGGCAAAATATGCGGGCAAGAATTTTCGTAACTCAGTTTAATTCAAAATGAGATGTGTTTGTTTGAATTGAGACTTTTTGTTCAATTCTGATTGTTAGACCAAAGTAAAGAAAATCTCACTCACATAAAGTCATTTATTTCAGTGTTTCAGTATCTAGTTTTGTTTCGATTAAAGTTACATAAGTTACTAAAGTTAAGGATATTGGATACTTTATAAATAGTCATTCCTGATGGTATCAGTGATATTAGAAGAACTACATTGAAACTAACGACCCCTGTCGCGTAAATTAATGTAATAGATTTATGAACTCTATATTTGTCATACAAGACTTGTCATGGTTTAAGGTTAGGCTCATGCAAAGTTTGAACTCTCTCATCTCGTCATTTGTGCACTATGAGTTGGCATTGTGTCGTACGGTCTTTAGTGTCTTTACCATTTAGCCTATAAAAGCCCTCATTCCGCCACTGGTCAATCCTTCATTCTCCATTTGTCTTCGCTCGTGGTCGATTGTTTTCGCCTCTTCTCTGATTTTATTTTACTCTGCTTGGTTTCGATTTTACCTTGCGAATTTGGCCATCACCCCATCCGAGTAACAATGTCTTTCACCACCTTCAAGACGACAGCTTTCCTGGTGTTGTTCTTCGCCGGTCAATGGTCTTCTTTGTATGGAGCTACTATTCCGACTACACTTTCGCCTTCCATGCTTTCGTCATGGGCACCGACTACAACTTTTCTCGAAAGTGTTTCTCCACCTACCACAGCTGTGAACCCAACTAACCAGACCACTATGTTAGCTTCGTTCAACTTGAGTGAGCCAATGTTGCCCGCACTCACCAACTACCTCATCTTACGTCCATTGATTGATTTCAACAACCAACTGTCACAAGCTGCCGGTGGCTTGCCCAAACTGCTTGGCCAAAATGCTGAACGTAAGTCAAGTTTGTCAGTATGGAAACTTATTGATTTGTTATTGTCTTTTATTAGAACTTGGCTCCGCGATTGCATGGCCAATCCAGTCTGGTGCCTCAACTGCTAACCAAATGGTCTCTCGAGTGAACAACACAATCACCTCGGCATCGAAGTACGTCCAACCAGCCCTAGCTCGCCCTGTCGCCTGGTTCGGTCAAGTGAACACGGCTCTGACGAACATGACCTTGAATGCCGTGAACAGTACTACGAATCATGTCGGTCAGCAAATGTCGAACGTCGGTGCCTCATTCACGAACGCTGCTCAGGACGTACAACAACTCGGTGAGAGCATGACCGAATGGTTGAAGCAAGTGGAGATTGATTTGCAGCAACAAATCAACCAACTGAACGCCACCCTCAATGCTCCCGACACTGAAGTAGCATCGAGCACCGCAAACGTGCCCATCGATTCGACAACCATGAAAACAGTGGCAAACAGCACCGAAGGAGCTGAGCACTCGAGCGCCAATGAAGGAGCCAACTTGATGGACCACTAACTTAAATGCATGTTGGATGCATTACATTATTATTAACTTAAATACCAATTATCAATATTGTCTGTCTGTCTGTAAATAACTTATCAATGGCACACTTGTAGACTTTTTTGAAGTTGTATGAACAGACTTGTACATTAATTATACTCGTCAATATACTAATCTCGATTGACGAACATTCCCCAAGTGACTGCTCGTACTTTTTGAATCTAATTCCGAAATGGCACAATAAAATTTATTGTCAAGTAATGATTAAAATAGAACTGAAATTATAGTTTTAATTATGTCAATAAATCAAAAGTTTGTTTACATTAGTATTTAGTATAGTGATTACAAGTAAAATATTTGAGATAAACAGTGAGAAAAGGGTTTTATTTATATATCTAAATGGCGAATTTCAGGATAAAGCTGATCAGGTTTAGAACGTTCACCAAAGACCACCATCTCATATTGAGCATTACAACTGTCGGGGAGATTGGGTTGAGTGTCGAATCGGTTGAATCCAGCCAAACGGTTGGCTCGAAGGTTCCAGAAGAAGGCCACCATAGTACCAACCACAATCAAACTCAACAACAAAACGGCAACATGAACAACCAGAATGAAATTATTGCGATTCTGGTTGGATAGGAGAAAAGCAATAATGCCAACAATGTACGGCACTGTAACCCCCACATTGAGCACCAAGGAGATGGTCACTTTGTGCAAGTGTTCTCCGAGGACAGCCATCACTTGAAAGGCATAAAGCAAAATGAAACACAGAGAGACCGAAAATAAACTAAAGATGTTTAACTTGATATATTTGTGCTGCTCAATTATGTAGACACTCGCCATAAACACAATTAGAGACTGAAGCATGAGCAGGCCAAGTAGAGCTCGCTTCAGCAGTAAAAATGAATTAGAAACCATTGTGGATACAATTCTGGTCCGATCAAGTAGGAGACAATAACGACAACAAAGGTTGACTTTTGCGAGTGCAGTCAAACTACAATGTATGTTGTTGTAGTTGTATGCTGTTGCATTGCTGTAGACTACACAGTAGATTCTCGAGAATCGTACCACAGCTAGAACCTAGAAAGAGTGAGTAAGCAATTTCCAGGGAAAATGTTCATACACAAATGAGGTACACGAATTAGGGAGTGGCTTGTTATCTAATTAAAATTACACATCTCTCTGACAACTTTGACTTCAATTTGAACTGAAGTTCCCAAAGTAATTTTGAATGGCAAAAATGGAATTGCACAATTGTTGGCGTTTTTGCAGTTGGACAAAAGCAAAAATGTCTGAAAATTTTAGCCAAGCAGAGTTTCATTGTTTGATTGGCGAATCGCATTCCTATGCAGTTGCGCGGACCATGACCAAATGGAATGTAACTGTATGGCACAAGTTTGTCTTTGTTTTCGGGCAGAAAGCGGTCCGGCTCGAATCGATTTGGCTCGGGAAAATACTCGGGATTGTAGTGAAGTGAAAAGGAAGGAAATTCGACCAGCATGCCTTTCTGCAGCACAACACCTGTGTCCCCGAGTTTGTATGAGGATTGGTGAAGAAGCGAACCACCGAAACGTCTTCCCCAGCGAGTAAATGATGGATACTTTCGAAGTGTTTCTTTGATAACGGCATCGAGAAGCTGCATCACTGTCTCGTATGCCACCGAGTTAGGCGCTTTGTCGGACAACATTTGATCGTGCAGTCGTGCTTGTGCCATTGGATTGAGTACAAGTTCGTAAACACAAAAGGTGAGTGTTGTCACTACCGATTCCAAGCCACCAATCATAAATCCAATTGCCTGGGCAATTATCTCCTCTTCGGATAAGACCGATTTGGTATTTTTGGTTTCAAAAGTAGCAGACTCACCTTCTTGATTATTAAAATCGGAGTTCAATTTGTCATAACTTGAATTGTCGTCTTTGAATTTGCTTTTGTCCATTTGTGCATTGATCAATAATTCGATTAAATCATTACGCTTGCCACTTTGTTCTTTGGTTTCTCTTCGTTGACACAATATTTCTTTACTTACTTTTTCAAAGAAATTCCACGATTCATCATTGAAATTGTGACGAATTCCCAATATATCATTAAGCCAAGTCGGAAAGGCAAGAGTACCAAAAAAATTGAACGAACTTAAATCAAACACTTTGAGCGCATTATGAAGAAATGGATTCGAGTCGAAGTAAAACATTATCAATAAGAACAAAAAGGCAAAACACGACAACTTACTGAAGAACAATTGAATGACAAAGCACACTTTATCTATTGCAGTCACAGCAATGACCAAAAGAATGCGCAACTCATGTGAAGCATCACTCTGAAAGATGATCAACGGCTGAATTTGCATTTTAGCCAAATCCACATGGTCCATGTGAAACCAAATGATAAATCGAGACTTGGTTTTGCAGTAAAGTGTCACCAATCTCTTTGGCACAAATCGAATCAGTGCATTGTTTTGGTAAATTTTGTCAATCAACAATTTTTCTTTAATTCTTTTCAATTTAGCAATTTTCAATTCACTTTTTGCACTCTCATTGTACAAATCCATATTTCTTACCACCAGCACATAGAAGTACTTCCAAATCTTCAGCGGACTTAGCACAAAACCAATTTTGGCAATATATAGAAAAATATCCCAATCATGGTGATTGAAATGGACAGTAAAATGTCGTACAAATGAGGATTAGTCCGTGCGAAGCAGAGAATATATTCACAGTGCCAGTAGGGATTGTCATCGAAGCCAAGTAGACGAATATGGACAATTCTAATTTGGTTGTCATTTTACGTTCGATCGTTTGACGTTTGTGCACAATTTGTTGGATGGAATGGTAAAATAAATGACAAAGTTGATTTTTGGTCAACATTGTTGATTGACAATGGCGAACACTCTAAATGTCACTGATTTGCTCAATTCCATTTCGCAAGATATTGAAGAATCTAAAAGTATTCAATCACGCCACCAACAAATTAATCAATCGATAATTTCCGACACGTGCAACAATAACTTTCCAGAATGAGCGGAAATTCATTTTTATTGATTGAAAGTACATTTTGGGTTAAGCCAAAGTACTGAAACTGACCAAAATCACAGACAAATGTGCTTCAGATGTATTCTGTTGTCTTAGTATTAATTTGTCCGCCTTGAACTAAACGTTAATAATTTATAAATTATTATTTATTGTCAAATAATATAATTTTTTAAGTAATAAACATGATATTTATTGTCGATTTGTACAATGAAAGTGTCGATTATAATAATACAGGGTTGTGTGGAATTAAATGGTTTTTTAATTAAATTAATTGTGTTTAATAATTGTGTGTATAATGAAAGTGTGCGATAGTGGCTTTTATGGAACAATCGATTCTGCTCACTTGGCTTTACTATCCTTGTTGTCCTTGTTGTCCTGATTGTCCTTTTCTTTTTTCTTTTTCTTGTCTTTCTTTCGCAAGGTAAAAGCACTGGTCATTCTTTGCTTAAAACTTTTGTTATTGGACTTTTGGGTAGGGCTGCTCGAAGGACTTGGTTTGCTTGCATTCGAGCCGAGTGTGGTCGTATTTCTCGGGGGGTGGATGTTGGTCGAACTGATGGTGGTTGGCACATCTGTGCTTTGCTGTGACGTCAGTGGTGACGTCGATCCGCCAAGTGAAGTTCCGCTGCTGGCCTTTTTGATCTTCTCTTTGCCACTTTTTGTCTCAATTCCCTTTTTTTCTCCCTTTTTGTGCTGATGCCACCAACGAGCTATATACCAATAGATAGCACAGGATACTAACGCAACCGCAAGCACAATGAGAAATATATCGAAGCTGGAAAACCGGTTAAAGAAGTTGGGATCGTTGTCGCCTTTGGGGGGTGGTAAGTAAGACCGATCTTCACATTCGATGATATTCCCAGAGATGGACGCGGATTGTATTGTCTTCTCTTTGTACACCAATAAACTTTTAACTGATCTGAGTAAATAAATGTGTTGCGACATGTGGAAGATGTTTTTTGGTGGTATCTTGATTTGGTAACAAAAAGGACTAGAGAAATTTGAATGTAAATTAAAATCAAACAGAATAAGTGAACATCCCATACCTTAGTATAGAAGCAAATTCAAATTCGAGCTCTCCGTCCGAATTCACAATGACATTGACCTTGAATAGTTCGCACACATGTTGGGTGTGATCCTTCCACATGAAAGCAGTGGAACTGTCGTCGCTGGGATAGTCCACCACCCAGTGGTGAACTGTCTCTTCGCCAGTCTTATATGAGCAATTCTCCTTGCTCACCTTCGTGAACTGCTGTCCCTCAAGCTTCCACCAGTTGATGCAGTGGTTTACTTTTTTGTTAGTGGTCAGCATCATCAGATAGGAGGTGTTCTGTATCTTCCAGAATGTAATCACACTTTCTGGATTCTTGAAGTTGGGTTGGAACAAACTATTTTTCTTTTTGATATCACCGCGTGATAAGGAAGACACATCGAGTGGAGTTTGATCCATGACCAGATGGTTGATGATATCTTGTCCTGTGTCTTGGCTATGGGATTTCTTGATCTTGTCATGGTTCATGATGAACAGAGAGTCGGAGAATGTGAGCACCGCCAGCAGATTCTTGGTGATGCTAATCATGCGAATGTTTTCGGTGGGATGATTCTTGGTTAGATTCGTGCAGACTGGCTACAGGGGGAAAGAACGAGAAATGTGGTTATGCGTTTAGGAAGATAGAGGGAAACGCTTACATGCTTGAGACCTTGATCACTTGAAGCCATCAAAGTGAACAGACAGCACATTGCGACAAGCAGAACGACCATAGACCTACGGTGCATCAACCATCAGAGGTTCATCTTGGTGAAATATCGCTTGAAGGTTGTCGTGTTGTGATAAGTGTTCAAACAAAACTGGTCAAGTCGAATCAAGAACAAACAACACTCAGCCTTTATGCATTCAAGTGTTTCAGTAGTTCGAGTTTGGTTTGATTCGAACATTTGCAAATTCGCTCTTTTCAGTCTTGATGCTCAAGTGCTCTGCTAGTTCGTTTTGCGTGTACGTAATTAGGCTATCCAGTTGTGTGCAAGTCATCTACAAAGTCACAAACGTAGAGTATCTCTTCTCTGTTACTGCATCCACGACTCGCCAAGGTGACTGCCATCAGGCCACCTGAAGACAATGAATTCTTCCAGCAACGATGGTCGCACTCCAACTGGATCATCCAAATCTGGTTCTACTACAAAACCTGAACAAATCGAAATGTCTGCAGAAAGTACAGGTTCTCACGATGGTCACGGTCGGTCATCCACTGCTTCCACTGGAGAAACCACCAATCAAACTGGTGAGAACATCCAAATGACCGTGTTTGCAAGTAGAGCCACTTCGACCGCACAAAATTCAGATTCTGGTAGTGATGATACTGCTGCTGCTGCCGCCACTTTTCCTGATTCCTCAAGATCAACTAATTCAACCAGTCACTAACCCCGTCCAGCAGCAATCACAAGCATTTGGCATCGAATCAGATTTTGGTGGACAACTCGTTCTGCGATGACCAAAATTGCCATTTGCTCAGTGTTGTCACTGCTTCTGTCACTGTTTATGATTTGGGCCATTTGGCATTTGGTGTCCACACAGAAAGGTATGGAAAGTACATTTTCCAAATGATGTAATTCTGTGATGATTTTTTATGTTTGTTAGATGGCGAAACCACAAGCACTACCGCTCTTCCATTCACAACAACAACACAACAAGAAATCTCAGAATTAAGTTCGACACTTTCTCCTGTTGAACCAATAGAGGACATCACAACCGGTAAGTGTTTACATACATAGTGTATATCTTAAGTTTATTAATGAATATTCAAAATATAGATTCACCAATTTGGCCCGAATTTACTTTACCACCAGACTTGCCGACAGAATTCGAGACAATTTCCGTCATCACCAAAGGAGAAGCACTGCCTCAAAGCTCTCAATCAGTCGAGGATACATCTTCTACTCAAGGTAAACACGATGCAATTTTACGCTATAACCAACAAATTGCACTTTTGTTATACATTTTATGACATTGCATTGAGGACATTTTCGCTGACCGCAATTGTATCTATTCATTTCTAGGACAGTTGAGCAAAGTGACACCTCAAGAGTCGTCTACAATCACTGCGCCATCAACTCGGGCAGCTCCACCCAAGCCAACAGTGCCTTCTACTTTTGCTATCGATGAGCAAATGACTACGAAACTACCAGAAAAGGAGAAATCTACCTTCCCAGAAGAGGAAACTGTCACACCCTACGTAGAACCTACTTTCCCAGATGAGGAAACTGTCACACCCTACAAGGAAATTACATTGCCACAAGAGACAAGTACATCCCATGTGGTTCATACGTCCCCATCAAGTGAGCACACCTCCATTCGGCACGAACTATCCACCAAACCGCAAACCTCACCAGAATCGACCAAAGTAAAAGTCTCAACTTGAGTGGCGATCCGTGTGATAACTTTTTCGACTTTGTCTGTGACAATTTTCCTTACCAGTACAACATTTTCTATAAATCAATGGATGCGTTCGATGTTACGCTCGATGCGGCAATGCAACAAGTGCACAACCAAAGCTACAACCATACAGCAGCAATGCCATATCCAATTGCTGTGAAAATGATCACTGACATTTACTTTGAATGTGTCGATGCCAAGCAGGGACACCTGCCCAACGAACATTTGCACAATTCCACGGTACTACCTAAAGTCAAGACTGAATGTATGGATATAGTCTTTAAAGGACATACTTTGGTAAGTACATTCATAAAGTCACTAAACCAATAAACCACCAAATCTGGCCAGGTATGTTATCGTCTCTATGTGGACTATCACTCAGGTGGTGTCAACAGTTCATCATACATGTCTGAAAGCATTGAGAAAGCCCACGAGTTGGCCACTTTCATGAAAGCGTCCTTCAGGAAGAACATTGAGGAGCACATTACCTGGTTGGACGATGAAACGCGACAAAAAGTGCTGCTCAAGCTCGACCGAATGCCCGCCATGATTGGCTTTCCCAAAATAGTGCTCGACGATGCATTTCTCAACTACATCTATCGGATCAACAACAATTACTATCCGGACTATTTCGATTATTTTGCATTCACTTGGGCGCAGAAGAATGAAGAGTTGCGAGAGGCTAAAAGCAATGTGATTAAACGAATCATTTCTCTTAAAGAATTTCGTTATCAACCATATGCAAAGTGGGCCACTGAGTTGTAAGTAGCAGTAATTCCTCAATTGACAATGCAACGATTGATTAATTATATCAATTTAGATCTATTTGGGAGACGGGTGGTCAAGTTGGCCTAAGTGCTCACTACTTACGTGGTATTAATTCGCTGAGTAAGTACACCATGAATGACTATTATTTTTGATCATGTTTTGTTCTACCACCTCCAAAAAGCAATTCCAATTCATCACTGTTTCACTTTACAGATGGATGGAGCCCTGACCATGGATGAGAACATTGCCGACAATGGTGCATTGAAGATTACCTACTACGCACTGAAAAGATACAAGCAAAGTGGTGGCCGTGTGAATGAGCCATATTTGTTCGAGCCCAATGTGCAAGCACTCTCCACTGAGCAACTCTTCTTTATTGCTAGTGCTCAGGTAAGACATTGACAATATTGTATACATATGTCACATTAATGTAATTAGTTGTGGTAGTGCTTGATCAATGTTTGTGTTTGTTTCGCTAACATTTTGCATATAATTTCTACATATAGAGTTACTGCCACAAGCGTCCAGAGAAGGAAGAAGAATTGAAGCGATACGTAAACAAACGCCACAGTCCTTTCTGGCATCGAGTCAATGTTCCATTGTGCAATTTCGATCGCTTTGCTCAAGCCTTTCAGTGTGATGCCTCGTCGCTCATGAATTTCTCCACCAAATGTGTCATCTGGTGATTTGTGCAATACTCAACATTACGACAATTTTAACATTCTTAGCACCCCATTTGTATTTGTATTGTTTTATTTGGATATGTAAATTTTTATTATGTAAATTAAAATGTATATATTGCAAATCCTCATTTGCTCACTTCCAATTCGATCCATTCTTTGGTGAAACCATGCATTCACTTATCAGTTTGGTCTAGACAAAGGAGGAAATGTTTTCTGCCCGTTCACAAGATCGCCGTTTTGTTCACAATGCTCTGCATTGGGTTGAGTTCTACTTGACTGCTTGGGACGAGACAAAACAAGTGTAATCATTAATTAATAATCAGATCTTGTGTAAGGGGCCATACAGACTAGGCAAGTGCAAATGGTTACGTTCAACAAAAGAGCCATTAATTGCAGTCCATTGCAGCGGTTAGACTACTAACCGTTAGTAATGAGAAAGTCTGTCCTGATTGGACAGATTCGATCGAGCACATTTCAATGTTCAATTATTAGGCCAATTTGTATTTGCTGAAATCAAACTAAGAATATTATTATTTTGGTGGCGGTCAATACGGAATTGCACAATCAAGACACATTCATCGAACGCTCGAACCACCATTGGTGTGCTATTGTTGTCTGACACACTGTCGGACATTGTCATATTATGGCCTTAAGGATTGTGACCGACACAAAAGGCAAGCGAAAATTACTAAGCAACAAATAAAAGTTATTCGAGAGAGCAAAGTAATCCCACAAACAAAAAGTTGAATGGAAGTTGAGCACATTCGCCGACAAGATAAAGCGCGCCAATTTGACTGTTCACTGCTTCACTTGGCTCGGTGCTGCACTGAAGTGACCAATTGCGCCATTGGCGTGGTGATATCGACCGCAAAAGACATTTACGAAGATAGTACTCGACGGTCTTGCCCTTCTGATCCACGTGCATCCAGACCAACTTCGATCAAGCGTCGGTGGCTTTTCGTGTTGCCAGTACGGCCAAGTGCAGTTCGATTCATCTGTAGAAAGATAGCAAGTGCCTCTCGACACCAACACGCGACGATAAAGTCCTCAAATTGACAAAGCCTCAAAGTGCAAAAGCCGACACTGGACTGAACGATTAGTTTAAGGCAATCGGAGGTAATGTGCAAGACTAAAAGTAAATCAATCAAGGAACATTGTACAGACCAAGGAAAGGTTGGCGGAACCAGTCCAATTTGACAGCAGTCTCTCCGTGGCCAATTGGCTTCGTCCATAGGCCATCATTATCGCCCGGTCGGACTGATCTGCAAGAGGCACAGCAAATCAGTATCAATTGATAGCATGCCCTACTGGACTGGTGTGTTTTGTCTAACGGTGCCACTCGGTGTGCTAGTAAAGGCGTCTGCATCCTAGAATTGTCTCATATGAAAACACTCTCGTTCACTCTCGCCTATCGACAAGCAACAAAATTGATTGCCTTCATTGAATTCATTATTAATAATAATTTATTATTGTGACATAATTATCAAGATAAACAGAAAGTCATTGCTAGGTTAGATCACAAACGGACAAAACCGAGTGCACAATCGATTGATACAAAGTGAGCTTTCCAATTGGTCCGGTCTGTGAAGTACGTGAGTCATTTCTATTCACTCCACCGTGTGGAATGTTGATGTCTCAATAAACCAGTAAACCATTTTGATGTCACCATTGGGCATTACATCGCATTAGCCATTGATTAATAATGAACCGTTCTGTCGAAATAAATGAAATGAATTTGGCTCCTCGTTATGCACACGATCAGTCTACCGTCAACAGACAGACGGACAGACGAAAGAACAGCAAAGCAATATGCACTTGTTCGGTATTAATTTGTTAAAGACAAACGATCCATTTGTGAGTGCATGCACCCAAGTGCTCCTTTCGGTTGCATCACCAACAATGCTAAGTATTTTCTGTTTGTTTGCAATTTGTAAATAGCTATTGACTTCGAAAGCACGAACGCAACGTTCAAGTGAATCAAGTCAGACCACACTTTGAGTTGTTCGCCAAACTACTAGAAAATGGTCGAAAGCAAACATTCACACAAACACCAAATGGTTCATTAGAAAATTAGCACCGCACTGAACAGCTGCCGAGAGTGCGTAAATTAGTGTCCAATTAGGGCAATTCTGTTGAGTGCCCAGTCTGCACAGTAAATTAATTGTGTAAAGTGTAAATACAATGTTTGCAAATGGCCCGAAAGAGCATGGACATTGGCAGTGCGGTTGGCTCTGTGGCAAATTGAGTGCACTCGGTATGTTCGGTATGACTTGCCGGTGCCAGTGCCACTAGAGATGACTCATTTTGGGGTGAATTCAGTGGCATTCAGTGCATTCAATTCCAACGAGCCAATTTGACCCAATTTCCAATGCCAATATGCAAACCGCACAGGCACAGCAAAACCTCAAAGGCGCAACAATATTGTTGTCGCCATTTGGCTCGGTCAACCAAATTGGATATTCAGAAGTGCCAATTCCTATTGATTTAATGGAAAGGTTTGAGAACTGGGTTTGATATGTAGATTCAACACCAATTCAACTGCGCTCATCCGTGCCAAAGCAATAAATCCCAACACAAAGTAAAATAGCTTCACACATTTGCATTGTGCGCGTTCGTTGATTTAAATCATTTTAAATTTTCTTTTATTCTGTGTGCGTACATTTGCTTCAAAGGGCAGTGGATTATTCCGATTGTATATTCACAGATTGCACACATCTTCTCAGATATACTTGAGTTAATATTTTCGTGTAATAATCGATCTGAGGAAAATCAAAGAGAAAGCAATTAGCAAAATAATACACAAAAACAAATGACTCACCTAAAAAAGACCTAAAATAGCCAAAAGATCCATGGCCGCTTGTTTAAACAATTGGCCTATGCAAAGGCTAAGGGAAAGGTACAAAGCAATGGCGAAAAGTGCGGAAGAATCTAATTCTGATGAGCAAATAGCAAAAATAAACTTATCCTAAAGAATGCACAAAAAAACGAATTAGTAATCACAAAGACAATAAAAGATAATAAATACCTTGTTAAATAGCTACTCCAAATACTAGAGCCGTTTCCATAGTGCACTATCGCTAGCTGTGAAGAAAAGCCAAAGCAAACCACACACAAAAAAGAACTGGACTCCTAAAAATATAAGAATAACAAAATGGTGATTAAATATCGGTTATACGTAGAGGGAAAATAAGCATACAAAATTCGTTAATCACTTACTTTGAGAGATAACAATCAATAAAAAAAACGAGGAACAATCCTACAGGATATTTTATCAATATATTGCAATATCATCGTTGATAAAGTAATCAAACTCTCGATTTTTCCAGTCATCTTTTAAAATTATTTTCGAAGCTCATTACTTGTTTCTTGAAAAAGAGCAGCCTTGATGGACTTGTCGTAATTATGGACAAACTGGTTTGGAAGTAGATGACAGACAGTTCCATAGGAATAGGACCTTCTGCAAATAGAGAAATAAACAAACAAATTAGATGTCATAAACAAAAAATACAAAACAAACCTTTACGCCCTTTTAGTTGGGTAACAAACAACAAAAAGATAGCGTTCCGTACGAATTCCTAATTCAAGCCAAAAATATATTCTTCCATCGTAACATTCGTGGTAATCCGATTAATGTAATAAAAAACAAATTACGACTACAGTCATCGGGTTGACTGAAGATGATGATCAGTAATTGATAATGTAGTTCTTAGTTTCAGCGTCATGGCAAGTCATAAACATTTGAAGCCTTTGGCCTGTAGGATAATATAAAAGAATGTCACTGCCATATCAACCAAATCCCAACATACCATTTATGGAAGCCTCTTTTAAACCTGACCTTCACGCAACTCTTCGGAAAGATCTCTTCCAAACAAACTCACAAGATTTCCCACAGGATTTGTTCATCAAGACAAGTTCAACAAAATAATAAAGAATCTATGAAAATAAATTGTGAGATCAACAAAAAAGTAATAATGTGCTTAAAAGTTTACCTCTGGATCGAGTGCCAATTTGGCACTGCCAAATGAGAATTACAGACGTATAGAAGGATGTGACAATTTCCAATAAGAATCTAATTTAGGTTCAAAAGAAACTCGTTAGACGAGCGAGAACAAATCAATACACCACCAACTTTGCACCAAGCGGCGAGAGACAAGCCAAAACATAGCGATGCCAGTGGTACTTGTGCACAAACCAAAACAATATTCAAACACGTGCCCAAACGACCGTTTCAACTCACGTACTCTCAAATCGGAATAGTATTCAATTATTTTATTTTTGTTTTGATTTTTTGAATTCTTTAACTTAATTGAATAGAAATTGCTCTTGTGTGATGGCACTTTTCAGTCGTTTTACGTTTGATGTTTATCACATAATTTATGGCGGCACTGACGGACAAGTCAAATTTCCTCTAAAATACCGTCAAGCAATTATTAATTGCCAATTAACGCTCATCACTTTCCTTGTGAGTTTGGTTCGTCAACTGATACGCAACAGCCGAATGAGAGTGAGAAGAAAAGTAAATCAAATTGAAATTAAACTCAACAAATATCGAGGTATAATAATTTAATTTGCATTTATAAATGAGACAAATCTGTCAAAGGCGCTTAACAAAGAGTGCTAAATGAGCGTGTCTATCGTCGAGTAGTGCCACCGAAAGCGGTTCCAGTCGAGAATCCACCAATTCCACCTCCGAAAGTAGGAGTTCCACCCCTGCGAGTAGTGCCACCAAAAGCAGTTCCAGTTGTGACTCCACCACAAGTTGGTCCAATTGTAATGTTGGTACCACCACCGTAGCCATGGTAGCCACCGTATCCGCGATAGAACGTAGTAGTAGGTGGACCGTAAGTAGCGCAAACCGCGACACAAAGCACCACCAGTATGATCACAATCAGTAGCATGAATATACCTTGCCAGCCATTTCCGTCCATTTCATAAGAACTTGCAATCGAATACTCGAGACCGCAGGAGCCTTCCACGATATTCACGTCTTCAATAAAGTCGTAGCTTTCGCAATTAACAGTGAAGCGAGAAACCTTGTAACCTTCTGGCTGCATCGAATATTCACATGCCCACTGTATGTCACGACCATCGAATCCGGTGTTTCGACAAGTGGCCTTCAGGACTTGAGCAACATGACAATACGAGCCAAAACATTGAATTTGCTTGAGATAGTGAGCTTTACGGGATGTTGTGAGTGCTCCTGCTACCAAAGTGATCGTCGATATTTGGCTTGGATGAATTTTGCGCAGATCGTTCGGATGGACTTGGGCAGAAGAAGTCGGCATCTTTTGCAGGAAGACCAGATGTAGCAGAATGACCAACACGGTTGACAACTTGGCCATAGTGCACAATCGAACAGTGGTGAGGTGAGAGAGGTTGAGTAGGATGATGACTTTCGTAACAAAGTGAGAGAAGTGAGTCTAAACTATATAACGAAAATGGCATTCGATTTAACTACACGTGTATTCAATTCAAATGACTCGTAAAATTAAACGTTAATGCTTTTCGAAAGTACCATTAAAAATTATAGTGGCAACGTGAAACGCCATCGCCATCAAATGTATATCAAATCAAATTAAGTATTTGCGAGTAATTTGAGTGTTTGACAAAGTGTTCAATCAAAATCGAGTTGGTTGACCATTTGCATCTGATTGATTCGAAAGAGTTTTACATTGTCCAATGGAAGACATTTGTACATTTGGATGCGAGTTGATGGATAATAATTGACATGTCTTCATTATGCCAGAGTTATGGTTACGGCAATTGAAAGATGTTGAAGATTGAGATAGAAAATACGAAGATTGTGAGAATATGAAAAACAGTGACATGCATAAAGAAGGTAAAGTTGGTCGAAATGTAACAAAAACGGGGCCATGACCAAATTAGTCCATGCTGTTGAATCTATTTGTGCATTAAAACATTCGGTTATACAAACTATATTGCACGATATCAAAGTGCCAATATGTTAATATGAGCTTCTCCGTCAGTGGCAAACACTTTCAAAGATCGTTTTGATTGGCACAACTTTGTGAACTTTACATCCTAAGTGGATAGCTTCCATAGAAATGGTCATTTGGTGCCAAACAGTGTGACACTCATCATGAGTGATGTCTCGATCTTCACGCTCAGCATTTTCCCATGTTCATCGAATTGGCCAATGGCCAAGAAGCTAGTGTCCGAGGGCAGTTCAATACTTTGGTCCATTGTGGTATGTGCGCACCAGATGACTCGATGACATATACAATCGATGACCAATTCATGATTGGCAACGATTTTGTGCTGGCGCCTGTACCGGTGCACGGCCAACGAGGGCGAACAGTTCTTCTGCCACTCTGCAAATGGATCGATCACCGAGGGCCCATGGGGGGAAGTTATTTTGGTGGAAAGGTTGTCAAAATCACTGCACCACTTGAGGAGCTTCCATACTTTAAACGTATATAATCTAGAACAATTTGTGTATTGTGAATTACATTGAAGTTGATGACATTTTAGTCGAATTGCAAGTTTGGTGAATGGCCTCTCCGCACCCGTTTCATTCAATTTGACTGCTGTTTCATTTGACCACAGTCGAATGGGACCAAGCACAGTGTAAAGCAAATTACCAATATGCACTCGTGCATTTTGAGCCATTTCAGTTTTGTTCTCGATGTATATTTTCTGTGAATGTTTGCCTTTTGCCGATTGCGTTGTGCTGTGCTGTCTGTACACCAATGTTACATAGCTATCGATCGCCCAGTCGACATTAATGCACTTGCCGACCTTTGTATCCACTGTCACCTCGGCCACACCACCAACTCTTAACGGTTAAGACTTTACAATTGTCAGACAACGTTACCTTCAGCTGGCTCATCAAACTGGTGCTTCTATTAAACTTCACGGCACACTTCCAGGTTCGAGTGGTCCTGTGCCAAGGCTACACACATTAGCTAGTACATTGCCCTTTACCGACGTCCTTTTGGTGGTCGGTCAACAGTTTGTCGCACACATTCTCACTGCTCGGTCGGACCATGTGATTATTTTTGGGCCATGTTTGAGGGGCTGCATTTTGTAAAAGTGCTTTAGTGAAGTCATTTCATTTGACTTCACTGGGCTACATCAATCGATTCTTCGATCAAAGTTGACCTGATGAAGGTGTTGCTACTTCTCACAACAACGTAAAGGGACAGGACAGCCTGATCATCAACATTCGCTTTTGAAGCATATTTCAACACACAAAACATTAAACATTTGCCATCGCTCGGCTTTTTGTATGCTCTAACATGTCTGTAGAAAATAGGATATCGATAAGAATAATAAAGCAAATTCACACTCAAATCATATACCTCATCTTCACTATCGCCATCGCAGTCGACTTTGGTCACCGAGTGATATACGAGAATGAACCACCATCAAACAGGCAAGAGGACAACAGAAAACATTGTGAAATTTTCCTACACATCACAAATTTCGATGATGAGAAGACCGACATAGCTCACCCACAGGATTAGGCACACCAGTAACATTAGCCTTAGAAAGATAAGAACCAATCCGAATAAGAATCAACCATGTGGTGGAGAGGCTCCTTTCGAGGCTTGGCTGGCATTTCCTCTGCGATGATGGTCATCGTCGTTGCCGCCACCGCCACCTCCTTCTTTACACTTGATGAACCTCTGGAGAGTGATGAAATTGGTGACTACAGTCTCTGCATCGGTCGATGCTACCAGTGCGGATTGATCGACAACATAGACATGCCTCTTTTGGTTGGCAGGCACGCGCCTTGTCCATGGTCAAGAATGCCTTTACAATCGAGCCCACCAAACCACCGGAATAATTGATTGCATTGTTTGTTTGTACCGAGACTTTGTCGTCGCCACCATTTGCAACAGGGTACAGATGGCGTGTCTGGCGCAATTGTTCACCTCCACCGATGACGAGTGTCATCTCTATGGAACAACTCACAAATTGATAACCACCGAAGATTGTGTAGCAACGATTGGCACTGTCCATGTTAGTCCAGGCATCGGCATTCACGGATGAAATTTTGTCCAATGTGACGTACATGTATCAATGTATCATTCAAACGTGAGCTATGATTGTAATCGTTTTCATCACTGTTGGCACAGGCACAGACTTGAAGAAACCAGGCGGCGATAGAAAGTTTGATGGTGGAACGATCTGCCAATGGAATCGCTCAGTTGAGCCATCAACCAGCTGTACCTCAAGCCGTAGTGCCGTCGACAGTGGGCAATTGAACCTGATTGGCACTTTGCTCCAAAACAAGGGCACTGGAAGATGTGTTTACGACATTGCCCAAGGACTCTAGCGCTGTTGATCCTGCCTAACCATACCATGGCAATGACATTCAAGCTTGTGCTAGTGCTAGTGCTCATCTCCTCCAACCTGTTGAAAAGTTTCTACACAATCAATCATGGAGCAGATAACAACGATAAAGGCAATATTGCGGTATCATTTTACCGGTGCCAGTCAAGTTCCAAAGCATATCGCGATGAATGATTTCATCCTGTGTTCGGGAAATATCTCTGAGCAGGAGCGAGCTGCCGACGGCCTTCCGTTGTATGTATTTTTGTATACATTGTAATTCTTAATTCATTAATTCATTATTTAATTTTCACTTTTTTCCTCTCTTTGTGCAAGCCCAGTGTGCACAATGGCAATGATCATTGCTTGTGCCTGTTGATTGTGATAATCCTTTTGCTGTTCTGTCTCTTGCGTTTGATGACTCATTCAATGATGAGAGAAGTGCGATGCAAAAGAAAGGAAAAGGGGTGCCAGTGGAGGTGGTGCTGCTGCTTCCAGTGTCAGGTCATACCAATAATGTAAAGGTGTCAATCAAGGGCCGATCTTTAGTTAGTCCTGGTGGTTATGGTTTCCTTGCCGGACTGGTAAATCAAACGAGTTGATTGCGCGATTACCACAGTAATTCAAGTGATGCTGCACTGGGCAAACATTACTCCGAGGAGAACAATTCCTGAGCGATCTTAGCGAAATCGAATCGCTTTACCGCGTTTGGTGTTCATAAGTGCCCACAACCAGTGCGGCGCAATCTAGTGAAGGATCACCAAGTCGAGCCCTGGCTTGGTCATATTGAAGGGATAGACTCCGGCCACCAAAACTGCACACAGCCGAATGACCAAATGTCCGCATCCACACGATTGTAGTACTCTTGCACATCCTGGCAGCTTAACATTTCGGAAGCTTGAAAGGCAGTGGCCTGACTGATTGGTTTGCTCGATGATGTCGTTTGGAGTCCGGCATCCCTGTACACAATGGCGCCTCTCAAACCGGCCAACTTGGTCTTGATCTCTTGGCGAGCACGAGTGTGCAGGAGCACATGTTGTTGGGTAGATGTGTAGGTGTGAAATTGCTATTCCACCCAGAAAGTCCATTGCCCGATAAATGTTGCTTGCTCAGCAACGCATCACATTCTCTGACACAGGTTCTGTTCGCTTTCGCAATACTTGGAGTTCTTTGGGTTGGTGTTTGAATTGTTCCTTCTCTACCAGTGCATCATTGTCTCCAACCATCTGAGTGTCTCACTAATTTTGTCCGCCATCATCTGTCGATCACCGTCAGAAAATTTCTGCTTGATCTTGTTTCTCGAGAGTGTCGTGAGTTGAGTTGGAATTTCCAACTTGGAAAGCACAGTCCTCGAGTGCATTTCTAGAGATAATTCGTTGCCGCTGTTTGTCGTCTTCGTCTCTTTGTACTTGTCGGCCATCGTTCACCCTTTCGTTCAATGTCTGCTTTCCAGAGGCGGCCTGAGGCTTTAGTTGACGAGCTCGTTTTATTGGAGAGTGTTCGTTAGACTCGAGACGATCGTTCGCAGGCAGTTCGCATTCGTCGTGAGTGTTCGCCTGTTGGCAGATGGATCTTACTTATGTTTTTGTTTGAATTCTTGCACAAAGTGAGTGACCATTCGGTTATCAAAATCTACATCACCGAGATGAGTTTCGCCGGCAGTCGATTTCACCTCAAAGATGACCTCATCGATGGTCATCACGCCATCGCCTCCTCGCCAAATGCTCGTGTTGCACCTCGAACAGCGCCCAATCTCGATGGTACACTTGTCAATATCGTCTTTCATCAATCTCAGATTGGCAATAACTTGTTTGCCGTATTATGGAATATTCTACTACTTTAAGACCATTTGGCCTGATCATAACGTGTCACAAGACAATTAACTAATCAAATGAAAGACACACATTTGTTTGCTTAGACTTGTTTGATGCTCACTGGCGATAAGCCCTACTGCATGATTGAGACGAATGCAGGTGGAGAATTTAAGAATAAATATTGCGGCTTGAAAGCGGTTTTGTCATGAGGACCGATCGGCCATAAACTTTACATGTTCATCTGACTTAGCTGTCACAAGAAACTAGTTGAAAGCGCTGGTGACTTGTTGTTGTAGTTGGACATTTAATTGCCGCTTCGTTAATTTCATTCACAGGCAAGTATCGCCAATATGAAGATGAGAGCAATGAGGCAAATAGTGCCAAACAGATGGCCGTTCTGAGAAGGGCACAGAATAGTGCATCGATTCGCTCGATCGATCACTAGTAGATTGAACGCAATCGCCGATCGCCAACTAATGAACAAATTGTAAAGTTATGACAATTCCGTCAATGTGGCACAACACTGACAACGCCATCAAACAAGCACACATTGAATTGCAAATGAAAATAAACACACACACCGATACTGAAGCACTTTGTGGCAATTAAGTGAATTATTAATTAACAGAATTGATTATTGGCACACGATAACTTAATTAAGAACTTAAGAAGACAAGCGAACACATACACACACACACAACTAGCACTAATTAAAAAAGAGCGTCTTATGATGTAATTAGATGTTAATGAAATTATAATTATCCAACAAAAGGTGTACCAAGCTTACTTGTATTTGTCCGATTTGAATACGAATGGACAGATTACCGTAATCATTAAGTGATATATCAATGTGTGAGAATGTGCATTGGTAAATCGAAATGTAGATTACGCGTGTCGATGTTATTTCTACTTGTTGTCGATGTTTCTGTGTGTCCAAAACTGTGTGAATCGACAATCCATGAGTTGATGATCGATTCACAGGCCTGCCAATTGAGCCTTTTAAAGGATAAAATGATGGAATTGAGCTAACTGATCGAAGCCATTCCTGGTTATCTGAAATTGAATATTCTGGAATGGCAGATAAAGTTGTCCAAATGGTGGAAACAGTATGTCGATTCAATGGAACAGGCCCAAACAGGTGAGTTTGTGTTGAGTTTGTTGGGTACTTTATAAAGTGTAGTTTCATTTTAGATCACATCACAAAGTGAAGATTTTATGGCTCGAATCGAACAACACTTCTCTGTGCTTCCATTTGTGACCTGTCCAAATGATATTGCTGCAATGCGTAATTTGCTGGTACAAATTTGTCAATCATTGAAATTGATTGCAACGCACAATCGACATGAGACGTACAAAGAGAACGACTACAAGTCAATGTTTGACTTTGCCTTCGAGAGACTGCCATCCGAAATGCGCGCCCAATTTGAGCAACTTTGGAGCCAATTTGGACACGCCATTAAGGAATGTCCCAGTGCATGTTGCTTTGACTGCAATCAAACCAAGGTCATATGGCCAAACAATGCACTGCCATTTATAAACGATAAGTGCACACTTTCCTATAACCTATATATCGAAACACATTTGTTTATGTTTACTATTTCATTTCATTTAATAAATCAAAACATTCACTTTTGAATTATAATTACTCAATCAATTAATTGTCAAGCAAGCCTACACTTGAATCAGTTGCTCAGACAAATTGCCAGCCATTGGAAGAAATTAGTAATTAGACACAGAACCACCTCAAAGAAAAATGCTCAAGTCGAGTAAAGGTTGGTGTGCCAAGGCCAATGTTTGAGTCAATCCAAAAGTACAAAATACTCTAAATTATTAAATCGCTTTTGATTGGACAAACTGTTGATTTGACTGCAAAGATCGGCAACATTTGTCAAAGTGTCTTCTGCCAATCAAATCTGCAAGGACAGAATAGTCAAGGTGTCGATGACCAGTGGCGGAGCATTGAGTTTGTTTCGGTGTAGGAATTCGACAAATAATCCACGACGTACAATTCAGTTCAATGCCGGAAAATAGATTCGTGAGCACAAGTTGGCTGGACAAGGGAATTTTACGTTCGGGTAGTATTTCGGATGAATGAAGACAAAATGGTAGTTCAATTTGAGACGACCATTGAATGGTGTTGATAATCCAGAAAGAAAGTATACTTGCTCAAATCACTTATCATCATCAAGCACTTCTTGTCCCTCAAAATGTATCCTCAATCAGCACCTTCCACCTCTTGTCCACCAATCTCACTAGTCAAATCAAGTGATGTGCTTGAACTCTGTGAATAATGGCTCGTAACATTTCGTTTAGTAATTTTCTGACGAGCATTCTAACGGACTGAGAGCAGACTGCATCAGATATAAACACGACCACTGGTTTGTGTGAACAACAATCTGGTAAGCATGTTGCATCAAAACTGAACTGTTGCCCATTTGGCCAATTCAGTGGCGTGACCCCTAGAGTAGAGTCAATCTATCAGAGAAGAACGCGGACAAAGTTTGGCGACGTCATTCGAATCAACTGTGTGATGAGATGTCTCGCGAGATAACTCGCTGCAAAGTGGAGAGAAGTACCAGCCTGGGAAAGGCATCTCGATAAGTTATCGACGATAACGGTAAATAAGCCAAGGTGAGAGCAACAGTCTAATGTGAACAAGTGTGCGCGCCACCCGAGGAGTTCACTGGCCAGTGGCCGAATGCAAAGGTCACACACACACACGGCTGGCTGGCGAGGAAACAACGAACCAAGACAAGCAATGCACCAGAATAAACCGAAACAGACTAGGCCACTCGGTGCAACTGCATAATTATGACAATTCAAATGACAGTTGGATAGAGCTTACCGGTTAGCACAGGCCATAATGGAGTGAAATCAGTAGAGGAAATTCCCAAGATTCCAAGATTCCATTTTGCCACACCGATATAGATCAATTTGTCAAAAGATTCAATGGACACACAGGCACAACACTAAACGAACTGTCCAATCAGAGGCCTCATCAGACACTGATGATGTTTGGCTCGGGTTGCCAAAACAGGCAAACATGGCTATAATCTCGCTTCCACTGGGCGATAAATTGCCGCGGCTGAGTGAAGACAGAGATGACCACGTGGTCAACAGTTTGGCTCGGATGGGTGCACTACGGCAAGGATCGCACTCCGAGGTGACATCCGTTAAATATAAACAACAAAGCCATTTAGAGCGTACATTCAATAATTGATTAATTATTAGAGAACGATTGTTTGAGTGTAACCAAGACAGACCTGTTTGGCTTCATCGTCGCTAGTCGAGTCGTACTTTGATTCCTTGAAAAAAAACTCAGAGATTTAGTGAATGAACAAAATGCCGCTTAACAAGATTTACTTAATGGTGGGTTGGGGGTGGTCGACTGGCCATGGTCATCGGAATTATGCCAACAAACACAATCACAACAGAACCGTGAATGAGCTGAATCGGTCACAGAACGGTCTTTTACTTTTGTAGTCGCCCATATAGTGATTGTATAAATCTCACGAATATATTTGAATTGAGAGTAAGGTTGGTTGCCTAAATGAAGCAAATGCTCCAAGCCCAAGGCATTCAATAGAGCAACTATTTTCCGCGCACTTCTGTAGAGACGATATGAGCCATTCTTGGTCTTCCCTGTGTGTTCATTTCATTTATAAAATACCAATTCAACATTTTCTTCCTTTTCAATACCAGAAAGAATCGATTGAAAAAGTGGCCAATTGAGACAAAATCGACAGTTGAGGACGCAGATTCAAAGGTGGAGAGTAGCGATTCAATTTGAGAGTGTCGCAAGTAGTGTTCGGTGTGCCACGAACGGTGCCAACTTGTGCCATCACATCTCGAACCGAACGGAGAAGCACAAACTGTGGAATATGCGAGAAGATGGCCTCTAGGGCACAGAGGAAAGTAGTACAAGGAATTGGTCATGCTGGGACAGGGGACAGAGTGAAGGGCAATATATTCAAAGACAATTCTTTCAAAGACCAACAACAATTGGCGCAAAGTTGTTGAACAAACACAAGTACAATTTGTAACTGAGGCTGTGAACTGACCGCAATGTTGTGAGCAGCTGCTGAAGAAGGCCGATCAAAACAAATACACAAGGTAACTCTAATTCATATATTTTCATGGTATTGTCACCACTAATATCGTTTTATTTATTTCATCTTCTGTCTCGTCTGTTTCTCTTCGACACAAAACAATCTTTGTCTACTACATTTGGCTATATCATCGTCCCTCAGGTTTTTATTTAATCTTCCGTCAATAGTGGGAAAGATATTCTTAAGCTTATTTTGATTTAGTATATCAAATTAGGAATAATTACCATCACAAGAATCAAGTATTTTAATTATTGTTTTCATTACTTTAGGTCAATTTTGCTGTACTACAAACATTACGAAGCATATTGAAATCTCAACCAAACAGTGGATATCTATTTCGTGTGCCCGAAATAGTTTATATTTCATTTGTCGGTTATTGTATATTTATTGTTGTTTGAACTTAATTTAATATTAATTTGTTTTATTTATTATAGTGAACGTTAGCAAAATGTGGAACGCCTGGTCCAGGCGGCCTGGATAACCTTTTAAGATGCCGCCAAAATGATACGATTAAAATATCTGGGCTTATTTCCATACTTTTGTGTGAGTTATTTTATTTTGCATTTCAAATTAACCTTTCCTCTCACCGAATTTACGCTTTTACAGTTTCTCAGCCCAAGCAACTTAAAGTGGTACTGAACGGAACGCAATTTGTCCATGTTGTTGACATTGCGATATGTAAATTATTATTTATGAATACATTCAAATGATGTTATAACAGTAATTTCTTTTTTAAATCCTGTTTTAGTGTGACGGAAGACTCGGTGTTTCATTTACACATATAATAATGTGATTGAGCAAATGGCTGACAAGATTGCGTGTTCAAAACGGCAATGCAATAGTAAAGAGTTTTGTTGTTTTGAGTAATGATTTTAAATATTTTTTGCCTTCCACAGAAACTTTAAGCAATGCCTAAATTGTTACACAAGGATCGAGTGTCGGGCAGGCGATCACAGAATGATCACTTCTACAAAATCAACATTTCAATGGTCGATTGTTTTCATCAGAACCTTGAGAACACACATTATTTTTTAGTTGAGAATGTATTTACTTATTTTAGATTTAGATTCTTTCAACGATTTTGACTCCGATGACGATCCTCATCTGTAGAATTTAGATGATTATTTAGCAACGCCGAAGCAAATTCAAGTTCAACTAGATTACGCTGATTACGTTACTTTGCTTGAATTTTGTCTCGATTAACTCATGAATGGAAATTGGCACGAGAAGTGGTGGAGTGTCTGGTGGAAGAGTTTGACGAGATGAGTCTCTGAAATATGGAAGGATTCGCCAATTTTGCCAATGGAGAAGCCACACAACTTGCAAGTAAAACGAATGAAGTGGACCAAGGCATAAATGTCGACAAGAATGAACACGAGGTAATATGTCAATTATAATGCTTGGCTTTTCACTGACTAATCATTTGTCTCTTTTTACAGGCATCAACATACAAATACAAATCGAAAATTATCTCTTTTGAAAAAGCGACCGCCTGTGACCAATCAATCAGACAAGGACGATGATCGTCTACGGAGAACACGCGTCTACGATCAACGAGAAGACATCATTTTTGAAACGTAAACAACTTTGTGAATATATTGTCGCGAAATATAACCATAATTTGTGTGTAGAAAAGAAACGAGAGACTGTTCAAAAGAAGCAACAACCAACCAGGAGTGATGAAACATTGAAGGAAAAACAGATGCGAGATACTGCAAGGAAAATGTCGTGCTAAGTTGACCGAAGAACAGAAGGCCAAAAAGGCCAACAAAGACGAATTTGGCAGAACATGACAACGAGAACGAATGGAAAGTGGCGCCAGAGAGAAGGCAACGAAACAAATAAATAGCGAAAGTTAATTTTATTATCATTCATTATATATCGTTCATGTTGATTATATTTGAAAGTTATCTAATTGTGAAATGAACCAATGCAAAGTACATTAAATGTTTATAGAGCCATTAACTGCAGTTGTTCGTTGAAGCCACCAAAGTTCAGTTGTTGTTTTGCGGCAATACATTGGGCCAAATGTCATTGGCCTCGTATTGAGCGATTAAATTACTCGGCGGATTATATCTTGCCTGTGGCCATCACATGGAAAGAATTGCCATTGATTGTGAAGGCGACGCCATGCCGTTCGGTGACTTTGCACTCGACTTGGAGCGCTGCCTGCTTTGTGGTGATTCGGCATCCGGATCTGACTCTGGCTGTAATTGCCTTGTACCGTTCATACCAATTGCTAGTTCCTCTGGCCACTGATGCGCATTGCGCACAAAGCCGCTTCTTGAACAGATTCTCTCCAAATCTCTTGTGACTAGGTCATTGGAGCCTTTTGTTCTGAAGAGCATTTTAGTGAGCCAATTACTGAGTGTAGTCACAACTGTTGGATAAAGAAGAACTGTGAATAGAGGGAAACATTGAAGTGGCATCACAAGTCACTTCACGGGAGAGAGTACTGGTGGCACTCGGTGCCATTCTCGGCACTGGTTGTGCACAAGCATGCTTCTCCAAGAAGGTTCGCTCAAAGTAGCTTATTGCATTTTGCTCAGTCTCGTAGACAGGCTTTCTTCGAATGGTGATCACTGATCAGTGTCACAAGCACTCGAGTGCCATCTGGCTCAGTCCATTCTTGCACAGTTTCCTTCACTGACTGGTGCCAGAAGACATGCATTAAGAAGGATGAAGAAGGTAGCTATTGTGGGCACGGGCTATTATACTCACAAAGCATACGATTGGCAACATAACAGCACTCCAATACTCCACGATTCGAGGTTGGTTAACAGTGCAATTGCATTTGTCGTATTGACCGGCAAAGTAAAATCGGATGTCATGTGATCCTGATGATGAAGATGACATTGACCAAGCAGGCTGATCTTTGTTCGTTGACGGCCAGGTCTAGACGTCTGTCCATGCATAAATGTGGCTCAATTTGTGCACTATTCTCTACTCTACTCTGAATGAACATGTCCTTCATTTCTTTTGGAGAGTGCTCGGTTCGAACTCGCCGATGCCATTGCCACGGGCAAGTTGGCAAGTTAATACTGCGAGGAAAACAAGCTAATTCAATGCAGTGAAGTCGCCATTTAGTGGCGCCCATTGTTTTTAGTAATTAATTGATTCAAAGGCTATCACCAAGGTGGTCGTCATTATCGTTCGCTGGTACATTAATTAATGGGTGCACCCAGTGGACATTCGAATGTGTCTGTATTTGATTGATTTGTGTGTTTGATGAGTGAAGTCAACTTTACATTTGATCTCCCTTCAAGAGGTGTGTCCCTCCAAAGGAATGACTCTCAACAAAAGAGTGACCTTACACAACACAAAAGAAGCATTGGTTACCAAACCAAATTATTCACATGGCCAGTGGTGGAGGCAATAGCACTGAATTCAAACACAGGTCTCGGTCACATTGCCTCTGGTTGGAAATATGTCAATGGATTGAAGCAAGTAGAAGTAATCAATACAAAAACGCAGTGACACAAACACAATTCAGAGGGACAAACGTGTCCGTGCGGAATTACTCTTTATGGGGCGACACAATCAATGATGAGAAAGGCATCCGAGCCACAACACAGAATCAGAAAACTATCATACATGACAAACCACTGACCGCGGACAGCTTTCGGCTCAATGCTCCTGTTTGTTCAACTCGTTCACAGAGGAAACTCGTCTACGAAGATAGACCTCGATGCACACGAGCTGGCCGTTGATAGGAGGAAATGTACCCTGTCGAGGTACCAAATCGAGATTGTCTATACATTCGATGGCAGTGGATCAATTGAAGGCACAAGTCGAGATGTATTCGGTTCGCGCCAGATAAGCAACATATATGTTAGATATGATGCATCAGTGATCACTCTACCCGTGCTCTGCTCGAATTAGCAGTCAAAGGTGCGTTCGAATGTGCCGCCGGACGAGCCAAGTGGACGAAGAACCAAGTGGACAGTGATTTTCTGCTTGTCGATAACTGTACTCAGTGACCAGTCTAATTGAGATCGTCATTTGGTGATCACTCATAGTGGAGAGTCTGCACTGGAGACATTCGAAGGCGATTCTGCTCTTTCACAGTTGGCCCATTACTCGACCAAATCGAACCACTACTGACACGATGCTAGCATGCTCTCAATGAGTGCACAGATAATCTTTTTTTGACAAAGCAAATAGAATGGAACCACCTCGTTATGAATACGTTTGACCAGCACAGAGTTGACAGCATGACAGCATGACTAGATAAGTTGCATCATTATTGTTCTGACCATTCTGTGTTCGAGCCAATGATTCTATCGAACGATGAAGAGTGCACTTGTGCTCATCCTCGTTATTGAGTTTGTTCATTGTGAGTTTCTCCACCTTTAGGATCGAATACATCGCTTAGCAGCATAATTGTCTGCTTGTGGGCACTTCGGAAAGTACAACATGTGAACGAACATGTGAGCTGAAGGCAATTGACTAAACATCCGTGGCAAAAAAAGACCTTTCCTGTGAGTGGCGACAGTGTGCGAGAAATACACAACTGCAAGAGAAATTTTTTTGAGAGATAAAGCGAAATGAAAGGATGACCCTGACTGGTATACGTTTTTGGTGCTAATTGTTAACAAGTGAAGTACCCTCGAAGCAACAGAATATGTCCACATTCGGACTGATCGTTGATGGCGGCCATATGGAGGGCAGTGTTGCCTGTGCCTCAAATTTGACAGTCGCACCCATAGAAGATCTTATAAGAGTCACTGTTCATGTGTGTCACCAACGCGAGCTACAATTGTCCACTGATTATCGTCCACAAAGTTGCGATCACAGTTGACCAGTGCCTTAACCACTTTGTCAAGGTTGCCATATGCTGAATGACACTCAGCAGATGTGTGATCAAGGTCGACCGGGGTTAATGCGGATCGATGGCACTGAAAGAGGAGTTGCCCGAATCGGTGCGCAAAAAGATCGCTCGCTAACTAAAGTGCAGTACTGCAGTAGTGACTGCCTGATTGGGGCACCGAGCCAACGACATCATCAGATGATTCATCGCCGAATAGTGATCAAGTAGCATTCACGAGTTGGCAAAAGTCGCCAAGCATCTCAATGCAACATTGGAGTGATGCGATTATTGACAAACGATTCCAACTGGGTCAGCAAATTGATGTAATTCTTATCGCACATATTGAAAGTTAAAAGTGTGTTCATCGAGGTACTTCATATTATGCTTTCATCGTTTGAACAACACTCTGGATCTGGTCACAATCGGCACAGCGAAAAGAATTGGAATTGGACGCTCTCGAACAAACAGTCCACCAGCACACATCAAATAGGGCAATAGTCCATTTCGTTGTGATCGAATTCGCATTGTTGCGGCCTTCTACAAATTATATTTACCTTTCACAAAGAGTGCTATATACTTTCGATTGCCGTGCTTTGAGTTGTCTCGCTTGATTTGTTGCCGGTCAATTGTGTTTATCATCGTGGCCATAGTTCGGCATCATTGACTCGTCGTCAGGACGACTTGCACATAAGATCTTAAGACCCAGCAAACAGCCAAACACATTTGCGAACTGAAGTCCATTTATGTGACGGAAGCAGCCACAGAGGCACTAAACTTTAGTGACTAAAGTGCTTGTCTAATTGTCAATGCTGCCCGATAAATATGGCCACTGACTGGTAGTCTACCAGTGTTAGAGAACAGAAGAAGCGAGCCAGAATGCTTGCAAATTCCTTAAAGAAGAGAGTGCCATTCAGAGAACAAAGTGATTCAGTAATGAGTTGCACCAATGGAAATAATCAAATGTGCTTCCCAAGATGACCAACTAGGATTAATGCCGACAAATTGAGATCGATATTCGAACCGTCCAAACATCTAAACCTTTCAAAAGGAAAAACTGAATTGAAAGTTTGCTAAATTGTAACACATGATACAAAGAATATCTGTCAACATCAACGCCAATTCGTACACTGGGTCAGATGCAAACAGGAAAAGGACAAATGAATCACATACCAAATGTGACAAAATACACAAAGAAATCTAGCACATTCGACTTCACTTCATGAGCATTGCAAATGTGAACATCAAATTGGCTCCACTGCCACCGAACACAATCCAATCACAATGCACTCAATTAGGCGCACGAAACGTATGTCACTGGCCAATTGGCACAATCCATTGAAGAGACCAATGACAAACCAAGAAGCGAACGAGCCAATCGACACAAAGGCTTGTTTCTATTGGAGGCGATTGGCGGCGAAAGCAGCAATGCAAAGTAATCAATTATCAAAAACGACCAAAGCAGGCTTATTTTTCTATAGTTTCAAATTGATATCAAAAGAGTATGACACACAATGAGGCTTCTAATGAGTTTATTAATGTAGGTAATTAGGGGGAAAATATGTTACACGATTATTTGTATTTAAACGGAGAGATAGATGTAGACTAAGCGAATTAAAGTAAAAGTAAATAGAAATAGTTGAATTAGTCCAGTTCAGTCATAAAGAAGTGCAAGGGAAAACGACTTTGAAAGTGTTGTAACAGATAATAAATACCAGGATCGGCGATTAAATATTTGCATGACAGTCTTTAGAAACAAATAACCAATCTTGAGACCTTCTTGCCACTGATCAATTTGATGCAATCGATTTATATTCTAGTTGTACAAGAAATTATAATTCAGATAAATTTTAGCAATAAATTAAAAACTCAGTAATTTCGTTTACCTTCTTGAATTTACTCTTTTTTTTGTCATGTGAACATCTTGTTGATAAAAGTGAAGAAAAAACATATAGCCATAATAATGTTTTTATGAAGTCTTTCTTTAAATATATCTTGTCTTGAATCGAATCGAAATGAATTAAAATTTCCTTTCAACAGAGATGCATTTGAAGATGGTAAAAGGCTGTAAATAGATAAAATAAAACTTATTAAATAATTAGAAGAATTAATTACCAATTGGCTTACTTTAATACGAAGCTAATCAAAACTGATGATTGTCCCAAAAAAAACAATCAAACCGCAGCACGTTCTCAAGCCCGATTGCCTCTCAGTTCATTCTGGCATCTTTTCTAAAAGTGACCAATTTGAAAAGCAATTCAAATATAAGTAAATATAGGTAAGCCATGCGTTGCAATCGTCCCATATTTGAGCAAGTTCACGATAGCGCAAATTCAATTCCAAAGTCCAGGGAGTCTCTTCGTTGGCTGAATTTAAAGATTCCATAGCACGAGAGATAACTTTACTTGTACTTGAAAGCATTCGTAATTTAAGCAATATAATAGATTTATTATATAGTTGTTTTCGTTTGAGCAATTTCTTGTTCAGAAGAAGTAGATGCTTGGGGTCCCTCTTTTTATCAGAAGAGTTTAGCTTTCTCACATTTTCGTTGAAAAGAACTCGATTAATTGGTCAAAAGGGTTACACGCCTCGTTCTGTCCAGTCGGTCAACAATTCTGATTCATTTTTAGAAATGGCTGGTTTTGCTTAATAATGATTATGATTATGATCACTCTAATAGACAACCTTTCGGCCAGATAATTAATTTTCGGACCTTCTAATCGATTAATTCATCAGTAATGGATCACCTACACAAACAAATAAAATATTAACAAAAACAAAATACAAAGAAATTAATAATTTACAGTTAATTGTCATGACTTTTGAAGATTCCTTCAAAGTAGAGTTCATTTGGGCAAAGTCAATAAGTGGCTTGACTGCTGTTCTATAATTGTGCCACAACAAAACAATATCGTCTCGGCAATGTCATCAATTTCATAATTCATCGGTAATAATAATCTCTTGTTCAAGTTTGCGGTCCGGCTTTTGATTCAATTTCAACAATTCAGCCATAATATTAGTCTCAAAATGTTGTCCATGATGATCATCATATGAAAAGACTAGGCGAAGAAAAACATTACAAAAAAACTATTCGGAATTACTAATAATTTCAAAACAGGAACTTACTTTTATGGTAAAACTTTTCGCTAGGAAAGTTGTGCAAAAAAGATCAAAAATTAAACACAAAGACACTCTTAGTGAATTTTGAGATTCTTTGTAATTCTTCGTTTGGAGAATGACGAGTGTACAGAGCACATGTTGTTCTTCAAATTGTGTTAATTAAAAAAAAAGGTAAATCGCGATTAGCCGTAATTGGTAATTACCAAACCACCAAATCTGTTGCTGTTGCAAATAGCATTAATGCAGCCCACAACAAAAGAAAAGTCACTCTCTTTATGAATGGTCGCTAGTTGGAAGCATGCAATTGCAAATTAATTTATCCAACCATCGTTGATTGATCTGAATAAACGACGATGTCCAGTTTTGGTTATTTGTCCCTTTCTCATCAATCCTGCCTCGACCATGTATTCCTAAATGGTTTATAACTTATACGGCTTTCTGATAGGTCTTACAATGCAAATCACCATTCTAGTAAGACTCGTATATCAAATTAATATTCGTTGTAACTTTAACCGATTTTCATAAATATCTTTTCAGACAATCTAATGAAGTGTGCGTGCTAATTCGGCCTTTCCATTCAGCAAATGGATTCAGCAAATAATATAATTGATGCGACCTATTAAAGATTTTGATTCGGAAAGTGACCATCAAACAAATTGGCAATAAACCGAACATAAATCTTAAGTTCGTGTTTGCAGAAAAAGAAAACAAACGGTCAAAAGCGTATCTTTCTTTGGTTGGCATTAATAATTAATTTAATTGTTTCTTATTTACTTCTAGCACTACTGGACCAGGAAAGACGCAAACAATGTTTGGCGGTTCTGCTAAAGACGGAATTATATTTTATGCCACGATAGTACTTTATGATTATTTGGAAACAGACGAGAACCGAAATGTTGATTTATTGTTTTCCTATTTTGAAACACAACGAAGCAATTTTATGAAACTGCCGTACAAAACGATTGTACCATTTCATCTCTCTATCCGAACTAACTGAAAAGGAATGTATTTTTCTACTTTCCAAATTGTACCGAATTTGATTTACGCCCAAAGATTGGATTCAAATTTTGGTTTATTCATACTTAGCGACTGGCTTTGGTGTCCTGAGCTAAAAGGTATTTTTATATACAATTTGACAAATTATTTGTACAAATCTAAATATTTGTTTTATTTATTTATTATACTTTTTAGTATTTCAAACTATTTTCCTCTTCTGCACAAAGGTGACAATTCTCTCAGTGCCCAGAAAGTACCTGTAACCACTAAGTAATCATCGAAAAATATTTTTCTTTAAACAACAATCTGCTTAAGTGACGGTCAAATTTTCTATGTGAGTCCAAAGCAAGTTTACTTGCAACCTAATGTTTCAGAATTTTATTTAATTTTATTTATTATTTTAGGAACCAAAATTATGACGACTCTCGATGACTATTTGGCTTGACATTATATATTTCAAGATTCTATATTTGAATTTTCTCAATTCTTTCTCCTTTTGAACATTCGCTTTGGTTATCATTTTTCAAAGTATATTTTGCGACCGAAGAGAACGCCCATTCTTTACTTTCGGAGGACACTATTTTGCACTTTCCCACCGATAACTCTCTTTTGGCATTTCTATTCTGTTGGATTTATTTCCGTTTTTATTATTCCAAACCGAAAAATCAACAATGAATCATAATGTATCATCTCATCTCATATTGCCTAAACTAACCAAAGCCAAAAGAATTTTGCATTCTTTCCATGCTGTGCCGAACTTGAAGCTAAAATATCTTGAATTTCTGCCGAACAATTGAAGAAAAATTGTTTAAGTTCTTGGAAGATATTTTCAAAAGGAATATGATTTATTTGATTTACGCATAATAGTGGATTCTAATTTTGGTTAACTATCTCGAGCAATTCTGCATTTAGGAACTCGCTTTCTTGTCATGACCTAAAGGTATTCCTATATAATTTGTGCGAACCCTAATATTTACATTATTTATTATTTATTTTAGTATTTTTATCTTTCAAGTAAAATTGACAAACTATTTTCTTCGTTTGCATCAAGGTTGTTACTGTCTTAATTCCAGTAACCAAAGCATATCTACTATCCGGATAGCTTGGAAATTATGTCTTACATGTTTTCAAAATACTGAAACTTCAATACAGAAGTTATAAAAACGTACTTTAGGAACGTGTCAAACAGAAGCTTTCTCTGAAGCCCAAAAGATCTTTTGAAAAGAAACAAATCTAGTGTCATTAATCTAAAATGATCTACTTCCCGGAATAGTAAATCAATCAATTGCAAATGTTCAAACATTACTAAAAAGTAATTTATATAGTTTTTGCTTATTTTTTGTGTACCTAATGGTATTTATCATTTTATTAGGAATGGAAATTCAGCTCTCGAAGATATATGGCTCTACATTCGACATTGGATATTTTGTTCTCACTATTCTTAACCGAAAAATGAACTATGTGCCATCTCATATTTTTCCCCTGAATTAACTGAAAACGAATTTTTCTTATTTTCGAACAACTTGGGCCTCAAATCTCATGACAATATCTCGACAGCAATTGAAGAAAAATATTGGCTTCTGGAATCTATTAACAAAATTCATATTGATCGATTTGATTTTCGCCAAAAGTGGATTATAATTTTGACTCACTATCGCGAACTAACTATCATTGTTTACTATTGGGGCCTTCAATATACCCTTTGGAAATCGTCGAGAATCACCAGAAAATATGAATGGGAACCAAATCGGTATGTACCATTGGTATTTTATTTCTTTATTTTATGAAGTACTCGTAAAATAAATATATTAGTACTCGTAAAATAAATATATTTTCTAATTCAATTTTATCATTTTTTAGTACTCTGACTTAATTCGTTACTTGACATATATCCCGCAATGGTTCAATTGAATATCCGATTATTATAACATGAATTTTGTAGGCTAAAGTAATTTTAATTTTAATCTACATTTGTGTAATTTATCATTTTAGGAACCCAAAAAGACTTTCGATGATTATTTGACTCGATATTATATTCCAAGTTTCTTCTTTTTGAACATTCGTTAACGTTATCATTTTCAAAGTGAATTTTATGACTTGAGTGAACATACATTCGGGGCTCACCATTTTTTATAATCTCAACGTCAACAAACTACCATCTCATCTTATTTTACATGAACTAACAAAACTAAATTTGTCTATCTTTAAACTTGCCGGACTTGTATGCAAAATTTCCCCACAATATCACTGCGAAACAATTGAAGAATAATTGCCTCAGTTAGATGTATCTATTAACAAAATTCCGAATGATCGATTTAATTTACGCTAAAAGTTGTTTTTAATTTTGTTAACTATTCTGAGTGACTCAGCACTGGCACTTTCCGTCCCAAAAAGGTATTTTATACAATTTGAACGAACCTAAAAACATTTTATTATATATTGTTTATTTTAGTGTTTCTTCCTTTCAATATAAACCGAATATTTATTCCGAAACCACGAACCAAAAGGCTACCACGCAATCGATTAATTTTAGACATTCGCCAAATTGAAATCAAAATGATTGGCGATCACAAAGTTTAACTCTAGACTTTTATAGAATTTGGTACACACCACAGGAATATCTCAATTTATTCATCTCTTCTTTTGAACAAACATTTCCGTTATTGTTTTTCGAAGGAAATTTGGTGACTGAAGCGAACATTCTTCAAGTTCTGTCCTGTTCCACCTACGATTGCTCTCTGTCTCTTTAATTTCGTTGAATTAGTTTGCTTCTGTTATTCTGAACTTTTGAGGAATATCAACTATTGATCCAAGTGTGCCTTCTCATCTCTTTTTACCTGAACTCAATTATACTTTTGTCTACTTTCCAAGCGATTCCGCAGTGGTACTTTTATCAAAAGGTATTTCCATTCATACTGCACAAACTTTAAAATTTATGAAAATTATTATTTCTTTTAGAATGTCCTTCGTTCAAATAAACTTGACAATCCATTTTCATCATCTGCATATGAAGATTGATGCTGTTCCTAAGGTTTTATGTCCTTTGTTGAATTATCCAGAATCAGAAAGCATAATTCAATCATGGAACAATGTATTTTTGAAAAAAATTATTGCTCGAAATAAATCTGCACGTGTAAAGCTCTAAAGCAAAATCTTGTTTGATATCTCAAAAACCGCTAAACTGAAATTATTTATCATTTCAGGCACAAGGAACAATTATGGCTGTTTCAAGAAAACAGAATTTGCGTTTTTTTTTTGTTTCACCGACTTAGCCTTAGCCGAGATTATTTATTGTGCCTGGCATTCGTGAAGATCCTGTTAATTTATTGTCTTCTCAATTCGAAACTTCAAATTCATTCTGATAATGCATCATTGAAATATAATTCCTGAGCTGTCGACTTCAATCTGTAACTTTTGATTTTCAAGCCGAACCAAATTTGATGACTTCCAGTCGAAACATTCAGTGCACCTAATTAGATTGAACTTTATTGTATTAAATTACACGAAATGATAATCGACGAATGTTCAATTCAATTTTCTTGATTTACAAAAATATTTGCTATCCTGTTTTGTTTGTTCGGCTAACGCCATGACATCTCTGCCAGCCACGATGCCTCATTAAGAGAATTTTACTACATCACCTGAATAGGCTGGAAAGCCTTATTGACTCCAACTATTTGAATGCGAAAGCAATAACGGTTGTCGTTCAACTAATTAAAAATATCTACGTTTGGCTCCAAAATGTTGCAAACAGGTAACAAATTGTTGGCGTGATGTAACCATATTGACCTGTTCTTATTGATTGTTTTTTTAATTTCAGGAGAATTTTTTGATTGAACACCTTAAGAAAGGCCATTTCAATTAGGCAATTTCATCAAAAGTCACAAAGTAACTGTAGTGGCTGTTCCTATTCGTCAGTCCGTGTAGCTGCTGCATTGTCCACTGTGAATCGTGTGTTCTAATTAGACCAGGGAAATATTTCTCACAGCGATCATCGATTATGATTTTTGCAGTTTCTGTGTTTGCACTGATATATCGTCAATAAAACATTTCTACAACACAAATGATCGCTTTCATTCGGACTGCTACAAACGCGCCCGTTCAGACAAACTAAGGAAATCAAAGGGACCTAACTGAGACGGACCACTTGCACGGCTGTTACCTTCACCAGTCTAACTGACAATTCGGACAGTCGGCCAATCTGTGGCCAATTGTGGGATAATTGCAATTTGACCTTTCGAGTGCATTAGTGAAAGCAATGAATGGCATTGCCTGCACTGGAAACATTACCAACATGGCCCAATACCGTGTCCAATAATGGACACTTCTCACAGTTGGTCAAGAATCACAAAATTCATTTGTTGTCAAATGAACTGATTAGATGGTATTTATTAAACACTCAATTGTTGAACAATTGCACAATGCTCAACAATTCGAGATGAGAGATCTCAAATTGATCACGATTCTGGTGGCAATGGGCACTTGAGTCACATCCGCTTGATCACATCTGCATCAAAATGACTGCCACCTTTCGAACCGAAGCGTTCTATATGGACGCCCACATTTTCCAAACCTGGATGACTTTTGAGGACACTCAATATGTCCTACATCCTCATATTGTCCGGATAGATCATCAAGGACTGCACATGATCTATCCGATGATCCATGAGCTTAACGGTGAACCCGTTCTTGTGGGGGTCTTCCTAAATTGGACCTCCATTTACAACATCGACGTTCGCCACGAGACGGACTACTTGGCACGGGTGCGCGTGGAATTGTTCAACTTCCAATTCTTCAACTTCCAAGCCCGACCAGACGTTGCCGAGGCATTCGTGGATGCATGCGCTCACTTTACCGCCATTTACGAAGAATTATGGCGACGAATTGTGCGAGAAGAAAGAGAAGGTGTTCGATGGCACCGTTACCAAGTTCTCGGCCAACTAAACTTGCCTCACCTCATCACCGAATGGACTGGCAATGGAACTCGATTGCGGACTTTCACAGTGGCACAGCAGCACGAACTGCGGCTGCGAAATTCTTTTCTCGGCGAAGATATTGTTGAGGAAAACAATCGAGTCTTGTTGGCAGTGCCTTGGCACTGATCATTGTGTTTGTTAGAAATTTTTTATTTGTTTAAATAAATTCTTTATCATTTCAATTATGTCTGGATGTACTGTGATCATGCAATGAGGTGAGATGAGCTGGTTTGCTTTGCGCGTCTCGGCATATCCGTGAGTTGACCGAGTTGAGGCGAGAATTGATTATTTGTTTATTTTGTGATATGGGTTCCGAATGGAACTATCACAAACGTTGTACTACTTTCGGGCACAATGGTTGTTGCCGCTGTTGATTCATTTAGAGTCAATTCAATTGGCTTTGTAGTAGTGTCAATTTGAATCGAACTAGACGATTCGGTTGTGGTTGTGAAATCATTTGGTAGACATTGATGAAGATTAATTGATAGCAAAATAAGTTGAACACAAAGTGTCCATCTTAATGGGTTGAGTGTCCACATTGTTGCAACTTGCAAATATTGCGACTGTGTTTCAGCATGTGCACATTCATATACTAAACTATTTCGAAACTAAAGTTAAATATATTGCAAAAAATTGTTTTTCAAAAATAAATTGAATAAATTGACAGATAGTGAGATATGTCTTGAGCAAACATGCGCGCTTAATCTAAAATCTTAAATGCTGATCTAATGAAACGAGTTTAGTGAGTCTTTTTTCTGTTTTCTATTTCTAAGAAGGAATGTATATCTGATTGAGAAGTGCATTTGCAAAGTTGATTTGTGACTTGTGAGCAGAAAAGAAAAGTGACAAATTTAGTCATTGACATTGAATTTAGGAATTGCCCACGTGTTATAAGAGAGAGTTAACGCGAGCATCACTTTTATATGTTTTATTTTGATAATTCAAACATCCCTGAGGAAATAAATGAGGGAGAGAACGCACAACGCGTTGTACAATAGTACAGTAATTTTCAATGTACGCCATTCAACGTTAAGTTGAGAGCATCGTGATTTAATTTGAATACATTTTGCCACTGCATGAAACTGTACAAGCAATGCCTTTTAGTGTGCCAAATCAAAGATAAAATAAACAGATCATTTTAAACTTATCTTTTATCAAAATACCGAAATGTTATCTGACGACATTGAGTGCATATATTAATGCTAATAATAATCATCAATGTCAATGTCAAATTGACAAATTGTCATTAATTAATGTTAACATGACAAGAGTGCCATCTTTATCGATATTGACGTGACTGTGACATTATAAAATCACATTGTTCAAATATTAAAAGGCATTCATATTTGGTTGAATGAGTGAACTCATAGGTCAATTACTCATTTGAGGATTGAAATGATTGTAACGATTCAATCGTTACGATTGAAACACAAACTACAACTAAGGTCACAATAGGTTTCACTTGTGATTGGCACAAACCAATTTGGCTTTCACGAGGTGCACACATGTTTGACTTTTTGGTGGCTGTTATTGTTGACCTTTTCTTGGTGCGATTCAACTGTCTCGAGATATCATCATCTTGTGCCAAAACATGATGGATATATCATGGACATCGTGGATGGGAGACTGGGAGAAAGTATTTATGGGCGCTTTAACCGTTATTTGGCTCATAATGACAAGTAAGATTTTACTGTTTGTGTTGTGTTAAGTTTATTTACTAATTTGATGCCATATTTCTCCAGTTTCCTATTTCTTTTCGCCCTACTTTTTCCGTTTTTGTGCCCATCTGGATGCGGTACTCCGTCGAGAGCGACCCCTACACTACATCAATCCGTACCTTCGGTTAATACTCGGTTGTCCCAACAGTCGTCGTCTGGTTGAAGTCCGTGCCCTGGTGGACACTGGTTCGCGTGTCTCATACGTCTCGGAGGGTGTTGTCTTTAAACTCAATGCTCAAGTGCATCGGGTGGCCAATCGATCGCCCTTCAAAAAGTGCGTTTACCTGTGGATTAGTGATCCAGCACCGGAAGTGAATCCATCGCTCATGTACGTCGGTGTGTATGTGCTCGAACACCGTGAACACATTGTGGCTGGTGACTATTGGGACTTGCCACCGAACATGCCAGCGGAGGTGAGATTGAGCGACGAAGGTGACCTCGATCTGCCTGTGGACATGGTCATTGGACAGGACCTGTACACATCCATTTTTGGTCCGCAAAATTTGCCCAACACCCAAATTGTAATCGCTCCAAACCACTCTGCCCACGTGTATGTGCCCTCACTGTTTGGTCACACAGTGCTCGGCTTCGAACTGCTCGGCTATCATCCACGACAACAGAACTCATTTGAACTTTGTATATCGGAATTGGCTAATTGGCACTTTTATTCAATTCATTTACCATTTCCATCGGTTATCACGAAGAGTCGAATCCTACGTCGGTGGCACATCTACATTCTCAGTTGGCTTTATTACTTCTATTGTCAACGACCATCAATTGGTCAGTGTTGGGAGTCCTTCGAAGTGATCTATCCCATTTGGCGGTTGATCTGTTGGACTGGTGAACAGGTGTGTTTGATATTTGCACGGACACAACGAGTGATGAAGCGGGCCTGGCAAGTGACCACATTCGACGACTACAACACTGGTTTCGCTCAACTGGCACGCAATTACGGCACTGATCCGTACCTGACTGGACTGGTCACACACGATCCTGGCCGTATTCGGACGATCTTTGCGCCCATTCTGCAGGTCAATCTTGCCATTGGTCTCACCGGTCGCTACATCCAAGTGAACTGTCTGCTCGACTCTGGCTCGAATGTGTCATACATTTCACCGGCACTGGTCGAGCAGTGCCAATTGACTCCACTCCTTGTGAGACCGTTCACCTTTGCCAAATTCATCAGCTCGCGTCGTTTTGTGTGCGAGGCTGTTCATGTGCACATTCGATCGCCGCACATGCCACAAAATTGGGAAATTGTCAACCTCTACATCGACTATAGCTTCAAGCCCACACCCGTTAGCCAGCCACTGACCGAACAGATGAACCAAATGATCGAACAGCACCAACTGAGGATCGAACACGACTACAATCCAACTCATTATGAGATAATCATTGGACAGGATCTTTTGCATATTTTTATGGACGCAGATGCTAATATGCCCCAACGGCTGCCGATTGAGGGCACAAATGCAATGTTTGTCAATACAAAGTTTGGTCACGTGGTCATTGGACCAACTGACAATTGGATCGATTACTGGTGTTGAGTGCTTTATTATGACTATGTACATTAATTAATTTTAAATGACTTTATTAATTAAAATAATACAGAAAACATTTTCGAATTCCAAATGCGTACCAAAAGCATTTTTCTACTTGAACCAAATTGCCATTTGTCATTTTCGTTTGTCATTTCATTCCTCAAGTTGCTCGATCGATCGTGGAATGTTGTCCCATTCGTGCTATGGCGCCCTATTGGTTCTCATCATCTTCAGTCTCGCTGACGCCCGAGAGAAAGTTCGTGCCACTCGAGAAGGCGATTCTATCACTTTGTGGGACCAAGTGTTCTTCTCGCCCTGGACTCCTGCATTTGTGATTGCACTCGTAGTTTTGCTGGTGATCATCCTCGGTGCAATCGCGGCCAGCATCCTCTACTGTCAAGGTTCGAGAGTTTTGCGTTCGGAAAGTTTGGCGAACCAACAACAGAACCAAAACAAGCCCAAACTGAGACTTCGTCCCACTTCGGTGCAATCGAACGGTTCTATCACTTCGCCTTCAAGTTCTACTGATGATGATGGCGTTGACCAACATTCCCGAGCATCGGTTCACTCCCCTGTGACCAAAGACAAAGTGCTCGCCTCGCTGAAGATGATCCAGGACCAAAGCAGAAACATGAAACGCACTTTGATGATTGTCGATTAGACCTATTTGGTGTGTGCAACATAACGAGAAAGTATTACAAACTTGACAATAAAATTTAATTAATTTGCTCTTTATTGTTCGTTCAGTGGATTTTTGAATAAAACAAATTGTTGTTAATTAATCAGTCATTAATTAGTGTGCTAACACTAAGCACAACAAAAAGATCAGTAATGGAAATTATATTTGTGTAATTAATCAAATTGACTAACTGGTGAAATATCCTGAAGGTGATCATGTTCTTGTACTAATCTTAGTCCATCAATGGATCAATTGGATTATTCCGAGCTGAAATTGTGCGAACGTAAATTGGCGAAAAGGTTCACATGAGATTCGAGTAAATTTCCGAGCTGTGGGCAGTAAAGGTGTTGGATGGTCAATATTTCTACGTTCGGAAAAATGACGGATAGTAGTCGGCAAAGGCAGGCAGAATTTTCTAGTAAATTATCAACGAGAAAATCATCATCTTTGAGGATGAATAAATCCATTAAAGTTAAGATTCGAATGTTGCAAAGTGGCTTCAGATTAGTGACATCAAGAGAGGTCAAGTCGATAGTGAGGGAATTGAACTGTAAATCGGTCAAATGAGTCAGACGAGTCAGGTGTTCAATCATGCCGGTGGTGAGCTAAGAATAAACAATTAATTAGTTTGTTAATATATAAATACAAACACACAAACCTTTACATGTAAGTTTCTTAATGTCCAAATACGCAACATTTTCAACGAAGAAAAATGATTGCAAATTAAGGGCAAAATTGCAGGATTAGTCATAAGTAAGGCAAAACGAACAAGCTTCGAAACAGATTGAGCATTTAGGCGATGCCAGTTGGTTATCTCTTCCATGGTCACATGGCGGTAAATGGATCCTAAACTAGAGATGCTTTCTCCAAAATATGGCGCGATTTTGTCAATAGAGTCATAACCCCAACCAGAATAATGCTCGAGTCGAGACAAAGTTGGTGCCAAATGATTGGATGAAATATAAGGTGAGTCCAAATTGAGTTGTTTGAGACTGGTCAGTTGGTTGATTTGAACACAAAGATTGTTAACATCTTCAGAATGGTGCAAACGAACACAGAGTGAAGTCAAGCTTGGTGCCCACTGTTGGAGCATTGAGTTGAATTCACGTGAGGAATAAGTAACGCAATCAAGAATGTAAAATTGCTCAAGGCGGGGAAATAGTTTCGAGAGAAAAGTGCAAAAAGGGCCAGATAAGTGGATTTTAAAAATTGAAAATGAAATGTATAGATTCAATTTAAAAACGACAGAATCCTTACTCAACTCATTGAGATTGAATTGCTTCAATAATTCCGAAAGATAGTACTTGTCCCAGTAATGCATGACCACTAAACTCTTCTTATCCGAACAAATAAACTCGATCACCACCTTCCACCTGTTAGACACCAATCTGAGAGGTATCAATTCGAGTATTTGCACTCTGTTGAAAATAGCTCTCAACATTTCGGTGGGCAATGTGCTGAGGAAGTCTTGTGATTCGGGACAGGATATTTCTGTTTGTGTCAAATTGGCAACCAAAAGCGACAAATCCATTTTGTTGGTCTGCGTAATCAAATTAGTAAAACATTAATAAACATCATTCACGTCAAATGATTTTTATCTAAACTTACCAATAGATTCGAGGTGAACGCAAAAAGTTTGGCTGGAAAAGTCAATAAATATCGCAAGGTAGCATGTACAAAAACTGACACTAAAATCAATTCTCAATCAATGTATTCAGAAAATTGATTTTCTAGTTAATTTGATTTATTTCGGGTTATTAATAAATGTCGTTATGCGAGTTTCGTAGTTATTTGAATTATTTTGGGGGCTGAGAAGCCCAAGGATTGGCGTTGATCACTCAAAACGCCACTGTTCTTTGTTGTTTTATTTTTCTTTCCCTCCAAATTGCAACCGAAGAGGCTTTCGTTTTGGCTTCCGTCACTGCCACTTGTTTCGGTTCTGAGGCCTGCGTTTCCTATTCGTTGATTTCAAAATGGCGGAAGCTTGGATCGAGGAAACTGTACCTCAAACCGCTTCTTCACTCACAACTCAACATTCCTTCAAGTCACAATTCTCAGCCTTGACCACCAATGCGGACCGTGTACAATTTTGACTTAACCAAAAAGCCGTTCAACGTTGGGTTGGTTTGTTTGTGAGTAAATTTTTGGTCAATCGGACCGGTTTGAAGTGCTCTACTGCTGGCAAGTTCCGAAAGAAGGGAAGTGATCACTTTCGTGAGCACAAATTTGAAAGCGCTATTCAACTCTACAGTAGAGCCATTTGTTTTGCACCCCAAATTGGTGTTGACAACACCGAAGAACTGGCATTGGCATTTGGCAATCGTTCTGCTGCATACTTTCAACTTGATCAACACGAAAATGCATTGAAGGACGTCAACGATGCCTTGGCTATGGCGAATTTAAATCGGCTACCAAATTACATCTGCGTAAATGTGATTGTCTCATTCGGCTTGGAAGCGCTTCAGAAGCCAAGGAATTTCTGTAATTTATGCAAAAACCAACCAATGACGAAAGTGATACTAAGCGTTGGTTTGAACTATTCGGTCGAATCAATTTGGATGATGACAAAAAGAAGGATAATTCGGTGTGCAATGTTTCCCTAATCTCTAAACTCATAAAAGGACTGTTCAAGTAAAACGAGAAAATGCCTTCGTTTAGTACCAAAGTGGCTGTGCAGTATGATGAGGTGAAAGGTGAGATTTGTTTAGTTTTTATTTATTATTTTTATTTGCTATTATCGTTTTTTAGGTCATCATCTGATTGCTCAAGAAGGTATCGAATCTGGCGATATTCTTGCCGTTTGCTATTAAATTATTGTTCCTTATGCGAAAGGCTATGATGGTGATCGTAGCTTTAATCAGGAAATTCCAGCACTATTCAAGGACCGATATCTGTTCGAATGGTTTTGTACCTATTGTGCATACTGTGCTCTTAATACACCATTTTGCCTAACCGGCAAGTTTGCGGCTATTTGGGCCTGAGCTGCAGTGCTTGCGGTCACTTGTTGGAACTCTCCTCTGAGCACAGATCCGAGTCGGAATTGTTCAGCTGCACCAACTGTCGAAAGACAATGAACAATGCTCAAATGAAATAACTCTATCGTGTGTTTTTTTTAAATTGAAAAGTTCGTTTTCGCAATTATATCATTCCGAGAAGAAGCCAGTCTGCAAAATGCTGGAGATCGTTGAACAAGTTGAATCCGTATTTCATCGCGATTCAATGTGGAGTTGTTTTTTGCATATGTCTTGGCCAGTGCTATTTCTACAGCGTTCAAATGGACAAGGGCTGGGCCTGCATTGAACAGTCGGTCTTTGAGCGCATTTATGGAAAATGAAGTGTGGAACTTATGGAAGCATTCAACATTTTTCAAAAAATAATCAGACCAGTTGAAATTATCCATCCGATTATGATGAAAGTCTGAGTAACAGGACAGCGAGTTGTATCAGCGCTATATATTTGGCTCGAATGGCGCAGTCCAAACAGCTGAAACGTAAATACTACCTGGATTATTACTAATTATACTGATCTTATTTCTCCCAATAGGCATAATCTTTTTATTATGATTATTTATAAAGACACGATTTCTATTGCATTTCAGACACCATTTTCATTTTCACAGAAATCAATTTATAATGTCATTTTAGAGTAGTAAGTAGATTAGCATTAAAATCTCATGATTATGATTTACGTTCATGCATGTTGTGTTATTTAGAAAGTTTATTTGCAGTCGTAACAGCGCAACTGATTTGACTGATCTTAGGTTAGTCATCAATTTTGTTATATGTGAATGGTGAGTCTGGTGATATTTCTGCTGGTAGAGAGGCACTTGCTTGTGTGCTTTATTGTCTTATTTTCCTTTTTACCTCATCGCACACGAAGTGGCTTCGTTTTGGCTTCTGTCTGTGTCTGTTTGTGTGTTCTGTCCTCAAGTCTGTATTTTTCTATCAAGTCGAATTCAAAATGGCAGAAGCTTGGATCGATCAATCGTTGCCTGAAGTCTTTTCCACGTTCAAACGCTACAAGTCGAAATTCTCTGCCTTGACCACCAATGCGGAGCGTGTGCAATTTTGTCAAGCCAAAAAGGAAATTCAACTTTGGCTTGGACAGTTTGAGAGCAAATTTCCGATCAATCGGACCGGTCTGAAGTCCTCTTCTACTGCTTTGATGTTCCGAAAGTAGGGAAATAAACACTTGTGAGCGCACATTCGAAAATGCCATTCAAATTTACACTAGAGCCATTTGTTTAGCGCCTCAACCGGTGGACGAGACTGCCTCCGAACTGGCATTGGCATTTGAAGATCGTTCAGCTGCATACTTTGAAATTGGTCAATACGACAATGCGTTGAAGGATGTCAACGATGCTCTGGCTCTTGGTCAATGCAAATCGGTCAACGAATTACGGCTACGTAAATGTGATTGTCTCATTCGACTGGGACGTGCTTAGGAAGCTGAGACATTTTTGCATACCCCAACCGATGACGAAAGTTATGACTCTAAAAGCTGGATTGAACTATTAGATCGTATTCGTTTGGATGATGACGAGAAGAAAGAATCGATTCCAAAGGCGTGCAATCTTTCCCCGATCGAGAAACTCACAAACGAAGGACTGTTCAAATCAAACGAGAAAATGCCTTCGTTTAGTGCCAAAGTGACTGTGCAGTATAATTGGGAAAAAGGTGAGATTTGTTTTGATTTTGATTTGTTGATTTAATTCTTATTTTCAATTTTTATAGGCCGTTGTTTAATTGCTCAAGAAGATATCGAATTTGGCGATATTCTTGCCGTTTCCAAACCACATGCCTCTCTTTTGGCCACGAAGAATGATTTCTACAAATATTGTCATCACTGTTGTCGTGATCATATTGAATCAACTCCAATTCGTCCAATTGCCTGCATTGGTTGTTCGAGTGTTGTGTACTGTTCCGAAGAATGTCGTACTGAATCGGTCAATTCATATCATCGTTACGAATGTGGCAAAACCGATTTGTTGGTTCAATTACCCAAGTTTGCGCGAATGTCACTTCGTCTGCTGTACAGTGCTGGAATTGATCAGATTCGTTTTGCTCTCGATTCTCCTGTGAATGCAAAGCACCTTTCTGAACAAGCAGAAGGTCACTACTCTCATGTTTACCATTTAGCTCATCACTCAGATGGACGTTTGAGGGGCCTGAACATTTCGTACGATGAAATGTTGAAATCATCAATTTTGGCTTGTTTGCTGCTTCAGTTGGTCAAGAAAAGCGATTTCCCAATGAAGCCCAAAGACGATGAAAAGTTGATTGGTGGTATTTTGTTGCGTCATCTGCATCAATTGCGCTTCAACACTTTTGACTATTCTGATTTGAACAAAAAATCGCAAATGCCTGATGGAATTGGATCGTCACCAACATCACTAGTTCTGTTGGATCTCTACCCACTGTATGCCTCTACCCTGAATCACGCCTGTCGTGCCAATGCTCGACTTGAATTACCCAACAACCAACATGTCTGTCTTCTACAAGCGGCTCAACCAATTTCGGCTGGAAAGGAAATTTCTATTCCTTATTTGGTAAATATTGATGTTAACAATCCTTTTGAAGCAAACCCGCAACTATTTAAGAATCGATATCTCGTCGAATGTTTCTGTGACCGATGCATCTATAATGCTCGCAATTCACCATTTGGACAGCCCAACTACTTAGATCTGGCCTGTAAGGACTGTGGCGACCTGATGGAACTCTCCTCTGAAAAGCCCAAGTCTGTGTCAAAAGAGTTCAGTTGCAAAAATGCCGAATGCCGATTTACTATGAAAAATTCTCAGATGAGAGAACGCTATAGTGTGTTTCTTCATTTGGCAATTTCGTATTTATCAATAATGGATAATGAGGCGCAAGTTTCGGAATTGCTGCCGATCCTTAAACAAATGGAAGCCTATTTGCAAGCTGATTCATCGATTAGCAGCTATTTTCGGTACACTCTTGGCCGGTGCTATCTGACCAACGGTCAAATGGACAAGTGGTGGGCCTGTGCCGAACACTACATCTCCGTCTTTGGTCGTATTTATGGGCAGGAAAGTGTGGAACTGATGGAATTATTGGCCATTGTTCCCAAACAAATCAAACCAATTGAAACTGCCAATCCAAAGGTGATGCAAGACTTTGAACAACAGCACAGCGAGTTGCATCAGCGCTATTTGGCTCGAATGGACCAGTGGAAACTGTTGAAACGTAAATACTATCCAGATTACTAATTCTACTACTGATCTTATTTCACGTAATCTGCATAATCTTTTCGATTTCTCTCTTTTTTCTCGATGTACCTTTTATCTTGACACTTTTTATTGCATGATTTTATAATTCATTTTTAAAGTGATTATCATTAAAATCTCTTAATTCTGATTTACGTTTATTTTGTTGTCTCAAGTTGCTTCTTCACTCACAACTCCACCATTTAAGTCACAATTCTCTGCCTTGACCACCAATGCGGATCGTGTGCAATTTTGTCTTACCCAAAAAGAAGTTCAACGTTTGGTTGGTCTGTTTGTGAGTAAATTTTCGGTCAATCGGACCGGTTTGAAGGGCACTTCTACTGCTGCCAAGTATCGAGAGGATGGGAACGTACGTGACTAAATCTGCGACTCGATTATTGTCTGTTGGAATATGAATATTTAGTTGTGGTGATAAACAATAAGAATTATGAATATTATAAATAGAGTGTTGAACAAGTTTGGGAAATAAATCGAGCAGTGATCATTCGAAAGGCATTTCGTAGCTAATAAATAAAAATTCAAAATTCGTCTGTTTTGATCTCGCCGTTTCCCCCAACCCAAAATCAAAATGCTAAAACAAACCCAAACAAATTGAAAGTAAGTTTAATTAATAATAAAGTGTTAAGCAGTGATTGAGTACAGAAAAAGCAAAGTAAAGATGACACTAAATTACTATTGGTAATGTCTTTACATGTTCGTGTTGAATCGATTTGTGTTTAACATGAAGAGTAAATAAAAGGGAATAGCATAAAAACCAGAACATTTACAGTAAATAATTATCTTTAACTTTAATCTGGTGCTTCTGCAGTTTCGGGAAACGATACAAGTGTTGTTCAATTTCGTGCTTCAACGCTGGCCATTTGACTCTAGCAGGATAGTCCATAACTACAAAAGTAAGATCCAGTTGGACCAAATTCGGAAACATGACAGACAGGACACGAGTGAATCGATCACCATTGATGGTGTGTTCGAGGGGGGTTTTGAGCTTGCAAGTCAATACAGAAGTCAATGAAATGAGTCGATGTTTCAAAGCTGATTGTTCCAACTCGGAGAAGAATATTTCATTGAATTTAAGTGAAAGATTGGTCAAGTGGGTCAGTTTGCCAAGGTCTTCGAGTACAGTTGGTGTCAATTTAAGTACATCATTCTTTTGAAAATAAAATTTAGTAAATATTCATTTTTAGTAAGTATTCAAGTCCAAGTGTTGCAATAAAATAGTGTGCTCACTCAGAAAGTGCACAACTCGGGCATAGTCTGCACTAAAACCCAAAATGTACATTCGTAAATGGGTGAGATTGGCCAACCAGTTCGGATTGATGCTGTGCCATTGAAGAAATTGGTCACAACGATAATATTGCCCAAAATTGGCACGAACACAACTTTGACCAAGATGAGGAATAAATTGAAGAATATCATCAGTGTGCTCACTATCAAAACACGTGTTGTATGAAAAGTGCTCCAATTTAGACAAGACAGAAGACAGAATTTGTGTTACACTCGATCGATTAATGTCGAGTACTTTCAGTGAGTTCAGTGAATTAATGTAGACTTGTAAACTGTGGTTTAGAGTGCGTTCTGTAGAAATATATAAATATATGGTTATATAATGGTTATTGTGAGTAAAATGAAGAGTAAAATGAAAGACTATTTACGATAAATAAAATCAATTGATAGTTGCTCAATGTTGGGAAACATGTTCAGCATTGAACTCAAACATTCAGACGGTATTTTGGTGCTCAAAAACAGACATGTGAAATTGTTGGAATTTTCAAATCCAAAAAAAATTTCTTTAAAAAATCGCAATAAATCTTTGGATACAACTGCCCTTGGACGAAGCTCGACAAACAGCGACTTCTTCAGTCCACAGTAGTACTCGACCATCGCTCTCCACTTTGTAGACACCAATCGCAATCGGACTAACTTCTTCACATCACCGTCGAGTCTCAATTTGGCCATAATCATCTGCATCATTTCGTTTGGTAAACGGTTGATCGGTCCATTGCCAGTGCAGGTATTCACTTCGAGTGGTACAAATGAGGCGGTGGATGAGCAGACTGACGAGTCCATGGCGTTGGTAAAGGCAGGTTGGTTGGCGTTGTCCATTTTGAATCGAGATTCGCGTTGAGGTGAGCAAAGGAAGAAGACTAAATACAAATGTACAAATACAGATGTATTCAGAAAATTGTTTAATATGTGTAGCAGCGCACCTGATTTTGGCATTTTAGGTCATTAACAAATGTTGTTATATGAGAAATATGAGTTTGTTGATTATTTTATGGGTAGAGAAGCCCACTAGCTGGCCACTGATTTGCTCAAACGCCACAGTTCTTTGTTGTCATATTTTCCCTCCAAATTGCAGCCGCACACAAAAGGGGCTTTGTTTGGCTTCTGTGACCGTCAGTTTTGTTTTTCTGTCCTCAAGTTTCCGTTCTCTGTTGAACTCAAAATGGCGGAAGCCTGGATCGACGAAACTCTGCCTCCAGTAATTTCTTCACTCACCACTCAACATTCCTTCAAGTCACAATTCTCTGCCTTGACCACCAATGCGGACCGTGTGCAATTTTGTCTTGCCCAAAAAGAAGTTCAACGTTGGGTTGGTCTGTTTGTGAGTAAATTTTCTCCCAGTCAGAATGGCTCAAAGTGCTCTACTACTGCTGGCAAATTCCGAGAAAAGGGAAATGATCACTTTCGTGCGGTCAAATTCGAAAGCGCCATTCAACTTTACAGTAGAGCCATTTGCTTTGCTCCCCAAAGCGTGGACAACACTACCTCCGAACTGGCATTGGCATTTGGCAATCGTTCTGCTGCATACTTTCAACTTGGTCAATACGACAATGCGTTGAAGGACGTCAACGATGCCTTGGTGCTTGGTTATGGTCAATTCAAACCGGTCACCAAATTACAGCTTCGTAAATGTGATTGTCTCATCCGACTGGGACGTGCTTCTGAAGCAGAGGAATTTTTGCACTTTTTGCAGAAACCAACGAGTGACGAGAATGACACTAAACGTTGGATTGAACTATTTGGTCGTATTCGTTTGAATGATGACAAGAAGAAGGAGAAGAAAGAATCGATTCCAAAGGTGTGCAATGTTTCCCTAATGTCTAAACTCACAAACAAAGGACTGTTCAAATCAAACAAGAAACTGTCTTCATTTAGTATCAAAGTAGCTGTGCAGTATGATGAGGTGAAAGGTGAGATTCTGTTTGTTTCTCTTCTGTTGATTTGATTTTTATTTTTATCGATTCTTATAGGTCGTCATTTGGTTGCTCAGGAGGATATCGAATTTGGCGATATTATTGCCGTCTCCCAGCCATATGTCACTCTTTTGGACTCCAATAATGATGTACTCAAATATTGTCATCACTGTTGTGGTGACATTTTTCCGGAATCAACTGCAATTCGTCCGGTTCCTTGCAGCGCTTGCTCGAGTGTGTACTGTTCCGAAGAATGTCGTGCTGAATCGGCCAATTCATATCATCGTTACGAATGTGGTCAACACGATATGTTGGTTCAATTGCCTAAATTTCCCCAAATGGCACTTCGTCTGTTGTACCGTGCTGGCATGGGTCAGATTCGTTCAGTCATTGATTCTTCTGAGAATGAAAATTATCTTTCCGAACAAGCAGAAGGTCACTATTCTCATGTGTACCAATTAGTTCATCACTCGGATGGACCTTTGAAGGATCTGAACATACCGTACGAAGTAATGTTGAAATCGTCAATTTTGGCTTGTGTGCTGCTTCAGTTAGTCAAGAAAAGTAATTTCCCAATTGACCCCAAAGAAGAGGAAAAGTTGATTGGTGGTATTTTGTTGCGTCATCTTCTTCAATTGCGTTTCAACACTTTCGATTTTACTTCTTTGGACAAAGAATACGAAGCAGAAGAACCTAAATCGGCATCTCCACACACTCTGTTGGACCTCTACCCACAGTACGCCTCTACCCTGAATCACTCCTGCAGGGCCAATGCTCGACTCGAATCACCCAAAGGCCAATCTGTTTTGCTTCTTCAAGCAGCTCGGCCAATCTCCGCTGGAACCGAAATTACTATACCTTATTTTATCGGTGATTATGGTCCTTTTTCAATGTGCAAAATACGCGAAAAACTGTGTAATCAATATCGCTTCCAATGCATCTGTGCCGAATGCGAATACCAGTCTCGCAATATACCATTTGGACTCTCCAAACAGTATCCTTATTATCCAGTGAGCTGCAGCAAATGTAGTAATTTGATGGAACTCGTCTCGGAACGCGGCTCTGAATCAGAAATTTTCCGTTGCACCGCCTGTCCACTCGAGATGACCAATGCTGAAATGAAACAACGCTACATCAAGATTGAGCAATTAAAAAGTTTGTTTAGTCAGATTAACAAGGAAATTAGTGGGCCAACGATGACTGACAAGAATTCCACTTGGCGATATTTCAAATCGATCATTGCTCAACTTGAAAAACTGCTTCATCACTTTTCCACTGAACCAGTCTATCGCCGTATCGCAATCTCCTATTTGAGTGCTGGTCAGTTGGAGGATTGGTCTACCTGCAACGAACGAATCTTCTCTGCCATTGATTATCTCTATGGAGCAGAAAGTGTTCAATTTATTGAAGCATACGTCAAGGCTTCATTCGACCGAAAGGTAGTACGTTTACTAATGTTTAGAGAAGCTCCAATCACTGGTAAGGACTTGGAATTTTTCATGCAGCCTGGCAATCCGTTGTATCGAAGATATGACGCTCGAAGCAAACAGTGGAGACAGTTGAATCATAAATACAACCAGGATTACTAATTCTACTAATCTTATTTCACTTAATCTGCATAATCTTTTTGAGCATTTCTTTTCTAGATAAGCTTTTGATGCTATTATCATATCTTTCTGCCTTTATTATAAACTTTATATTATTATAAATACACTTTTTGTTTGAATCTCCCAATAAAGATTATAATGTCCTTCATTTTCCAGCGAGTTCCTTTGCGAGTGCAGCACGGTCGTAATTGAAATTTTGCACCAGTGCGCCACTGTCACTGACATAGATCGAACCAGTAATGTTTCGGGCATCGTCCGATGCAAGGAATGAGGCCAAATTGGCAATGTCCTCAGATGCTCCAATGCGTTTCATCAGAGACTTGCTCTCGAGTAGATCGTAGAATTTGCCTGCTAGTTCTGCATTATTCTGGCCAGTTGAACGGGCGAAAGCGGTACGGACAAAGCCCGGGCTAATGAAGATAATTTGAAATTAGGTTATTTTGGGGTAAGATGGATGATATTTACTTGATGGAATTTACACGAATTCCTTTTGGACCCAACTCGAGGGCCGATGTTTTGGTGATCATGTCGAGGGCGGCTTTCGAAGAGCTGTACACAAATGAAATCTAAGGATAACAGAAATTGATTTACCGCAAACTGAAATTGCTCTAATTCTCCACTCACAGGTTTAATTGACGCAACACTCGAAATGTTGATCACATTGCCTTTGGTCTTCTCGAGCTGTGGCACCGCAAGTTGAGTCAACTCCACCACTGAACGAACATTCAATCGGAAAACACTGTCCCACTCTTCGAGTAGATTTGCACTCGCGAGTGATCCATTCGGCGATCCGCCGCCTGCATTGTTGACCAGAAAATCTAGACGGCCAATGCATGTGTCCTCAGGCATTTGCAGGATGTTGCCTATGTCATTCAAATGAATTGTACTTTGAAGTGCGCCAGTAAATATCTGCACACAATCTTTTTGATAATATTTCGAGGACAATTGTACCTGTTTTAAAATTTACTATAATTAAATAATTAACAAAATCCCTTAATCAAGATTTACGTTTGTTTTGTTGTTTTTGAATTTCGCGATAATTTTAGTGTACCATTGTGGTATTCAGAAAATTTATTTATAGGTGTAGCAGCGCACCTTATTTGGCACTTTAGGGTATTAATAAAAGTTGTTATATGAGAATGTTGCGTTTGGTGATTATTTTTGTGGGTTGAGAAGCCCCTTGCTGGGCGTTGAATTGCTCAAACGCCACTATTCTTTGGTGTGTTATTTTGCTTTTCCCTCCAAATTGCAGCCGCACACAAAGAGGCTTTCGTTTTGGCTTCGGTCACCGTTACGTCTTGTAATTTTTTCCTTGTCCTCAAGTTTCCGTTCTTTTTGTGACGAATCCAAAATGGCTGGCGCTTGGATTAATGAAACTCTACCTGAGGTCAATTCCTCTATCACAACTCGACCATTTAAGTCACAATTCTCAGCCTTGACCACCAATGCGGACCGTGTTCAATTTTGTCTTTCCCAAAAAGAAGTTCAACGTTGGGTTGGTCTGTTTGTGAGTAAATTTCCTCCCAGTCAGAATGGCTCAAAGTGCTCTACTACTGCCGGCAAATTCCGTGAAAAGGGAAATGATCACTTTCGTGAGCACAAATTCGAAAGCGCTATTCAACTTTACAGTAGAGCCATTTGTTTTGCTCCCCAAACTGTGGACAACACTGCCTCAGAACTGGCATTGGCATACGGAAATCGTTCTGCTGCTTACTTTCGACTTGGTCAATATGACAATGCGTTGAAAGACATTAATGTTGCTCTGGCTCGTGGTTATGGTCAATTCAAATCGGTCATAAAATTGCAACTTCGCAAATGTGATTGTCTCATTCAACTGGGTCGTGCTTCGGAAGCCGAGGAATTTTTGAACTTTATGCAAAAGCCTACCGGTGACGAGAATGACACTAAGCGCTGGATTGAACTATTCGATCAAATCAATTTGGACGATGACAAATTGAAAGACGAATCACCAAAGGAGATTAAAGTTTCCTTGATTGGCAAACTCACAAACAAAGGACTGTTCAAATCAAACGAGAAAATGTCTTCGTTTAGTGCCAAAGTGGCTGTGCAGTATGATGAGGTGAAAGGTGAGATTTGTTTTGATTCTGTTCTGTTGTTTAATAATTTGTATTATTAATTCTGTTAGGTCGACATTTGGTTGCACAGGAAGATATTCAATTTGGCGATATTCTTGCTGTTTCTCGACCTTATGTCACTCTTTTGAACCTCGAGGATGATGTCCTCAAGTATTGTCATCACTGTTGTCGTGATCTTAAATCTGCTCCAATTCGTCCAATTCCCTGCACCAGTTGTTCGAGTGCGGTGTATTGTACCGAAGAATGTCGTACAGAAGCTGCCAATTCATATCATCGTTACGAATGCGGACAAAACGATCTGATGGCCAAATTGCCTGAATTTCCCCGAATGTCCCTTCGTCTGCTGTACCGTGCTGGCATTGATCAGATTCGTTCGGTTGTGGATTCTCCTGAGAATGCAAACCACCTTTCTGAACAACCAGAAGATCACTATTCTCATGTGTACCAATTAGTTCATCACTCGGATGGACCATTGAAGGATCTGAATATTTCGTACGATGATATGTTGGAATTATCAATTTTGGCCTGTTTGCTGCTTCAGTTGGTCAAGAGTGGCAATTTCCCAGTGGACTCAAAAGAAGACGAAAAGTTGATTGGTGGTATTTTGTCGCGTCATCTTCTCCAGTCTCGCTTCAATGCTTTCGATTATTGTCCATTCAACAAAAAAGGACCCTTTTCGCCAGTTCTGTTGGATTTCTACCCACGGTACGCCGCTACCCTGAATCACTCCTGCAAGGCTAATGCTCGTCTCGAATCAGCAAACGACGAGCGCGTTTGTCTTCTTCAAGCAGCTCGACTAATTTCTGCGGGTACCGAAATTACGATTACTTATTATTCGAAAGATAAAGACCCTAATGAAATTCCGCAACAATTTAAGGATCGATTTTTCGTCTCGTGTTTCTGTGCCCGATGCATCTATTATGCTCGCAATACACCATTTGGACTTACCGCTGAATATTTACCGCTGAAATGCCGTGAATGTGGCCACTTGATGGAACTCTCTTCTGAGCACAGATCCGAGTCAGAAGTGTTCGGTTGCACCAACTGTCAATTGACTATGACCAATGATGAGATGAAACTGCTCTATCGAATGATTGATGAAATGCAACGCACATTTAGTAGAGCTCGATCATACTATAAATTATTTGAAACCAAGCAATTCCCCGCTTTAGCACTTAAAGCTGAAGTTGACCAAATTGAAGACTTTCTTCATCGCAATTCGTCCTTGATGGTTGGTAACTTACGTTTCAAGCTTGGGGAGAAATATTTGACCGATGGTGAAATGGACAAATCTTGGGCCTGCATCGAACAGTCTCTCTCCGTCCATGAACGCGTTTTTGGTGGGGAAAGTGTTGAACTTATGGAAGCTCTCGATCTTTTACAATCAATTGGAACGGCCAAGCCGGTGAAGATGAAAGCTTTTGAACGAGAGGCAAAATGGCTGTATCCAGGCTATTTTGCTCGAATGGAAAAGTTGAAGCAACTGAAGCGTAAATACTATCCTGATTACTAATTGTTTTAACATTATTTCTCTTAATCTGCACAATCTTTTTTGATTCTTTCTTTTCTCGGTAAAATTTCGATTAATATATTTCTTTATTACTTTATTATACACTTTAGATTGTATTTCCTAATAAAGACATTCGTGTTGTATTTACCAGCGAGTTCTGGCTAATTATACCGCAGCTAAGGCTTTCATCGAAAGTAATTTTAATTATAAAGTGTTAATTAAAGAAAGTATAATGTCTTGACAGTACAGATTGAGTTGGTCTGTGTCAAATATAAAGTATAATAGATTAATTGAGAACATATTCAAGTAAACAAGAGGGCAAACAAAGAAGAAACATTGTCGAGATGAAAATGCAAGTTAATCAGGATCAATTTCAAAAGTATGTTTGCACAGCTTTGGCAGCCGATACAACTGCTTCTCAAAGTCATCTTGTGTAAAGTAAAAATCAAGAATAGTAACATTCAACTCGATCAAATTAGGAAATATGACAGCAAAGACACGCATAAATTGGTCAACATCGATCGGGAGAGAGTCGAAGCCGAGACTGAGTTCGCATGTGAGCACCGAAGACAGTGGAGTGAGTCGATGCTGGGCTTGTACCAACTCGGAGATGTCTTTGATTTTGAGGTGACATAGATCAAGATGCACCAAATTGGTCAGTTTGGCAATGTCTCCAATCACAGTTGGGGTCCATTCAAGCCATTTGTCCTTGAAAAAAATAATATTTGGTTATTAGAAAGAGAAAAATTTCAGACAAAAATGTACAAACCAAAGTGACAATTCTCAAATGCTTGAGTGAGTTCGCGTGTTGACAGAGAGAATACACAATTTGGGCATACTCTTCACTTGTGGCAATGTCAAATTGCAAATGAGTGACATTAGCCAACAGAAGTAGATTGGTGTTGGCCCACAGAAGCATCGTGCTAAGACCAAACTTGATTTTGTAACCAAATCGGAGACGAACACAACAACTTGGCGATAGATACGAAAATATTTGACCATAACATTCATCAATTTCATAGTCCGCCAAAGGATTAAACCAAGTGCCAAAATTGAAGGAAAAATATTCCAATTTGGACAGAGTTGGTTTGAGTTGAACCGGAAAAAAAGATCCAACAAGTTTGAGCTGTTTCAGTGAGTCCAACGAATTCATGTACCGGACCAAATCAGTGACTTTATTGTCTGTAAGAATATGAGAATTTAGTGCTGGTAATACAAAAGCAAATGCAAATATATATTTACCTTGACAACTAATGGATAGTTGTACTATGTTGGGGAATAGTTTCAAAAGTGACTTCAAAAATTCCGAAGACATACTACTTTCCAAGGCAATACAAACAAAATCTTTCGATACCACAAATCCAAAAAATTTGTATTCAAAATATGAGGAACAATAAGAATCTGTTTCATGCTTAGAACACACCATCAACGATTTCTTCAGTTGGCAATAGTCCTCAACCGTGGCTCGCCATTTTTTGGACACCGATCGTATGTGCCTCAAGTTCATCACATCATTATCCTTCAGTACCAACTTGTCCACAACCATTTGCATCATTTCGTTTGGTAGACAATTTATCGGTGCATCACCAGTTGAGAAATCCACTCCGAAAGAAGAAGATGCGAGTGAACTGACGGACGAGTCGATGGTGTTGATAGAGGTGATAGCTTTGACGTTGGAATTCATTTGGATTCGAGTGTTGCGAGAGAAGATTGAAAAATAAGACCAAAAGACAATCACCAAAGTTACAAAAAGCAACACAAACTGAACTCAAACAATGTTGTGTTGATTCAACATGCACAACTATGAGCTTTTCACATAAGACGT